>OX438531.1:13484454-14684454 GCA_949316355.1 Bruchidius siliquastri | reverse complement strand
AAGGATAGTGTTATCAAGCCTAGTAGAGTATATGCAAAATCACATATGGTGTGACCACGTTTGCTTTATACTTTGATCCAAAAAAGTACCTGTCTTATAGTTTTCCTGTTGACTGACGTCTAATTTCCAGTACTCTCTCTGATAGAATGAGAAAGGAAGCACTCACTGTTGAGCAACATTCCCAATACTTACAAATCGATTTTTATTGAATGGATCTTTTCCCACCATTTTGTGATGTGTGTGATAATTAGACAGTAGACATTATTATTTCCAGAGAATTGTAGTAGAATGTTTGATGGCATTTTACAAAGGGCTTATATGATTCGTTAAATTTAGTATGCTGATGAAGTCGATCCTAAAAGTGCCATGAATAAGCTTATCCGTAAACTTATCAATAGAATCTAGAAAGTATGCAAATATAATTTTGATAAGAAGAAGCATGCAGGTTCAACTCGACCAAAAGAGGTCAGTTTTCACAAATCGCTTGCTCCAGTTTTTTGGAACACGAAGTATTTTTGTGTGAAACTCTTCTAGGAGACTAGCCGATAGGGTTGTATTACTTTATATGAGAAAGAGATACAGCTCTTTTCTGAGCTCTTAATAATGATTTTTTTGAGGGTCAAATATTTCCCGACCATTGTGGTGCAAGAGGTAAGTATAAAAGAATACAAGCTCTTTCTATGGAAGACATGTAACTTGTTGCTGTAAAGTCATCGTCCAAGTGATGTATCTCACTGCCCAAACGGCCTTATCAGTTGTATCCATCTACGACTGCTGATTATGCTTACGTAAGGTCTGACCATATGGTACGCTTCTTTGACGTTCTTTTTTTGTCGGCGTAACCTCATATGACCCTGCGCGTGCCAACGAAGTGGAATTTTTTCAACTACCGCTTTTTCGTTTTTGCCGTTGGGTATTCTTACGCATATGTAAGTGGAAATATGCATATTTGACCGTTACCTGCTGTAGAAAGATTTTTGGTAGCAACCTATGGTTCGTACTGAATATAATGCTACGAATCGCCAAATAATAATAATGCTTCACCCAGCGTTTGCATTGATTAGATTGTATTAAGCTATTTCAGAGGCGCTGCTGTTGAAAAAAGTTACCATTCACCCACTTATTTTGAGTTAAAATTGTTTATTCTTGACGGTACGTCGGAAAGAAAATTTATATTTTATGCCAGCTAATCCTAGCAACAATTCTTACTCCTTACCAAGTGTATGCAACGTCTAACACTTTCACCATTTTTTCTACGAGTCGTTAGTTGACACACAACGGGTGACAGGTAACAAGTAGTTCTTCAGATATTCAGCTCTTGCCCAACAAACATTATTAATGTAACTTCTGAAAGATATCCTGTAATTTCCTCTCTACTGTCCGCCAATCGAAACTACAGACGCATGAATGACTATCTTTACTCACGCTGTTTTGGCTGCCTGGACAGTACGACAGGGGAAATGTCAGATTTTGTAATGTTATTGTAGTTTGAAAAAGCGTGCCGAGGCAGCAGAAATGTCAGTTAAGACATTCATCCATTCGTCAGTAGTTTAGCGCCCAGTAGAGAATATAAAGACATAATGGAATGGCTTGATTATTAAATATAATTTATTTGGCATAGAATCGAGTATCATTCGAGAGAGTCTAGCTGTCTCAAAGTTTTATTTTATACAATCCTCAGAAGGAAAACCAGGAAAACTGAATGATAGAGACATCAGGAGATGAAGCTCTTAACAATCTCAATACGTGGCTTACAGATATAAGGTGTTTTAGCGATAATAAATCTTCCAAGTCAAGGTGAACAAAATCCATATGATCAAAGTGCTTCTGCTTCTCTGAACAAGATTCATAAAATTGAAGATTCTTACAATTTATAGATCTTTTCTATTTTGGAGGAAGAGTTCAATCCATCCAGTGATGATACAGTCCAATTGCTAGATAAATTACGCAAACAAGTTAAGAGCGTTCAAGGCCCGAAAAAAAATCTTTCAGGAATCAGACCGACAACTTTCTGCATATAAATCAGGCGTATAGCCATTGAATCAACTGAGAAGTGTCATGGCATGATCATAAATGCCATTCCCATACCAGCAAAATCTAACCATAGCTGAAGAAAATCCACTGAGGGATTTAAAATACTGTAATTGTTATCCTCTTCATGTTGTTTTGGGACTAGCTCCCATTTTACCGCAATGAACGTCGTCGCCTGAGACTACACTGCTTAATTTTTTATTTTGTGTTTATCAGTTTCAAGAAGGAACAATGTTGTCCCAGGAATAGTTAAGCAGTTAGTGTAAAAGGAAATTTAAATTCTAAATGTTTTAATTTTTCTATTTTGCACTTTACAGCTAAGGTAGCTAGGGAGGTAGCTGAAACATCCATCCATTGAAATGTACATGGCTAAATTGTTTGCAATATTGTCGATACGTTTTTGAGGTTCTCCTAATAAATTTGGATGGACCAATAAATTTATACTCTCCTTCTGAGTTTCAGAGAGTTATAATTCTTAATAATTGTTGCAAGGCGGAATAATACATCTCATTAGTCCCTTGAAAGTTCATCATTGCGTTCCTCATTAGGCGACCTTCATCATGCAGAGGGCTCATACACCCGACGATTATTAATATTCCCTGTTCTGTCGGTTCCCTGAGCGGCCACAATAAGTTTTTGGAGCTAAATCGCTCTCCCTTTGATGCGCCAACCTTAATTATATATGTAAATGGCGATCTACATTGAACTTTGAACAATTGCCCGGGCGGAATATGATTGAATTCGGCAACGGGCTTTGTTCATAATTACAGAAACGTTTTATAGTCGCTCATTAGCCTCGTCGACTAACTAACAAAGACCTCTGCATATGAAACTTTGGCCATTATACATTCGGGTGGATATTATAGCAGAAATTGCTCTGTGTATGTACCTGACTAAATTTGCATCGTGATTATTGGCGTTGCTAGCTTTGAAGCTGAATTTAGCTGAAAGTTATGCCCTCTCCATATATTCATGCAGATTTGCCATCGGGGAAGGTGATTAACCGTCACACGGCATTTGCGTTGAAGCAGTTGCCAGTTACGAGCAGAACACTGCAGTAGATAATTCACGACTCGGCTTATAATATTTGATTTCCAACAGCAAAATGTATGTCTGTGGATATTAATTTTTTTTAAGTCAAAAATTTTAATTGTATGTCCGGAAAAATTGTTAGAAAATCTATCAGCCTCTGGTTATCTATTAATTAAACCTAAACGAGGTATAGTATTTGCTTCTTTTTGTTTAGTATCTAGTTACATATGTAGCTACGAATAAATTCCGGTGTTAAAGTGGCACCACATCCTAAAAGTACTCCCATGTGAAACAAGAAACTGTGCTACCTGATGGCGACTCCAAAAGTAAATAGGTAATTAAATACACTGTTGCCAATCGTTGCTATGTTTCTTCTTTCGCGTTTTGGGCCATTCTACTCACATGATACTGTCGCAGCACTTATGGAGCGTGATAGCCCCTCTTCCTTTGTGAGGTTATCTTTTTGTGGGAACATTCTAGCATTCTGGCAAGCGGAGTTATTCATGTGTGGAGTCGTGATAATTACTCAGCTTTATCTAAATTACGAAAAAGCTTCTCCAAGTAACTGCATTTAGAATCTACATTCAAGTCTAGACTTTTGTGTGTGTTGGCTCAACAGGAGGATCACAACGGTCACACATGTTGGAACGCTTCAAGTGTACCGCGCCTTTAGGCGATACAGTGAACGGTAATCAGAACCACACCAATCGATAGAAAATCCGGGCTTGAGGGAGAACCTGGTATCTGAAGAATCTGGAATCCACTGCCCACTGCAAACCTGAAGAGCAGAAAACCCACTTAAGATCCGGAAAGCAAATAAGCGAAGTGGCACGTGAGGGTGAAAAGCTGAAATATTTCCAAGTTTTTTTCAAATGCAGTCAGGACAAACAGTAAAATGCAATTGCAGTTGGAAGGATCGAAGAAATTCATCTAGTAACACTCACATTGCCTTACCTTACTTCTTCACCTAAGAATTTGATCAGCCATATGACACTACAATCATTGTCATTGGTCTATTATTTCGACAGGAAAGAAAAGAAAGTTTTAAATCCCCCTTTTATATGATTGTACGTCATTGTACTTCTCCGACTGCTAGCGTAATGCTAGGCCTCTCTTACCTTCTACGTCCCTGTGCCATGTGTACCATTACAGCATTTTTCACACATGAAAGCTGTATGCCGTCGACTCGCCAGACAATAGTGGTGACTGCCTAAAAATCCCAACTATTCCATTCAACCAAATACAGTTCGGCGCTTGGCAGATAGGTGGCGGCAGCTGGCCGGATTGAAGTTTTGTAACTGGACAAATAGATAATAGTTTTGGTAATGGACTAGGCGCTAGAACCACTAGGCGTATACACTAGGAATCACTGTTCTCTACATAATTTCCAGTAATAATTGTAGCAATGGAATAATAATTGAGAATGTGGCTGTGATAGATTTTTGTTTTAAAAATATAACAACGAAAATATACCACTACTGCCATCCATTTCGTAGCTAGGGACTACGTCGCCTAGGGCAAGCTCCATAATTTACGTTATCTCGTCGGACACCCCCATGAAAAACCTGAAGTGCAAAGAAAATTTTGCGCCCCATGCAGCCTGCGTCCCTGGTCAAGCCCTGGTCACTGTTATAGCTATGACGCTATCTATTACTAATACTAATAATAATAGTAGATAATAAAAATAATAACAATAAAATATAAGGATAACAACAATAGAACCTCCAAGGAAACAAAACATCACAGAACAGGAAGAAATCATACTTACATCACCAGAAATAGGAGACACAATTAAACACACCCAAAATAAATTGGAAGTGCCCAGGCGTGGACATGTAAAAGGAACAACTGAACCAAGCGGTCGACTAGTGATAAACTTCTAGCAGGATTGACAAAGATAACCATGATATATTTATGTAATAGCTTATATCTATGCATGATCAAAAAAAGGGTTATACCTAAACATCAGAAGCCAACCAGTACTGCACGTAATTCCTGCATCTAGAATGAGATTGACAAAAGTATAAAAGTATGGCTCCAATCAATCTGCGTATGATTAAAGAAGTGGACCTTTACAGGATGGGTAGAGCACTTTATGGATAATAAAAGAGACAATTATTCTTTAACCAACAGAAATGGTAGGATACCATGACATACAGATTACTGGTTCTTAGAAAGATCTCCAGGAAGGGTAGAATAAAGATAGATACTGCGTATATTGTTCTGACGTGTAGAATCTGATCATCTACTCTAAGGTGACAAATGAATAGAGGATGAGAACTTTTGAGCATACTTCCTCAGCACCCTATTTCAGCTAACAAATATTGTTTAATGTTGTTCGTTTTATGATTATTTGCCGGTGCTATCGATTTCTGAAAACCTCCAATTTTTTTTCAGCAGCAATAGGTCGTGAATGATTCATTATAACCGCAACCCGCTCAAAGATCTTTGATGCTCCCAACGAGGGTCGTTTTTTTTTAAATTTTGTGAGGTTTTTCATGATAACTACATGACCACCAGGCAAGGTTTTTTACTTGTCCCGTTGGTGACGTGGCATTCCTTTCTTTGATCTGTTTCTATAAGCATATCAGCCTCATCATGTCAAATTAGTTTGTGAATGTGATTAATATTTTAATTAAATCGGATAATGTTTAAGGTTTGCGGATATATAGAAATGAAAACGTTCCCTTCAACGTTTCTAATTGAGCGTTACGTATCTGATGTCAATAGTTATTTAAATGAACTATGATGTGAAATTTAATTCTTGATTTATTTACTAATACAAATTATATATCCTTTGACCACAGACCGAAGAAAAATTATTATTGGATATCGTGTATTTTTTTGTATCTGCTAGTTGATGGCGTTTCGACCAGTAATGATTATAAATATAAATTCAGGTAGCTGAGAGTTAGTCATAGCGTCAAATTTAATAAAATATAATTAATCAAATAACTACCTTCCTTAAAAATACGTGAACGTAGAACACGCATGCAATCTCCAATTCCCCGTAAATCCAGATCCAAAACATTTTTAAAAAGGAAGGACCATGGTAATAAATACCTGAAAGATATTTAATACATTTTAAGTACCGGTCTACTGAATAAAAGTTCTTCATTATGATACTTTATACTTTTTAGATTATAAGCTACAGCTGGCATGATGTATTATTAAAAAGTAGCTTGTGCTGCATAAAATGATGGAAGTTCGAAATATACAATTTTCATTTATGAGTTGTTATGCAAAAGTTTGTTCTTTCACTCATTTTGCACAGAAAGGTAATAAGCAGACTGGAATGATCTGACTAAATTATTTATCAGTACTGTCCGCAATTCAAAAAAAGTTTAATGTGGGATGTGGCTCTGATATCTCTGTGACAAGGTATAGCTTCAACAAATTAACGGAAAAGTGGACTTCCACGGATTTTGATTTTTCTTTTCCTCAATTTAAATGTGCCTGATATATTTTATTTTTTCGACAAGCTACCTTATCAGAGAACGGAGTCAGAAGATTAACTCATTTGAGAGTTACCTGTAAATAGTTATTGCACTTTCACTCATCTAATTGATAACTTTATCGAATCAATGGAGGCAAAATCGCCACTGCTTTCATGCGCAACTATTATTGAGATTGCCAAGTAGTTCGACACTGTACCTCCCTCAGTGGTATCAGCTGAGAGACTAGGTCAGATACTGGAGATACTGATTGGATTAAAAGGAATATTGTCAAAATATAAATCTCTTGAAAAATTTAAAAAGTTAATTGATGTTAGAACGTGTTGTACTATTGTCAAGAAAGTGTGATCTCTCCCTTCTGAGAAGCCCCGTATTTAGCCTCCTCTGCGAAATAGAACAATTGTATTGGAAAATCATAAGAGGCCTTGGAAACTTGGAAACGTCTAAAAACGTTTGTTTGTTTGTTTATTCTTTTGTTCTTATGTCCACCACTTGACTGATTGTCGAACACTACATAGCTTTTAAGCTACGTGCTATATATATATATATTATATATATATATATATATATATATATATATATATATATATATATATATAATTGAGTAAAGAAGGGTCCATTTTTGAAAAATATGCGGTCGCCAATTATAGACTCAAATAAATTCATCAAAAGTTTGATTTCGGACTTCCATTGTCTATAAAATTTTGAGTATCACGACGTTTCGATTGATACGCTATCTTCAATCGTCTTCAGGTGAAGTCCGAAATCAAACTTTTGATGAATCCACCTTGTCTACAAGTTTCAAACATCAAATAAATTCATGAGTTATTCTGGTATACATCCATATCAATAACACATTCAATTTTAAAGCTTCTTATAAAGGCTGCACACGCAGAGAGATTAAACAAATTACAGTTGAATATTCCCTTGTACAGTATGTATACGTTTGCTTTATAGATGTACATATGAATAAAACAGCAATACGTATGTAACGGAGAACCAGGATTTTATTATTCAGTCTGTCTCGTTTTAATACCAGCTAATTTCGGTCTTGATATTAAAATCATGCACCTGGAGAACAAGGAGTATAATAATAAAATTAAACGATAATGCCCTACCCTGGCTCCGTCATACCCAACAGCTACAAGACGCTTTTAGAATATGAAGAGATTTACCCATTACACACTATAGTCAAAGACGATTTCCAGTACATTGACTCAATGCCTCACATGAAAAAACCTTAATCTTTCTACAAATGCATGTATATCAAGGTTAAATTGTCTTTCTGATGAGTAATCAAACTCCTGAAATTTATCAGCCATTTTCTCAATTATTGCATATTGGTCTTTCGTGTTTATCACATACACTTAATTATAAAGAAATCAGTTTTGAACCGAACAATATTGATAACCTTAAAATGTACGTTTTGAATAATGAATTTTTGATAAACGTAGTTTCGACCAATTTAGCCACCATTAGACACAATTCTGTAGTGAGAATAATCTAGAATTTTTTTTGGTGCGGATGGGTTTCGAACCCATATCTCCAGTATTCCATGCTGACCCTGACGTTTAGGTTCCCGACATTCATTTCTCCGATATTGTCCTCGAATGAATCGACATCCGCAAATGTATAAACAAAGATTAGGGGCAACATTTTCTAGTGAGGAAAATCCAGTTTTTGGTGAAGCGCTAAATATTTAGATTCTTCTGATCTGCCTACCCGAAAAATGTAAAGTCTGATACGAAGAAGTATCAAATGATACATAAAATTTGCAAGAATTTTCCGCTGGTTGAACTGGAAAGAAAGCTAGAGAGATGATTTTTCCAGGAATAATAAATGGACTGACTCTAGGAGTTTCATAATCCTAACTAGAAATAACTATTTCCTTTTTCCTCTAAAAAATACAATTTCGTACTTCACAGAGTGCATTGCATAGCGTGATTGAAAGAATAACACATGGTAAAGCAAACATCATTTGATCCACATGTATGGAACAAACGTCGCAATTAGAACGCTAAATATCAATTGGGCTCTGTTCTAATTGATATTAATTGGAATCTGCTGGGTTATTACAATCAACGACAATGAGTATGAAATTATGCAGAACAAGCTGATTGTCAGCTGGCGAGAAGGAGCAGAGTCGCAGTGATTGAGCAGTGTTGGATTTGGAAATTTGCACAAAGATGTTGAAGTGAACCTTTTTTTTCTGGAGAAGTAAAATTGATAGTTTATAAAATATTTTCATAGTTTTTACAGTGAGGTTCAAATCTTGCTAAAGAGCACATAATTTTTTCCTAACCCTCAAATGATTGATTCGAATCAATTTGCTTGCTTTCTCTCTTGTGGCACAATATAAAAAGTAAAAACTAATAATTTTTCAGGTAAATATTTTTCGTGGAAAAAGTATTTATGTGACGTAACATCGTTGTTGACAGCCAGTGACACCGCATTTCACGATACTTGTTGGAAGATGCCGCATCATATGACTTTCTTGAACGTTGATTTTATTTATTTTTAATAATGGTTTATGAATTTGCGTTCACGTAACAGTTTGACTCTTAAAGAAATGGATTGTTTCTCAAAAATAATTTTCTACCAATTTGTAGCTTTTTGAATATTTATTTAGGAAATCTCGAACTGGTAATTGAAATCTTCCTATCCGTGATCACCAAGCATGCCGGCCAAATATCTTTGATGACGGAATTATGACGGCGTCATCTAACTCCACTTGAACATTCAAAAATGGCAGATTTCTTTTTCGAAATCACTACCATGGTATGTGGAGTATTCAGACAATAGACTCATATATGAGTTGAGAGTTAACCTACCTTTATAGTAGACCAAACTCACTCTGACTTTCAAACAGCATAAACCAAAACAGCGCGTGTCATGATGCTGCTCGCTAGATACGGTCCTGTGATGATTCCGCAGACTCATGTCTGATTGCGGTTAATCACTAATTATATCTGTGTGTTCCAGGCGTAATTGCGACCCAGACACCGCACCAGTTTGCGCTCTAGCTGCCAGCTGGAAGTCTCTGTGTAATTGGTTTGCTTCCCTGGGACGTGAGCTCTGCGAAATTTCAAATTGGATTGTGCATAATTATGCCACTGAGTAGACAATAAAATGATAACGACGAGAGGACCAATGGTATTAGCTACAGTGGAGGGTAGTCAGGTTTGACATGCGATCAGGCACTTGTGAATGCTTCCATTACCAACAATATTATGGTTTGCTGGATGAAGGGTTACCAGCAGTTCTAAGGCAGCAATGCAGCAGACCAGCTGACTTTAACTTTATGGGAAACATCTATAGAGTGCAGATGCTTGGAAGCGTGAGTGCCATCTAACAAACCAAAAGTTAGTTACCGAGGGTACAAGACGTACCCCATTTTACCAGGGCACAGCAAAATATTCTTTATTGTTTCCTAGCGGTTGGGATGCTGATACTAGGAGACATAAATAATTTACACAATAATCACCAACAGTTTGCAATACCCCCGTGGTATGCATTGTGTAAGACTGTAATTGAAATGTGGTTCGATGAATGCTTTCTAGTTAGTATCTGCGCAATAACCGATGCTGAGTATGGAACTATGAGTTTGTTACCAGAATGTGATTTCATTCGAAGCCTACAATCGTACCGAGTAGTTTCAACAAGGACAAAATGATATCGTCCACGATAGGTTTCGAATCAACGAATTAAGTTATAATCTTTTATCTCTAGCCTCTAAGAAATTCATTATATTCATCCCAGTAAGGCAGAAGCTAGAGCACCTTTTCATCTATATTAAAACAATGCTTGGCCACTGCTATTGGAAGTAGGTACTCTCTGTTTGGGATTTGAAATAAATTCAAATATAAATTGTGTTACAAGGCTTCACGAATGAGTTGTCATTTTAACGCCATTCTCATTAAAACGGCAATATAATATAACACATACGGTCCTGCATCTGAGCTTGCTAAGATTTGTAATAGAATTACAAATTGGTATCCAAACATGCATAAGGTAATAATTGCAGTAAATCTAAGCTTTGATGTAGCTAGATAAAACTTCTTCAAATACAAATAACTAGAATGTGATTCCTTCATCTAAGACCAATCGTTCTAGGAGTTGTTGAGTCCTCCTTGAGACTTGTCAGAAAGTAGTAAGCTTTGGAGGGCGAATGTAAGTATTTGTTTATACATTGTGTTTTCTTTAGCAACTGTCAGGTAATATCTAGGTAGCCATAAATGAGGACCAGCATTTTGATATAGGTTCGTAAAGTGGGTTGTATCTGGCGATAACATGTAAGCTAAGTTTTGGTTCTATTGATGGCACTCATACTTTCGAGTATCTATCCATAATCCAAGCTGTATTTTTTATAGTTGACTTGAAAAGTCAATAGAATACGATTATACAACTTCACTTTACTGTTGGAAAAGTGAGAATATTTTGAATCTGCTTGGAATATACTGCATTACCATTACATGAAAGTTGTTCTCATTAATGTCTGATCTCGTACAAAACACTTTCCAACAATACTTATATATTACATGCCTCTTGTTATCCCCATCATGGCGGAAGTCTCGATGAGGTTCTCGCCTCATAAACAGTACCAGTACCACGCTAGACACACATCGCAACGACCACGTACCACCACTAAATCATATTTAATTAAAACCCGTGCGGTACCGTTCTTCTCGTAAACCATAACAATTACGCAGAAGTTCCTCGAAAGGGTACGACCAGCACCATTCATTCCGACTGCCGCTCTCACAGCCAGTCCCATTTTCTTCTTTTAGACGTCCGTTAGTGCGTCGCTCTTGTTTTACCGAACGTGCCCTTTTTTGTGTTATTCTTTGACCTCTGTTTAAGAGCGCTTGAATGTCTTCATCAGGGCATCTAAATCCAATACGGGGGCTGATGGATTATATGGTATAGCTCGAGCTTGGTACAGAGGACCTGGCCTATCGAGTCATAGTATAAATTATTTTTTTTAGTTTTCACAGAAAATTTTTCAGGTGTCTGGGTGGAACTTGGGTGGAGGTGAAGGCGTTGAACCTAGTTTTTCGAAAATAGGCAGTACTGCCATTTGACAAAAGTTTAACGTGGACTCGCACTTTTAAAACTACTTGTTCTATTCCTGGATTCAACGACCATAACTAGTATACTATCAGTTTCAATCTGATTGAGGGGGTTCAAAAGTCTTTTGTTGGTGGGCTAGTTGGAATGTGGTAGCATTTTTAGCTTACTTGTTGTTTGGGGACAGATGTAAGTCGATATTATAATGTGCCACTGCAAGACAGAAAACGTCATTTTCATAAGCCTTTATCGAGTAGAAAGTAAAATTTGAATCCCGGTTCTGATAATATTTGTCGTATATTTTTCCTATTGCTGAAATTCAATATTCGATCTGATGAATTTCTTTGTATCAATAGGCTATGACGTGGACCATATTATAGAAAAAAACATCATTCCAGATGAAAAATAGGGATACGTTCAATACGGAAACAGAGGGACAACAATTTGCAATGTTTGACTTCTTGTTTGCTCCAACAGTTCCCTCGGTTATTCATTAGCCTTGTGATGCAAAAAAATAAAATTGGTTGTATCTTTTCTGTAGGAATAGTATTTGCTATATACTCCTTTTATATCTTGTATGACATTCTTGGTGCCGCAGACGCAGAACTCAAAATCCGTAAAAATTTTGACGAAAAGCTAATCGATCGTCTAGAATTTTCTATCGAAAATTGACTGTTATAATGACTTGTTCCTTTGTGAGCTCAATGTCAAATCATGTTGGTGACAGTACGCAGATTTAGAACCTGTGTATGAAGAAGAATTTATGGCATTTCCCTGGTATGTTTATATGCTGCAAGTTAGATTTCCAGCAACAGATGCACCAAAACTTTTTCCTGGAAAGTTTTTTTATCAACGGCGCATCTTTTTAGTTTCGGTGTATGTCGTCTAGTTGTGACACCACGGGAATATGAATAGAAACTTAATTAAATCTTCCTATTCTAGAAGCGTGTCCACACTACTGAATATGACTACGACACTATTATCGTTTATTTTTATTAAGTCTAACTTTTCCAGGTGCATGATATTAATGTTAAGAAATAGTAGAGACATTATTTTAAAGTAACTTTTCTAACTTATCTGATCTTTTCTGATCTCATTCTGGAACTGGACGCTAACTGAACCCAAATATAGTTGAATGATAAATTACTTTAGTAACATTTAGACCGTACTGGTACCTGTAATAAAGTCTGCAGAGACAGCCGAAACGTTAATAAAGTTATGTCCTTAAACACATGTGGTTTATTTAAGATGAATGGAATTAAAACAAGACACTGAATAGTGTTATTGCAACCTCATCTACATTCGTATAGTAAGCGAACAAGCGCATACTCAGAAATACTTAATAAAAACATTTTTCATAACATTAATTCAGAATTGTTGAAGATTCGATAATCTGTACTACTGAGATAATAAATATTTAAAAAATAGGAAAAATACCAAAGAATTTTTTCCGTAGCTCATAGAATTTTTTATCAGCCGCAGATAATATGAATCCCTGTAAAATCCTAACATATTAATTCCTTTCCACCAGTCCAAGCATATAAAAAGGTCCATTCAATGGAATTCATAAAGCGAGGTAATACTTCAGCTAATATATATGTCTCAATTTATATAAGAAATCATGCGATTATATAAAACTAATTGTCGCTATCTGTAATGTCAGAAAAAAATTAATGTATCAGCATTTTTGAGATAAGCTGACTCTGTGAAGGTAGGAAGTTGTGAATATCTTTATCAAGCGATAAATTAAAAGTGAAAAAACTTTTTTTAAAACAAGCTTCTATTTAAATGCGATAAAAAGAATGAAATAAACTTCTCCTTTAAAACTTTTACTATCAACTAATAACGTCATTACACAATTTATCTGATCTTGTCGCGAGCTCTAAGTACTCGTATTTACCTAATTTTAAAATTTTAAGAAATAAAATTAATCAGACCAAGTTATTTAATTTACTTGTTTATCTACACAGATAAATCTCGCGACAAGCTTTTGTATCATATGCATTGTGTAATGGCGTTACAAGTTGATAGTAAAAGTTCTAAAGGAAAAGTCTATTTTATTCTTTTAAGCGCATTTGAATAACAGATTGTTGTAAAAAAGTTTTTTGAATTTTAATTTATTTATTAATTTTAGTTATCGCTGGACAGGTCTGGAAAAAACCCAGTACACCAAAATTTCAGATGGATTGGAGGAATGGACTTTATGATCACCATCTTTTTTTTAACTCTCATTGGTATTCTATGTAAGCCCTTTCATTTGATACCCATATTGTAGTAAGGCACTAAAAATAACTAGTCCTCCATATTGGGTGTTCTGTCAAATTGGATTTGGATTTAGAGTGATGTCACGTTTTTTTGCGAGTTATTCTCAGCAAACCCTTTCATTTGATACTCATATTGTATGAGTGCATTAAAAATAACTAGTCCGTCATTTCGGGTGCTCGCCCAGGATGGATTCAGATTGACTTCACTTTATTTTTCAAGTTATTCTCAGCGAGCCCTTTCATTTGAGAGCCATATTGTAGGAGTGCAATAAAACTAACTAGTCCGCCGTCTTGGGTGTTCCGCCATGTTCGATTTAGAAAGACGTCACACAGCTAACCATGCACTGTAATTCAAACAAATCGTGTATACACAATTTCAGCTCAATCAGTTGAAGATATCTGCTTCAAAATTGAGTTGCAAAATTACACCGAAAAAACATGGTTACATAGATACATACATTGAAAGTTGAATAAAAGTTTGTAAAAAATATATCTCGTCATCTTAGAATGATTGTTTAGCAAATTTTCCGTAAACGCTTAGTGTATCTGCTCAACTTGACACGAATATTGGAACACTGATTCATTGAATGCGGTGCTACAAGTTTAACCTTAATAAGAAACTATTTAGAACGCCATAATATCAGTGAACTGCGACATAAAAGTCATCTTGTTTTTGTCATGGAACACTCCATTTGGATTTGTGGACGCCTCTTGAAGTGCAAGAGGGTACAATTTCTTCTGTCGATGACACTCACTGATATAATACCGCATCATAAAGCTATTATAGACACACACATGAGTTTGAACTATTGCTGTAAATGTTATCGTTGTGATGTGAGAAAAAGCAACTGTTCATCAATTTATATTGTTGATTCAAGTTGCTATTGAGCTACTCTACGCAAGGTAAAATTTAGAATTGTAAAATAGTATTTAGGTTTAGTTATCTTTAATACAAATGAGGCAGAATTGCCAAGTAATATTCTGGTTTACTGTAGCCAGTATATCAATCTTATCCATGAACTGGTTAATTAGATATTAGCATCAACAGATGCCTTCATTTAGTAACCAATAGTTATTTCAGAAATTATTTTAAGATAAAAACATTCGCTGAATGCACTTCCTGATCTGATTGATATAGTTAAGTTAAATGTTATATAGATTGTTCAATAATAAATGTCGCTTTGGCGACCCACCTCAAAAACAAAACTTGAAATACTGAGATTGAACAAAATGTTTGTTCTGATGGAGGCACCTACAGATGTATAAAGTTTTCCTCCTTAATAATACTTTCCTTTTTTAGATTTTATAGCGCTTACGAGGCAGGAGAGCTCGATAGAGTTTTTCTATCAGACTCATAAAGTTCAGCAAACTCACCGAAACCCTCAGATGTCCGCTATGCAGCCCACAACGACAGTAATTATTGAATTTCGGCGTGGTAGGTAGATTCATGCGTTTTTCTACTAATTAATATAAACACGGCTTCCGTACTCTTTCTTTCATATTCGTTTTAGATAGTTTGTCTAGAATCTGAATATTGTAGTTCATGTTATATCGTTATCTCTTCTATTTCATTTGATAAATAATAGAAAATGAGATGCCATCATCTCATTATCTTTAACTGTTTTTTAGTTGATCTATGTCTTTTCATAGAAAAGGGACACATAGAATGCTACGTTTTTTACGCGGCCCTCTATTAAACAACATTAGCCTAGTCAAATGCTCTTATTTCCGGTGTGCTTTATGTATTCAGTTATTTTTATCGTTGTATCTATCTAGCCAAATACCTAAATATTGAATTGAGTTTTGAGTTCAGTATTGGATTCTGGTTTGAAAAACATAGTGCTTGATGTTGCCACTGAAATGCGTCAAAACGTCGTATTAATAAATATTGTTATTTATTAATATTTCGATTGGACCCCAAGATATTTTCATGTGAAAAATTTAACCACATTATGAATGCAGATTTCTGATCAATATTTTGCACGGGTTATTAAATCGTGCCAAAATGGCTCCAAATCGTTGAGTAGAGCATTCAGGTATTACATACTTTCTGATAACGGGTTACTTGGTTCTATATGTTTATCTTTTCCTGATGTATAGATGTCCCATGCCTATATTTGGTCCTAAAATAACTAGCAGCCGACGTTTCACTTTGAACTTTAACTGTACTGTAATTTAAAAATCTAGACCAAAGCACGGACTCTAATATAAAATCTCCGCATAATTCTTTTATTCATATTCCTTACGCCAGCCATTCTAATTCGACATTCTTCAAAGTCCTGAAAGACATTAAATCTCTCATCAAATATTTCGTGAAATACCCTAGTTGCATTACAATTATTCTTTATTATATCAACGGACTCAGATAGCATCGTCCGTAGTTATAATAATAATGATTCCGAACCATAAGCAGTATTGTAATACTATGGAGCGTGGTTATTTAAATTTCAAATTCAACAGCTTTCAGGTACGATATCGATCTTTAATGTCATGACTAGACGTGGACGGTCGCATAAAAATTCCTGTAAGTATAACTAGGCGTCTAATTTGAGGTTAACAAATCCATTCGTGTATGCAAATTTTTATCAGCATCTTCAGCGGTACCGTTGTCAAACCGTTGTACACTGTCAGCCAAAAATCTTTGACCAACAATCGATTTGTCCATTTTTCGATCTTGCCCTATGATGATCAACAGTTCCAAATCTAAGTTGATCATATTGTGGTCCAACACAAAATTACACAGAATTATACAGAATCTAACTCCACGACTGAGATGCATGTTTTGCTAAATTTAATATCATCATCATGTTATCAGACTATGAACACAATGCAGTGGATCCTGCGTTACAAGTTCTGAAGTGTATTTTGTGAAATTTCCTGGTTTCAGGAGTTCAAAACATCTCAAATGTACATATTGTTAATTTATGGCAAAATATAGATACCCTGCAATTTCTTTGAGAGTCGCTTGTAGTTTGTGAGGTAAGAAATCTTGCAGAAAAATAACAGGAAAGCTATCCGGAATTTTTGCTACTTGGCCTCACCATGCCCAAAATGAATAAAATATCATCCGGATACGAGTGCAACCTGAGGAAGAAGAATGGAAGGAAAATCGCAAAACGTAAGCCAACAATAATAGCCAACCAGCACATTTGTGACGACAAAAACAAGACCCGGAAGATCAAGAAACCAAGTATCCAGTATCGTGCGAATATGGTAGGATATACATATGTTGATAAGACAAGAAGACGACCACAAGTAAGAATTAAGGAGCAAAGAATCACTCAGCTAGCTGAGACAGCAAAATCTGCAATAGCTGATCACGCATGGACGGAGCACAATAAAATAATGTGGAACAACGCTAAGATCATTGGCAAGAAACCGCGCTGAACGGTATCTGAAATAAATAATTACAAACCAGAAGAGTACATAAGTATAAAAAGCTATCTCAGAGACATATTCGCCAGTTCACCTGAGGACGACTACAGATACCAAATTAAAAATTGAAATTAAGTTCATGACACTAAAAACTTGCAAAAACAGTCCGAAACAAACTTTTAGCCTCGTAATCCACAGCCCAACGATTGCTTATAGCGATAATGTATGTACGTTGAATGTTCAGTTGAAATATTAAATATTCTCATTTGTGTAATTAATCACGAGCACATGCTGAGCACTAATGTAATTGAGAATTGTTTAAAAATTTAATGTACGCCAAAATGAATAATTACATTTGCCTTTTAAGTAACAAATGTGTCGTTCGAATCATAAATAAGAGCTAATTAATAAGCTTCGCTTCGCATGTCAGGTATGAAATATGAATAACTCCAGGTCAAAGGACAAACACAGTAACAAGCATTGTTTGGACGAAAGGTGGGTCGGAAGAAAATTAATCTATTTATTTCAATTATCGAAGCATATGTGTCCAAATGGCCTGAAACAGTACATATCATTCGAAATTATATTTATTTATAATCATAGATAGGCAACTTCATTTTTCATCAAAAACCAACGACGGCATTCGATCCTCCTTAAGACGAATATCGGATTTAGATAACAAATTAGCTATTTAGTATCTGTCTGGCAAACTCATAGTTTCATACAAAACTTCGATAGTGGACAAATATTCGAAAATATGTATGCCATCTTATTTTTAGACTGACGAATGTAATTGCAATTCGTAGTATAAACATTATGTAGCCTTTTAACATTACAACTGTCTTTTTCTCACAGATAACCTCGCACAATGGCAGAGGGCCTATTGCTCTTCATAAGCGCTACGATAGAATAACTATTTACTGACATTGACCTTAAACCGCTGTAGATTGTAACCATCGGCTCAGTCCATCACACCGAGGTTCTCTAAAAGAACGACTTTTGGGAGAGGCTTGTTCGACGCTTTATAAGCTCGACCTGGTGAGGATGCACCCGATGAGCTCCTCTAGTATTTGCTGTACTGGCAATTCTTGGTGATATTATGCGAGACAGTCGGTCAAACATCTACCATGATAATATCTATAGAAATGAGACAGATCAGCCACCATTCTTCGATGTTTTGAACTGTGCAGGTCCTTTGTTAGGTCAGGCGCATCCACTAGTTTGCTTGTTTATGGATCTTTCCAGAAGCTCCAGAGAGTGCATTTGAGCACATCAGCAGTACTCTAGCGATGGTTTTATCTGAGCTTCTTGAAATGCCATGCCATGCCAAGAAATGTTATTTTTGATGTTAATTCCCAGAAGCTTGATAAAAGATGATGCAAGTATTGGGTGTCCCTCCAACTCCACGGTTGGCAGACCACCATGCGACTAATTCATCGGGGTTATTGACTGACTCTGTTGCGCGTTAAACTGAACTCCTTTTGTATATCCCCATTCCTCAATGTCATCATTGATCTAACTTCAGAAGCTGCACGATAGCAACAGCATGATGAACTTTGGACATGATGCAGAGCAAGAGTCACAGGTCTATAGCTGCTGGGTATACTTTTTCCGGCACTTCTTAGGTATAGGTTGTACTCGACCAATCTTCCACTCAGTAGGAAACACTCCTCGCTGGTAGGAGAGTTTAAATAATTTGCAACGTTTCACGAGAATCGCTGATATTTGGTCTCGACCTAGCTATCCTGGAGTTCAGTTTTCCTAGAATGCTTTTTATATCTCGGTATTGAAATCATATTTCTAACATTGTTGAGTCCACAGTGACGGTAGTTCGTGGAGTACCTTTCTGTTAGTTTATTGTAGAATTGGCAGCAAAAACCTGCCCCAAGGTATCTGCATTTTCTTTCGGGGTGGATGTGATAGAAGCATCTGCTCTCTTCAGTGGTGGTAAGGACGAGTAGCACAAGTTCTGGCCAACAGTCTTGGTTACAAAGCAAAATCATCTGGAAGAGTTAGGACAGGAGAGAAGTTTGTTCTTATTTTTCTGGTTGCGTTCCTCTTTGCTGTTATTGATGACCCGCTTACAGCATCGATGAAACTAAGGTGACTTTCAGTAGTACGATTCATCTTACACTCCCTGTATCGTTTTTTGACGTAACAGCCTCTCTGTAGCTCTAGTTAAACCAAGCTTTGTTTTTTAAATGGCGTTTATCAACGTGAGGTATGTAAGCTTCCATACCTGATGTTAACACTTCTGTTATTTTTTGGACACAAGCTGACAGATCTCTGGACGTGAGACAGACATCACTCCATGGAAAGGACTGGTAATAAGTCCTGAGATCATCCCACTTTGCTGATTTGTAGTGCCAGACTCGTGTTTTAGTTGTTGTTGATCTAGCGATGTTATTGTACAGGGTGTTGAAATCGTATTAGAAATCATAGGTGAGATTCGCAATAAGGAAGAGCGTATTTACTCTCAAGTATATGTGTACAAGTACCGTTGAAGTTGAGTATATCTTAATTCAGGTTAAGGTTGCTATTTAAACGTTGCAATATTTGTTTTTAATAGAAATGGAACACCTCAGGTTCCGTTTTAGTCTCTTGTTTTTATGTCTACAACAGGAATATAAAATTAACCTAACGTACCTCCAATTAGCAATGCTTACTGATTGATGTATACAGAAATTTGCATACGTCCCCTACCGGAAATAATGAAGAGTAAATGGTGTGGTGTACCGAGATATGTGGATTAACTGAAGTAAAGAAAATGCTGTATCATTATAACAGTAAGCAACGTTTGACGTGCGCATGATATGGAAAATTGTTAAAATGAGTGTATTGACGTCTCGTGAGCTTAAGACGTATGCATGCTAACATATATATGGTTCAGTGATAATGTGGGATGAATATTTGATTCCCAGTGGTAGTAATGCCGTTATGGTAATAATGAAGCTTACAAGACTCGAAGTAGTACAGTCTACTATAATGGGTTGCTAAACAGCTGATAATCTTTGAATTAATAATATGGAATCTAGTAGATTGACTTGGTACTTTCCTTGCACTCAAATCATGCACAAGTGCAAAATCTTACACATATATTGGAGTATGCCCAAGATTCTAGGAACAGCAAAGATATGAGTTTGTGAGAGAAACGAAAATTGTTCATATAGAGTGAAGTGCTCCATAATTTAGGACATGTTCACAAATAAGGTTTGAAAAACTGTCATACTTTTAACCTCTCTAATTTTTTGCTAGGCCTCAAATCATTCGAAAATTGGGAATTTTACAAAAACCAAGTTCATCAAAAATTGAAGACAGAAATTGGGCAATGACCTTTTTATTTTTCACTGATTACTCCGCGTCTGATTTAACACTTTACAGAAAATTTCCGTACTATCACCCCAAAGTAGATTGCTACCCAAATTTCTTCAAAATTGATGCAGCACTTACTGATATTATGCGGTAATAAAAACAACAACGGAAAGATACACCGACGAGAATGAAAAACGGATTTTCGGGGTGATAAAATGATGATTGTTGGTTATAATATTAATATAACGATGATTATTGGATATTTTAAAAAAATCATAGAGAACCCTGCGTTCATAATGCTTCCGTTGCCTATCGTGTGGGAAGTAAACACAGTCCATTAGTTGCTTCACGCAGCTATTTTACAATTTTGAGTCACTGGTGAACTACAATGAGTAATATGTGAAAAATCACACAAAAAATAGGATTTTTATCTTGGAGTTGGAACTTTCGCATTGTTACGTAGCTCAAACCAACGGTTTATTATTAATGTTGAATTTTCCCAAGCTAATATTACCTCCCTTTATCCATGGAAGGAACTATGTCTTCATTAACAAAAGTGTACTTATTTCGACGCCCATTCACAAGGAATCGTCATCTTCCGTCCCACCTGCGTCGCATAAAGCGACTTAAAGGACATTCCATTAAACAACACAGCGCTTCGATGTATACAAAACGGAATGCACAAACCAGCGTTCGTGGTCTTTGTCTGTACCCATTCAGGACGGTCTTTCCTCCTCCTAATTGGTCATAATTAGTAACCAAGACTGATTTAAGCGCCCTTCACTTGCTTTGTGACCTCTCAGCGGTGCCTATAGTCTAGTCATTACACTCCATATATTAAAAATGTTCGATGGGGTGCGGTATGAGGGGCTAGTCCAGCTTGCTTGTTGATCCAATCTACAATTCCGCAGATGAAATTGCCCTTATATACAAGTGCAATTCAAATTGTCGTGAAGAAAGCTCAGATAACTACCCTTATCAAGAAATCCGAGGTGCGTGCTACTCAAATAATTCATGCAAGTTTTTCAATGTAATTAGAGTTTGAGAGTGATTTACAAAATCCTATAATGAACCATTTTGTAACAGAATCATACTGCTGATATGTGGCAACAAGGAAAAAAGATATTTAGTATATGAAGCAACTATCGTAGACATTCAAATATGGGCAGTCAATGGTTTGATCTGAGATGTCCCTATATAACGAGTAGAATAGCTCAATAATGATTTTCAACATTTCTGCCAGATGCTGAAGATATGATCCAAAGTGTCTGCCCACAATGATATCAAATTAACCATTATTTTAAAACTGTTAGTACCTACTACCAATACTATCTTAACTACAGATCAAACTACTTAAAATAATATGGGATCGCTGAGCCTGGGATCTCAGTATGATAATTCAAGATGCCCTTGGCTACTATACTATAATTCCGGCACCGACGTCAGTCCGTATATTTGAATAAAATTAATCGCATTCATTTGCGAATGTTTACGACCACAATTAATAACTGTCTGCGGTGTAAAAAGTTTTGTCTTTATGACATTTAAATGTAATTTGTTTTGTGATTGTGGAAGCAAAAAAGGATGTCTCTCTGTCCTTTTTAATAGTTTCTACTGATATGAATACCACTGTGAATACCTAATTTTTTGTAGTATTTTATTGAAAAGAGCCCTGTAGCCATCAGAATCTCTTTCAATTTAGTATTTTCACATCACATATGAAACCAACTTTGAAATCAGTGAATATTGCTAAAGAACCACAAGGATCTCTTCCTAGGCCAATATTTAATTATTTGTGAAAAATTTATTGTGAAAAATAATGCAGTTTTGCAAATAATATCAGTGAGTTTATGCTGCCACTACAGTATATCGTGACCTTTGATAAAGGTTGCCTTAAACAATTTTTTTTTTCTGAATTCGATTTGAGAAATTTAAATTAGAATATATAAGATGAAGTGATATTTCTCAAGCACCAGAACAAAGTCGGAATTTGAACTGCACGTTAAAAATAAAACAGAATTACAACAAGTTTATAGAATTGGTTTTATAATTAATATACATACAGAATACAATCCCGATGATTCAATCTATCCATATGTGAAGCTACTAATGTATTTTTTATATCTTTCAGAGTTCAGGTATTCAATGCAATTTGGAGATCTTAGTTATTATTTCTGTTGAAACTCACACTATGTTCAATATATCGAAATTAGCTTGTGAAAGCTAACCTTATTCGTATTCGTTGTACATTGCGTCTATCATTTGGATTGTAGATAGTTTTTTGATCTTTAATGATGCATGCAAAATATCGGAAACTATTTTGTTTGTGAAAATTCTTTGGAGATCAGCTAGTCCATTTTCATTGAGGCTGTTATGAGACATCATCAAAACAGACAAATTTATGTATTGGTATAAATTATTAGAAAGGCAAGAAGTATTCCAAAATGTACAAAAATGAGTTTGAAGAAGTTTTGAAAGTGTTTGAGCCTCGGATTTTGTTTTGATTATGTTTTAGGTCGGTCAAGAACTTGAGATTTGTGCAAAAATGACTTGATATTTTATTAGTATTATGCTAATAATTATGCAGCCAGTACACCGATTATCAAAAACATAGCAGCAGTACCCATTATGCAGACAGACAGATACATAAAGAGAACGTATTAGCCCAAATTCTAATATTTTCGCAATCATAGTACCTTTGCTTATATCTGGTATTAAAAGATATACATTTAGGTTTGTAAAAAAACTCCACAAGATTTTTCTAGCGAGTCCCTAGTGTAAGACTGAACTACGCATATACATATTTCAAGTTATAGATTGCTTCCATTTCTTTCTCAAAAATAATAAAAAATTTCTAGTGTGACAAAAACATACTTCAGCTTTTATTTCAGTTTTCCGATGAAATCACAAATAAACATTTATATAAAATGTCATGAGCAATAAAAAACGTACGTCAGCTCTTACGTTATAAGTTAAAATATGAATTATTATATACCTTTTTTGATAGAATCTGTTTGTCATTGCTACCAGGCAGCAGTTTTTATTACTTCATTATATTTGTACAAGAACGCGCCTGAAGATAACTTTTGAGCTCATTTACATGACTTCTCTGAATTTTGTTAGTGCTATTTAGTGAGATCCACGTGCTTTTTAGTATTCTTGGTAATATAAACAGAAACAACTGTTGATCTCGAATTACAAAGCTGACCCACCTAGCTTTTATTACTGCTTCCTCCATTGTTGTTATCTTTGCTGTCATTGTTCATTCCGCATGAGTGTTTGTTGAATTGTTGGGTAGAGCGTAGTAATGGTTCGGTTGGAAGGGTATTATGGTTTAAGAAATTTTTCGCAGTGGCAATTGGTACTACTTCTCCCTCGCCTTCTTCTTGTGCCATTTTCTCAGAAAAGATTGGCCATGACTGCCGCAAAAACTTTCATATTCTCAGCGCTTCTAATCACGGTTTCTATATTCATGATTACCCAGGTGGTAATATTTTTTATCCAAGACTCTTACCTATGGAGGGTAGAGGTTAAGGAGCAGGTGCGTAAATTGTGAAAGAAACGCCAAAAAATACTGAAGTAGGGTAGAGAAGTAGACAAGGAGAGAATAAGTTCCGCTTTGTTATAGCAATTAACTAATTAATTAATAAACGCTCACGAAAATTGATCACACTTCACCCCACCGCACAGCTATTATTTTAGGTCATATTTACTAAATTATTTTGGGCTACGAAAGTAGTTAAGGTTCTGTATACTGTAGTTCTATTAACTACACTAGTCGCCAAAAGTATTCAATTTCAGCGCACTGCACTCCGTCTACCACTGCTAACTCTGAAGGAATCCGGAACTATTATTTACTGCTCATAGTTTTTCCAGTCTCTTGTTTTCCTTGCACTTTTTCTTTGATGATAAGTTTTAATCATAATCGATATTTGGCATGTCGACTACCTTATGCCCAAAGTATTTCTTACGTTAAAAATATTTGGAGGTTCACGTTATCTGTTATCTTCTTTTTTAGCGTTTGGCAAAACCCGCCTTGTTCCAGAAGCGCTGTGAGATGTTAATTATATATTCACATTAAGCTAAAAATGCTGAAAGATATAATTATTAGCCCATACAACTACGCCGAGATTCTCCAAAAGAATGAATTTTGAATTTTAGAAAAGACTCTTTCGAGGAGTTAAAGGTTCAACCTGATTAGGATTGCCCATCGGTTCCTCTTGGTGTTTGTTCTACTGATGATTGATGGTGCTATCAAGTGAATATTTAGCAAGGCAGATGTTCCAGACTGTGGAGTTCCTCTGTAAGCTCAGGCGCTTTCACCACACGTACTGTTCTTTTCTGAATTGAGTCCAGAAGTTTAAGGGAGTGCTTCGAAGCGCAAATTTTGACTAGTTTATGTAAAATTTCCTTTTACTTCACGTACTTGTACGTCTTTGTCTCCAAGAACAACCGGCTATAAAGTAGTACTCATAGATAGCTGGGAGTCAACTCGGGCGACCATAGGTTCAGGTGAATGTCTCATCAAAGCTCTCTGCCGCTCTCGACCGGCCTACCACGATAAATCACATTAAAATGTCTCCACTTACTCACTACTAGCCAGCAGCAACTTATCATATTCATACAATTAAATCCCAGCACATGTAAAACACGTACCTTTACTCTTAATGCGGATCTTTCTATTCCTGCAGCACACATCAGGTCGTCCGCGCTTTTAATGAAAGCATTGGGTGTGACATGACCGAGATGATATCGAGTCTAGGAAGCGCTCTTGGACAGCAACAACTATAACGACCACTTCTGAAACACTGAGTCCCTGGTTATGCATGATATCTCTGAACAGAATTGAAATAGTTACATCAAACTTGGTTATTCCCGTAGTACGAAATAACTGATTCCTTCATTGCACAAAAAATTATTAATGTAAGTTCTGAAGATTATTTTGAGGTGGCTTTGCCGATTAATCTTTCTTAGTTTGACCGGTAATTGAAACCACACGTCATTGGCTCGATAATTTTACAAACGTTTCGGTTGCCTTGACGACTTATACCAAAGTCCAAGAGACGATAAAATTAAATTAGATTTTTGTACTTTGACAAAGGCAACCGAGGCAGCTCAACCACATGTGGATTCAATTAGCGGGCGGTCAGTTCAGTAAGAGTATAAGAAAAGCTAAATATACTGACACCATCATCGATTCTGCTGACCCTTGATCGAAGACTTAAAACCAACGATCTGTGGATCCTGCTTGCTCCAAATCAATTTACAGAAAAGAAACCCTCATATCAAAGCTCTTAGTTATACCAGATAATACTAAAAAAGTGGGTTGCCTACATAGAAAAAAAAGGAAATTGTAATTCCCACGCAACAAATTATCACAAATGCCGGAAAACGTTAACTCTTCAAAAATTTTATTATTCCTCATATTTTAAAAACATGCTCCAAAAGGATCCAATTGTCTTTAAGTCCGACGAAAGTTTTCAAAAACTGAGCTAACCGACATGACACAAAAATGTTTTGACACTCACGTTTGCTGTTGACTTTGACAGCGAATAAGTTTTTGCCAGCGTCCAGGGAACTTATTCACATATCAGCGAAGGATTACAGAAATAACAACCGTGAATCCAACGAGCTCGGATAGATTTTTCCGACAATTTCCAAAATAACGCAGAAAGGCTCAACCCAAAATCTCCGAACAATTGATTTTATCTTATCATTTGGGAACGCCATCAAGTAATTGCAAAAAATATATTGGTGTGTATGGACTGCAAAAAGCAGTCTCGTATTCATATTGCAAATATTTGCTTAGAATTTTAGTCCTTCCCATATCATAGAGATCGTTTTTCTGAATGATGTTGGTACATAAAATGCCTTTTTTAGTTGGTTTTTAATATGAAATATATTTTCCGAACTAGTCAGCCCACGTAATGTTTCATTAGATATGTGACGTCAGTAGAAAAGCGATAAATACAAGTCGGCTAGGACGAAGAACTCTATTTGCAAAAATGAACTTAGGTAATCTTCAAAGTCTTTGAGCTCCCCAAATATTTGTTGATATCTTGTAGAATTTTTTGTCCCCTTTAAAAAATTTGGCTAAGACTAAAAATGATCGGGAACTCGAAAAGCATGAAAATGGAAGTTTGGTTAAGATTTGCTATGTCCGATTTACAAAATTATAGCAGCATTACCTACCCTGCCAGTACATTATAGCACTTCAAAGGTGCTTGGTTGGAGATTCCACAATGACCAAAAAGCTACGAACAGACCGATAGATAGACATACCGACAGACAGAGCGACAGAAATGAGTGACACATATTTTCGTGAAATAGACAATCATAAAAAACCTCCTAAACAGAATTTGAATATTTTCATGATCAGGATACCGCACGCACTTATGCATTTTTAGTAAAATCTCTATTAGCAATAAATTGGTTACGTTGACTGATACTTTTTTCAGTCAAAATTTCATAACTTTGTGGGAAAGCACGAACAACGTTGTCCGTCTGATATTGTCCAAGCAAAGCTTAGTATTCGTGAAACTTGTTTAACTTTTAAAAGTATAACAACCAACTCCACTAATGGGTAAGCTCCACTAAGTTATTTACATAATTCTTATCTCATTGAAAAATCTCTACTAACATCGAAAAGATCGATGGTGGTCTACTTCCTATAGATCACTTTCAATAGACTGTATGCAAATGCATCTTGTAATATACGCCGTAGGCGTAATTCGCCAAAATTCCTCAATATTGATTTTATTTTATGAAAAAGCCGATATAAAACAATAGACACCCACCAGCAAGGTACGGAGATGCATTGAGCGGTTCGGCAAAACGGTCCAGGACTGTATTGAAGTTATTGTAGTGTAAAATACTTATTATATTACATACTACTAGTATATGACCTAATGGCTCAAAGACAAATCTAATCTATTTAAACCTACGGATAGTTTTGACAGTTTTTTGATGATTATTTATATTATTTTGGATTTATTCGCAATGCAAATGCATCAGTGCATTGAATATTGGACATTTCCTAATAGCCTAAATAAATTACAGTATCAGCCCGAAACACTGATATTCTGAACTAAACCAGTAATAATGTCAATGTGATCTTAATTTTGCAATTCAATTTGTTTCAACTTTGTTACAGCAGTCTTTAAGCGTCACAACAAGCCCACTGACGTCTTTATGAAATCGAATGGTCCTATCAACTTTCATCGCCTAATAACCACAACAATGGAATTCGAAAATGGTCTTCACAGTTTAAAATTGCTTTGCGAAATCGGCCCAGATTGTTATATTATTATTTATTGATTTATAAATAATTCTTTTGGACATAATGTCCTTAATGCGACCCTGGGCGAAAGTACAGGTGCGCTCTGAATGCGCGGATCCGTAGGTGTACTAAATAGTCCTGGTCGGATTCAAATCTGATATTTTTTATTTGTTTGTGATTCTCATTGTGTGAGGACATTAGCTCTAGATGGTATCGCGGTTCTCTGTGGGCTTGATATTAATTTAGTGCTAGCCCGCGATCTGTTTCAGACACCATTGTTGGCTTTTTGTTTGTCGTCTTGTAGGCTGCGTTCAGCATCATTCGAAGAAAAACAGGACTTATTTTGGTTTGAATGCGGTTGAGCCAGTGGTCGGCCAATTAAAACATTACACAAGAATTGAGTTTTACTAAATCTCCAAGAGCGATATACCAGCTTTTATACAGTATTGCCATATATTCACGAAAAGAAAATCTGATCTCACTTTAAGACAATTTACTTGATGTATAAATCATAATTTATTTGAACCAAGTAAAACATATTTTTTTCTCGACAGAAAAATACAATTTTCTTCACTACTAAGATTGCAATGCTTTTTTGAAAAGTATTCCATGTCATATCATATTCATCACCATATTCTCCAACGGAGCCCCTTTTACTGTGATCAACAATATGAACATCTTTCGCTACAAGTAATTTATTTATTTTGCATCGTCATCTTCGTCAACGGCATATCAGCGGTACTCGTGTCTGTTTCCGCGCCTATTATTTTCATTTGGTTTTTATTTTTATCAACCCTCTCTCGGGATGAATGAATTGTTACTTCCACGATTTTTCCAGGTTTGAATTGAAAATATTTACTTGAGTTAACTCTATTTGATCAAAAATTGACAGTATTCCTACCTCAAGATGATTATCGCTTTTCGCATATAGGAAGATATGGGATACTCGAATGTAACTTTATGTTTGTCCATGTCATTGACCATTAATAGAGATTATTATAATATGGAGAATTTTTAAGCTCAGTGTCGGAATTACTGATATTACGCTGTGATAAAAAGCTACGGACAGACCGACAGACCGACCGACACATGCCGATGGAAATGACTGACTTGGATTTTTGTAATGATGACATCATAAAATAAATAAAAAACTGTTATCTCTAACTAGAAAATTTTCGCGATCACAATAAGTCTCTCATGAGTGGGAAGTATCAAATGTATCGGTTCATTACAAAGAACAGCAGCCACTGCGTAGAAGAAAATCATGTCATAAAAAATCCTCCTCTTATTTTGCTGTTCGAATATGAAACCCAGGGTGAAGCTTAATTATGTCTAATCAACTACAATTCCATCTAATGGGTAATATATTTCTTTCTGGGAGGAAAACGTAATTACAGTTTTAACAAAGTTTGCTCACTCCGATGTGCTTCTTGATGCGTTCAAGGAGGATATTTCTAAGAAAAATAGGAAAAGTTCGCTTATTAGCGAAGAGCTAGCGATGATGCAATAATTACATTTGAGGGGGATATTACTAATGTTCATAAATGGGGCTCCCTCTGTCGTTCTTTTATGTTTGTCTGGTATCGATGTTGCATGTGGTTATTAAAAAAATAATTATATTAATGTCCGCTTATTATACTTATTGATTAAATAAATACAGTGACTACTTATATTTATCGATTATATAAATACTTGATCAGACTAACTCAAGCTTTATGATTAGAAAGTTGGATGGAAGAATTGTGTGATTGCCTTTCCAGTTTATTCCTAGGTCCCGCTGTGCCTGAAGGGCGACTGCCTAGAAAACAACAGGTTGTGGGCTCGATTCCTACTGGTAAACATTTGTTCTAACTATGAGTTCGGTCCTGCTTATGGATTGTACTAGAATCCTAGATATCTGCCACAGACCATATTGAGTAGCAAAAATTTGAAGCAGACATGAAGCAAAGAAAATTAAAGAA
Source organism: Bruchidius siliquastri (assembly GCA_949316355.1). NCBI lineage: Eukaryota > Metazoa > Arthropoda > Insecta > Coleoptera > Chrysomelidae > Bruchidius > Bruchidius siliquastri. Next base: position 14,654,678 of record OX438531.1, on the reverse strand, counting down.
CTAAAGACATACTAAAATACGTAGTAGTAGCCTATTAGTAGTTATTTTACAAACATGAACAACCAATACTATTGTAAAACTTTATCATGTTGATGCATCACTAGTAGTACAATTTTTCCAAGCATATTTTGGTCTATAGGTAAACTGTTCTCAGAAACTTCTGCTACTTGTCTATACCTCTATTGAAGAACGAGGATGCATCTATCGCTACCGCTCTAAATAAAAAGGCCTGGGGCAGGTTTCCGCTGCTATTTCTACAATAAACTAGTCACCATTCGCTACTATCAGCGTGGACTACAGAACGCCGCCGGAAAATATTCCACAACAGATTCATAAAATGCATTCTTGAAATATTGGACGCTAGAATTCTTATGGTCCAGATTAAATACCAACAATCGTCCTGAAACTTTGCGTCGCAGAGTTTACACCAGTCCATTTCGAAATATTTATATATCTCCACCAGCAAGGCGTATTACCTACTGGATGGAGGACAGCTCGAATACTATCTATCTCTATACGATGAGCAAAAATAAATTTAGACAGCAACTTTAGATCAGTTGCACTACTCTACATCATGGCAATGATTATGGACACTGTCATTGTCGTATAGCCAATAAAAGATATGGACTGAAACAATAGCATTAATGACCGCCAGTTCTTGGCCTTCGTCAGCCACCTGGAGCAGGTCAATAGAACTTTATGGAGAATCTCCATTCGATATATTGAAAGCTTTTGATAGGCATGATATACTATTAATCAAGCATGCTGCCTATGAGATGTCACCTGGCGTGGCAATGTTCGAATGGTTTTCTCGGAAACCAATCGGTATTTGAGGTGGTGGATTTGATGTACCTTTAATATATTTGCCACCGATACCAAAGTTTCTCAGGGATTTGTTTTTCTTCATAAGCTCTTCTTGCTGTACATAAACAACCTGTTGGAAACTATATCTAAGAATTTAAATAATACATCTCAAACTTTAAGAATGTTCGTTTCACACAGTTTTAACACACAGAGTCATCATAGCAATGAACATTAAGGAACCTATCCTCACCATCTTCAAAGAGCTTCTTCCAAAAGGTCATTCTTTTGAGGAATGTCAGTGTTCTGGAGTGGGCCACAGCCAGTCCTTGTGCCTTTGTGAGAGGTTCTATAGAAGAAATATATTCCTTCTACTAGATTAAGTTTATTTATAGTATAAAAAATAGGTTTTTAGCATTTTCCAATAGGTATGACTGAGTTGAGATTGATACTATATTGATATCATAAGTATGTGATTTCAGAAATAAAATGGATTCAGAGTTTCAATCAAAATAAGCCTTCTTCATGTAATTCTTTCAGAAAAAATTGATACAAATAGCACTATGGTGGGACACATACTCAGTGAGTGTACTAAATTATCGCGGAGTATGAAACTAAAACAGAGATGCTGGTTATTTAATCGATATAGGTGTTTTGTTTGAAGAGGGGTGAACAGCTTTCAGTGACTGAAAAACAAGTGTCAAGTGATTTGACCAAGTACATGGCAACCATCTTCATATATTCGCTCCAGATTACAGAACGTTACCAAATATATATACACACAGACAGACAGACTGGTGCGGTGAGGCACAGCGCAGCTGTGGAGATTGTTAATTCTTGAAGTGGTCTGTGTCTTTAGCGATGTTTATCTGACTGGCGCACTTGAATAGAATATAAATGCAAATGGACGACACAATTGTATACCTTTGTGTGGGCATTGTGTGACAGTGGCGGTACCAGAGCGACTTGAACATTGTAAACATTCAAAGTCAGTTTACCTGAAAACATGAATATTAGGATTTGAGCGATTGTTCTTGGAAGAATATATTTTAAATAATTGTTTTTTTAGAAATACTCTATTCTTAAAAAGATGTGATCCCTAATAGTTTTCAAGTAATAGACAGGAAATTTTAAACCTTAATTATAATTTCAGTTGTTCATGAGTCTTAGAGTGTGCTCGTCTAAATTATTAATTTAAATATAAAACACGCCCGACATGAATAGATTTCCTACTAACTATTCTAACTCAATGATATCAGTAGAAATTTATAAGCAGTAAATACAATGGCCTGTTAGAAAATATCTAATAAATATCAGTCCCTTTTCCAAGCTACATATGTGTCTAGCATATAGTGAACTTCCTCCAATTGTTGCATTGAAAGAAAAAACAAGCATAAATGGAAAAGTTTCGTAAATGATAGGCGAGTCTGAGACAAGGAACTCACAGCCAATTCTGCAAATAAGAAATTTATGAATGACCACTGAGTCAAATTCTCTTTTTATATGAGTACAATGTTTGAGATATCTCGTGGAAATACTATAAATCTCATTTTAATGCTCCCACATCTAGTTTTAGTAGGTTCCCAATAAATATTGTTCTTATTTTCTAAGGCTTAATAGAAAGTTCACTTCAATGCAGTAAGGTCGTACCGTCCAACCTCCACATTCTGAATACGACATAACTATCATGGTGGAGGCGTACTGCGACTATTCTGCATTGAGTTTGCGGCTTCTTTGTCAAGGTTGTTATCTGAATCTTCGCGTTAAACTGAACTCCGTTTGTATATCTCCAGTCCACTATCCTCATTGATATGAACAGCATGCTACCCTCGTCGAAAGCTAGCCTTGAATGAAATAAATACAAGGTTCCGCAAGGAATCAAAGATTTTGTGTTTGAAAAACAATACTGGCAGATCATTAAATCCAGAAAAGAGGGCATAAGTGGGGGATTTAGGCAAGGGACATTGTATTTATGAGGGAAGAAATTCGGTGATATCATTTCATAAAAGTTGTCTTAGATTAACTTTTGCGCCGCCGCTGCGAGTGATTCTGAGCGCACCTCCGTCTCACTCTTTCTCTTGTGCGTCATTAAAATAATCAACAATTATAAGCATGGACTCGTGAATGGCCGACGAGTCGTTATTATTATCTGATTCGCCTTGCACCAAGTACCAAAGGCGGTGCCACTTATCTCCCCAGACTACTTTTAGGGAAACCGCGAACCATTGTGCCAAACGTCGTCCAGCGACTGTGATTCATTACACCATGCGGACTCATTAGGTCCAATGAGTATAGTCGACCAGCACAGGGTTATAAAATAGAAAATCTGAGGATGCGATTGCAGGGAAAGCTGTCATTTGGTCGCTCTAATAAAAACGACCTGCAGTCGAGACCTGCATGGTACTGAAGATAATCAGAAAGACGAAATGGTACCGTCTTGCTATGGACTATGATGGCATTAGGTTACATGATATCACTTGGCACAGGTTTCTTTGGGGGAACTTTGGAAGTTTTCCGATTCTTTAAGAGATGTAGTTGTCAACCAGCAAGGGAAAGTTTGTCGTTCTGTTATATATTATACCTACTCGTATATTCGACAGAATGGTGCAAAACTCCTATAATGTATATAGTATGATAATAATAATTCATTATATATTATTATCTGGCTCCGATTGCAGTGTCTGCAGTGTGCATATCTTTGGGTAGGTATATTAAAATGCGATCAGGATGACCCACGTGAAGAATTCCATTTATTTGAAGATAGGTTATCAAGTTCTGTTCAATGTCTTGATCCAAATAATAATATCAATAATAATCATAATCATCAATAATTAATTGAATCATCTAACGTATTGTAAAAATGTTATGCTTACGTTCTGATTGTTGAAATTCATGGGTAACTTAGACATTTCAGATACACTGATTTGGACCTCTATTGTTTGAAGAATTTGCGTTTGACATTTGGATAGTTTCTGGAACAGTTTCAAAGTAGTTTATTTTCCTATTGTTAATTGTTGCTGATCGGTAGCCTTGGTCATATTCATTTTCCTTTTAATGCCTTAGCCTGGAAACACATAAATGGAAAATATTTTTTTGATGATATTTAATTGTGTGGTATTGGTGAAAATGTAATTGTAATTCGATAATTAAGGACTTTTCAACATAAAAGCATCGTTGCCATTGTCCGATGCTCTCGTGGCTGCAGCTAGCGTTTCTCTGTATTGTAGTATTCAAATTTATTACATTATTATTTGTCGACGACCTAATGCGAACATTATTTGAGTTCCTTATTCATGACAGATTCCTCATACGTAATGGACAAAAGAGCTGCTAACCGCACTCAAAACCTCTTTATAACGTGTCGTATACTTGCATGGGGAGCTGCAGTTTTTAGCACCTCGCACTTAATAATCTTATTCCGCTCAAACTGAAATTACTAAATTCGCATAGTCTTATTGAAAATAAAATTAAGGATATTTACCAAAATTAAGCAAATTCATAGTAACATTGAATTACCGAATTAATATCAAATCTAAAGCTTTCTTTACGAAATAATTCAAATACTGCACATCAAATCAAATTATATAAAACTGTCTTTTGTTAGTATTGGTTCTGTTCCTAGTATTATAATGTAAGAATAAGAATGAGGATCTCGATAGTGATATGTATGTTGAACTCAATATTTCATTATAGTTTATAATCAACTAAAAGAAGAAAGCCAGTAACTAAACAGCTAATAAATTTTAATATTTTGAAAGTCATGCACACCATATTTATGGACTACGTGTATTATATTATTATTATTTCTCTGCCAACAAATACTATTATCGTGGTAATGAGTTCAGGTTACTAATGTATGGTGCAATAACGTATAGCTTTATCGAGGTCATGAATGGGACTTGGTTCTATATATATATATACTAAGTAAAGAGAAAATAATTTTTCCAATCTGGCAACATTCATTCAAACCTTCACCATGATGACAGTGACATCATTCAGTGTTCTCTTAAGTGATAATATCAAGTATTGTCAAAATGCGAATATTTTGGTTATCAGTAATACTGGTTCTCCTGCTCATACTAGAAACAATATTCATAATACTATTACTTCTGAGTATCGCACGAAGTCATTTCGATAATACCAGCAGTGTGACACAAAGCACAACAGCGAGTGCTACAAATGATTCAGCTTCGACCACAAGCCTGGCAATCTGTCCAACAACTCGTAAGCCATAATGAGTTATTTTATAACTTTAGGTAAGTGTACTTAACGCATGCATTTTGTAGTCCATGGATTATATTTAACTTAAATTTATATGTAGATTAGGAATCCTTTGAGAAAGCTAACATTACTTTGAGATGAAATCACACTTCAAAGCCTTCATAATCAGTTAATAGTTGGAGTAGCCGGCAAGAAAGTTATTCCATTATTTTTACTATACATTTGAATAATTTAAAACTTCTTTAATACATTTGAACAACCATTCGGTGAAACTAATTTACTGCGTCCTGTTACACCTCTCAAGTATCTGTGACTATTCTACTAGTCATCACTCAGCTTCTATTGCTTTTTTTCTAAGCTGTCAGTTGAACGGCATACACACAGATATATGCTTAAGGGCAGAAATTTGCTTCAAACACCGAAAACGCTTCAGCAAAAATACCTTATCTCACTTTTGAAATAAAGTTTTACGGACTATGAGCTTGTTCCTAGAAGCTGTTGCTAATTAATATAATTTTTATTCAGACTACGATGCCAGTGATTGATGTCCGATATAAGCAGAGGTGCTTTGGATTTCGGGATAACAGAACAGACGCTGACGTTTTTGCCAATTGAGTAAAGAGCTGCAGCCTCTATTCTTTTATCTTTAACATGTTACCTGTCTATCAAAGAATATTTTGTTTTGTTTTACAACTCGCATAGCATTTCTCACAAGGAAAGGTGTTTTCGCTTTAGGGGAACAAACAATACAAAATGTGCATTACGAATCTTCTGTAGATTTGTAACTAATCCCTGAGTAATAACCTTTTAAGTGATTAGAGTTTTGCATATAATATTTTTAGTTTCGGTAATCTCTATATACACTCCCAAATCTATAAATCCTCGTAGCAAAACGAATATTTCATGGAAAGCAAGCTAAGTGGTCAAGAACAATGAAAAATGTTAAGCTTGGAAAGCATTAGATTAGTTTTGACTAGTAGCCTATTTGGAAGTAAAATTAAGATTTTTTCCGTAGGTCTCAGAAATCAACGTGCTGTCAAAAAGCGCAGTGTGGTCTACTTACACTCCAATAGGCCAAGTACTTCAATGGATCTCTGGGTATTTTAGATGAATAGGCGTAAACAGACATTGTTACTAAGATTTCATAAACTTTTTTGTCAGTTATACACATATAATCAATTACAGGTGCGACTGTCGAAACATTAGTAATAAAGTTTCCTTACATTCAGTTTGATTTTAGTATTTTTCTATTCAGTTATTTGTGTTTCATTTATATTTTTTAGCTATCCTTAGATCGACAATCAGTCCATCTGGAACTCTTACCTTTGGGACTAATAGGAGACTTGAAATTTAATCCAGATATTGTGATAATTTCCAGTTTTCTACTTGGATATTGATCCTTGCCATTTTACCATTCATAATATGTAGTAGGATAATGTCTTATGTTGATAATCGAATACATTGTTCAGCTAGTTATTGCTAATAAGTCCCTAGATTATGAAGCTGTAGTCTATACATAGCCAGGTAGTATTTTTCAGTTGAATGAAAGATCTATTGAGAGCTTAGCACACTACTTGATGCATAGGTTCACGATGAGTAAATAGTGTTGTTCCCATAATCAACCATATAGGTTAAGGTATAGGTTAAATAAAAGTGATCTAAAATGTTTTGAATGTTATACATAGATTATTGCAATAAAATTAAAATAATTTAACTCTCTCACTGCAAATTGCACATTATCTGGAGAACACGCGGCACACGCCACCCAGGTCAGTAATTTTCTGGCCATTGAGGCGATGTGTGCAATTCCTACACATGGGAATAGTATGGAGGTCTAGCCCGATAAAACAGCATCAATAACTGTGTTAATACAGGAAAGGGAGATTAAAGACCTCAGCGATTTAGAGAGAGATCTAGATTAGTGAGAAAAACAAAGAGATAATGTTGCGATCAAGAACGTACCTTATACAACGACATATTGGCCGAACCCATAAAGCTGTTACATACAGAGAAAAAAATACAATATAAAAAATGATTGAAAGGAGAATAGAATTATGTCTAGCTCAATTCGAGGGTTAAATAATAGTGCACAGTGTATGTGTTCACTTCAAAAGAAGTATAATTTATGTCCAAGATATACAGATAGATAAGTGAAGTGATTTCAGCTAGGTTAGATACTGTAGGGCGATGACACATGAAGCCATGTTGCGAGACTGATATAAGTCGATTAGTCTGAGAGTAAATCAGTTCATATAATGACATTTCGAAGGCCTTCGCAAAATTGTTTTGAATTGATATGCTCCGATAATTCTCCATGGTGGTGTTGTCTCCACCTTTAAGAATAGGACATACCCTTGCGATTTTCCATTTATTATGAAATTTACTTGTTTTAATGGATTTGTTGAAGATTATTTTTAGGGGATTCACAAATACATGTGCCCCATCCCTAACTATGAAGCTAGGTATCATGTCTTCTCCTGAAGTAAATTTGCTCTTCAGCTTGTAGAGCGCACTCAATATAGTTTTGTCATTTAGCTCATCAATACTGATACAAGAAGATGTTTCAGAAACAGTATGTGTCATACCATCGTCTGTATCGTCAATAACCGTACTTTTAAAATAATCAGCAAATCCATTGACAATCGCTTCGGGCTCATCAAATTCTTTGTTGTTGAAAAACATCCGACCAGGTATCCTTGTAGTCCTTTTTTTCGAGTGAACGAAAGCCCAGAAGGTACTAGGATCCACGTATATATCATTCTCAGCTTTCTGTATAAAAAGTTTATATGATTATGATATTTGCTGTTTAACTAATCTACGAATACATAAGTATCACGACACTTAGTACTTAAGTATTTTTTATGTAAGCTATATTTCAGCTTGATGTTAAGGATGATTTCCCTAGTAAACCATTTGGGATAGTTACACTTGTATTTTTTATATTTCGGAACACACATATCTAACATAAAAATGGCTTTGAGTCACGTCCGCAAAAAATTCTCTAGGTTTTTCTCAATCCAAAAATGTGCCATTAATCTGCTTTTCCAGGCATAATAAAATTCTTACAGCATCGTAATCATAATATGACATTGTGTCATATTGCAAAATCTTCAAACGTGAAGCTCAAGATCAATTGTATGGTCGCAATTGAATCACTATGAAAATATCTCAAACTTATTTCCGTTATGCCACTTGGAGTTTCCCAGATTCATGCGATGTCGGAACGATTTGAATATTATCTGCTATCATTGTCATCATAACCTAAAAATCAGCAGAAGAACTGGTACACTCATTTATTAGATTAACCCCATGGCAGTTTTAATATATAGTAGATAAGCAAGTGAGATTGTGGTTATCCCGATTACAATAACACTTTTTTTATAACACACCGTAGGCTAGAGTGGATACTGTTAATTCTGCTCTAGGTATAATTAATCAGACGCCCACCTGTGCATGTTTCTTGTGGATGGCACAATGGAACTTGGTAGTCTCTTGAATATATAACTAATTTAAATGTGTGACGGAATTTACCAGATACAGATCACACTTTAGAATACAAGAGGAACAGGCTGCTTATGCATATGCATGTAATATTCCGTCCTTATTATTTATATGGTAAGCATTATTGGATGGAGAGTATATTTTTCTATAGAAGCAGTTAGCTGAGGATCATTAACAAAGCATTGCATAAAGGCTATGTTGTAATGAAAATTAAATATTCCTGTGCAACAGTTCAAATCATTAAGTGGAATAATTTTATATGTAACTGCTTTAACGAACAAAACATCGATCTACTCGTATGTAGTTAGACGCTATTCATTTCACTGCTTATAAACCTCCAAATAAAAATGTGGAGCAATTTCCAATACAGAGTTAGTATAACCGACATAATAGCGTAAATCTCAAAAGATGGTTGGCATGTTGATGCTATCTTCTCACGCAATCACACATTGGAGAAGGAAAAGTTTCCATCTTCGACTATTTATAAATGCATTCGTATAGTTAAAGATAAATATATTTTCATATTCAACAAGATTTAGCTGAAAGAGATTCCAATAAGTCATTGTCCAAAAAAGATGTGTTTTGCCTCTTATGTACATTTTTGTCGTTTTTTAAACTTACTATATATTCTTAAAAAGCGTTACGTGATCCATATTAATTTTGACAAAATGATACTAATTAAAATATACTCTTCATAAGCTTGTGCATGAGTATTATTTTATTTTGGTTCTCTGTACGCTTCTACTAGAGACGTTACTTGGGTGATTCAAATAAACAATAACGCTAACATATTTACACAATGCTCGCAATATTATAAAGTGACTGAAACCAAATGAAGTGATGATGATTGACACAGACTCCTGCGATTATTTGGAATCTCTGGAAGAAATTGGTTTCGTACCATGTTCCTAAATAAAAAGCCTCTGTTTTCAACAGAGAATTTTAGGAAGACACGTCTGAGCCAAATCAAGTGGGTTGCTGCTAATGGGCAGTTGGAAAATTGGAAACCATTGGGTAAAGTACTGCTAAACAGGCAAATACCTTATATAGGTGTCTACGTGCGAATTATATGTGCTACTCTCAATACATTTCATCCAACGATGATTAGGAAAACTGAAAATGACAAAATAAACACTGAACGGCTGCTAGATTTGACCAAAAACGCTAATTACTGACAACAGACACTGTAAGAGAGAGGATTGACGAGAAAAAAGTCAATCTGGGCCAAGCTAACTGGTACAGATCTTCGAGATTTTCCACGGCTAACTTGGGATGAGCTACGATATTTATGTAACTTTTGGTATATTCCATTTTACACCGAGCCAACCTTATAATCAAGGAGACTTAAACAAAGAAGTTATTCTCTGTTTATATACATCGTAAATATGATTCAGTTCTTCGATTTCAGCTACGATAACAGCACACAAGTTAAAGAAACTATAATATTTGGATAAAAACAGATCGAAGCAACATCCCACACATACAGTGTCAGTCGAAAAAAAGGCAGCGCAAGAGTCCTAGGGCATTTTGCACATGTTGCTTCCTTATTATGGTTTCTAAATTATTGGCGTCACATCAACCGAAGTCAAAAGTCTTCAAATATTGAGTATGTTGACACATTAGAAAAGGCTGCTGAAGGATGGAACAGTATCGATTCGGATCAAGAAAGCAAGAAGAAAAAAAATCGTATCGCTCAAAGTATCCGAAACTTTATCGTCATTTACGATTATTGATTATTTCCCATATTTCTAATATTGAAATAATGGTAGTAATAAACTCTTCATTTCAATCTTGCATTTAGTTGACCAATTACAACTAATTTTTTTGTGTTAAAACGAATGACAATATTGTTTATATTAATAAATTTTCACCATACATATGTATACAAAATCATTGTTTTTTATATTTGTCATGAGGTGTACTATCAAAGAAAATATATGTCAAGTACTCTAAAATACGAAATGTGCCAAATTGGTTTCTTGCATGTACGCAGAGTTTTGAAACAATGCAGGGTGTACTTCATAGAATATTTAAAAGCGTATTTGCATCAATGCAATGAATATTACAGTTGGATTATTTATAGTATTTACTTACAAATATGGGAAAATTTTGCTTAAGCCTTAAAAGTATCAAGGTTAGTCTTAGTTGCCCTTTCTTTAGGGATAGAGTGTTCTGAAGAAATTTTATTCAACTTCTACATTCATTATTATTATAATCAGACGATATGACAGCCAAAAGCAATGGTGAAGTGACCGCGCAGTCATATTGTAAACGGCCGCGTGTGGCTTGAACCAACACGCTGGCACAGCCGGTAGATTAGAACACTGAAGAAGAATAATTGTAGTCGTATAATTTGACAAGAGGTGCTCACGTAAATGACAGAATCCGAGGCGAGCTGGGGGGTCGTCGATAACATCTCCCGTTCCGATAATCGCAATGGTGCCCAGTCATTGTGTACCATAGGCGGCGCGGTGCCACAATTGACGAATAAGGCAACAGTTTTGAACATCTAAACCACATTCTTGTTGGAAAGCATTTTCCTTATAAATTTCAATCAAGAGTAAGTAACTATTTATGAGCAAGACTACATTTTTTGAATATATTAAAATATAACGTTTTATCGGCTTCGCCCTCGGTTAAATAATACCTCAGCCACGCTTCAAGTGAAACCTTCTACGATAGGGTATTTAGTAAACTTGGAGCTGCAACACTTCGAAAACGTATCAGCGTTATTCATTTTTCTCGTTTTTTGACGATGACACTTCCTCTGCATTTAAAAAACGAAAAAGGTACTGTTGTTATAATAATCTAGTGTCAAAATATGATAAAAATCCGAACGGTACTTCCTGAGTAATGGAGGGACCGAGGATTATCCCTTTTTTGAAATTTTATGAATAATTACATATTTCGGTGTTGTTTAAATAATCATCTGAAAATTTACTGCTTCCAATTTTGGAAAGTGAAGAAAAAATTTTGGCTTTAGACATATTTTACAACCTCTAACTTTATAGTGGAAGGAAGGGTTTTATTTTAATTTGTTGGATTATTTACAAGATCGAATCCTAATAAAATATAATCAAATCGGCGTATAATAAATTGAAAGTAAAAAGTATTCAATTATATGGCTTCGTTACGCTACTGATTCAATATTCATCGAGAAAATAATCTAACACTGTAACCCTGATCGACATAAGATGCTCATTATAATCAGGATATTATTTTTCCGTTGTATCTGTGACAAGACGAGATGGCTCGACCGTACCTCTAAATATTTTTAATTATGAATTACATAATGCCTTTTGAAGATACCATCAGGCGGTAAATGAATATGAATGGGCGAGATTAAACAATGCCATTGGATGATACATTCCTCACGAGCCCAATGAAGCAACACCACGAAAAAATGGTGTTAGAGGAAATTGGGGTGTAACGAAGAGGATGTCTGTGAATTGAAAGATATTTTAAGATATTTTATACTCCTATTTCGAATACAGTTTCATGATCATCATCTATAATTACTAATATTCGTGCCTTGTACCAAACAGCAAATTGCCACAACTCGAGAAAATATTAATGTCTTTGAACTTTGACAAGATGCATGATGTCACACAAGGTTGTAATAAAATGAAGGGCCTATTTCAAGACAAGTTAACTACAGGACGTGGAAGAAATTCAATTCATTGAATTGTTGTATTTATTATTTCTAACACTAGCCGTTTTTCTAAATTTTACAGTTTTATTCTGTATTACTAGTTAAATTGCAACAATTTACTCTTTTAGGTAGTCCTTCCAGCGGCTATGTACTAGACATAAAACTCTCTAAAAAACCTCCCAGCAGGTAATCTGCTGGATTTAAATCATCCGATCTTGGAGGCAACGGATTTACAAAACATGTGCTTTCAACAAGATCCTGAAAAACAGTAGTTAACAACTGATGATCTATAAATATACTGGGATGTTACGTCTTGCATAAAGCTGCGTGGAAGTGGAAGAAATGCAAAGGTTTGGCTGCCTTTCTTTTTATTTGTTCTTTAATAAAGACTGCCGAGGAGCTCAAATGCTAAAAAAGTGTCTTTCCGCGATTTCGAATAAATATAAAACAAATACCATATATTGTACAACTATATTACATCATTCTCATACCTTATTTTAAGAAACACTTAAGGGTTGTCTCTGCAGCTAATTTGAAAAGGATCTCATGCATACAGCTGCTGCATACTATAATAAAATACACTTTTGAAGTACCTCGTATATTATGATCATATGTAGCCTGTGGTGGTATTGTAAGATATCTGAACTGATACAGATGCACTAAAATATGCATGTAAATATTATGATTCAATATCACAATCGGATACTGGTAGGCATTAAATTGTATATTTCTCCCTTATTATCATATTTTCAACCTACGCACCTCAAGAAGTCAGTGCTGTAGCTAGTTTGAATAAAATTGGGATCTTAGCTTTGCGCTGATTTGTAAAAAGATGCAGAAACAAGGTCTTGACATCCTAACTCATTGAAACTTGATGACCATTAATTGAGAGTTTTAATCACTATAGCATTTTTAAAAACAAATAGTGTTGTCATAATAGTGTATTTTCTATTCATAAATGTTTCACAAAAGGTTGCTATATATAAAAAAATCATATCTTATCCACTTCATTGAAGTATATGATAAATTATATATAGTATTAATGGTGTTATATATACCATAAAAATAGAAAAAAGCTTTTTTCGAAAACTGGATGAACCACGCCACTCATTCTCACTTTTTTTGCTAACAGAACCTTAGAAGTATTTTCACCTAGTTTCAATATGATAAAAAAAATGGTTAATTTTTGAGGAAACAAGCCGCACTATTTTACATTCGCATATATAATTTCAAGTATAACTCTTAAGCGATCGATTGAGAGAATGAATTCCATGTTTTTTTAAATTTTTTTGTACAGTACAGTCATGAAACCAAGGTTTTTCGGAATTTTCACCTTATGGCTTCTTTATCGGATCAGATAAATGGCACCAAATTATTATAGTCATCCAAATTTACATATTTGTCTACCTTGTGATATAGCAGGTGAAGCTAATGAAATTTCCTTGACCAAAATCGAGTAATAGTTAATATAGTATATTGAGTATATAATAGTCTTGGCACAAAACAATGGCGATATGAAATAATAAATGAATTACTAGGAGCGAATGGAGGTATACCAAAAAAACAGCGTATATTTTCGAACCAAGGTATGGTGTTGACAATTATGGAGGTTCTGCAATTTCCAAAATGCCTGTATTCTTTTTTGTGTGGTGTCTTTGTTTGTAGTATAATTAATTAGAATGAATATTGAAATCAAAAATACACTTTTCTTGACTCAAATTAACAATCATCAAGTAGATTATCTTGAGATAGATAGAGAACAGATGTTCTTGCAGTCAGTATATATATGGCAACTCTTGAATTATTTAAAGTTTGCAGTTCGTTCCAAAATGAAACCATTTTGAATTATTTTTAAAAGTCTTAGTTATTTCAGTAAATCTAACGAGCTCCATTTTTATTGGAACACTCCTTCGGGAAATGATCACCGTCACCGTGAGCCCACATTGTCCTCATTTTGTATAGAATGGACGGATTAACTTATAACATCCTGATCAATCTTATGGGACATAAATGAGGGATATTCTTAATTTGCATAAAAATATATTTTACGCTGAAGCGATGGGGGCATAAATCTAGGACTGATAATTGATGACGCCTACTAACCCCACCCTATTTTTTCTACTCGCTCCTCCGCTTCTCAATCTTCTCCCTTCTTACAGCCTCATCTTCTCTTAGATAAATAGCTGTAACACACCCATGGCGTTACATTTTTTTATTAATGACGTTGCTTAGTGTTAAAATATTCAGAAATATCCGCTGTTATTAATTAAACAACTGCCTCTACTATTCAAGACTCATAAGTCATCCCAGTCGGCTGCTGAGATAGAATTAAACAGGTAAGATTCAGTGGTGCCAATCAAGTGGCTGAGCCGTTGCTATGTTGCCAGATTGTCGTACTTATCATGATATATATAATTTGATGTATATTTGGCCTCTACCTACCTATAATGGTCTATTTTGCAAATATTTTAGCACCTATTGCCTTTTTGTCTTGTTAATGAGCATCAATCGATGTTGAGGCTTCAAACTCGATTTATCAAAACCGTCTGTGCAATTATTGTTGTCAGTAATGTACAGCTACCAAGATAATATATTTTGAAGTGGCTGAAACTTTTAAATCCCACATTATAGGAATTTTTTGTGAATTTAATTGGAAATTTATCGAAATGTCCCCACCAATCGTCAGGGCGCTACAAGCAGCGTTTTGCTGACGACTTCATGGTACTTGCAATTTGCTATGTTAGTTTCTATACTCTTCATACTGGTCTCAATATTATTTTAGAGTGCAGGAAATGATAAGTAGGAATACTTTCAAAAATATGTTTTTATTATTTCAGCTAAGTAATATTTATCAGCTCTCTGAATCTGCCAACTTCGTGAATTTGATTATTTGACAGTGGAGCGTTCTATGAAGCTACTAATTTCTCAAAATTCAGCAGCAGATACACTGAAATAACTACAACAAATAAAGCACATAGATGTATGTGAGAAATATTTACGTTTGTAATATTAGTTACGACAACGGCAACACAGCCTGACCAAAAAGACCTAAGACGTCTTGAATCGGTGTTTAGTGAGTCAACTTTCAATTAATTATAAGACTAGTCTTATATATACAGCCAGTCACTGATAAACAAGGGTGTGTTTCCTTAATGAATTCTATTCAAATGCCACGCAGATCTCTCCGAAATCTAACACTCGTCATCATCGTCATCATTGCCGTGCCGTAGATGTAGTGATCGTTTGCTGTCTTTGAACTAGAGATGCGTGTCCTCTGATACGGACCTGAGTGTACCGGTATATTCAATGTCGGTATAGTTCTGATCTTCTATACGTTTCTGGTATATTTTGTTGAATATCATCAATAACCATCATATTCTTGCACATCAGAAATGAGTAAACATATGTCAATATTCATGTGATAGTATCTATAATTTATATCCCAAATTTTGGAGCTCTAATTATTGATTTTATTGATTAGAGCATATCTAACTAGACTGATCAATTTCAAATAATCAGGAAAATATTTTACTTTGTTGTCTTACGTTTATGTGGTTGTTCAGTTAATCAGTCAGCCGAGATATTTCGTATCTTCAACAATGGTTTCCATAGAAGTATTCGAATTGTTGGCTTTCATCAATATTTGTTTTTTTGAACAAACTAAGAAGTGAGAACCAATAAAATTGACCATATCAACACCTGGTTTAAAAGCTATATTATTCAACCGTACATGTATGAATATGAGCAGCTTTATATCAGTATAGTTTCATATTTTTCTGAATATGCTGCTAGAAATACATTCTGTCAATAAAGCCAATTGTTATACTTTCTTGAAAAACGTGTTTCGCTATTCACGAGCACATACCCGTTCATTGTCACGAGCGTGCAGCGATACAGTCATAAATTATCCTGATCCATCTTAATTGTAATTCTTCAGTTAGACCCGTCTGCTTCCAGGAATTCCTGGAACAACAATCGATTTGTCGATAAAATCTGAAAAAGCTATACTGCCTTTCTAATCTCACTTTTACTGTATATTTAACCTTTACCTAAACATGCACAGCAGAGCGTTTATTATTTCATCGTTAACACTGACGTGCATTAAATGTCCAGCACGACAGCTTTAGGATTCCATGCACTTGCTAGTGTGATAGCTGATTTACCACAACCTTCTCTTTTTATATTGAAGTACGCCATTCTCATTCCCATTCTTCAAAGTGAAATCCTTTTGAAAATAAATATATCTTAAATCACCAGTTACTATTTGTAAACAATTTATATTGACTAGAAATGTGGAACATAATTAAAAAGTCTCAAAAAGAAAAGCTAACAGATTTTTGATGACATGGACCAGATTTTATCGAAAACTGAGCTAGGCCAAATAGCCGGTCTTATGCAATAGCAATTGTTCACGATGTATTATTTACATCATAGTATAAATCTCCATATTAAATGCGTCACTGAGCTGCAAATCTGAAACATAATATAAGATTTCAATTGTATCTATTTTTCACTATTATATTGGAGATATGACTTTAAGATTCTTATAAATAATTGGTGGTGAATATATACTTTTCCATTATATATTATATCTTAGAGTGACTTGATTTTGGATTTATAATTTAATAGTTAATCTCTTTACAAATCATTATATAAGGTGACGCAAAAGCTCAATGATATTTTCTTGATGTAGTAATTATTTATATAAATGAAAAGAATAAATGCTGTTGATTTATTGTATTTGCTCAGCCTCTTTCTGTATTGTTCTATAAATATTAGCAATCAACAGGCTTATATCTGGATTTCGCATTGGGTGGTGATATTACAAAAATTCGAATGCGGTCAGCTTTTCAATTTCAGTTAAACACTGATCAGCCATTGATAAGGCACAGCTTGGTTCAGGCACATATATGTAGCAAGCGATCCATGTCATCATATCGATGATAGATTCAAATATTAATATAGTGTACGGCACCCTTAAATATTCCTGGACATGCCCAGTGCATTAAATTAACGCTTAACTCCAAACAAACCACCCAATCGTATCAGGTAATTAAAATCAGCAATAATTTCCCGCTGCTACAACGGCCTCGCCAGCCAAATCTCAATACTACACGTCGACTAATGAGCATTTGCATTGGAATCAGTCCAGTCACAGAAGGTCCTACTGAACTGGAATTAAACCTTCAGGTATTAAACAAAACATTTTCTGAAACTTGCATAAATTACATTGTAGGCCATGACTGGTAGACCATGACATTATTAGTCTACCAGTGATATAAATATATATACTTACATAGTTCTAAAAATGCAGTGTAAGCTTGTATTATATTATTCCATTAGCTGTACCACTATATAAACCATCTAATTCAGTGTATTAACTAAGTCAATATGTAAACAAATCTGGGAAGTTGATTTTAAGCTACCTACTTCTGATTATTGTAACGATTGTAATTCTCCCAGTATGTATATGTTATCTGAATCCCGATTCAATCATTTGGTTCGGTTGATCAGATGATGGAGCTGGGAGACCAGTAGTGGAACTCTTCGAAGTAATGGCGAGTAGTAATTCTGTCAAGTAGTTTGATTTGCTTTTATAAACCAATACAGCCAGCAGGTGAAAAGACTGGAAAGTAACAAATAAGTTATAGTTTAAATAGCTAATAACAAGATTTTATAAATAATACCTAAATAACAAAAACATAATTCTCAATCTCATCATGAATAGTTCATTCCTAGGTCCTTTATTTATATTTACGGTATAAACATCTGATTATTGATCATGAGTTGCAATGCACACAGCATCCATCTTTTCATTGATTCTTTCAGTATTCTTCCAACGAGGTTTGATATTTTTTGAAGTCTTTGCCTGAAGCTTTCAGTATATTTTTAAAATTTTGTTAATGGGCATCACTTACACATCATTATTTTCCAGGCATATTCCTGTTCACTGGATACTGACTATTTAAACCAACTAATGAGTACAAGTTTGTAGAACACAGTATCTAAAACTGCTTATTCTATATTTCTTGCATTTTCATGGATTGATTCTTATAGGTGTACCAACATAAGTTTCTGTTTGCCGTTCAAGAAAAGGTATCGGTGTATAGTTGGGCCGTACTATTAAAACATGGACGTCTAGTGAGTATTGAAATATGAGATTAAATGTTGAAGCAGCATACCAGGACTGACCCTATGTATATCTTAAGAGCCTCAAAGTTGTTTAACTTTTGGATTTTAATTATTGGCACAAACCAGTCTCCGGAGCTGACGCACTACCACACCTCATTTGATCACTCGATTTATTAGTATAGTTAGTATTTTTCCCAATAAGCGGGTCCTATGTCAATATAACAACAAACTATAGGAGGGGGTATGTTAAAAAACACCGAATTCAAAATTATCTAAGGCTCATTATAATGTAATGACGCTAATTGAAACCACACATAGAAAATATAATAAACCAAGGAGATAACCATTGGATAAGTTTCAGAAGTTACGAGTAGATTCATATAAAGGCTATTCATCTTAACCTGTGGGTGGTTTTAGTTTTGGGAAAAATAATCTGACAGTGATGATTTAGGAGAAATGGATAGTCATCCATCGTCAGTCCAATGCCAACCTCCTTGGACTTCAGTTATCAACATATTAATAGGAGATTGGCCTGGCAAGTGATACCATCTTCAAGTCTTTCCTCAGTATGGAACGAGCTTCCTAATTTGGCATGAAAATGCTGAATCAATACTAATATGACTGCCAAAGAAGGCTTAATCTAAACAAATGTAATAATTGGTAATTGCGATTTTAAAAAGCAGAGTAATTGTGATGTGACCGAGTGCAACATTCTGATCACTATGACACAACTGTGGTCGTACTTTTAGCTGAGTTAGGCTCGGGTAAAGGCGTTCGGTAGTTTAGTTAAAAATGAGTTTTATTGTAAAATCGCAATGCATAAATTATCTGCCGCCTTTTGCTTGTTAATCATACATCTTAATCTCTGTAAGTGTCAAATTGAATTTATGCGTGATTTTTAGTGAATTTCTTACTGTGAAATGTCATTAAACAAAATAAAAGGTTGGTTTTTCCAAGATGGGCGGATGACCGATACTAGTTGAAACGCATTTCAGAAAATAGGAAGGTTTTGTCTTATTTACATACGGGTAAATAAAGACTCAAGTCACTGTGACAGTGCGACCTTAATTTGAAATCCCAATACAGTTATTGGGTTGTCTTTGCTAATGTTTTCTCAGAGAACACAGGTAACGTCTCATTTATATACCACAGCAGCATTATATTATGCTAATTATTAGTTGAAACTACGCGATCGCGAATGCAAACGAACAGCGTTCAGCGATGCATATAATAGGAATCTAATGCAAACATAAATACAAATAAAATTCCCATTCACGCCTATTTACACTTATCTGCGAATGCAATATCAACCGATGCAGGAGAAATACCCATATACTCGGCTGGCTTTCCCCCCTTCTTTTCCTCCTCCTTGCAGGCTTCCACCATAGTCCGCTGCATCGCGAATTTTCAATTTAAAATATTATTCGTTTTACGATTCTCAGTATACGCGTCATATTGGTTGCTCCTGGGGCTACATGATACCATTGGCGTAGGGTGATATAAGTACCATAACAACATTTCTACATATGGTGCTAAATTTTGGGGCCATATTAACCAAACAAAATCTGTATTCATCACTGATACCAGAAATTTGGACCATTAGCTATTAAATGAAACTTCATCTAACATGTTTTGGCTGGGTGGAAGGCACTATGATAATTTTGAAGCTAAACTGCACTACCAATGAAACTGTTAAAGATATGTGCAGCATAACAGTTGGTTTGATCAAAGGACTTTTACTTACCAAAGGCAGATGAGACTAAAACTCCTTGGTCTTGAGCCACACTGTATTCTGAAAGAAAACACCCACTAAGTTATTGAAAATATGTGTGATGACTGATGACATGTCTGTTGGTATCTGTTTGCTGTAGAATTCCTCGGATATCCTAGTGAAGAAGTAGCGAAATGCTATCTGTTCATGTGCTGAAAACTGGGCTTTGCTATAGGCATTGCAACAGGACAAAGTCAGCTAAATAAACATGAAGTTGAGTGAAACACCCCACGCAAAGGTTGTGAAAAGAAAGATGAGACA
Organism: Bruchidius siliquastri; assembly: GCA_949316355.1. Lineage (NCBI taxonomy): Eukaryota > Metazoa > Arthropoda > Insecta > Coleoptera > Chrysomelidae > Bruchidius > Bruchidius siliquastri. Next base: position 14,634,339 of record OX438531.1, on the reverse strand, counting down.
GTTAAGCATCTATTGTGCGATTGCCAAGCTGTTTTATCAATCCAAGAGTCTATTTTGGGGGAGCGCTGAACATCTATGGTCAATGTAAGGGATACTCTGCTGGGTCATATCACCATTTTCCTCCACAGTTTAGGATGGCTGAACAACCAGCTTCAAGCAATCCCCCGGGAGAACGTACAATCAGCTTAGTGGCGCCTAACTACTGTGATCATGGCAGATTATCCCTCCTCCAATACGGAATTCAGAATATACGCAGCAGTCAAAACCAAAAAATTATCAAAAGCACGTGCTATCTGGATTACCTAAAACATCAGATTTGTGATTCGATAGCGCAATATTCTATTGAAATTGAAAAATCTAGATGGACAAATAGACTCAACCTCCTGATCATATTAGAGAATAATGGTATACTTGTAGGAGGCTCAGAGCTACATAATATTGTTCTGATAGACAAAATTCAATTTTTTTAAGTAACATCGGAGAAATGAGTTTTATAGATGGATTCACATCCAAGCATGAGTCTAGAGTCAGTCTACTTGACTTCATTTTAAGCGAGACTGTTACGATATGCCAAGAACGTCTGTGATACTTTACAGTTTACAGATAAGCTACAACGGAATATTGCCCTGAAGCAGTTGGAATCCAGATGTCTAATAAATTGCCAGAAAATATTTAAAATTAAACTCGCTTCATTCGCTCTAGCAGGTAGCGAGTCACTTCAATCGCAATAGAACTTTGACATATTTGTCAAAATAATGACGTTTGTCTGCTTGAATAGGTAGCCCGAATAAAATAACTACTAAACAAGCAAGATATCCGAATGCGGGTACAGGCGTCACATAAACACACTATGATTAACGCCTAGAAGAAACATCCTGCGATCGTCACGGCCAGCTGCGACGGACGTCATGGTGGCCGTTGACAGACAACTTGTTAGCCAGCGCGAAGATTAGCCTTCTAGATCTCTCCGAATAGCCGTAGCACGGCTCGCTTGAGGCTAAATCGCACCTCGCACATCGCCTGCTCCGGGGCCACCTGGTCGGCGAGGAAAAAGGCAGTGGCGTGTGGTAGCAGTTCAATTTTGGGAAATCAAAAGAAGCAATGGGCCATCTGCAGGTTCAGTATCTTTTGCTTCTATCGTTGATAGACTGGTATTTATGTAGAAACTTCCAAATGATGTATAACTGAAGATATATAATATTTTAGAGTTGCATGCTGTGATGTGTTTATTGTAACGTTCTCTTCATTTAATCTAAGGCCGCTTGAGATATCTCCTCCTTTTCGTCTTCCTCACTCAAAACATGAACTGCAGCATGTCCACGAGAAGATCCAGTTGCAGTCTGATACGGTATGGTAATCAGAAGGTACCTGTAAGTGTCTTTGAGTAGCTAAGCGTAGTATACGCTTCATTGCAGTATCCTTCAATATGTCAATAACTTTTTTAGTGCTAAACACTCCTTAAGTTATTCGGCGGCAGTGGCATAAGCAAATTTCACTGACATGACAACATCTGCTATTTGTTTCCGATTCTTCAGCTATGATTGATACACCTGTTCAATATGTGCTTAGCCGTGCCTGTTATCTAATCGCCTGACAAGCATTGCATCCCCACGAAGAGCAACTGTCAATGCCACAGCTCTCTCTTTGCTTCACCTCAAATTGCTTCTGATAATTGAACCGTGATATTTTGCCGTCAAATGTTGGCGGTTTTACTTGTGAGGCAGGCTTAGCTGCAGGCGGTTCTTCAAGGTAGACTCCGGTAATGATGTTATTCTCTCCTACCCAAAGGATATATCCATTTGCCGCGGTAAAATTAACATCTAGTTCCCTTATTTTCGCTTGTACCTTCTTTATAGAATCTTTACCTCGTCTAACTTTTTTGAAGAAACTTTGCTCATACCTTAGTTGATGTACATTTCTACTCAAAGTATCTGTTACTCCTTCAAAGCCTTCTCGTAGTTTCCCTGTACATCCCTTCAGTTCATGTTTTTACTGATGATGTTTTACCTTCAAGTATACCTATACGTTATAGACTTCTCTTTTCATCTCATATTCGGGAATATTAAAATACTTCCATCCCTCACGCGGGGAAGAAATAATCTGAAAATTCCAATCATTCATTGACTGTTTTTATTAGAAATTATTGATCAGGCATTTGGGAGAGCTGAAATATAACCTAACTGTATACAGGGGGTTAAATTATCCCTTTCACTTTTTCGTAAAAAATCGGAAATAATTATTCACTAAGAGACATGAGACAGACGATTGATTGACGTATCTCTTCAAATTAGCTCCATTGTGTAGTACAGAAATATGTCTCCCGTTTACTATAAATCCTCTCCTAACGTATGTTCGGTGATTATTGCTAAGGTTGATATTTCTTATTCAGTTTCTTCACATATTCAATTCTGTTCTTTGCTTCGAACATTATTGGACAAGAAGAGTCAAATCATATGATTCGGCAAATATGCATTTTATTTTATATATTCAGGTTTTAATAATAATAATATTTGTTCTATATATATTTAATTAATGGTGCGTTGTCGGTGCGTTGGCAGCCAACGCACCGACAACGCACCGCAAGAAATGTTTCGAACTTATGAAATGACAAAAATTGGACCTTGATTCATAAACAACATAGCAGAAAATAAAAAAATGGAATTCGATGGGTATACTGTCTAACATTCGTATTTATTTATAGCGCGTATCGATACCCCAGTCTGCTCACCAAAGAATCATTGACCGTCCTAATGCAGTTACCTTTCATGTATTTACGTAAAGGAGCAGAGTAAAAAATTGGAACTGTTACACATTGACCTGCTACTTCAAAGGCATTCAAAAATGTAATTTTAATAAATAAAATTATACTTCAGGAAAATGTACTCTACTTCATCTTGAAATGGGTAGAGGCCTGTCAAACATGTAAGAACGTGATTTGAAGAATTTTTATATTTTTCAACAGAGTTATTGTGGAACACTTATTCTTTGTGGCTTCTTGTGTATTACTTTCCAATTTTCAGTCCCTCCAGAAATGTTGTTACAAGCCTGTTTGTCCTTTTGATGCCTCTCTGCATCCTAACCGTCATGCACAATCTCATCGTGAGGTCATTAAGAGCGAGAAGTTTTTTTCTCCTACAGCTACAGCTGTAAAACGCCAGTAATCCAATGTAGATCGCACTTCAGCGTATTCTGCGAGTGTGGCGCAAAGAACTCATTACCAGGCGTGAGGTAGAGCTGACACCTATCAGTCAGGCCCTTAGCAATGCAAATGCGCCACAGCGCCAGAAAACAATTAAGGACTGTATTCTGTTCTGCCAGACAGATAGAATAATACAAACGTTGTTGGAGGTATAAACATTGTTGCCATTCCATGTGAAAATAAGAACTTCTCGACTCTTTCGTTTTGTACTTCCTCCTTGACTACTCGTAACGAGTGAGTATTTAGTAGTAAACGCATTACAGAGTGCTTGCTCAAACATTCGGCTTAGTGAAAGAGCGAATTAATTACTCAATGCCCTATTCTATTTACTGCAAAAGAAGTATATCCAAAGCAAAGGGAGACTGAAAAAAAATAAATTCGAGAAAATTATCTTTGTGTGTTCATCCAGCAAAAATGTAAAAGAACCAATAAGGAAACCTGGAAAACAACAACCTTAAAAGAAATGGAACGTAATAGTGTGAAAAATTGCAATGAATTTTTTTATAGAATGCATCTTTTCCAGACTCCCTTCAGATGCATGCATCCTTTCCCTGGGTCCGGAGTTATCATCTCGCTCCCTCCCTTTTGTGAGGCTTGATCGCTTTGGATGCCTGCCACTTGGACTAACCAGCCTTATTGTTAAATTCATTTGATTGAGAATTTGTGATCGTCTTTGTTGTTTTAATTCTTAGTTATAGTGGTATTCATTAATGCGAGTTGCTTATGAAAAATTACTAGAAGGTATAAGTATAGCTTATGAATTTTTTTCAGATTTAGAGGATTATGTGATTATCGGATTGGTGAACGTCCAAAATGCGTATTGTTTCAAATTATAAAATTCTGACGATAACAAAAACCTCCCTAACTCATGTGTTGAATAGAAAATATTGCTTTCTGCTTGTTGTTGTTCTTCTTCGTGGTTATGACAAAAAATCCATGCGATGCATCTTTGATTAATATTAATTTTCCATCTGGCAACAGCGCTCAATTCTAGGGATCTATCATGTGCAGTAATTAAAGCTGGTGGGTGCAGCGGTTAACATGAGCGCTTGAGTTCGTTAGTGCTGGTATTTAAAAGTGTTTTATGCATACAGATAAGTTTTGTAGTGGGTAGAACATTATAGCCCGTTTTTTGCATAGTCCACATTGATTTTAATTATACTGCGATTGAGTATCTGAGTGCAATAAGACACATAAAACATTCTAAGAATTGTTTTAGTAGGCATGGTTAACATTATTATTAACATTACTGAGTTAGCTATGCGATGAATAGTATTTTATTGTTCCAATTATTTTGCAAACTCAATCTGGTCCTGAAAGAGATACATTATTTATACGGTTTGTGATGTTTCATGACAAAATAACGTCATTCCTTAACATCGGTCTTTGTATCTAATGGTTGGTATATCCGTTTTGCTGTCCATAGCTCCCTTATCCCTTGTATATACTCAGTAATTACTGCAATGATTTTTAAATAATTTGAAAAGCGATATTCTATAGCAGGCGATGCTGCAATGTTTTTGAAAATCAGTGCATTGCCGTCAGTTATTAGCGAAATAGCAAAAGCTATAAAATAGTCCCGAATTCTTGTTTTTCTTTGTTTCTCCAGTTTTTTACCGTATACAAGTAAAACATGTATAATAAAATTTCAGCTTTACAAGTTTCTGATCATGTTTGCATTTACTTAATCTTTTTAAAAAAAAATTCATTCAAACTGTATAAAGTCTATTCTGAAATAGCTGTGGAATAACAGTTTTTATTGATTCGATTTGATAACGATAATTTGGAGACTAGACATGAACTAAAATATTTGTCATTTTTATATAAGCTTTGTCATAGTACAATAAACAATTGAGTTGCTGGGTTGCGTTAATTTGAATATTCCCCAATTCAAAGTCCATTCCTATTCCCCAAGTGTAATTACAATGTTGTTGATGATGGTAAACTGTTTTCTTCTTGCTGTGAAATCTTTCACCTTTGCCGTTATTATAAACCGCGCAAGTGTTTTGTGTTCAGAAAGGTCTGTATAGCTTTTCATCTAGTCCTAATTGTTGTATCTGTCGTGTGAATATGGTTGTCATGAGACTTGAAATGACATATTGAGAGGGACGATAATAACTATTTCTTTCATCTAGATTCATTTCATTTTTTTTTTCTAGATCGGTATACTCAGATATCTTTCCAGCACATGTGTTTTGTAAATTATTGTCATTGGCATCAGTATCTATTAAATAGGTAACTTTGCTGCCTTGGATTGGAAAACGATATCAAGTCTATTTTCTGGGACTGTCTTGTCGGTATGAATGTGGATGTCCCAGAATAGTATATATTGTTTGTTTTCAAGTACCGATGTTATTTGTAATAATATATGTATAACGAGGATCTGTGATTTCTTTGGTTTATATGTTGTAGCTAGCGCTTGATGTATGACTTCAGTTGTAGAGTTATGTCTGGCTGTATATTCAGTTTCTGCAGAGCCTTGTATACACCTATAATTATATTCTATAATTTTCTTTTGTCGGTGGCATTTTCCGTAGTTGCCACCTGGTGTGGTTAGGACTTTGATTATATATTCTTCTTGTAGTTTCGGGCCGCAGGTACTTGGTCCTGGATAGCAAACATGGCACCCTCTGTTTCTGGGAAGAGCTAGTCGTCCTTGAGCCAGGTGTTTGTGTTTTATCAATGTTGTCTTGTGTTACATGGTATCGATGTTTTACATGGAATATTTGCTTTGACCAGGTGTCTAATTGTTCTTGTTGTAACTTTGCATGCTATATGTGTCTGATACGTGGTTTGGGTGAGAAAGGGAAAGGGAAGTCTGGGTCTTGCCTGATTTTAATATTGCTCTGTCTATTTGATCGTCTACCGCAAGGCATTCCAATAGATGCACAATGAGTTCATGAGAAGTTATGTCAAATCGGTCCTATGTGATAGAACGGTCGATCAGTAAAATCTCCTTACAGCCAGACACGTCTTTTTTTGACCATCGCTAATAATATATGCTCAATTATACCGAGTTTACAACTTGAAGTCTACGAATGTATGAGATTCTGCTGAAGAGCTTGTAACATGTTATTGCCCTGTAGATATTGGGATCAGACGAATCTCCGGTCTTCAGGAGAAGCACGGTTCAGCCTCCGACAAATAAAGACAAAATTGGCTGCTCTAGATTTAGCGATGAGTTACCAACTCAGACAAATTCGCAAAAATTAAAGTTATTTATTATTAAGGGTTATAGCGTGGAAAGTACCGAGTCAGTATGCTTGATTTGTTTTGTTTTCAATTTAATAGTACTTCACGACGAGATAATGCAATCTACAAATAAAACTCACGTTGTTGTTCAAACTTGACATCACTGGAGACTTGGTTACGTTAAAATTTCATTACAACAAAAATAAACGAGAAGCACGTGAAACCGAACATTAACATATTCATTCACATTCATTTTCCATTCTAAAAGTTTAGTTCCTCATCAAACTTATTTTATTGATATCCCTTACAGTTTTATGTATAAACAGAGACATTCATGGCTCAATAATTAATTGATTCTCCTACGGTGGTAAAAATATTTACTGTTGAATATCTGTTGATGAAGATCACAAATAAAACACCTGGTTTTGAAGTACGCTTCTCTATATTTTACAGCATCATTAGTCGGACTGCTATGGTTGAGTCTGAAATGTATTAGTAAATTGCTTGGTAATATATTGTGGAATAAATATATCTAAAGAGAAGGACATGGAGTCAAGTGACTGTGGACCTGCCATTCAGAAATACAGTACTTTATCACATGAAATATATTAAGGGCATTTTTACGGCGATGGTTAAGGTTTTCTATGGGTTTTCCCTCGACACTAGGTACAAATGCAGTCGCCAAAAGCTATACTTCTAAGACAAACAAATGAAAAAATAGTTCAGCAGGATACAGTATCGCTAAGCGCGATAAATAAGCAAAAATGTGTGAGAATTACTGTCGATTCACTTGACCCCCCCCCATTTTTGCATTGGTTTCTGATTCTCTTTGGCATGCTGTGGAGATATAAAAAACGTTCATGGTCCGCTCCTGTTTGGGAAATAAAGACTAGACTACAGATTTGCTTCCCTATCCCCAAAACCGGCATGCTGAGACTGGATAAGGCTAACCCTTTTGCCCACCCCTCCCCACTTCCCCTCCCTTAATCCGCCCCTGGATGCAAATGGTTATGATTCTGCTTATCTATTCGGCTCATCAGTTCCAACAAGGCAGTGGTAACCAAAAATTATATCGTCTAAGGTGAGGTGAGGGCACTAGAGTTTTTCGCTTTTCCTTACATTCTGTGAAGATTCGTCATTTCAGATTACTAGTTTTATATTTCATTTTGTTAGTAAAACGTCGGCGCACGAATGTAATGACGGAAGATAAAAATATTATCAATATATATAATTACTCTCAATACCATTAATTCACAATATGAACCATACAAAGCGAGATAATCCGGTTTCATAACCAACTCATTAAACTGGTCGTCTGATGTTTGATTTTATATTTCATTAGTATACCATTATTTCATAACGTCTGGTGTATGCTATTCACGACGATAACATAATTTTATTTAAAAAGAACATGGGGTTTTGTCAAACTGTGTACATAGGCATGATCCATTAACAGCAGGTCGTCTAAAATGGTGTAGCAGTTTATTTTATCAAGAGTAATGGCATATTTTACTTCCCATAATTTCAATACTTACGTCCTTTCATTGGAAATATCCAGATGGCTACGCCTACATAAATAAAAATGCATTCCTCAAGTACTCATATGAATAATTAAAAATTATCATATGGTCCAGGTGAATAACCATCACATCTGGAAGAGAGACGCTGAGCACACACATCATCAACGAAACACGCGTGAAGAGACCACACCTCGACTGTTTAACCTATCAACCTTTTGTTGGTCGAGTCAATTTATAAATATTAATATTTACACACTCTACTGTAACATATCTGATACCACTCTGCCATCTCATTATATGGTCTCGAGAGGCAGGTACAAGCACAGTGGCGTAACTTAAACGAGAAGTTCAAGCAGTTTTGTTAATGTTAATTATTATGAAGGGACAAAATACACATGATTTACTGCATTATTGATGAATCCTAAACATGGGATATAATGCCCTGCTAGATCTGAAACACAAGGCTGCATTTCTTATCAGATGACACAAAGCATGCAACAGTGTGAGCCCAAGGTAATGATGAAATATCCTCCCATTTGGCATCTCAGAACAAATCATAAAGAAATCTGGTCGATCTGTAGGTTTATATAATATTGTTTAGATCATTCACTAAAGCATACTGAACCAGACAAGGTCATGGTCCAAATCATATATAATCTATATAGAAAATATTTCTAGTCTATACAAATCTAATAAATAAGGATGATAATATTATGTATGCACTTTAAGTTCTTATTGCCGTTTCAGTTTTACAATTACACAATTTTATAGCTAGGTGATACCCACAGAAATATGTTTCTGTATAATTTATCTACTTTTAATTGTCATTTTTGATATCTATGTATTTCTTTTTATCTGAAAATTTGAGATGCTTTTATAATATTTTAGTAATACAAGTAAAACAATTGTACTGTTATTCTGCTCAATTCCAAGATTTTATTTTTTCAAAATCTAATACTGTATGTAAGGGATAAAAAACAAAGTAGATATGAAATTTCTTAACGTATCCTTTGTTTATCTTTCCTGTTTATATAATATTTGTACTATAACAACTATAATTAAAACCACATAGATTTAACAACTTGAATGTCAGTAAAGTTATTTCGTCAACCGCATGTGGTTTGAATTACTGACCAGTAGCATTAATAATGATGCGTGATTCTATCCCACCTGAAGCATTGATGGAAGTACTTATTTTATAAGTATTATTGTAGTTTTTTACCATCTAAGCCAAGATATATACACTTTATCAGTTGTGTACGCCAATGAAAACTAATATTACAGGTTCATAATGAATGTGAGTTTTTGCCCTCTAACAATAGTCTGGAGAAATTTACTGAATAATGCCATACGAAATTTTGTTAATTTATTAATGGTGATGCGTGTGTTTTTAACACAAGGAAAAATACCAATGAAGGTTGAACATTAACATACGGAACTGTACCGTATGGTGGTGAAAGCTGTTTCCTATTTTTAGTAACGAAGAACGGAATGATCGCTGTTATATTCATTCCTTTGCATATGAATGATTTTAGTGATTCTATAAGCATGTCTCAGAGTTCTATAGGTTGACACAGTCGAGTAATCGTTTGGTGAGATCGAATTGATTTTCCCAACGAAATGTTACCTCTGCAACAGATTTTGTGGTGTTTTCTTTTAACATGTTTATCTGGTATGGTTATATTACAGTTACAAAAATAGCGTTTACGTAACTTTAATGGCAATAACTGTAGCAAAAATTTACGGGCATAGATAACAAATTAGATTTTTTGGAATGCAGCATTCGCATTCAAGATAATGTTTCTGATACCATGAAATACCTTAAAGGGTGTAAACAACCTCTAAAGTAGCAATGAAATAAGAAAAGCGGACACAAATTTAACGAAGGAGTATCGTCATAAACAAGTATTTATACTTGTTACCTGTTATTATTATATGTTACTGAATATTGAAAATCAGACTGCCGGAATATACGCTCAGGAGATAGGAAACAGTAAGAGCTACTCAATAATGGAGAGCCTATGAAGCGCACACAATAATCCATAATTGTGTCTCGAACCTGATATCAAATATATTTTTTAAGAGATAGTATTAGTTTTATATTAATACCATTCCTGAAGTAAGAGAATAAATTATCATAGCAAATCTTACAGATAGGTATAATCATAATGTCGGCTGAGGTTGATTATAGTCTTTATTCCGTCACACATTGGTAGTGTTAGTACATTGAAATATTTTTTTATACTTTTATTATTTCTTCTCTATTCTTCCCGGTCCGGTATGACTTTTTTATAACAAACTTAGTTAACAATAGGTTATGAAAGAAATCCGATTGCTTAGAAAATAATCTTTTATATGAAAGCAATGTTCGATAAATTATCCGTTTTGTTACTATATAATCACTAACCAGTGCCAAATTGCACACAACATTATTCAGCATTTCTGATTGGATTGCAGGAGGTTAATTCCTAATAACGCCGTTCAATTCCACTGACGTCTTTGGTCGTAGTCTAGACAAAAATTTTCTCAATTACCCTTCTATTCCGCTAGGATAAGTTCAAGCGATCTCGCAAGTGATCAATTTATTAAATATCTGCTTTTAGAACAAGAGAATTCTTCAACAGGTCAGTAAATATGTGGTGGTGCTCCAAACTTCATGAAATGTTTTTTTTTCTCTTATTCACCAAAAGACAGACGTCTGTATAGGAATAGTCACAGTAAAACCTTAAAAACTACTTAAAATACAGAGAAATTAAAGAAAAACTCTGCAGTATGAAAGACGTCATAAAAAATATGACAAGCTATAAAAACAGTTGTCCAAGAGATACCTTTTAAAATCTCTTTTGAATGGTATTTGCCTTTATATAGTCCGGTAGACGATTGAATAGTTCAGGTCCCATTACCATGGGTGAATTTGCAGTTGCATTACATCTAGCAAAAGGAACTTACATTAAATTTTTTTGCCTTGTGTTTGTATTATGAATATTGGCCACTGTTGGAAACCTGTTTTTATATTTAAAAATGTAAACACATAGCTCGAAAATATACAAACAAGGCAGAGTTAACATTTTTAAACTTATAAAAATAGTCTGACATGATTCGGTATTAGAGGCATCAGTAATACTACGTACAATCTTTTTTGAGCGATAAAGACACTTTGAGCATGAGGCGAGCATCCCCATAAACAAACTCCGTAACGGAGTCGCGATTCAACTTGAGCATGATACACTGAGAGTGTTTGGTAAGTTTGTAAGACTGTTCTAAAGTTCTTAAATATGAAAACAAATGAATTTAGTTTAGACGTTAGTTTTTCACAGTGCAACATCTTCAACATGCAGTCCTAGAAATTTAACTGATTTGCATTCACTTGTATCATGATTTGTATTTCTGATAGCGATTTTTATGGGATCAACATGATTTTGAATGTTATGGAATCTCAGACAATTTATTTTTTCAAAATTAGTGTATAGGTCTAAACCCTATAAATAATATACTATATTATGTGTAACAGTGCTACAAAGTTGAGACAAATTAAGAAACATCATCAGCATACAAAACATGGTTCTGTCCTGCAACCATGTCATTTCATTCCTTCGTGCCGTCAAATGGCAGAACCTCTTATCATCCACAGTTATCGTTCAGTAGTAACAATTACATATACAGCCTCTACATGATTTATAAACTCAAAACGTATGAACCATGATAGAATTAGCTGTCATACCGCTCCAAACTGTAATACAATAAAATCATTTTATTTTAGCAACATGACTGCATTTACGTCACGACGACTCCATATATAATAATAATATATGATACTGTTCACTTGAACAAACTGGAACTAGCCAATAAAGAAGGAACACTGATACAAATGAGTCTTCGAAATCAAGTATATTGTCCAATCAACTTGATGTATCTTTGTTCCGTAAGTTCTTGTTCTTTATATCAAATAGTGATCGGTTGTCTTGCAGGTATCTAGATTTCAGTCAAAATCCGAATACTACATGCGCATAACTATGTAAAGAAAACCACCATAGTTCTAAGGTCATGTGTATAGCCTTTTTTCCGTTAAATATGGTGATTGCGGGCGTGATTGTAAAGTGAATAACCCTGTTTACCGCCGGAACGTTGTGTGGCTTCGATCTTTACGATCCGGTCCCTCTCATCTCGTCCGTGCACTAAACAAGGGGATTACACACATCGGAATACAAGCATCGGCAATTAGCTGCGGTGTCAGGCGGGAACGTCTTTAATTAGATACCGTATCAAGTCTAAATTACCGACGTCTGTACATCAGCTCTCCTCCTCTCCTTGCCTGTGGCCATTGGGACCAAGAAATGGATTTAGGCTCGCCTACAACGTACACCAGAGGCGCCTTCTCGGACAGGGATCATATTTGTAACATTATGTTATACCTGTATCACGATCACCTGTACCATAGAACTGTATTTCCATCTACAAATTCGCATTGAAAAACATGAAAAAGAACCTGACCACACAATTTTTGGTTGCCGTTCAGACGATCTATCGAACTGAGCTAACTAGGCACACTGCTCACTCGATCGAGAACACCCATGTTGTTATGTACATTCTCTTGATAGCCATTAGTCTTCCGAAATTCAAACTACGCGCATCTTTTGTGGTGCAGCATTGGTGACATGGAGACGCGTCACGTAACACCATGCGTTTATTGGAGACCAAAGCCACACTCTGCAATTTGTAACAAGACTGACCATAGATCACTTACGTTATCCTCAGATGCACACATAACAGATTATCATGTAACAAATGTAGGGCAATTCTGAACTCGAAAAGAAACTGGTGTGCTATTCAAGAGTTGATAAGGAACATGTTGATAAAAAATAGTAGCGTGCAAAATAGATACGGTTGAACAGGATATCCTGCCCTCCGAAGTAATGATAGCGTGGTTCTGGAGGGCAAATATAGTTGAATGATATGAATGTTTCTTTACTGGGTAGGATCCCAATCAGCACAAGGAGCTGATGCGTGCACATCTATATCAGGATCAAACAAGCAGACCATCAAGTTTTTGCTCTGCAGAACCCAAAAAATTACCTTCAATTACGGTGACAATGAACTTCAACACCACCGACTAATCAACTACACCCGATTGTATCTTGATTCTAGTTGAATAAATCCAATCCACAATGTGACTCATAGAACTTTAAACTAAAGCATTTTGAGTAGTAGACTGATGTCTGTCGGTGATCTGGAGAACAGTACAAGAACAGAATCTGTGTAATAACATATTTGGTGGAATTCAATGCTTCCAGAATACGACACTGTATCTTAACAAACAAGAAGAACTCAAGCAAGCATCCAGCTGTGATGAATAACTCAGCACAGATAATAAATCACGCATTCATGAATTTGGAAATCAAATCAACTTTGGTGACATGATTTGGCACAAACGTCTGTCGTTAATTATTACAGTAGCTGCTAGACATAAGTACAATACCTGTTCAGAGTGGGAAACTACTCCTTACCAACCTCCTCTATGGAATTCAGATGAGATATGTAGTCTGCAAGTCTTCTCATGTATTGGGACCTGTTGCTCCAACTAAACGCTGTTGCTTCAACTAGACTGTCTACATTTGATGCAGTTCAGGGACATTTCAATTTATCGATGACAACTTGCAGATACCACCACAAGCATCAATGAGTCATTGATGGTCTAGCTTTTCACAGTATCTGTCCTGAACTTCACTCCATGATTCTGCTGCTTCTAAAACGGAGTGTTAAATTATTACTTTTCATTTCGGCGCAGTTGTATTTTATACATCAGAAATTAGCCAATACCACAACGCATTTTTTAAGTACGTGTATGCTATGAATTTGGAAGGCTACATTAAGATATGCCCTCCTTAATTCTATGCCCATTGATCATTCCAACACTTATAGTAACAAACGCTCTCCAAGTTGGTTACAACAGTCACGAATTTTTCATAGTTCAACTTCTTCTTTGAGAGTGCCTAAGTATCAGTTCACCTTAAACCTATTTGCTTATAGACTTTTGTATCCAAGGTCACTAAAATCCTATAATGAGATGACTTGATGGAACTAGCAACTTGCGCAAATGTTATGCCTTATACTCAAAATCGATTGCAGAAATATGGACCACTTGATTCAAACCAACGTCAGTAATTTAATTGTATTCATTCGTATACCACAACAGGTGGAAGTATTAGTTCTTCATATTAATTGTAAATTAGTTTGTATAATTCCAAAAAATTCTTTATTTTCCCAGCATCTATTACCTGCAGAATTGACATTTCGCGCGCCTCTGCGAACTTTTCCGATTTTTGTAGAAACACTGAGTCGTTGAATATTTACGATACCATAATGTCTTGTATTTTATGTAAGTTTATTGGCAGGACCTAATCTAAGATTCATGTACTGGTATAATTAAAAATAATCTGTTTTAAATAAAAGGATGTTATAAAGATGTTCAAATCGTGTTCGCAATGTGTTGGGTGGATAATAAGCCGGTTAAGTACAGGCATAAAGAAGCATAAAATCGCCAATGTTGTTTTTGCGGGGAGATATTAACTGTACTCACAGAGATAAGGGATTAAATCGTTGTACCTATCACAACTAGCTAGAATTTGTTCTGCAGCATGTTTGTTCTTAGTGTCAGCATACTTTGGATGTGTGATTACAGATTAAACATCTTTGAACATTTAGTGGTTTTACAAATTAATAAAGAGCACTGATTCAATCAAAGTCATATCGGAATGAGGCATTAAATAATGGATAGATTATTTCACCTTTCATTCTGTTTAGTGCTGTTTTGCGAACCATGGTCAATAGATTTGTAGGGTAATTTATTGTGTATTTATTGAAATTGAGTCGACCACATACAATTTAACTAAATTTTTTCTGCAGTGTAGGTCTTCTTAGTGTCAGCATACTGAGGATATGTAATTACAGATTTCGACTCTTCAAACATTAACTAATTTTACAAATAGAAACCAAGGATTTCATCAAAGTCAGATTGCAACATTGGATATATTTTTCCTCCTATCATTCTGTTCAGTGCTGTTTTAAGAACCATGGCCTAATAGATTTGGAGTGCAATTTATTTTTTATTCATTGGGATTAGTTTGTTGTACTTATCATAGCTAGCTAGAATTATTTCTGCAGCGTCGTTGTTCTGAATCGCAGCATACATTGGATATGTAATTACAGATTACAGCTTATTAAACATTAAGTGGTTTTACAAATTAATAAACGGCACTGATTCAATCAAAGTCAGATTGAAATCAGGCATTAAATAATGGATAGATTTGTCCACCTATCATTGTATGTCGTGCATTGAGCGCTGTTTTGCGAACCATTGCTCAATAGATTTGCAGTGTAATTTATTGTATATTTATTCGCATTAAGTCGTTCCACCTACAAAACTGGCTTAATTTTTTCTGCAGCGTTGTTGTTATTAGTGGCAACATACTAAGGATATGTAATTACAGATTACGAGTCTTTGGACATTTAGTAATTTTACAAATAAGAAGCACTGATTTCATCAAAGTCAGATCGGAATATTGGATATATATTTCCACTTATCATTCAGTTTTAAGAACCATGGCCCAATCGATTTGCAGTGCAATGTATAGTGAGTTAATCCCATCTCAAGCATACAGTTCCAACACCAATTAACTGTGCAATATTCTTATGACTGTCTGTTAGCTCACATATGTGACTGAAGCAAACCCATATCTTATAACAGCCCTAAACCAAAATGACAGATGCGCGGTAGGCATTACAGTCTTTATTCACATGTTTTTTGTTTCAGCTAATCCGTAGCATTGTTCTTTGTGGGTACGTTGGTAAAAAATCGCTTAATGCACTAATTTCTGTTTGGGGTAGCCGTGCGGAAGAGCTATTGTTAAGTTTTTTCATTCGAGGGGTGAGGTGGGTCATATTTATATTGTACACAATCATTCGACGGGAAGATATTTTTTTAGCTGATGTAGGATCTTTGGCGACATACACCATTCATGATATGGCAATGACATCTTATGATTTATATTTTAAAATGACGGTTTGTTGGAGCCTTTGGTTTCATCTTGCGGTGATCTACTATGATTCACGTCATTAGTTGATTAATTTGTCGATATTAGTTTATAACCATACCGGAAAAGGGTCTTTTGGAGAATACTTGTATTAAGACCAACCTTGCCGCTCTTTGTTTTACAAATGTTACTGTCGACTAATCAACAGCTGTCCCGAATTCGTATTTCTACTTAATATGTTCAAAAATTGTCGACCCATTCATCCATTATTTAAGAAAAATAGAAGCAAGTAAGTACTTTGGATGAAATTTTGCAGTTTTGTATTCTCTCTGATCTCTAATATGAAAGAAGGTGGTATTTCAGATAAGTGGACTGGCATATCCATAAACATTATTTCAGATTACAGCAATATTGTCGTGACAGAGTATTTTTTGTAATTTGATCAGTCAAATCACGATTATCTGCATTAAACTAATAAGGCAAATGCACACAGCTTTGTTTAAAAAAGTTCTCAATGCGCCACCGTGCGCGACCTTTGAGGATTAGTGATAAACAGATTTGTTTCTATATTTTTGGAATAATACGATATTATCCAGCTATTTGTGATACTGTGTTTGTCTGTGTATATGTCTCTTTAAAGGGACACACACAAAAATAAATCATGAAAAGCCTATCAATTGGAATTATTTTTATCACCTGTCAGTGTCAGAACAAATTATGCTGGGCTCTAGGATACTCCAGTGGTTGAATTGATAATTGTAGTTTTTTTTTTGTGGACGGTTCACCAGCAGCATGTAGTCATCTAGACAAACTTGTGTCTAAGCCTGAGAAAAATCAGTATAACTTCTGAAATTCATCCTCTATGTGTCTTTGATTCATCATGGTTTATCCGGTCAATAATAGAAACAGTTATGCTAAGAAAAATCATACCAGTCCGGAAAAAGTTCTCTTAAGATGAAAATATTATTCGAAAACATTATATTGCTACTACTCTACTTATATTTATGATATCGTTTGAGATTGCGCTTTTTCTCACATTAGTTCCACGCATAAGTGCTCCTTCTCTTGTTTATTTTTGCTCTCCGAAAAAATGTTCGTATAGGCACATATTCCCGTTTAAAAGAATATATATGAAGAATATAATAATCTTTAGTCTGTTGGTAAAATGTATCCCCCTTTTTATAGTTTTTTTTTCTTCACAGTGAAGATGATCACTCAGATTTCTACACAATCTTCGAAGCAAATTGTACCAACTTGTTCTTATTCATATTTATTTTATTATTCATAGACTTTAAATTTTTACTCTGCGCGAAGCAATTGTTTTTACCTCTATTATAAAATAAAAGACACTCAACATTTTATTATACATTTCTCCACAGTTTTTTAGCAAGTGCATATCCTGCAATTTATTCATCAGAATCATACTATATATAAAGCTTATTTTTTAATAAATACATCTGCTCAACTTCAACTACCTGGACGAGAGATGGAAATTAGGAACTGTATCATGATGCTTACCTATCTGCTTACTACCTGAATATTTCAATCATCAATAGATGCTGCGGTGTAAACATGTTTTGAAATCGGCACAATGGCGGATAAAACAATGTGTTATCAGAGCTTCAATAAAATTCGTTTTATTTTAATTATGTGTGTCATCAAAAATGCTTTCTTTGAGGCTGTAATGTTCCTAAAAACTATTTGTATATGTTTCTGATGAATGATGAAGCGTAATCATAAAGAGCTACGATGAGGTTCTTCAAATTTAACAGTTATATTAGTCATGTAGATTGTAGACGCTGTTACTTGGAACTCTTTCATCATGCAGATTAGGGGCTGCTACCAACGACGTATCACTGACGACCAAACTTATAGCAAAACTTGACTACTACACAAATGATAATAAATTTCTTGCCTTCTATTTAATATCATCCTGGGCGGTTTTTCAGTTCTGGACCAGGTAAAGATGCTTTGAGGATGTATAACAGCAGTCAAAAAACTAAATTTAAGGCGGGTATGTATCAATACAAAAATACAAAGATTTTGTTTATAAGATAATTATTACAAAGAGTGACCAGACGAGAGAGATACATACCAAAAGTATCTATAAAAAGAATCACGGTCGAGCTCAATCGCAATACGGTCCTGAAAGTCAATCCATCTAATTTGGATTACCAACAATTTTTATTTCATTAGATTGGAAAATGAAATTCTCCCGCGAAAAACCTTAAAGTTATATTAATGCATGTTTGATTTTCTTCAATAGCTTTCCTGCAACTGGAAAAATAACCAGCCATAAATATTAAATAAACGATACTGACGGAATATCAGATTATAAGCTTTTGCATAAGGTACTTTCCATAAAATCACTCAAAATCTGAAGTAACATCGCACTTGTTTGCGGTGAGTGAGCATTAAATTTTCATACAGAATATCTTGCGTATAATCATATTGATTCTAAGAACCTGTTACGAAGCTTTTTTCGAGTCACATCAGACGGTTCTAACTCACTACAATTAAACTTTGTTTAAACATTCACTATTCAATTTATTACGATACCGAACGCCATATCCAGATCCTCTTAATGCCTTTTCCTAATTCTTGTAGATAACAATTAATTAAAAGTGATACAAACATGTTCACCAAAATTTATAACATAATAAATTCAAAAGGCGCCATCAAATTAGGAAGTCACATTAAGCGGACTATGGTTGTCTGGTTCCATTTACAGAGTACAATAAAATCATTTTAAGAAATTTCACTGAAGGAGAGAGAATTTGATTTCTCTCGGTAACAATAATCTAAAAGTGGGTGGGCTGTAAAAGAACGTCGTAAAACCGGACCCAATTTATATACATATGTTGTATTTGGTTACTCACCTATATTATAGAAAGCCTTTGGTAGTGAGGTACGATGATATATTTGAGCATTACTGTAAATAATTGGAACTGGTAAATGTCGACGTCCTCCGGAGGCTGCTGACATTTCCGTACCATAATCATACAAGTAAAGAGTAAAGGTATGAATAATTGTTTATATATCCCAATATTCCCCAATGAAGTTTTCTATATCTTAAATCTTGGCAAGGAATGTCTCTGAAAGAAAAAACTCAGTACTATAATTCTACTATAGTTATATCGAACAAGTGAGCAACCAGTTCTTAACCCAACTCTGGCCACGGCACATCTGATCTGACTTGTGATACCGTGTCAATATTTGATGCAGTTCAGAGGAAAGCAATTCAAATTATCGTTGAGTAGTCGATTAGAACTTTTATGCCGATTTGTCAACGGAATCAGTTCTTCTGAGCTCTCCTCCATGACTTCGATGCTCCATGACTCAGATGGTTTTGTCAAAATGCTCCTTCTCACGCGAACCAGCTGTTCTCTATACATCAAGCACTGGCTCGTAAGACTGCTCCTTTATTCTACTCGTCAAGCATTTGGTAGGATCTACCAAGAGATAACTTTTCAGACTTTGTTAAAGTGCTCAGTTCAAACTTCGTATAAATTCTATCGATTCTTGTTCATCATTAGTAGTCTACTACGGTACACTATACTGCTGAGCTTCTTCTTTTTGGCTACTTAGGTACAAAAAATGATAATCACTGGAATGTCTTTATCGCATGGAATGTCACTAAGGGCACGGACACTGCTTATATTGGTTTTCGGTTAAAATTGCCTCTAATCCATCTAGTATTGCCTGCTGCTGTGATAAATATTTAACATAAATCGATGATTTGAGGATATACTTGACAGCAAAGATTATTGTATTGTCATCGCAAACGATTTATACTCACTGGTACAATTTCTATATTTGATTGGGTCATTTTTAGGTATATTGATATTCATATTATGGATTTGAAAGAATCCTTAATTTCAAATTTTATATATGAAATATATAACTTACTATAGAAGAAATGAATCAAAATATGCCATACAGACAAACAATGGAAAAAATATTAGTGTAAGAATGCATACATGATTTCATTGGTATATCTTAATCAAGTGACATCAAAAAGGACAGAAAATCGAAGTTATGCTCTCTTATTGTAAATTTCATCTATGTCTGAAAGTTCATCCTGTCGATTCCTAAATTCATTATGCTAGAAACAAATTCAAATCAATAATTTTTTTCACAAATTGTACATCTCTTCTTATGCGGGCTAGTTTGTTCCACTTCTGTTTTAGCAACTGCTCCTGAAGTATTCCTCTATTTCAACTAAATAAGGGCCGTAAATAGTCACAAAAATGCTATTTAGCCTCTTCCTAAAATACGGTGAAGCAGGTTGAATTTGTGTTTCACGTACAGTTTTATCAGTTTATGGATTATTTTGCTCGGATTTTAGAACTGTTGAGCCATTGAAAGCACATTTTTGAGTTTATGCACTTCAAAAAGTTTCTTCAACATCTTCAGTAGTTGTCAAGTACAATAGCAAATGCATAATACGATCCAAATCAGTGTTTCTAAACTGACACCATTGCGTCATTGCGTGGCAAGCAGAGGGTCAACCTACTTGATGTCATGTTTTGTGCTATGATTTTGTTCAATGTAATGTCTTCTCAAGCTAGTTCAACTTAGAATCTGATTTTCAATATAATATTATTCTGCCTGTGATATCTTATCTAAATATTGTTTGTCATGTTTATCGTGTATAGATGTGTTTCATTTAATATTCATTATGTGAACGGCAATCTACGATGGAAGCAATTCAATTGTTTGGATATATGTCGAGCATGTAGTATCATGGAGAGTTTGCCTAACTGTAATCTCATTGAGACAACTTCCTTGAAATTGTTCCAAAACAAACTTTGAAACCATTGATGGAACTGATGACTCCATAGAAAATTTAAGACAAGTATTAATTGCAACCCGAAACTCATTTAAAGGTAGTATAATGTTTTAGTTGCCAACGTTCATAATTATGCTTAATCTGCTAATCATCAAAGCTGAGGTTATTAACATCTAGTATAACAAATGAATCATTTGAAGCACACGCGGACAATTTTTCTATTTTGTACTGTTTGTATATAGGCTTACTATGATATTAGTTAGTCATTATAATTTCCTACACTTCATCTATGAAAAGACAAATGTTTTGTCACAGTTAATTATTGTTCGCATTATTGTCATTTTCCTCATAATCTGAACTTTGCATGTTTGGAACAGTAAACATAATTTAGCTTTCGAAGAATTATTCATTAATACAACATTAACATGGCGAACCCGATCAAAAGATAAATATCGATTGGTGTCAGGTAAAGTAATATTCAATTACACATTTCTATAGTGATTTATACTCTACCATAGCAAACTGATATTTACCGTGTTGTGCTGTGAGATTTATTATTTATTTCAGCATGTAGTAGCTCAATTGATATGTTAAAATTTTTGTTTGTGAATAGATATAACCGTCTGTATGTTACATATTTCAGTCCCAAATCGATCATCCTTAAAAATCTTCTTTTCAAGATAGCATGCATCATACACAGGAATGGGTTCATCATTAGGCATTGTAGGCAACTGCCTAGGGGCCCAGCGTCGACTAGGGGCCCGTACATGCACCAAGAAAAAAAGTTTCATCAAACGAAAATTGTATATATAACTTGACGGCGTCGCGTCAAGAACGTTGATACGCCCCATGACACTCCTAACATCGTAACTACGACAGACATATCTATTCCAATGGTTTTGAGAACACCCGACAGATCGAGACGTGAGTGCTCTCCACAACATGTCAGAATAGAGTCGTTGTAGCGCCGCATGTTTAGTCAATCCACCATCGTCTCCTGGATCCCATCGCGACTCGTCCGTCTCGTTTGCAGTGTGTGTGAATAACTGGCGACAGTAATTTCGGCTGACGCTTTGATTTTCAACATGTCATTCGAAGACAATAGAGAATTTGGGAAGACTTCTTCTATAAAATAATTGTTTATGAGACATGCAAGAATAAAAACTACAAAAATAACTCGGTATACAATAAATTATTTCCTAGTAATACAAGAGTCTTTGCTTTAAAAATAACTTGTCTATGACACGGTCATTTCGACGTCATATTTGCAGAATCATGCTTAAAGTAGTGGTGCTGGCATGGAAGATTATCTTTTCGCCTACTTTGCGGGCCAAGAATGGAGCGGCCAGAATTCAGTCGTAGTCGTGGGACGGTTCGGGTCGCACAAGCGAATGGGTCTTTAGGAACGTCACGCGCGGTATCAGCGTTTTTGCAGCGGCCGAAGCAACACGAAGCGGTAAAAATATTTGACTTTAGACGCCTGTACCGCTTACCTAGAACATCGTTTAATGAATGCAGTCCTGGGATTACTAATCTCTGAGTTTAATTGGACTATTTGAGCGAACTTGTTAACTAATTCCATTGCAAAAACTTCAGCTTGCTACCATGAAAAAGCAGCAACAGCTGACCACATGGTGTGGTACCATATATTAAGCATGTATATCTGAGAGCACAATAGTACTGGAATTCTTGGTACTCGGTACCACCACTTGCAATCCGTCAAATATGAATGTGAGAGGTAGAAAGAAATAGCATGTCGGATTGGTATTGCCTTCCATATATCTCAGATTATGTTAATGAAGATCATATTTGTAATATTATTGATGATAGCATCGGTTCGATCTGCATGTTCCCAATCCCACTCGTTGGCCGTTGTAAGTGTTGAACGTAACGTATTGCGTGTACACCGGAAAGTTATTATGAACAGTCGGAGATGGTACGCGGACGGACATCGGACGCGGTACCACTAGCACGGTCGATTGGGTTATAATGTAACGAATATAAAGTAGATGGAGTAGGTATATTCGTAAAAAAGCAAGTATATTAGAGGTAACAAATTGACTGTTCACACTCTACTGAAGCGAAAGCTGACATGCAAAATATTTTTAGATGGGTGTTTGGACGTGTTTAAACGCAACAGAAGTAGGAGCAAATGACTGCCAAAGGAGAACCTGTTGGAACAGGCTAAAATAGTTCTTTAAGTCAGCTTCTGTTTCTTTGGGATGCCAAAAAACATCCATAAAGACGTTCTCCTACATTACTTGGCTGTTTTAAAGAAAAGGTAAGAAAATTGACCGGGATTAGCAAAGAACAGAATTAATTCATTACCATGGAAAAAATCAATGAATTATGGGTTGAACTGGTATCCTACTTGCCGGATTTTGAATTTCAGCTCATTTCCTACTTGGAATATTTCACGCTGGCAAGAAATACGACTCTCATGACTATGTGATAACTGCTTCAACCGTTTATTTTGAACAGCTCCACGAAAGCTTTGATAGGAACTGTACAGCTTCATGATCCTGACCCAAGAAGTTCTTGAACGTTATTATGGAAGTGTGGCAAAGTATTGGACTCAGATAAACATCTTTCAACAAAATTGATTTCAACACATCAACATGCATAGAAAAGTATAGGTTTGTTCCAAAAACATTTATATTTTGTAAACATATGTTTTTAACTTTGGCATTTAGAACCGACGAATCCAACAAAATGTAATGTAAAAGTCCGGAAATCATCCGTACTATAATGCCCATCAGTACCTTGGCTGGTTGAAAGTATTTATGGTGGAATCCAGAGGACGTGATAACGTCGGTATATCAACAAACGGCGCGGCGTGAATGAGCCGAAGATCTTGTACGGAATGCCGCCAGAAACGCACACAGTTTATCATTGCGGCAACTTCTTTATTAGCGACCAAGTACCAATGTGGATAGAGCCGGTATAATGACACGATCGAGTTTGCGCTGATATGCTGAATATGCTTTTCACTATATCCTGAAAGCTTTTTTGTCCTCTGATCCTAGATGAAGAATGAAGCCGGCTCTCTACATGCCTTTCCTAGAAATATAGAAGGTAGTAAACGCATAATATATTTTATATTATTGGGCTTGGAATTACTCAATTGGAATGCAAGTATATTTTACTTACCATTTTGTAACTAAGCTTTTTGTTATCAAAATTTCGAAATATTCATGCCACTCTCAGTAACCGTAAAAATTTGAGGATGGATATCATGTGGATACATAGTAGTTGTGCTACATCACTTTTTGTAATCGCTGCACTGACGGCAAGGTTCAGCGATTTGAAGGGCGTTTTAACTTGAATTAACGCCGGCATCAAATTTATTAGTGCTCAAAAGCAATAAAAAGTATTCAAACATCATCTTTACACATTTCTCTATGTAAATTGAAAATGGTGTACCTGGAACATAACATGTTCCTCGAGACTTCGTTTACTTTTCTAACAGTTAAAAATATTTTAGAGGGTAATTTAGGTACAATTACTTGAATTAAAAGCAAGGATTGATTTGACAACGTAAAAGGGTATCTCACGAAAAACTGATTCCTTCCAAGTTGCCATATTTGTTTATTGATTCATCTACTGCCAGACATCAATCAATGTGCAAAGAGTTTCGGGTATCAATTTGCTGCACGGTTCCTCACACAACAAAAAAGGAATAAAAAATATTCACGTGGATGCTCTTACTTGGTGAAATTCTTCCATCATGCAGATAAAATAATTATGTGGTTAACACACAGTTTCACGAATAAAACTATTTCTTTCAGTGACGCATTTCGATTTATATTTAAATCTGACAGTCCGACGTTAATTACATATAAATCGAAATGCGTCACTGAAAGAAATAGAGTTTTATTCGTGAAACTGTGTGTTAACTACATAATTATTATATCTGGATAAAAAAATAAACCTAAATAAATTTTAATATTTATCCTTCAAAATCAACTACTTGCGAAAGTCAGAACGTCGTTGAAGATAACTGTATGGTAATCTTCATTTATGCCACCTTGTTGATGTGACAACCTCTAATAACATAAATTGAATGTAAATTTGGTATACTCGTATAAGAACTATATAAGATCGAACGTGAAAAACAAACGATTAATACTATGAACGTAATTTAAATTGTTTTGGTAATACCTTAAGGACTGATTATATCATGTATTATGTGGATGCTCTCACTAGATGACACACCTCCATCATAGCGAATATGGGATACGCTATTAGAGGTATAGGTTAGGTCTAAGACACATTTTGTACTATGACCGGGCTTCATAGTTGTGATTGGAAAGTTGCATCACGGAGATACGGGTTCAAATCCTGCTGATACCTTTTGATTTTATCCGACTTCGCAAATTGTTAAATTTGATTTTATTTGGTAATTATCCCTCTAGCAGATGAGGGTTGTGAATAATATAATAAACCAGAGATGACCACGGTATAAGTTGAAAAATATGAAACATGCATATGAAAATATGCAGTTAACCGTTATTTTTTACATTTAATTTTTCTATCGTCATTTCTGTGTATATTTCCATAATAATAATAATGATGATAATAATAATAATAATAATAATGATAATAATAATAATAATAATAATAATAATAATAATAATAATAATAATAATAATAATAATAATAATAATAATAATAATTCAGAGTTCACGCAAAGTGTTCTTCCACTCAACCCTTGTATGTGTTATCATTTGTACCGTAAAAAAGTAAACTAAAACTATTCTAAAATAAGAAGCACAACAAAACATGCGTGGGGGTCACCTTTTGAGTCCAATCAACAGCTATTATACTACTGTTTAGTTTTTAGAAAAATATTGATCACGAACATATGTTTTGAATCTATGAGCACTTCAACATTTACAATGAGAAGGTATGGAATTATATAGCCTATATACATTGAACGTAAAACTTCTCTCAAATAGTGTAGTTTTATGTGGTGGAGCAGTGATAGACTATTTATTTCTAGTATCGACACTGTGTATATCTGTTCTAAATAATATTTTACTATACAAATAAGGAGGGTGTTTATGTACAATTATTTTATGGAATAGGCATAAACCGTGGACGTCATACCTGTCTTTCATATTCAACCAATTTAATTCTTTTAATTTGTGTGACACCCGATCAAACTTCCGGATTCCATATATAAATCTTATACAGGAATTCTGTACACGCTGAATCCTACTCAAGCTTTCACTATCTAAACACGATATATAAACAGCAGAGCAATAATTGAACTGTGATAGCACCAGTTTCACACAATGATTTTTTTGTATCAATTGACAAGTACGCCTTATGCGGATATAGCAGCTTCATCGAGGCATAAGCTCTTTGTATATTTTTTGACACATACTCTCTAAATCTTAAATTGTGATCTATAATCACTCCTAAATTCTTGCATTCATCGACAATTTTTAAAGACTCGCCACCTATATTTACCTTAATATTTGAATTCTCGAAAGTTCGAACAGTTTTCTTGGCAAATACTTTTTTGAATTGAGAAAAAGAGAATGTTTCTTTGAGAATTCAGCTATACGATTCAAATCATTATTCACTTTTTTATTAGCTGCTTCCAGATCAGATACAGAAAATGAATGATAGATCTTGAACGAATTTTGTGAATTGACTTGTATATACAGTAAAGAGTAATGGACCAAGTACTGAACCTTGTGGTACACCTGATTTTATTTTTCGTGGTTGAGATATATGAGATCCAAGTTTAATTGTCTGTGTACGATTTTCTAAGTAGGATATCAAAAGTGATAAAGGTTCAGTGCAAAGGCCACACGACTTAAGAATTGCTAATAAAGTTTTATGGTTAGTAGTGTCAAATGCTCTACTGAAATCCAACATCACTAAAATGCATTGGACAATTTCTCTTACATGTTTACTTTGAACTACAAGTTTGCACGCCGCTGTCACAGAAAATAACTCGAGCACATCTCACCAAGAATTTACACCTGAGTATATATTGTGGTCGGTTCAAGAGATACCCTGTTCCCGCCCACATAGCATAATGAAATAATCTGCCACTCCCTGCTTGCCACAGATAAAGATGTAATGGCCCCAAATACCATACCAGCCGTACATACAACGTATAAGTACCGACGCCATATTTAAACTCTAATTAATGGCGTACTTCAGTTTGCAAACCTTACCCAACTGAAATGAAGAAGAGATTTATTTAGTTCAGTCGACAAAATCATTTAATCATGTACTTGGTGAAGCTCTTCCATCATGCGGTTAAAAAGATTGTGTAATTAACACACAGTTTACTGTGTGTTGATTACAAAATCTTTTTATCTGCAAAATCTTTTAGATAATACGTTCTTGTAGTTTCCACTACCGCCATCATAGTTTGGGTACTGTGACTGAATAATAATGAATTTAAGACCTCGTTATCTATAAACTGCTGGGCCTCTACATCTGTTGAATCTTGCCGAAACTGAGATGCTTGCCATAGAAATGAGGAAACGATATTTTCCATTGTTATGGCGTAGGAATTATCTGATACATATAATCTAAGAGCGTGATAGTTTAAAACCATAAAATACATTTTATCTGGAAGCCAAAAGCTCTGAGCAATCAAAAATATTACTATACATATTTATATTTTTATTGATAATCACACAAGCAGATAGCTCAAGAACACGCTTATTCTGCTACTAAATTATTGATACTGGCAATTGATCTCCACATATAATATTGAATTAAATAGATGCTCCCGGGTTCCACAGTCAGTCACCGATGTCCCCGTATTTTTTTTAAAGGAGCACATTTATCCCGCTCCTGTTTTAGCAACTACTTGTGTAGATTACTGCATTATAACATAACTGAATGAGGATCTTATGGTGAGATTTAGTCTATTAAATATTGCTTCAAGTAGAATGACTCTAATAGAATCCTACAACTGATCATCCACTTCAAATAAATTTATGAAACATTGGTTATTCAACAAAACATGACAAATTTGTTTTTTAAAACAGTACAATAATGAATTTATATGAACTTTCCCAATATTTTATAAATGTAATACCAAAAAATAACAGTTAAACCAGTTAATGAGTCATTGCTTAAATTTTGAATTCGTTTCAGATTTTCATAATTACCTTTCCATTATTATCTCAGAAAACTGGACACCAGAAATGCTTCTTCGATTTTTATCGGTTAACATCGCTATTACATCGTTAAAAAATTTCTAATTTCACTGACCAGATGACTAGAGCATAAGTGTGTTAATGTAAAGCAACGAAATATCCCTCGTTATTTCCTATGATATTTTCCATTGTTATGGCGTAGGAATTATCTGATACATATAATCTAAGAGCGTGATAGTTTAAAACCATAAAATACATTTTATCTGGAAGCCAAAAGCTCTGAGCAATCAAAAATATTACTATACATATTTATATTTTTATTGATAATCACACAAGCAGATAGCTCAAGAACACGCTTATTCTGCTACTAAATTATTGATACTGGCAATTGATCTCCACATATAATATTGAATTAAATAGATGCTCCCGGGTTCCACAGTCAGTCACCGATGTCCCCGTATTTTTTTTAAAGGAGCACATTTATCCCGCTCCTGTTTTAGCAACTACTTGTGTAGATTACTGCATTATAACATAACTGAATGAGGATCTTATGGTGAGATTTAGTCTATTAAATATTGCTTCAAGTAGAATGACTCTAATAGAATCCTACAACTGATCATCCACTTCAAATAAATTTATGAAACATTGGTTATTCAACAAAACATGACAAATTTGTTTTTTAAAACAGTACAATAATGAATTTATATGAACTTTCCCAATATTTTATAAATGTAATACCAAAAAATAACAGTTAAACCAGTTAATGAGTCATTGCTTAAATTTTGAATTCGTTTCAGATTTTCATAATTACCTTTCCATTATTATCTCAGAAAACTGGACACCAGAAATGCTTCTTCGATTTTTATCGGTTAACATCGCTATTACATCGTTAAAAAATTTCTAATTTCACTGACCAGATGACTAGAGCATAAGTGTGTTAATGTAAAGCAACGAAATATCCCTCGTTATTTCCTATGAAATTTAGTACGAAGCATTGTAGGTCATAAACATCAGCATAATCTCTATTTGTATGTCGTCCTGTGCTGGTCCAAGAGATGTTTATATTTGCGGTGTCAATAGGAAAATTGTTTTCTCGGTGTACGGATAGGATGCTTGCTTGAATATACATAATACAGTCGCACGCCTGTCTGTTTGAGTTAGACCCATGGAGAATTGCAGATTCTTACAAGTTTAATGTGTTGGTTTCAAAGCATTCAATATGAGAAGAGTTGAACATGTTAGCTCTTACGGTATCTATGCAATACAATAATAATAGTCAATATAATTTTTCAGTAATTATTGCCCAAATTGAAGATATACCATATAATCATCCTGAAAACATTAGAAGGACTGTACAACCTCAATTGATTAAAGAATATCAAGTAGATAGACGCAATAGGCCAAAAAGGTTGGAGTAAAAAGTTGTCAATGATGAAATTATCTTTCGGTTGTTGTATGTAGAGTGAGTTATAGATTTGTGCACAAACCATGAAGAAAACATATATAAAAATCCGCTAAATATCAGGGTTTTTAAATAGTACGAGAGACCATGCCTGACATATGCATATTTTTCCCCGAAAATCGCTCTAATCGGATCCAACACACGATCGAAAGGGTGCACTTATTATACAGCTAGAGTGGATATTTAATCCAACGGGTTGTGCTAATTGTGGATTGATATGCAAATGAGGACGCGTCGATTCGGTAAAGTAGTAATCTGTTCTCATTATTTCACAGCTTTCAACCCTACCGTGGAGCTCGTCTACCGCATCTGCTCCGCCAAAGACAATGAGGAGGATTAGAGCGGGATATGAGGGTGTTCTTTATGCGTGCGTCAATCCGGGTGGCTCTTTTGTAATTGTTTTTTCGAGAGCTGACATATTGGGATTTATGTGCCTATATTCTACTAGATATCATCGTAAATGCCACTTCAGAAAGCATATCTGAAGTTTTTTGACTAACAGTATAAACTCCTTTGCAAAAAATGGTCAGTGCAAAACCTGTCCTTATACGAAATAGCGGCGAGGTACTGTACTCCGATTACGATGGAAGATGTGAAGTGGGTTGTAGGTATATCGTTTGCGTTTGAGTTCAGTTGGCAACAGCCCTGACATGGAGAATGATAAATTCCAGTCAACGTAGAAAATAATAATATTAATGTATTATTACGACAAATGGTATGCTACTTACACGTTAGATGAACTGTTGTGATTTGTGTGATCCTGAATCAAGGAGCATGTTCAGTATTCTAGAAAAATAATGATGTCTGGTTGCTAAATCAATAACCTTTTAGTAACGAGGTTTAAATTTTGCCATTTGTAAGAAATTTGACGTTGTTGAAAATTCAATCCACATATATTGCTCATGTATACATCGTCAATTTCTGTGCAAATATTATTGCCGTCTCTCAGAAATAGTTATTTTAAACAAACTTATTTGCAAAAAGGTGAAATCTGGGGTTCTTTACTCAAGAAATGTACGCTCCAGAATTATCAGATTCAACTATTTCGTACATTTATATGTAATAATGGAATTAGCTACGAAGTAGAAGAATGAAGTTGCAGTGGTTTGGTGTTATTACGCGATGACAAAAAAGCTACAGGTAGATCGAACAGACAGACGTTTAAAATAGTGTGGTAAGCAATTAAATCGATTGAAACAAACCAAAGGGCAGCATTATCCACTAGGTATAGAACAAAATGTAACAAACCAATAGCAGATACAGTGGACAATGAACTTATACATAGAGAGCAGCTGAATAGTGTAGATTCAGCTTAAATGTTTTTCAGGTAGATTTATCCTTTCGTGTTTGCATCCATTGCGGCAAAATAAACATCTCCCTGGCACAAATAACATTAAATGACATTCATGGAGTCTTGATAAATAATCCGGCTGATCCATATTAGCTGCGCCCATCGTCGTAATTATAAGTAGATGTTTTCGTGAGCTGGATCGCTGCGCTCTGGCAACTCGGTGTATACAAATGAGAAATTATAAAATCCCCTTAATCTGTATATGGACGCCAGGATCACACATGATGCTGTATGATTCGCACCTCAGAAACTGGTCGAGGCGTCTGCGAGTATGAGCTCACTGTTGCCGATTTCGCAACAACCAATGAGGTCACTGATGCTGATACCACATATGTAAGAAGAAATGGTAATTATTTTCACACAGGAAATGTATAATAATTATGGAGTATTATTGAATTAATATCCTTAGTGTCATCAGTTTATTTGGCTTTAATGTATAAGAAGTAATGATCGCTACAGGACGCCCCTTAAAACTTAAGAAATCGACTATGTCCATCTAACTTCACTGATCATAAAATTAAGTTATATGAACATCGAAATTAATTATGCTAGATAATGGATTTAAACTTGATTCAGTACAAGTCACCTGGTATCCAAACTACTCAATTTTTGCATGAATTATCTGGAAAAATATATCCCAAGCTGATTATGGTTAGCTCAAGTTATGGTAGGTTATGTTTTCAACACCAACTATCAGAAAAGACTAGAAAACTTTATTACAGACCTGTTGGTTTGTAACTATTCCTTATTATCCTGTGATTGTCTCTGGTTAATAATATTTTCCAATGGCCGTTCATTGGAACCGCCGACGATTGATTGAAATATCATTAATAATGATTATGCTGTCTGGTAAGTCTTAACTACTAAACTACTACTGAAATAAACTTTCATATTAAAATGATTTTGGAGTTTTTGGCAGTTTCGTTTTGAAACAAGACTGAACTATGACGAAACGCTGGAAAACACATAATGCATTAGTATTATCAATACATCCCAAACAAGAGACATGCTATGCCATATCAAAGTACAACGCTGCCTGCTCTGAGCTGAAAATGAAACATACAGTAGTGCAATTACAAGACAACAATATAATATCGTTCCATAAAGATCAACGATGATTGCATTTATAAGTCCTCACTAGACTGTGATCGAGATTGGTTGAATATACTTCATGGAAAGATCTTGTCTTGTTTCCCTCCATGTTTTCTTATAGTAGTTGTGGCTTGTTTTTGTATTACAAAGGAAGGGCATATTGTTTTGAATTAATCAGCAATGATTCTTCTGTCGTCAAGCTGTTTATAATAGTTCACACTGAGAACTTCCTTTAAATCAAAATTGTACCCCTAGAGGCGAACAAAAAAATTAACTGCGTCTTTAACTTAACGTCTGAAGACCTGGAACATTCATTTTGGAACAGTCCATCCGCTCAATGCTTTTGTTCTTTTGTTATAACGGCTATGGATCAAACAAGAAGACAAATATATTCTGATTTCCTTTTTTTGCAGATTTGGTCAAACATAGACCTCAAGCTATATCAGTATGATGTATGAAATTTCTAATACCTAAAGCTTGGTAGGGGTGAAATAACTGCTGGGAAGCCAGGTTGAATATATCACTCGGGATGTAATTAGAAGCGTAGGCAGCAGGGTGATCAATGCCAGGCAGATGTGCATATACGAACAACACGGACATTGTGCGAGCGCGACGCGGTGTCGTTTTTTGTTTCTTTTGTCCGCATGAATGCCGTGCATGCCCCACATTTCCACCTACTTGATCACTAATTACTGTAGGCCGGATAATGCGCCATTGTTACAACGACTCTGTTAAAATCGCATAAATTATCTCGCTATACTGACGCGGCCAACAGAACAAAAAACACCCCTCGATATCCTCATCGAACGATGGGACGCATGTGACGTGTAAAGTCCAATGTTGCCATCGTACATAGAAAATGTTTCTTACGTTCGTTTGACCAAAACGTATCGCTGAGTGACAGGAACAATTCATTTTGAATACATTCGACTCTTCCAAGAAAAGGTTCTAATAAAATGATTTTTGGGGTGCTATTTTATGCAATATTTGCTTCCCAAAAATAGTATTAGTCTACGTCCAATTTGTTAAATATATAAAATACGACAAAGCCATAAACCAATCAGAAAAGTATTTCTTCGAACATTCTAATGTGAAAAGTTTTCAAACATAGTTGATTTGTGTTCATCTTCATCACAAAATGACAAAATGATCGATCCGGGTTGGTTTCATAAAGAGTGAAAACTGCTAAGCCTCATAGCATGTATCTGGAAATCCATCATACTTAGGTCAAAAATTTAATTCCTTTTTGATGAAGCCTGATGGATCTTTTGGTCCAAGATTTTAGTAATTATAAGCACATGATCAATGCTCTGTAAGGCCATCTTATCTTATCTTAAAAATATGTTTTACTATTTTCTACTTGAATATTTCTGATTTCCACATTTGATCGTCAAAATCTACTGTTTCATTTCGGCAAAAATATTTTATTATTTCTAATTTTATGATGTGCTAAAGACCAGATTCGTTAGATATCCCCACAGTCTATGTATTTAGATAATGTCTGCTTATAAAACGATCTTAAAAAAAAGGTTTCCAGGCCTGACAAAGGGGAAGATTTCTCTAACAGAGTGGATTTTCTACAATTCTTTGAATATTATGATCAACTGACATTTCAATGGACAGGGACAACATGGGAACATTTCAGCTAAGACAATATGTCGGCCTGGGACCAGAGGCAGTTCAGGGATTTTTTGAGAGAGAGCTAAAACTATCTAGCAGCTATCTCAGTATGTAAATATAGGAAATTAAAAGATAACGTCAGAACCAGGACATACATACTTTACCTTAAACGCGAACACATAAAATATTGAAGTTACCAATTAAAATTCTTATTTGTATTTGGAATACTTACTTGAACTACAAAACGAGCACTGACAGCGCTACTACTGCTTTGAATAATATTTGATCCGCCTCAGCGTCAAGGCTTCTCATTACAAAACTGCAACATACCATGGTAGGGTTTCCTGCCAAGTAAGGAATATATAACTTTTTAGGCCAAACTTTAATGCGAATCTGGTATATGTGAATGTGGAGTTGTATTTTTGAGCTTTCATTCTATCTGTTTTGTGATGAATGATGTTCAGCCCTTCAAAATTAATTAAGAAAATTCTGAATGAATTGGATAATAATTACATAATTGATTTGAGCTCAAAGAATCACTTTAAACTTTTTATTATTAAAGCATATGTTTTTTTGTTTGTGATTACTTTTGGTAACATTTTTGTACTATATCAGTATGTTTTGTATTTCTGAATTAAATACTGTTCCAGTACAGTGTAATGAAAGATGATTCAAATATGGAGTAATATGGTTACTTGAAGCTTGAAAGATATTTTTCAGATATTTAAAGTAAAATAGTTTCTTCAAACGTCGGTCAATAATAATTAAATTATATCTTAGCATTTTATTCACTTCAGTGTGGATTCAACATCATCTTGAATATATTTATATTATGAGCTGACAGAGCTAAGGTAACTGGCGGAGCTCGTACCAAGTGTGTGCACCAAACAAGCAAAATATACTCTTGATTGTTATATCATATCTATTTTGATCTTTATTGACAGTAGTAAGTTCTTATAGATTTTTCGTAGGGACATTTGTGATAGGATAGAGAAAGCCACCTAGAAAATATCACGCCCTATCCTGAATTGTATATTCCATTCCTTCAGTAATTAAGTGAACTACGACTTCAAGCATATAAATTCACACTACTAAGAATGGATAAATATTGAAGTTATAAGGCCAGTATGTTAAATCATTGGACGCCTGCCTGTTAATGAACTAAGTATTGTTCTTGAAAAATAGTCTACTGTACAGACTCCATTATTTAGGTTACTCCGTTCTAACATCCAGCAAAGAGTGCTTTTTGTCAAATCATAACACTGATCTGTTTAGTTCTAGTAGCCATAAACGGCATGTAATTCGCCTGAAATATGCAGGAACCATGCGGTTCCAAAAAATGAATTCTAACGGTCTGATTATTTTGAACCTAATTCAGAGAATGATAAAGTGTATTTGCAAGATGAGTGAATACACAAAACCTTTATGAAACAGGCTTCCATTCCTATTCATATGGATACGATTGCATATCTGTAAGTCAATCAATATGTTTACTTTCAGCGTCTACAAAATAATTAATATGTCAAAGTTGACAGGCCTGCCTACATCTAGCATCCCAAGCTAGTGTCTACTGTCATAACATTTGATGGTACTTCAACGTTAGATCTCTGGTATTCTCCGGAATGTATTAAGTGACTTAGATAAGACGAAGATACTTTTTTTAGCGAGGCAATCAGGAATACGAATCCTAAAATGCGTACCGTGGCTGCTATAAGGAAGTTAGAGAGAGTTCGCCAATAATAATTAATAATAAACTCTTTTAGAATCTTTAATGTATAATTATAAATAACTAAATGTGTGTATTGGTCGAAAGGTTATTGAACGACAATGTTGGTAGCTGGGAATTTATTCAAATGTATCGATATTACGGAAAACAAATCGGATGAGTCAGAATCCGTAACTGTGGCTACGCAGATAAGAGGCACAACTTTGCAGTGAGAGGAATCCAGGAAAATGTTTGGTGGCATTTTGTGGTGATGCTGCATTGCGGTGTCTTGTAAGGTACGTTCTGACTAGCGTCATTCATATCTCTGTCTTTCTCCCATTTCAAACCTCACCCGATTTGGAGAACGTCACCCAGGATAGTAATCACCTGGTTATTGAATCGAGCATATGTATGTCCGTTACAGTTACGGATCTTGAATCATCCGAGCTCTCTTCTTCACTATTCCAGGTAGTGAAACCTCGCGACATTGCAAAATGGAGATACAGTTGCTGGCTTCAAATGTAGTAGGATTACTGGCTGGACAACATGTTCTCTCAATCGTGCACGGTGGCTAAGCGGTGTTTGTGTCACGACAAAGTTTTCCAGGCACAGATTTGAGGGCCAACTGCAGCAAAAGTATTTCTGGATTTTTTTCCACTCCAAAATTGACTTTTCTGTGTCGGTAGTGTTGAACGTCAACTAGAAGATATACCCTATTCACGTACGTTACTGTAACATGCCAGTGTCCCTACTCGCAGGTCACATTCTTCCACACAATCAGTTATGCATATTAAGTTTGTTAAGCTTATTATTATACGAAAGGAGACTTGTTATTTATACATGACAACATTAATACGCGAATTGTTGTGTAGAGCGAGACTCGCTCGGTCATGCTACACTGTATAATTCTTTTATTACTGCTTTAAATGATGCTTAAGACGTCCTGATTGTCGAAAATTGTATCTCTAAGCAAGATGCGACAACTTCACTTTATTGAACACTGCACGTTATCATAGTCATACACGCTTAATATTATTTGTTACTACTTTGAGGTAAATGTTAGTTTGTTGATTATACTAATTCATTACACCTGTGAGTTTAAATTTGGTAGTGGTACTTTTTGCACCAAATATATAGTTTTCTAGCCTTTTTATTCAGAAATATGTATGTCATGGATGCATTAATGTCAATATAATGGACAAGAAAGTAGGAAACCAGTTCCAGAAATATGTTTCATCAGTTTGGTGTGGAAGTATCACAAAACGATCAATGTATAAGTATGTTACTTATGTGGAGAGTTATTATTTTTGTTATTTGAATTATTATGTTTGAATAGAATACTTCAATTTGTCATTACATATGTTTGTTTAGTTGGTGAGCTTTATGGGGCCCATGCAGACTTACCGTAACCATACCCTTAAGTTGTATCTATATACTCCTATAGCCATCGTTGATGAAGCATGAAGCAAGTTACGGCTTAAGCTCACAAACATTATACAAAACCAGCGTTTCTGATGCAGAGAGAGAGAGAGAGAGAGAGACATCACTAGATAAACGCTGCCGAAGTAGTACCTAATACCCTAAACTATTTTGTTATTGATATAACCTTTCATGTTTTGGGTCGTTTGCTGTTGGGCTATTATCAGTAGCAGTAGTTTGAAGCATATGTCACAGCCACAATAATTATCCTATACGATTCATTGCTGGAACTATAGGGTAAAAAGCTCTATTATCATCCAAAAAAAACAAAAACTCCAAAAAAGCTCCATGAAATCTGGCACGTCCAATTAAGCTTTGCTAGATTTTCGGTAATTCAGGTATCAAATCACCATCATCACATCATGGCATTCATGATGAAAAAGGATGAAATTTTCAAAGAAAATTGATTGGTTGTATGTGGCAATATCTGCCTCTATCAATATGATGTCTCATTTTTCATGGACAAGTGAGATTGTTTTCAGCATCATTCATCAGAAATGTATAAATTCAGACCAACTTCAAGGAGTCTACTTATAAATATACAACTGCAGGATTACAAATTTGAATATGCTGAACTCACACATAAGTACTGAGCTACTACGTCCGGAAAGGTCAGTTAGCGGAAATGATTCCATAAACGGTCCCAGACTCAATTCTAAGCTCAGTCACTTTTGCTGTCTTTTACATCTTGATTTGGGTTCCTTGCTTGGTTTATCTTGGAGCCTTGCCGTAGTCGAATGCAACTAACGAAACGTAGGTGTTTCCGCTGAATCATTACGTTTAATTTATGCATAAGTGTATAAGTTTACGAGCCGGGACCTCACCAGAGCAATTGGAGCAATTGACATAAGGCATGGTTTACGCGGACGCCTGAGATTAAATCCAATTTTATTGCCGGCCGATATGATGGGGATTCCGAGAAGAGCAAAATTAAAAAGGATGCACGCCAGAGAATTACGAGGTATATGCACAATGATGGCTGCGGGTGAAACATAAATTCTACAGGATCGGTTGGGGTATACTGTAACTACCGCTGCATATTCGCTGTTGTAATCGTTACTCAAGCTGCAAGAGCTAGTACTGTGAATGCAAATGTAAAATTACGTCATATATGGCATACTCTTGTCGTGAACAATAAAGAGTGCGTATAGTGATGTTGGATAAAACAGTAGTGATAAAAGTTGTCCATTATTCGCCATATGCAGTACTGCGTTAGAAAAAGGAAGAAGATGAAGCAGAAATGTTAGAATTAGTGCGCGAATCTCCCAATGCGTGGCAGTACT
Organism: Bruchidius siliquastri; assembly: GCA_949316355.1. Classification (NCBI taxonomy): domain Eukaryota; kingdom Metazoa; phylum Arthropoda; class Insecta; order Coleoptera; family Chrysomelidae; genus Bruchidius; species Bruchidius siliquastri. The sequence goes on along the minus strand of OX438531.1, from coordinate 14,596,481 downwards.
GCCCTTTAGCAGGCTCGCGTTATAGTCTAGTAAAATTATCGTTTCAAATGACCGACACGACGTTTGTTCGCAAGATATCGCAACACATTGTGGAGAGGACAAAGGCAGAACTGTATTTATAATTTAGTCAAATTACTCAATTGGTATTTTTATAATTAACCGACTTCATTCGCATTAAATTATTTTTTTTTTAATTCATTGGAAAGGTGAGTTATTACCGCTGGGTTATATTGTTCATATATGTACATATAGACTTCAGCAAAATATTTGGCATCTGTATTTCCTCAGAATCCCAGTAAACGCCATTTCTACCTTGTTGTCAGCATGCTTTGCGAAAACGGTGAGCGACTTTTCGCAAAATTATACAATACTATTAAGCAACAGCCATGCACGAGTTTCAATAAGATTTTTTAAGAACATGCAGAAGCCAAATATTTTGTATGTTGCTTCGTTCACTTATGCTAATCCGTTCTACGTCTGTGGAAGGTCCGATGAATATCAACACAACTATGTGCTGGATTGGTCCGGTTTATCCAAGATTCGGTACTCTGCCATGGGTGCGAGTCTTGCGCTACTATGCCCGGTCTCCTTGGGTTACGCTCCTGCTCCAAGGTCCTAGCTACATAACCTTCGATATGTAATACTAACAGTGTATGAGCTCTTACCTATGTACTATGTGAAACTAAACCTACAAACTCAATACTTGCGCAAGAGTAATTCATAGAAGGTTAACTAATTCGGAGATGATTCATGAAAAGCTTTAACAATAGCTAATGCTCCTATATAGAAATGCACGTATACTGACTTCTTCCTCATACATCAATGCAAAATATTGTCAGTAATATTCGGATGACTTATACTATGTATATATACTCTGATCATTATGAAAGTACACATACTTTGTGTATTCCCTCATTTCTATTTATTCTCCTCAGGTAGCATCCAAAGTGCCTCGGTTGTATTTGAAACTATAACTGTAGTAGTTTATCAACACCAATCCATGCAAGGTATGCTTATAATAGCTGAGACCATTCATACATCACTCAGCGGATCCATCCGGCATCTCTATACGCGTTGGTTGCGAAGATGCCTTTTTTTCAAACGTATGTTTCACATCTTTTGATCTCAGAATCATAGATCCAACTATAGTTTCCTTGTGGTACCCCAGTAGTACTCCTTTTCACCTCGGCGTACATAGATTGACTTGTTTATCATCCTTAACAAAAGTAGGTAGCATCTGAAGGTGTAGCTAGTAAGCAATCTTAGGTGACTCTTACCAACAGGTAGGTAGAATCACTGTCAAGTTGCTGCATTACTTGGACAGCCCTTTAAATACCTCGATCGGTATTTCGTCTAACCCTGCTCCAGCCATGTTTAAGATGTTCCAGATTGTACTTTTCTCATAGAGCCTCTCACAAAGGCAGAAAGTCTATCACGTTACAGAAGCACTGTGTAAGTATAGATATCAATTCACATTGATTTTAAAATGCTGCAAGCTGTAACTATCGGGGGTTAAACTCCCTGGCAGTTTTTTGCAAACCCAACGTTAAGTTTCTCCAAAAGAATGATCTGTGGAAGAGACTTGTTTGACGTGCGCCTCATTGGACTCACTGTATTACTGTATTTGTTGTACGGCGACCGATGCAGTTATCGGAAACAGCTTGGTCAAACATTTACTATGGTAAAATCTATAGAATAGGGGAAGTTCAGCTTTATTTTTTGTAATATAAGTCGCTGCCATTAGGTCTAGATTCTTCTGGTTTGATTCAGAAGCTTCAGAGAGTGTTTCTTGGCATATCCTCACACATGGGAGCAGTATTCCAATGAGGGTCTGATCTAAGTCTTGTAATAGAGTGGTAGTAGTTGTTCCGATGAACAGAATTTCCTACAGTGGAAGAGCATGACGGCATGTTCATGCCAGAATACATACCTTACTGTTAATGCTAACCATATAACCATTGGTGTAGACTTGGGAGGTAACTCATTAGTTACAAGCTTGGATTAACTTCTTCCTGCTATACTAGGGTATCTGATATATCCAGCTCATCAATTCAAGACCCTCCATGATCCACAGAATATATTTTGTCAGTTGTACCTTCGAAAGTATTACCGGCGATATATGATTTTGTTTATTCTTAAGAAACTGCAAGTCGTCATAACCGTAACATAGGTCTATACGTGCTGAAATGATTATCTTTGGATTGCTTACGATCGGTTTTACATTTACAATTATTCAACACTCCTCGCTGGTAGAAGATTTTGAAAGATTTACAGAGGAATGGTGTAAGCTGTGCGCAACGTATGCGGAGGGCTGTTACTAATTGTTCTACTTCAGTAGTCTATTTAGAGTTATATTTTCCAAGAATTATTTGTCGTAGAGTAGCAACGAACACTCGAGTTATCTGTTTCTTCTCCAGGGTGAGAGGCAATGAATCCGTCATATCTCGTTATTAGTGGAATAGACCAATAACAGCTGGTAGTATTGACTATAGAACAAAATTATTAATTCGTGCATGCCTGGAAAGTCCCACTTGCCTAATGGAAACTCCAAATAAAAAGATGCTATCAGTCTGTTTTTAGTATTTGAATGCACTTGACCTGGTCAAATAATGAAAACTGTGGAGCAACACTCATCTCAGGTCTGCTGCATAGTGGAGAGAATACACTTAAAACTGTGGACCGCCGCTCGTCCAAGCCTGAACGACTCGAGGCGGTTGATCGAATACCTCCCACATCACTGGTCACTTATTTTCTGGCACTTTTATGCCCCTCAATCTCTCCATTAACAATGAGACGACGGGATACCTTATACAAAATACATAAATACATTGAATTCATTATGTATATACATATATCTGTTGCAGCAGGCCAGACGTATAGAGAGACACAAGAAATATTAACACAGACAGTCTTCAGGTGGTCAACTGTTCCAGGCTCTTAACGAGGTAATCAATAGATCACGCGCGCTCCTTCGATCATTTATCATCTTCGCTAAAGAGATTTGTAATAAGCAGCTGATTTTTTAAAGAAAGTTCCACAGGTGACATTTAAGTACGAGCAGAAAATGGCTGATTTGGATATTTTCACAGTATGTCACAAACATATAGGAATATGTGGCACTGGAACTAGCAATTTATGAAGTGCTGGAGGTCACATAGGTGTCCTCATTTTCTATCTGTCATCTAATTTGCTGTATTAATTTTATGTACAATGCAACTTAAATTGACGTACGTGTTTTGTGTACGTTATCCCTTAATCTGGTAATTTAGTTTAGCTTAGTCCAATCTGTTAGACGTTTGACTCGGTAACGAAGCCTTATGCTTTATGCGGAATGTTACTTACAACTCTACCTGTCCTAATTGCTCTACTGTCAGACCACCAGGTTATACTGACGAGTCCAATCTGAGGGCAAATGTTCTGTTTTCAAATTAGAGTTTAGTATGAACTATATTGCCATCCTGAAATATAACGTGATAACACAGCTGTAACCTACCCTTGTTTTCTGATGCAATGACTACTTCCCAGCTGAAGCTGGTAACCTCTGAAAAATCCGAGAGGGATTATACTCTTTTATAATGTATATAACCTCATTATTTTTGATACCGACACTTGATAGGTATATTATTAAATATGTTGCATTTCAACAGATGCTACGATTTCGTTCAAAATAGGTGAACGTGCTAGCTTGAATTTTCTTATTAAAATTCAGGCCTACCTCAGCGACAAACATGATCAGCAATTACAATCATTCACGGAATTTATTAAGCAGATACCGTAAAATCTCCACGAAATCCTTGGAACGGACGAACAATCAATGAGCCACTAAAGAAAATATTAAGCGAGGACCACCGATATCCGAAAACGCTTAATCCTGGAACTTGTCCATAAATAAATCTCATCCTCAAAAACATCGATTTCTTCACCATAAACCAAATACCATTATCTCGAATACCAAGACCATCTTGTACATCCATTAAAATTGGAATTTATCACCCACATTCTCAAAACAACCGAAGAATGTCCTGAATTAATTAAAATCAGTCCAAATGTAGGATAGAATCAATTTCTCTTTGAATTGTTTCAGATCTCACTGATGAAAAGTGATTTACATACCAAATCAACAGTGATACCGTTGGAATATATAAATAGTAAGTGAAATACATCCAAATATTTATTAAACATCAATATTAAGTAATGAATATAGTGTTTATCTGGTCAAATATCAATGAAGGTACCTTTTTTCTTAACAAACACTCGATGTCGAACATGACTGTAGTTACAGATGTCTACACGATGGTTGAAATTTTCTACGACATAGTAGCTGTACAACTTGATTCTTAAGTATCCCCATAAAAAGGAGTCCAAAGCGGACCGTGTCACACTTTTATTGAGCGAAACCCACCTCTGTTGCCAGTGGCGACAAATTTTTCTTTCTAATTACGGTTTGTCCACTTAGAATTACAGTGCGATCCGATAAAACTCTGAAGGCAGCAGATTGCCGCACTTGTCTCAACTTAATGAAATCATTTCGGTTACTGCCGAAGATAGTATCAGCTACTGACACTAGGTGTCTAATCAAAGATCAAGCTCTACAGGTTACACGGTAGGGAGGAGGATTTGTGCGGGGGACGTTATTTCCATAGCATATTTGCCGTTCTGTACGGTAAGGCGTTTGCCTAGAATGTAGTAGGTTGTAGGTTCAATCCCCGCTTAGCAATTTTGCAGCCATTTTTAAATATGATGACCAAAATACTGTGACCAATTTGTTAAGTAGTCTTGTGCGTTAAATAATATCTGCCTTCTCGTTATCAGTATTAAAAGTGAACATGGTCTTGTATTTAAATTTAACCGGAATAATTTTTCTATGACTATGATACTGAAATCAGTTGTTCGATAGTTCCTTCATCCCTAGCAAAACCTGAACCATAAATATATCCGATATAGCACAGAGTGCGTTACTGGTATGGTAGCAGGGCTCACTATCACCCAACCAATCACTGCATATACCAAAACCATCCTAACCGGCACATGCCAGCTGGTCCACACCAGTTGCAAATTTATTTTATTCGAAGTCGGTGATCTGATAAAGAAACACGCAGTATTGATCTGAATTGTGTATCGATGTTTTATTATGCACTCTGTTATGTATGCTTACGTTATTTATACTATTGTTCTTGTCTGGCGCGGACGCGAAGAGGCGAAAATACTGTTCGTATGCTGGTGAGGAAGAATTTTTATTAAGTTCGGAGATATGTACGTATGCCGAGGAAATTGGACTTATTTTACAAGGAATTCCATGACGGGCTGAGTCGATATGTTTATGACCAACTATTAGCGTTAGTTCACAGAAAATTTGTATAAAGGGGTTTTCTGATATGCTCTTCTCACATAACTTGATTTAGACATTAGAGGTTAGAGATCGAAACTTTTCCTATATAGCATCCCTCCAAAGAAAGATATATTTCGAGAAAAAAATCAGATTTTGTGTTATCATTGCCTATATTCTTAGGTGCCTGATTTCGCCATCTCGAAAATGTTACTCTTTCCTTTAAATGGAAACCCTCCTTTTTCTCAATACCAGAAAATTGTACGCTGAATAGTAGGAGGGGGCTAGGGGTATTTCATCCCGTATTACATCCCTATATCTGAAACGAACGCTTCTTCAGAAGCTGGAGAAGACAGACATTTTCGTGAATATCAGAGAATTTCTTTTGAGTTGATGGTATCGGGAGAATCAAAAAGAACTAAAATGCTGAAATATCAACAAGCGGGAACCACAACAAGGATTATTTGAAATTATTCTACAGGTTATGCTGTAGGTCTAATTTATAGAAAACCAGAAATTTCCTAGTTTGGATATCGGAGAAATCTATTTTTTGTGGAGGGGTGCATGTGCCAAGGATTTGAAAGAAATAAATAACTTCAATATGATACCCTATTCTGTTCTCTACTGTAATAACCTAAATTCACTGTAAGTTTCAATAATCTTGTAACATATAGAATGTTTCATTTGTGATAACAAATTCAGGTTCTATTTTTTATGTGAAGGCAGGTTGTAGATAAATAAAGCTATTTTAGTTGAGAACATATCGGAAAATCCCTCTGTACAAATTTTCAAAGAACTAGTAGTTTGCAATGTACCGAACAAGTCAGTTCCGCGTGAAGCATCGTTGATTCAGATACTGCAGAGAAGTAAGAAACATTATGAAGTATGATTTAAGTTTCTTAATGTTATACAAAGAATCACAAATAAAAACTCGTCTAATCTGTGATAAGACTTGTTTTATTGAGAGGCATTTGGGACAATCCGATAAATTAAATACTGTTAAATTAAAACATCGTATAACCTGGTACCACTGCCACTGCAGATATAAAAAGTTACATCTGTCAATATATATAACTTGCACACGAAATGACTGAAATTGCGAATGTTTGTTCACATTTCCGAATACTGCTATCGATTTGTCGTATATTTCGAATAGTTGAATCTATTAAAATCAAGTATGAATTAATATCATTCTAACATCTAACCTGATAATGTCAAGATGTTACTTTTCAAAGCACAGCTATGGATTACTGAAGTGGCAGTCTAATAATTCCCAGGTTCAAGCGTTGGACAACAAGGTAATTTGTACCGTGGATACGAAAAGCATCAAAGGCCTTATTAAACGCGATTATAAAACATTGTAATAAAATTTCACACATTAAAATAAAATTCGAATAAATTACATGTAAACTGGTCGTCATTAAGAGAATGTTTACGGCACTTAGCGTCAACCCGGCTCATATTTTTCTTCATAAATTATTAAAAATGAAAATAATAAACGTAAAACTATAATACCGACTACCGGACGGTCCGTCGTTTTTACCAGCTTCTTTAAATGCGGACTCGATCCCAGTCCGGTTTCGAATAATATTTTATATTATTGAATAAAACGGTCGCCATTCATAATTTCAGTTTAATACAATTCATTTCCACTACCGAATTGGTCATTAGCATATTTTTGTAGTTTGCATCCGTAGAGTCTAATTAACTCGCAAAGTTTTATTGAAAATTTAAGATTCGCATTCTACAGCAGCGAATATCTGCAGAGTTATTCAATGATGTATATAAGTGAATATAAACTTATGAAGCTCGAAATATTTTATTGCGTAAAGGTGAGTGAATTCTGAAGTTTGTGATTCATAGCTGAAGTCAGATTATGTAACAAGATGGGCATACATGGGTATAAAACTATATCACTGAATAGTTTCAGTAAACCACCAAATTACAAACTTTGACAGGGTGAACGAACTAAGTAATCAATATTTGAATGTGTACAACATTTTGGTAATGAAAAATTGTGTAACAAAAATGTTTTTATTTCAGCTTTGAAGTCATTTAAGTATCTGAAGGCAATAACGTAAGTAATCTATTCAAAATAGAATCGCTCATCAAACAATACATCAAGGTCAAAGCCTCAACAGTTAGTCCCCCAAATTATTTGATACTGCTCGCCCACAAAAAATCTCACCACCGGGCACAAATTGCCCGAAGTCATTTCCATGGTATAATTAAACTATTCAAAACGTCAAGAGCTAACACAAAGTAACAAAGAGAAGGTTATATCATAACCCAGTGGTCTGCTGGTCCTTCTAGATATGGAGAAAATCTCAGGAGGGGCAGATTCACAACACTGATATACCGCGACAGACCATTCGCAACAGGTTCCATGTTCCAATGAGAAAGTCTATGTACAAGGTTATCATAAAGTAAGGCACATATTTCAGATTATTACTATTATGGATATCTTTACAAGTTATAGAGATGCATGTTTCGCCTTCAATCTGTCTAGGTCTAGGTGACGGTCTGTCAGTATAGCCTGACAGTCAAACTCAAGAGAGCAATCGGGTAGTATATACGTAACCCAGTCCAGGGTGTGATAGCAACATCAACACACATCTTTATATGACCGTCACATGCGGTGGCGCTGCCAATTGACATCTTACGAAGTCAAGGTCCTAACACTTAGACTGCCTTGAGTCTAGGCTAAAGACGAAACATATATGCACATCTATAGCAGGCCTTATGTATATGGAGAGCATACACTTAATCTCACTTTTCTTCTGACGTGAATGATGCCAAAATAACGGTACATTGTAAAATGTATTCACGAAGATCAAGGGATGCCGTTGTAAATCGGTTCACCCTTATTGACAGATGTAATATATTATCCAGTTTCAAAATTAGATGTGAAATTGCGCCCAAGCGATTCGACCTCCATTTACTTTTTGGTGATAGCTTTATTTCTTAAAAGTGTGTAATACTTTTAACACTTACCGTATGATGACTCCACATTTGTCTCTATCTTTTCGGCCAATCCCACAAAGGATGTCTTTTTCAACACTCAGGTGCCACCAATATCAACGATCCCCCACGGTATGATCGATAAGACCTTTAGATCAAAAAGTGACAAGAGAGAACTGAGGTGGCTCAATACTAACATGGTATTCATGTAGTAAAGGAAGACAAAGAGGGGTTTATGTCGGTGCTCTTAATATTTCGAAGTCGTTCGCTCACTGTCCTTCCCTAGAAGACTGTGTCAGACAGGTGGCACCTAAGCGAGCATCGAATTCTGATGAATAACCAGTCTCTGCTACAAGCCCATGCATTTGGGCTTGTGGGAGTCAAAATTACAGAAGACATGAGTTGGCTCGAATACTTCCTTTCAATTACAACAGCTGCTGTCCTACGGCCTTCCCTAGGAGCTGTAGTGCAACTCATTACTTCAAAAAGTCTGTCAGTCAATAGGCATTCAAGCGAGAATCTAATTCTGAAGAGTAACCAATCAATGCCACAACTCCAGGCATTTGAGCTTATAAGAGTCAAAATTACTGACTACATGTTCTAGGTTCAAAATTAATTCATTGAATTCAACTTATGAGAATATTTATTTAAAACTTTATCACAGGAATCTAAACTATTACTGCAGTTAGTCGAAGTGGAATCCTTATCGATAAACAAGGATCATTTGTATGGATCACTATTTCGTTTTCATGTGACTATTGCTAAGTCATAAATCTGTTAAAACAGAGAAATTTCTAGATTTTGGAGTGACATTCAGAATTTCTTAGAATCCATACGCGAAATTATAATTCTAGAATTGGCTTGCTAATGTTGGAATGCCATATAGCCGATTGAGAATTTTGATTGTTCATTCTAATATATAGAACAATGGAGTTAGTAAATTAATAATTGAAAAAAGTTATATCACTAACCTATAGTTCGTAATTTTTCTTTGTTTCATTTTAACAACATAGCTCACTTATGTCTAAAAACCGCCAGAAAATCACTGTCATGTTCTATCGTCTATGGAGATTGTGTATTTCTTGGAACCTCGGTGAAGTTTGAAAACGTTCTGAACTCTGACAGCAACGTGAAATTTTATTTTAACCTCGGTGGCTCAAGACACATGCAAAAACCAGTGGGTATATAAATATGTCTTTTTTTGTATTCAGTGGTGCCATAGAGGGGAGCGGTAAAGGTAGTTTGTTCCGGGTTTCATGCACCAAGATGTGAGAGCACTCGAAGCTCGCTGCAATACAGAGAACATTGTGGCAGATGACACGGTCTGATTGGTTGCACTGTATTCAGGATTGACATCCATAAGACACTTGGACCCCAGTAACAAAGGCTTGATTTGAAAAAAAATATTATTACCTATTTTGTACTTGTACTGAACAGACATTGAACTTTCTCCCAAAATAAAATAATAATATACCTTTAGTATAGGAATACATCTTCCAACATATTCAGTTCATCTGAATGGATTGTACTTTTCCCGTTGCGGATATGATCCAGTAGAATATTGACGGCGATATTGATTCTTAACCATCGCTGATACAAAGCCAATAATGGGAGTAACTGATTGTAAATATTAGTAGCGCAATCCTCATTTATGAAGTTGATCACAGATTTTATGTCTATTTAGGATGAAAAATCCAGCTGCTTAACGTGCATGTTCGACTGGGATAAAATACATAGATCAATAATTAATATAATACTCCTAAAACTGTTAAACGCTATATCTCATAAATCTTGAGCTCTGGAGAAATCCGTTATCAAATGATTTTGTAAGCCTCAAATATGCACTACTGTTTCTTTTTGCACTGGGAGACATATTTCTGGACTCCCACGCTTAATGATTTTTGAGCGCCTCCTGTCATTTCTCTTTCTCCCCTTTTTTAACGATTTTTCAATTATACACCGATACAAATACAAACAAAATAAATTAATGCACAATCTTGTTTCTTATTTTCATATTTGCATATTCATTTATTTATTTTAATCCAAACACAAACAAAGTTCAAACTGTGTGTGGAATTTGGCGAATGTATTCCTAAGAATTGGATTCTTATTTCCGTCACAGTACTTTCTTATTGGTTTTTCATTATTTGGGAGTACTTTTCATTTAATTTTGATAAAAAATATATCTATGAGCTTAAATTCTACTGTTCAAAGAGGGTGCGATGTTATATCTGTGTCATACTATAAATATTCGGTTGGATCTGCATCACGGAATGCCATTAATGTGTGCCAATCTCACTTTCCATTCGAGCAGGAAAATGAACATCAGCGTGCATGACCGACTCGATCTGCATAAAACTGGCAGGGGGTGGCAACCAAAACACCAGCCACCATTAATTAGGGTAGATACACTGCGAGGCGTTAATAAATGCAAATCATTAGCCGCCCGATAATTGTTCTAATAAACAATTCTAGACACGCGACGATAAAACTGTCATAAATTAGAAAAGCAGAGGAAGACAGTGGCGTTGCGCCAGGATCGCATTAAGGAATGTGGTGTTGTCCTGTTTCATAAGTTGACTTCTTCTCGCGGTGTCGTATCTCTTTCTGGAGAGTATAAATTCAGAACCAAGTTTTTGGCATCAAACAAAAGTCATCTAGAAAAATCATTCCTACAAAGTTACCCCGGTTATCATAATTTGTCAGTTAATAAAGTTTGTACACGTAGCATTAGGAATTGTAGTTGCAGGTGACGTTGCTATAACCTCTCCCTCAGCTCAGTTTGTATCAAAATATTCACCTTTGACGTCTTAGGTTACTGTGAAAAGTATTTTCTTTCTATAAAGTTTTTGCAATCTGAGCAGTAATTTGCGCAGTAAAAAGTTGAAGGAAATTGCCTGTGTACAAAAAATCACCAAGAACATTCTATAGTGGTACTGGTAATGGATCACATCACCGTCAGCAGCAGCATAATTATGGAAGGCACAACGTCCAAACGCCTCCAACAAATGTAATTTTCTGATTGTTTTTCTGGTTTGGTTGAACACCATGTCTCTCATGAAAGAGGTACGGCACATTTTGTAATATATAATAGTTTATATAACATCCAATTTCAAAGCAGAAGTTGGATCACGGGAGACAAGTTTTTCTTGGAATGAAATCAATTACCTTATTCTTTTGATAGATTCTAAAATACGTTTTTCCTAAGAAAATAATTAGGCTATAAAGCATATTTATAGTGCCTTCTCGCCTATAATCAATACCTTAGTACACTAGTTATTCCATCAATATTAACGCGTCAGTGTCAGTGTTGTGGTTAAAGAAAATGATAAAACGTGGTTGACTAATTTGCTTTTGACTGCCTGACCTGCTAGTACCAATCCCATCATAGCTTTTCAGATGTACAAGTGACTTTATTCTGTGGCAAATGTTATTAAATTTGCTAGAGAACTTAAATGAATACGTAATGTATTAAAAGTAAAATTACCAGAGCATCCTAGAAAGGCATAATTGCCCCTGGAAGGTGTAGGCAGATGATGGAGGAACTGAGGTTTGAACTCAAAGGTTACAATCTGTTTGTGTCTGAACATAACTGGGCCCAAGATTGTGTATGTTTCAGTGGCATGGTGGACATAGTTGAACTGACATATGAGACTTGAAAATCTCGAAAAACCTTGCGTATTGGATAAATTTTCTCAATAAGTATGTCACTTGTAGTCTGACTATAAGTTGATATCAATCCCCAAAAGCTGGATGAAAGACGATTCGGATATTGGGTCTCCCTCCATCTCCACATGTGGAAGAGCAGCATGTGATTTACTTGTAAGGATAGTCGTCTAAGTCAACTGTGCTGAATTCCATTTGTAGGTGGTCGAAAATTATTTTGATTTCTTCTGTTGATCCGGATAACATTTGCTTCCGCCGATGTAAACTCTCTAGGATGATGAAAGTGTAAAAGTGGCCTCTCGTAACATTTTTATTTTATTTGGCTTATCCCCTTCCGTGCGACTATGTTGGAGGGGACTGTCTCGGTATCTTACAGCCGGGTCATTTGAAAGTTAGATTAGTGCCGAACATTTCTGATGTAGTGCCCTGCACGGGTTTAATTGATAATAATTGCAGACTTAGCCGTGATAAAATGTTAATTAGTTGCTGCCTTCGTACAACTAGTTAACTAGAATTATTTACATGCTTTCATGTGGGTCGATTTTAAATTGTAGGGTAAACGTGGAATTAACGCTTTCATTACATTATTCATAACGGGAGTACCTGCGATAACGTATTTGATAAAACCTGATGTACCATGTTGATTTTATAATATTTACAATATTTATCAGTTTTTAATACGGTGAATACCGACGTAGTACACATAGTCTTAACAAGATTAGCAATTATTTTTTTTAAAGACTATATACTCGTAGAAAATTAAACAAGAATATTCAGTAGTTTAGTATCCACCACGCCAGGGGAATTGAAATTTTGAAAACAATTATAGACACATTAAACAACGGAATTAGTTCTATAGATTATATCTCTCATGTATAGATCTGGAAAAAACACTGACAGCTATTTCAATAAACAATTAATGTGTCAAAATCACTTTATTGAGTATATACAGAAAACGATGAACTACTGGTAAGAGTGATCTACAAAAGAGTTGTAGAAGCTCATTAAACCTAATGAGACGTTCTAAGTTGTGTTCGCTGCAGTGTTTTATATTGCAAACAAGGTAAAAAATCCTATATATCTTCATTAATTGGAAATGGTGAACACAAAATTTGGAACAACGTAGTAATATACTTGAGGCATTGACATTAGTGGGTTAATTTCGATCCAACACACTTTTCGCCATGTTTTTGTCAATATTTACGAAGTCAAGCTCCTAGCACTTATTTCTTATGAGGTTTTTGAGAAAAACGTTTCTTGTCAACCGGATTGTCAGTCAACCAAATGTAAGAATCTTGAGCTGGTTTTCTTCCTACATACATAACTTATAAACAAATTAAGTAAGTCCATTGGTTTATCTAATCTAATCTAATCGAGATTACTTATAACTGAATAGCTGATTAGAAAACACTTCAACAGAAAATATAGCATCCAACGACATCTCAGTGTCGTGGCCATTTCTCACTTAAAAATCACTGTGATGTTGAATGAACTTTAAGTTGAGTTTGTTCAAAAATAAGGTGCTGCATTAATCTCCCTACTAAGAACTATACTTTGTTTGGCACTCTGCTTCACCGCATATTTTTGTGCTTGCCGAGAATTGAAAAACCATGCGATTGAAAAATCACTTCAGTAACAGTTTTGCAACCTCTATCTGCCAAGATAGCCGGAAAGTTATCAAATCTATGGTTTCAATTGCAGGTAGTTTCAATTACAATTTGTTAGCTACTAGTACAAAACGTCAGAGGTTCATTAACAAACTATCTACAGATACAATCAAAACGTTTTTGTCAAACATACAGCCAATTAGAATGTATTGGATATCATTCTGGTAAGTAAACGTTTTGACGTTTTTAGGGCGCAGAAAAGAGTTATTCGCTGCGTATTTCGTTTACATCCTGTAACTCCTTCTTAATTATACTTCAAAGAGTTTGATGTGCTAACTGTACCTTCTTTGGATCTTCTTGTACTTGTATATGTTGCAAAATCCTCATTCATTCAAAATTACTTCATAAGGATATGCAATAGCCATGACTATGTCAATGAGAAAAGGGAATGCTCTTAGTTATCCTCCTCACAACTCCATTTTTTGAACGAAGACCTTTGTACAGTGCTATCGAAGCATATAAAATATCTTCAACTGATAGAAAATCCAGAATATGTATGCTTTCAAAAAGTCAAACTTTATTAAATCAATAGAATCTAGATTGTAGATGCTCTTACTTGGTGAAACTCTTCCCTCATGCAGATAAAAAGATTCTGTAATTAACACACAGTTTCACAAATAAAACTCTTTTTCTTCCAGTGACGCATTTTGATTTATATTTAAACCAGATTTGAATGCTAAGAAGGCTACCCAGATTACATGCTCACTAACTAGTGTAAATGCAGTAAAATTCTTTTCTTTGACGATGCCTTATCATTTTATATCATGTTGCAGGCAGTGAAGGTATTATCATTTTAATTATTATCATTAAGTATATCATGACCTGAAAAAGTTTTCAAGGGTTTCACGATAGCGTGTATTAGGAAAACTTATGCAACCTTCGAATTTTCTGAGAACATAATAGCTGACATAAACTATTAAAATTTTCAAAGAAAGTATTAGCTTTAGACAAAATTTGTATTCATACGAGTTTTGCGACCGCTGACCAGTCTAGTATCGAATTTCTCACAAGCACTCGCACAGAAGGGGGAAAAATTGGCATTTAACAAAATAGCTGACACGACAACAAATTTTTTAAAAATTTAATCGATTTAAACGAATCGCGAATTATTATTAGTATCACTTTGAAAGCCTATACTGTGTATGTAAACCACGTTCAAACACCTCGTAATGTGTTGGTAGCCCGTTTCTTATTGGTATATTAACTACTTGATTAAACATTTCCAGGCTAGCAATGTCTCAGTTTGGAATCTTAATACCTACGAGTTATGAAATATATATTAATACTAACTGTTGTATGGCCAATAAATCCAGAATGAGAAGCAATGCGCAGCTGTTTTCGTAAGGGATTAATCCACACACACAAGAAGAGCCATCTGTTAAGCTAGATTACGTCACTGTCCACACAAGATATCATCATAAAAAGTGTTATTATTGCTCTAATGAGCAAAGTACTTACAGTACTGTGAATAAGCTTTAGCCACATGAACTCCAATTTTTTCTCCTATACTCGCTCGAAAGCGTAATAGCATGAACTTTCCAAATACAAACATTGCATAAATCATCCAGCCAGACGAAATTCATATTCGCTTTTGGCGCAATTTAAATAAATAGAAACCGGGACAATTTCAATTAACTTGTTGGTCATAAATCTGACGCTGTTTGCTGGCCGTTGCTGACTGGTCAGCATTCGCCGTCCGGTCCGGTTGTGTCCATAAATCAGACTCCGGTAGCAGGTTGCGCCAAAACGGAAATTTGATTTAGTCTCAACGTGTTCATTTTACATAGGTTGTGTATATGAGTATGGATATCCAGATACTATTCAATTGTAGGCTAAATTTTTAATGGCCTTGCCAACTAACATACAGTGAAAATGTATGCAACTTCAGAATTCCAGGAACCATAAACAGATACTAGATTGGTTGGGTTGGAGTTAAGGAATCCTGTCTCATTACAGAAACGAGCAATACAACTTGATATTTCATTCGCATTTTGGTAAATTGAATTTCAGCAGTCATCGACATTCATTTTGGTAATTCTACAATTCCATATAGTAGGCTACTATAGTCCAATAAAGCATGCATTTTTTAGTAACTTCAAACATAGAAGCGTAAAAATTGACTACTCTCTATAGACCAAAGTTATAATTTTGAAGGATATATCCATCATTATTCTTCTATTTTTGGAGAAGCTTTAATTACCCTTCTCAGACGATGCAACGTAGATATAGTTTCTCTATATCCAACCCCCTCCGCTTCTCCGAAGATTTGACATACTCCCCAAAACTTTAAGATCGGCTGCTATGTCTTCCTCCACAGTAGTGCGCAATGGTGCGTAGCATCGTTTTATGAGTTATACGTGTTATACCAAATATCTATTCATCTTATCTTGCTATGGTCTATGCAAGTTAGCCTTGTCTGTTTTTACTACGTATTTTGACTGGCATCTTATCAATGAGGATAGGTTGAATCTCAATCCATCTGCCTTACTTATACTATAGATTAGTTGTCAGCAGCATCTTTACGCGGTCCATCTATCCATGTACTAGATTCGACTAGATGTGGTTTGAAGCTTCTTCCTCGTAATCAAAACAATATACCTAGCTTGTGTAATCTCTATCTATCTTTTCTGTCCGTTTTAGGTAGTAAATGTGATACTTTTTGTTGAACACACATTTTTTTGAAATGATGGTTGAGTTCCAGCAGGTAAGAGCAACTACAATCTATGTAGTCCAAAATTTGTTACACCTAAATTAAAAAAATTGCATACTTTGGACATATCAAGCGCAACATGAAGTACCGATTGCTGCAGTTCATCTTACAAGGCAAAATCAACAGCGAGTACCCGTACTCGCGCATTTTCTGACTGGCGAATCTCAGTAAATGGATCAGCACAACTATTCAAAATCGCAGTTCACAAAGTACGATGGGCTTATGTGATTGCTAACACCAAAAGACGATAGGCACTGAAAGAAGAAGAAGAACACCCAAAATAAATAACATAATCATGTCATATGTATCGTTGAGCCGTTTTTCTTACATATTTGAAGTTTATAACTTAATGGTAGGAACTGGAGATAGAATCTCTATGGAACACGTCCATATAGAAGCAGGTACTGGCGAGGGGATTGAAAAAATATACGTTCATATTATTTAGTTGCTAGAAATACTTTGGATTACTAAATCACCTGTAGAATTCTTCAAAGGAATTCTAAACTGACCGTATAATGCTAATAAGAATTAATTCAGTACTACAGTTCAATGAAACGAAGGCGTGCGAGAAAAAAGATATTTAATAGATGTTTCTAGGTACGTCTACAGACAGCTGGAGCATACTTGAACAATCCTACAAATACCATCAATAACTAACGACCCACTCCTCTCGTCTTGTTCTTTAGCTAGCACCAGATCCTAATCAGCGGTAATTAACAAATTCGTGACCCTCTTTAAACGTTCTCGAAATCGTCCAGTCATCGTCCATCATTAACTCTCAACAATTAATTATTGTTCTACGGGCTAAGTCGAGTCAATGACAAAAGATTTATTGTATAGAAAAAATAATTTACATTGAATTATTCAATCGTCGAACGGCACGCCGCGGGTCGCTCATTCTCGCTCTTTTTATTTATAGATTTGAGCACCTTTGATGGACTGCACTGCAGGGGACCAGCCGGGGTGTAGGGGACCGGGGGTTGGGGGGAGTGGGCAGCATTCGCGAGTCCCATTGTTTCTCCGCTCGTAAAGCTCGCGTTCAGGATTCGAGTTGACACCGCGGGTTCTTATTTATAGGCGATGCTGAAACCATTAGTTGCGTTCGATGATCAGAAGATGTGCATGTTCAATAGCAAAAAGAACAAGGAAATGGCATTTGCAGTCCACATACATTATTTGGCTGGGCACAATACCGGCTTCTTAGCAATTTTTGTTTCATATTACATGCACTGGTGCAAAAGTGTAATAAATGAGTAAGAAGTACTGAAGCAGCTAATATTTTATAAATCTCCTGGCAAATGTTGGATACGCATCGAGCTCCAGAAGCGTTGCGAGGGAATAGATTCTATTCGTCGAGGAAAACTACGCAGCAGCCCATTCCACAACGCTGGGTTTCAACAAAATCATTACTTTTGTAAGAGGCATGTTGGAGGTATTGGTATTTTTACCTGGTAAATACGCCCGTTGGAGTCCTCTAGTGTTTGTTGTACTAATGATAGTGTAATTATAAGAGGCGATATAAGTATAATCACATCAACAGCGTCTTAGGTGCTTATGTTTCAACCCAATCAACTGAATTTCATTTTGTTGCAACTGGTTCCCTTCTTTTCACAATAACTTTAACTTCCAGCTTTTTGCGTTTTGGCTTCATTGAACATTGAACATTTTAAAAGATTCTCGATGATCTAGAAAATATACGAACATACATTTCGGTATATTATGAGCATTATGGATGAACTGTATTTGCTGATAACGGTCAATCGCATAGCTACCAGGATTTTATCTCCGAAGAGAAAAAAGGATAGCATGTATTTCTAATAGAGTATTTAGGTTAGGTTATGTATATGCATATTTGGAGCTTGTAGATGTGAAAGTTATTACCTTTGATATAAATATACAATTCGTCAATGTAAGAGTTATCCATATTATCTTCTTTTCAGTTACAGATTTGTCAGTCTGTCTGTCAGGCTTTGTTGTCAAGGTACCAGACACAGTCGAGGAAATAGCAGATAAAAATAGAAGAATTAACTGAGATAAGCAAATTCATTGGTTGGAGGGAAAATTTGGGCATTCTGAATTAGGATTCGAAAATATTTATCAGAAAGCTTAACTTTGAAATTAGATATTGCTGACAAAATGATTACTTGAAGGTTCAAAAAAGCAAGATCTGATTATTCTCATAGTGCAAGTCGCTACACGTCTTGACATGTTGACGCAGATATGTAAACGGACAATAGTAGTTGTGCGAATGACATCTTTTTGAAAATATCCTTCAAAACTAGCTTTCAATGTTTTCGGTATTTTCCATGTGATTCTAAACACATATTTTGAAATTTTATAAGAGACAACCACAACTTATTTGCTCTAGGATATCAACTAATAGTAAGTATCTAACTGGAAAAGGAGGGTAAAGAAGATTTACCTTATAGTTACTATTGATGCAATTAATGAGTTTTTGTCCCATACACTATATAATATACCCAACTCAGATTCTTGTGTCTATGCACAGAGTAACTGCACAATAGATGTTTAGACGCTCAGCGTGTTCCCGACTCTCGAGCTTGTCAGCCTCAGAACCATCACTAACTCTCTTGAGTTGCAAGCAGGCTCATATAGCAAGCTGTACACCTTACAATTACTGCTGAGTATACAGAGCTGAACGAATAAAGTACTCCAAATAGTTAGTATGTTAATAAGCACTCATCGATATTACTGGAATGTAAAGCTAGGAAGACAGCAACTCGTTAATATAAATAAAAATAATTTCCCTATTAATGTTATCAATGATGGAAGTGCAAGTCTCTTAAATTTGTATTAGTTCAAAAGCTAGTGAAGAGTACCTCCATGTTCAAGCCCAGATCAATATTCACTTGGTTGTGCTTCAGGTTTTTCGCAGTTTGTCTTTGGATCCCAAATAAGAGGGATTCCTAAATGCTTGGCTTCAATAGATGTAGGACGTTGCGTCATGCGTCAATTTGACAACCGCGTCTTCATGCCACCAATAGCAAGCAAGTTCTATTTGCTGGTGATTGCTGATATGTATTCGTGAAAAATTATGGCATCTCACTACGATTTGCATCTATTGGAGACCAAAGCCTAGAGGGCGTGTTTCTGAAATGGTGACTCATCATCAAATTTTGAATTTGTTAGCAATGCCAATGCATTCAGCAACAATCTATGTTGGAGCATTACATAATAGTTCATACTAATATTTAATTTGACTACAATTTTGACTACCTGGAGGCTGTTAGTCAATCTAAATGTAAACCACATTATAATCTTCAGAAATTTTCTTTTACATTTCCCGCACTCTTTCAAGAGCTTCCGAAGCAGCCAAAATGTTACAGATGTTCTATTAGTCATGTGTGGTTTTTTATTTGTGGTCAGGCCAAGTAAGGTGAACGCTGACAATGTTATATCTTAACATTAGTTGATCAAGGAATTTTATATTTTTACTAATATTTTATAGATACTCCCTAGGCTTTCTTAGAAAAGGTATTCTGCTTTATTAGAAATGCTTTCAGGAAACTATGTCTATCAAACTGGCTATTACGACAGCTATACCGGTAAGTCTGGGCTTACTCTCTGTCCAAAATTTAATCAACGCAGCGTGTAAATAAGATTCAACACAAATCAGGCGTTTAAAATAAGTTTGTAGCTTTTCCACACTTCCACTCTCTGTAGAATTTTAATTACGTCAATGGAAAGCCTGCAAATGTGTTATCTTCACTTCAAAATTCTCCATGCGAAATAAGGAAAACAAAACGGCACTTGTGTTAGGTGATTATTGATCTCAAGGATCGAAGTGTCGTCTTTAGTGGTCCTTCCGAAGAGGGAGAGCATTAGAGCGGAAGGTTGGAATTTTCGTGTTTGTGTCGGTCAGTCACGTCCCAGTGTCCTACCGGCTCGGCTGCACCCGAAACGAGCCATTAGGTCGCTAATTGCAATTGTGTCACGGCCTTCTACGTCGGAAATGAGAGATAATCGAACTTTCTGGACGATTGGCCAGGTAGTGCAGTCGATAAACAATTTTAGCTAACAAAATATTCAATATGGATATAAAATTTGATACAGATAATAGGAAATATGTATTATGTCTGCTAAGAGCTAATCTTCAATGAAGCATCATCATTAAATTTTGTGAATGACATTATTTATAGGCTTCATTTGTGAGAGATTTCACTTCAAATTTATCGGAAATTACTCGGCCGACTAAAGTGAAATTCGTAAATAGACAGTACGTTGTAAGTATGCTGTTTTGAGGTTCGTTTGTGAATAACAAATTCAAAACAGTTTATAGCTCACGCAGTATTTGCGTATCTTTTCAGAATATTTTTCTGGAAGACAAATGATTCGTGTCAAAAGTTTTCATAAATCAAAAAGGGGTTAACAAAATTCACAGAAATAAACATAAAATGTATGAAATCGTGTTTATATTCATCATTTCTTTCTAAGATATCATACATCTCGAAATCAACGTCTTGAAATGTACAGGTATGTATAATTTTGATGGTATGCAGACTGCACACAGTCTTCTGTGAGATTATTGGAAATTAAATTTCACCATATTCGGCCACGTACTTCTTGCTACCATCAAATTCTCTTTCATTCCCCTATTTAAAAAATGCGACTTGCTGTTTTAATGTTACAAAGTGAGTATGGAAAGGAAGCAGAATTTTACAGTGTGTGGTGTACATTAGAGTACTGGTTAAAAAAAGAGGTTTTCATTTCAGTTAATCGGACACGCGTGTACAACAGATTTCTATGATGTATTTGTCAAAATATGTTACATATCACAGTTACTTCTAAGCTACAAAGCTTAAATCATTTTCAGCCCTCTTCAGCCGGTGCCTCTTCTTCCGCTGGCGCTTCCTCCGCTGGCGCCTCCTCCCCACCTTCTTCTGCGGGAGCCTCTTCTGCTGGGGCCTCTTCCGCTGGGGCTCCCCCGCTATTCTCCATTTTAACTCTGTGGGCCACAGCCGCTACCAGTGCAGCACCTCTGCCGCTGCCGTCCTCTGACAGCATGAGCTCGAATTTTATGCCGGAATCTACCAACTCAGTGATTTTCTCGGTCATCCAATCGTGAATATGGGGGTGGTTTCTGTACAGGGTACCATCAATGCCCACAACCACCTGAAATATCGTGTATTCAACTTAGAAATAGTGAAACCTTAATTATGCTGATAAGCGATGAATTGTTTTTCGTATCTGCATTCAATAGCTCCAAGAACACCATGGGCCAACAGTAGGCGGCAGATGCTTTTCCTGAAAAGTCGAACTATTATTTTTTTCAAGCATTGCCTTCTGATGTGTTATTATAGCTATTGTTTTAAGATCATATATATGCATGTTTTGTTATTGTTGGATGAATTATAAGGGAAATATGCATACCGCATACGTAAATTATTATCATGATGATGTATTTGGATAAGTAACGTAAACTTATAAACTGGCAGGTGGCAACCCTTTAATTTTTTTTGGAAGTTACCTTTATAGAAACAAGTATTCACTGTAGCCAGGATAGTACGGATTAAGAAAATCAAATTCTTTGAGGAGCCAGAGATGTGTAGAAATGAGATAAATTTGGAACTTTCATGTATTCCAAATTACGTAAGCAATCATCCTGATTCATAAAGATGAATGAAATATTCTACAGATATCCTCTATGGAGATACATCATAAAGAACACAACTAAAAATTGATTTTCCTTGCATAACTTCCATAACTACCAGTGGCGTTCTTGATCCTGTATATCTGAAGGGGCGCCTGCAGAATACTAATCAGTGGTTGTCCCTAATTTCTTTCACCCTTCTTATATTTGGGCTTGAACGCAATATGCATTCAATTATTCAATGTCTACGAATTGTTACAATTGGTAATAAATATTCGTTAGATAAGCCTGAGGATGAAAAAGCTGTAGTTCTCAGTGGTACCATTCAAAAATATGTTTAATGTATTTTGGAACCGTATTGCAACGAGATCAGCGGCAGCAGCTAAGAAAAGATCACCCTGTATGCAAATCATCCAAAATATGTGTGCAGTTGTCAACAGACATCTCCAATATGTCAGATTGTTCGAAATTGGTTATGGAATATTCCTTATGGACATTTTTTTATGTATTGGAGCATCGAGCAGTGACAGCAGTCAGTCAGTCTTCAGACGTCAAATATATATAATTACATCTATCCACTTGTTGCTGGTCAGCTTTCTATATCTCAGCACGGATTTTTAAAACGTAGATCAACTGTTTCAAATCTAGTAGCTCTCACGCAGTACGTTTCTAACTATTTGGATCAGCAGGGTCAGGTGGATGTGATCTACACCGATTTTTCTAAAGCCTTCGACAAATTAAATCATGCCATCCTATTAAGTAAATTGTCCAGTTTTGGTTTCACTGACCACACCATAAAATTCTTTGAGTGTTATTTGAATAGGAGGTTGCAATACGTCTATCATGCTGGATACATCTCGGACATGTATTTTGCTTCATCGGGAGTTCCGCAGGGCTCTAATTTAGGGCCCCTCTTGTTCCTGCTGTTTATAGATGATTTATCTCAGTCATTAAAGTGTGATAGCTTACTATACGCCGACGATTTAAAAAAATTTTCAACTATACATAATATGAATGACTGCTACACTCTACAAGCTAACCTTGATATCATTAGTGCATGGTGTATATATATATATATATATATATATATATATATATATATATATATATTACAGCTCTACAAGGCCTTATAGGCCCATGGCTTCCTAAAATTTAAACATCACATTAACAAATCTATTCCTCCTGTTCCATCCTATATACCAAAGTTCTCCAAGCATTCCGGTCTGCAGAAATATCCTTCCATGATTGTATCCCTAGTGCTTGGTGTACTCGTAACAAACTCTATCTGAATACTGATAAATGCAAAGTTATCACCTTTTCAAGGAAAAAGACTTTGATCGAATACACATACAAAATCAATGACGTTTCCCTTTGTAGAACAGACAATATTAAAGACCTCGGGGTGTGGTTTGATTCTAAGTTGAGCTTTAACCAGCACATAGAACGGAAGATATCAGATGCAAGCAAGTTCTATGGTTTTATCGTGAGTAACTGCACACTCTTCAATAATATAGATGCATTGAAAATGTTGCAGTAAAAAAACTGTCTTTCAGTGACGCGTTTCGATTTTAATGCAAATTGGAACTTATTACAGGTGGTTTTATTTGTGAAACTATGTGTTAAACACAACCTTTTATCTGACTGTATCTTGGAAATAAATATACAAACAATGAAAGTATCGAATAATCTCGAGCCGTTTACAACTTCAGAAATTTCTCAAATTTTCTAGTCTTTCGTTAATTTGCAATATTTACTTACAAATACTACAAAAAATTGTTCGTCCTTGCAGTAGTGTTGCTTCAATGGTAGTGTGAATATAAAATCAAAAATGAATTATACCTTGCAGTTATATAGAAATGCCAGACAGTCATATCGACGGAAATTATCAAATATACGTAAAAATCATCGAAGCTTTTCGCTATTATTATACTTCCTCTGCCTGTTCGTATGGGAGGTAAAATCATAATCTCACCATTGATGCATTCATTTCCATAGTTGTACTTACCTTCTTTTCACCCATCTTATTCATGAGGACAGCCAACATGGCGGCGCACAGATACGCGGCTCTCTTGGAGACGCACTCGCAGATGTACCTCAGGTTCTTGTAATCCTGTTCTGTGGCGTGACCGAGTCCTAACTCTTCGCAGATTTTCTTGACGTTCGTATAGGTGCCAGGTGGGTCACTCTCAATTTCTGATACGTATCTGGTCTCGAATCTGTCATCCGTTTCTAACAGATCGGAAGATTTGCCGCCAAACATCACTCCTTCTCTCGTGAACCTACAGATGAAATGAGTGTAGTTATGGTATACAATTCAAACAAAACTGGTAATGCATTACACCGTATTTGTTCTCTACTGTCGGCCGCCGAGCTATACTGACAAGTCTAGGCAATAGGCAAAAAGTGACTATCTATAGCCGACTACGTGTACTTTGGAGACTTTTGTCTCCAATAGGCGCAAGGCGTTGCGTAATTCGTCAATTTGCAATTTGCTCTCTTTTGTGGTACGAGCATTGCAGGTAGAGCTATCAAGCAACTCCTTGCTTCTACTGGACATACTAAAGGAGAGTTCTTTTGTAGATGACCTATCGCAAAGGCCCATCGCGCTTCAGAAGCGCTGCTCAGCGAGATTTTAACTGTTGCGGAACAAACTCAGCAGCTCAATCCACAAGGCCGAGGATCTTCAAAAGAACGACGTTTGGAAAAGGTTCGTTCGAGGCGTTGGAATCTTGACCAGGCGAGGATGTGCCTCTATAGTGTTTGCTGTACTGGCAACTCTTGGTTCTATTAGGTGAGACAGCTCGCTCGAACATTTTCCATGATAGAATTTGTAGAATGGAGACAGATCAGCCACACACGATGCTCTAGACTGTTTAGGTCATTTTTAATGTCAGGCGCATCTACTAGACGTATTGCTCGTTTTTTATTCTATTCGAAAGCTTTAGCGAGTGCTTCGAAATGCATTCTCACAAATGCTAGCACAACTACAGAAATGGATCTGAGCCATGTATAGTAGCTGTTCGATGAATACAGTTTAATGGAGTGGCTAGAACAACCAGCTACTGAGATGATGACCTAGCAACATGTGCTATTGCTGATGTTAATTTCCAGAATCTTGTTGGACGAGATGACTCAATTACTGAAAGTCCCTCCATCCTCACGGCTGACAGACCAGGATGTGATCTTCTTGTCAGTTATTGTCTGAGTTTTCTGTCCGCTAAATGGGACAC
This sequence comes from Bruchidius siliquastri, assembly GCA_949316355.1. Lineage (NCBI taxonomy): Eukaryota > Metazoa > Arthropoda > Insecta > Coleoptera > Chrysomelidae > Bruchidius > Bruchidius siliquastri. The sequence continues at coordinate 14,571,310 of OX438531.1, read as the reverse complement.
CATATGTAGATCCCCATTCGAGAACTCTTCCGATGTACTCATTAATTTGAAAGAAAATGTATTCTCTTCGATGCAAGATCTTTCGGCATTATAGTGGTTTTCCTGGTTCCATGCAGGAAATCAAAGTCCTGTCATCTGAAAAGCTATAAGTTAGCGTTGGAGAAAGGACAAAATCCTGTTAAACACAGGCGTTGATGGTAAATGATACGAGGCATAAAAGGATCGGTCCCTGAGGAAAATTTCCAACCACTGACATATTTCCGGAAGGCAACCCATAGCCAGGAAGCTTGGTCACAAGCCTCTCACGCCGCATCCTATCGAAAGCCTTCGATATATCGAGCGCGACGACTCGAGACTCCTTGTAGCTCAATCGTTCTGCTCCACATATGGGTAACATAAGCGATATGGGTAATCATTGATGATGTTTTTGTCCAGGTACTTACTCAAAATTTTGTAGAATATGCATATCGTATTAACGCATTTTAAATGTCAAATGGAAGCTGCTGTTTTATGCTGATTTCATTACTTCTATTCGTTTTAATGCTGAATTTAATTTTTCGTCGAATATCACCCACAATTATTCCACCCACAGCATATATTCCACTATGCACAGACATATGGGAATATACAAGGAGGGCGCATCCTCAAAAGTCCGAGCTTACAATGCCTTGAACAAGCCTGTTCCAAAAGTCGTTCCTTTGGAGAATCTCGGCATTGTGGAATGAGGTGCCTGGAACTTTGTGTTCCCCGATGGCTAAAATCTACAGCATACCAAGGTCAACGTTAATAGACATTCATCTTCGCGCGGTGCTTATGAATCATGATAGGCCTTTGCGTGAGGTTTTCTTTTAAAAAAATAGAGACTTATTTAACATATTTTGGGACAACCTGCTTGAATGACGGAATAATTACCTGAGAGCAGCCAACCTAACAATATCACCCAGGTACATTCCAGATATCATCTTCTCATGCTTCTGTCTTCCGGGATTGATAGAACGCTTATCAATAATTTCGTCGTATTCTACTCTGCAAAAGTCCAGTGCGCCATCATCTCCAAAAGCTCCACTCTCCAGATTAATGATTACTTTCCCGGAGCCTTGGTCAGGCTCGTCGAAGAGCTCAGCGTTTGACTGTTTTTCTGAAGGCGAAGCAAATTTACTCGAATTATAAATAGGACTGATGGTTTCTAGGTTAGCCTCTAACATGAGTATTCTAATTATATACGATTTAGTGCTTGTATATTAAATTATTGTTTTTTTAACATTTTTCCCCATATCTTATCGTCGCTACAATTTATATTCATATTAAGGATACTGCATTAATAAATGAAAATTCTTTACCTAGATAACATCCGTTTGTACCAGTGCCAAGAATAAGTCCGATCTTGCAGTCATTGTTCTTCCATGCGCACGACATCAAGGTACCGGTAGTATCATTGAGTACCGCACATACGTCAATCTTGACATCGCCTCGCCTCTCTAATGCCTCCTCAAGTAGTCTGACAACATCCTCGCCAATGACTCCGGCGCAATTGAAACCTTTAGTCCACCTGATAAAATGGAGTGGTTATATTCAGAGTAGGGTTTGCCAAACTTCACAGTGTATCACAGGGACAGCTGGCGAAATTGCTAAGTTGAAGAAGATTCTTAGTGCCGAGGAGCATCAAATACAGCCATCCATACAAGCTAATGAGATGAAGTTGCTGGAATATTTCTTAAGCAAACAGGTTTACTGTAAAATATGGATCGATCTGTCAAAAACGCGTTATTGGACATAATAATAGAGTATTCATCTGGACAGATTGCTTTAAGATTATCGAGTCCACGCAATGGTCCTTTAGGATTGCGTCTATAGTCTGATTCAATTTTTAGAATTATTCGTGTTATGCCCGCAAGTGCATCGACACATTTCTACAAAGATTTCATGTCGGTACTGCTTTGGCGGTCTTTAATACATTCCTCAACAGTACTTTATTGGAAACAGAGTTGAGGCTGCGAGTTCTTGCACTGTTGGATCCCGCCTTGGTGCGTTAAAGCATTTCTCTCCTCAACCCAAAAAAAAACTCGTTGGGAACTAAACGAGATTTTCATAAATTTAGATTCTTTGGGGAATTTCATACAAAACTTCAGGGAGGTAGTTCATTGTAGGTAGAGGAACAGGAGCAATGAATTGTATTGTAGGTGTTCACATGTAGAGCACATTTTCATTAAAAATTCACTAGTAGTTCAGCATGAACATTCAAAGGTGTGCAGATATATAGCCTTCTATCGCAAATCGTCCTCACTATCTAGCATTCTAGCATAAGCGTTAAGATTAAACGAGGTATATGCCAGTAATCTTAAACAAAAGAGGCAGAGTTCGTAAAAAATCCAGTAGTCATGTTTTTGATGTTAGGGTGCATACCAGCTGCATAATAAAAAGGCTGCAGCTTCGAAAGACCTTCGCTCGGCGCATGGTGGGGGAATAACAACAAAGCTTTCGAATATTTTCAGCTTTTGTGTTATACCTCTTAAATGATCCTCCTTACAGATTGAACTCTCTTAGTTTAACACTAATCCTAGTTCCATATGTCGAATAGCTCCTGAGATACAGCACTGCAAATATTCAAAAAATTGACTTACGAACATAGCTGGAGATAATGTGAACTTGTTAGTCTTAAATTAGTTGTGCTATGGACAATATGTTGTTTTAGAAAAGCGGCAGAGAAGAATCAGATTTCCTGCAGTTTTCCCCTACCGTTCAACCGCGAAGAGCTTTCACTACCACTTGGATTTGAATTGCTCCTCAACGCATTCACTGGTTGTGATTTCACTTCTACTGTTTTCTGTCATGAAAAAATCGATAAGCTAAACGTTCTTAGAAAATATCCACAGCTGGTTAATGTAGCTACCATTTTCCTGCAATCTGATGCTACCCTTGAAGGGATACGCTCTGCTAGAAATAAGTGTCGTGTGGCTCTGTAGAGAGGAAGAGGCCATAGGACAATTCGAGACTTGCGGAACGAAATCTTTGTTCGTTCAGGTTCCAATTCCAGCATCCAACTGGGACGTTCATCACCAATTGAAGAGTTTGCTCAACATTCTTATCGTACGTACCACCAGGTAAGGTCTGTAAATGGTTAATACGTACATATAGCTCATTTATGTATTTATGGAAGCAGATATGGTGGAGAAGAAAAAAAGTACCTACCGAATGGAGCTGGACTGAGAAACTAAGGGATTGCTAGTATTGCTCCCCATGACATCCACCAAATATCCAGCTACGCGAGTAATCGTAGCATAATTCCGTATAAATGTCTCAAACGACGCACTGGAGGAAGGTGCACATGCCAAAAACAGGTCTTAAATGATCTTGCTCTTTACAAATTCTGTCGGAGTAAGTTATGTCAAAATGTCCCGACGATTGAAATATAATAATCAGACAACAAGCTGGAGAAGCTATATCGTCGGTCGATGATTTGAATATAAATCGAAACACGTTACCGAAAGTTTTCAGAAAATGTGTGTTGAAATACATATTCTTTTATCTGAAGGATGAAGTAAGAGCATCTAGAATCTATATGATTCTGTATCACGCCACATTCAATTATACATTTCCTAGATATTTACCAGATACAAATATCACTATTACTTATACTAACCTTTCTAAAATACCCTTTGTCAATCCAACCTGCTCCAGTGGAAAGCTAAATGTGAATCCTAGTGGCAGCGTTTGATCGGCGACTCCTTTCTCGTTGGCAAAATCAGACAAACATTGGGCAATGAAATCGAAGAGCTCCTCTCCGGGTCCAGTCATAATTGTTGAAGGAATTACGTATATCTTCGAGTCCATCTTACAGTCCCCTCCAGCAAGTTCCACAAGCAGCACTCTGGAAACCATGAATTATCACATACTACAAATAATAATTTCAGAACTGTGCACTTAGACTTATGAAAATATTTGCGATTGGATCTCGAGTTCGATTCGATTTATGAGAAACAAAGTAGTAAAAGAGTCAATCGGTATTTATCATGGTAGTAAAACCCACCAAGGTGGAATTTTTCATGGATACAGGGTATTGATGGAAAAGCCTATGGAACCTTATATTTGCACGATTCTTACAATTCGGCTTCAATCACATCTTGGAAAAAATGACTTCAAGTGGGTTGACGCTGCTTCGCAATGTTATCAATTTAGAAACAAAGATTTAGATCGAATTTTGAAACCGTTGAACTTCTGGGATTGTATAATTTTAAATACATTGAATTATTATGCTGAATATTTTATAATTGAAACATAACATTTCCTGAAGTCGATTTTGATGATTTCCATAATTCTCCTGATTTCCAAGACAATCCAAATGCATCAACTAGATTCAAAATCTTCAATAAACTAATATACAGTTAGTTAATTTGACGACACCTTCGAGGATGCTAAATTCTACTCTCGTATTATCGTCATTCAACAAAAACAACCTGTTGTTAAAATAAAAATTTAACGAATTCTCAAAATTCCGTGAAACTTGCGAGACATAATTTATTAATGGTTTAATTTTCATTAAAATTATCTCGAATCGAATATTTTTATAATAATATATTCCCACCTATACCTACTAACCACGATATAGTAGCAACAGTAATTAGTATACTTCCAAGTGACTCAATTTGTATAAAAAGTATATTAACTACTAAAATATTGAGAAGTTTGTCCATCAGAAATGCTATAGACATCAATGTTTCGGTGTTGGGGCAGTGTCACAGAATACAAAACAAAGGCAAAATTCTATCAAAAATTGATTATACACTGCACTTGATCAAGAATTGGTAGTACCACTGGAGCTAAAAGCATAACCGAAACAAACCAACTCAACATTATTTAATTATTCTAAGTAGTCAATGTCTACTATGGTAAGACTAAGTGCGTTCCATGTTTGCGTGGTTGTCCCTCACAATGTAAACAGGGAATTGCTCTTTTAATGTCTCCCCTTGGTATAAACAACAACATTTTGTTTTGGTGTAGCTGAACAGCAAGTTTATAATTTATATACTACCTTCAGTATGGTTGATTGGCTGAACCATGCCCACCTCTCTGTAGTTGGAACCATTAATATCAAAGAGAAGAAGAAAAGTTTTCATATTTGTTGTAGTAGTATAGAAGTTGCTATTGCAAGCCGTAGGTTCTATGAACAACCCTGAGTGCAATATGTAGACGTACTGTACCAAGTAAATGTTTACTAGACAGGTAAGTAGTATGCTAGTGGTCACTGAAGTGATAATTAAATCCTAGAACTTACTTGGAGCATACACAATTTTTCAAAAACAGAGTGCTTACATTCAACAATAATAATGAATTGCTTTTTAAGTGTATGCTCTCCAGTATGCATCAGACCTACTATAGATATGCATGTTTCGTCTTTAGCCTGGACTCGTCAGTATAGCCTGGTCATCTAGCTGTAGAGAGCAATCGGATGGTATATACGTAACCCACTCAAGGGTCATCAACCTCAAGTCATCTCCTAGTGTGGCCCTCTATTGAGACGCACATTGGCAACTTACGAATTCAAAGGTCTTAGTACCTGGACTTTCTTGCAGCGGCAACAGATGTCCCTATTCCAAATATATTATCATGGCAGATATTCGACCGAACTGTCACATGATAACACCAAGAGTCGCCAGGAGAGCAAACACGGGAGGAGCTCAACGGGTGCAGCCTCACCAGGTCGAGCTTACAGTGTCTCGCACGAGCATTTTCCAAAAGTTGTATTATTTTAGAGTCTCGGCATTGTGGAATGAGGTACTGGGGAGTTTGTTTTACGATGGTTTCAATCCACAGCGTTCAATCAATGTGAATAAACATTTAGCCTCCCGCAGCGCTTCTGAACCACGATAAATTTCTTGCCTTTGCGAGAGGTTCAAGAAGAGAAATAATTTTTGAAAAAATATCACCCTGGAGCAAATTTCCATCTATTAGATTATACGAAGCAAAGCATAGAGCTAAGGATGTCCCAGGGGACGTTGGTGCAAACGTTAATTCGTGTAGCCGAACTTACCTGAAGTTGCTACCTCCCAAATCCAGCGCTAGAAATTTTCCTTGTTCTGTTCCATTAGGTAGATCCTGGACGTATGTGGGAAAACATTTCACGATAGCTGTAGGATTGGTCGCCTTTCCTAAGCCTCGTTTAACGTTATCTAAAAATGAGTCCATGTATTGCTTCATATGGTCATTATTGAGCACTAGTTCTTGACATCCTGAAACTATTTCAGGGGAAACTCCATCTGCACCACCTGCTCCTCCACCACCACCTGGACCTCCTGGATTACAAGTTTTACTTTTGCATTTTGTAGCCATTACACGAGAATTTTGAAAATATGTGTTGATGAGTAATGTTCAGAAATGAGAATTTTGACAAACTGTATCGTGACGAAGTCGAAATGTCATTGACCGTTTCGAATACTGGGTGATGTTGATGCTAGATATATCAAGGTAGTCATTGCACTGGACCAGATGCAGTCGCGACTCAGATGAAAGCAGTTTTAGCAATCGTTTGCGGAAAACTAATATGTCGTTATTCATTTTGCATGTTATTCTGATAATATCTGCAATAATCGATATAGTCCAGTGCCCAGGGGTTTTTTATGGAGCATATTATCCTGTTTTGCGATGAACATCTTTAACATTTATATTCATTAATATCTACGTAAATAATAAAAAACCCAATAGCCTAGATGTTCCTACAAAGCTGCTCATAAAAGTAGTAAGCCTTGGCACGAGTCATATTTAATATGGTATTGCATTGGAGCTGAAGCAAAAAATACGTCAAAATATCATTCACCGCTGAAACCAAATTACTTATAATTTATGAGATTTTCTTGTAGCTTCACTTCACCACCTTCAGTGATATAGCAAGTAATAAAATTGACATATTTTTTTGTTTGTCGATATTTTGCTTACCTTCTTCTGGAAGTATTCAATATAAGATTGTTTGAACACTAGTAAGCCCATTGGGAATATAATGTAATGTGAATTTGGTGTATTCATAAAATTATGTGCTCTCAAAAGAAAAGTTCCACCTATGCTCTAAATCGATAAGAAATACGAGAAACCAGTAAAAATGGGGTTTTGACACTTCAAAAGGATTGAGCTCCTTCAAATCATCATTTAACTTTGGAAACTCGGAGAATACAGAAGCAGCTAAATCTTCTACATGTCGATATCATATTCATCTCCAAATTTTCTCAATCACAGTCAAAGTACAGCAAAAATATAATTTTTGAATCGTGGTTTTTGTGAATATGAACTGCGAAATACCATGGGTCACAGACATTGAGAATACAGTTTTAGTAAATTAATGAACATTTATAGTCACACGATTCTGAATGTGCATAGTCAAAATTGACTTAACTATAATATATCAGTTCCACTTTAAAATTGCTACGAATACTAAGATCGCTTTCGTCATCCAAATAGTTCGGATGATTCACAAACATTTCGACACTAGTTTGGAGTATTGATTATTTTTATTAAGTATAGATTGAAATAATCACTATGTTATAGCTTTTGACACACAGTTGTTGCATATACTATAAATTGTATAGCAATGAATACCTAGTTTCTTTTATATGGCACTGGTCTGTGACCAACTGGCCAGTCTTCGTGATTATATGAAGACTATAGGAAATGGAAATAATTTATTTTTAATGTTTACGTGTTAGTTATCTTACATCTAAATTGCGTATACTTGTGTGGCTTCAGTATCCTAATTTTGATTTTTTGATTTTTATTTTTTTGTAATATATTTTTTTTTCCTTTTTTCTTTATCTTTTTTTTTCTTGTCTTTATCTTTTTTTCTCACGTTTTGTTTTCTCTTTTTCCTTTTATTTCCCTTTTTAATTTTTTTCCCAAGTACACAGCAATGACAAAAGTATAAATGTATCAGGTTTACACATTTATTTGTTAGTAATACTTATATAACTAATTTTAATTTGTGGATACAGTGATAATGCAAAATTTTGTACACAACAAAATTTAAGAAAGGTTTGTTGGTGGAGAAGTAGGAAGTATCCAACACTGTATATTAGAATGCCGGAAAGTAAATGAGGATATCACTAGGATGTATAACCAACTGGCTCAATACATATGTTTACCTAGTTATTTGTAAAACTGAACTACGTAATATTTTCTCAGAAATTAGAAGCAATCTAGATATATAATCAGTATTATCAGCATAGGCGTGTATATAGTGTAGTTAACTGCCACATAGACATAGAGAATTAATGTTTATCATATAGTCATGAGATACGATAATGATAATTTTTACCATTTCACCAACATTAGGTATAGGGTGTCCCAAAATCAAAACGACTGAGTAACAGAGATCTTAATATAAACTGTTTCCTCCGTTCTATGGTGATGTTCAAACCAATTCTGATGGAATTTAAGCTTCAGATATTCCTGTGAATGTAACAGTAACCAAAGCCACCCAAAAGTAGTTAGAAAGTAGATGGCCTTCACTCTAATAAACTGAACTGAAAAAAAAAGAAAAGAAATGAACGAAACAGAAATAAAACGAAATATACAGCACTGTAATCTCAAGGTAGCAACGCAATAACCCATGATTTTTGATGCAGTAACAAACCATAAGGAAATCTTAAGAAAAACTTATGGGTATATCTGCAGGTTTAGAGAATAATGATTAGCTCTTTACATGAAACATACTCAAACTGAAAAAAAACGAACTGAACGAAACAGAAATAAGACGAAACATACACCACTGTGGTTCCAAGGCAGCAACGCAATAACTCCTGATTTTGGATTCCAGAACAAACCATAAGGAAATTTCAAGGAAAACGTAACCATCTGTAGGTTTGCAGAACGTTGATTGAATCTTTTCATGAAACATATTAACCTAAGCTGGATCACATTCCATTGAGGAATTAGAACTACAATTATCTTTCAACTTTAAAGAGGCAGATTCTTTGACTTCCTTTTGAAATGATTATCCTTCTTGATTATAGAAACTTGCTCCCAATTTACTGTATGCCCTGTGTCCCACATGTCTTCCCTGGGTGCTGATATCGTGACATTTCTCCTGTAATTATGCAGTTTTTGTGTTCTTTGATTCGACACATTATAATTCCAGAAGAATCACCAATATCACATATGCCACATACACATACAGCTTATTTCTTCTATTGAATTTTTTCTATATACATTTTCAGTTTTGCGTTTGTTATATCTTATACTGACGAAACGGCAGTAATTATTGGTGACCAGTAGTTGTTTTCAAATGTGCTACCATCTGTCATCTGTTCGATCTGATCAACTTATAGTGGAAGAGCTAACTAATAGTCTGCGTTCGTATAAACTCAAGATATTAGGCATAATATACACCAATCTAAATTTCGGTTATCAAGTTATCTCCATAATATCGGTCCATAATGTAGAGACCGAGCTAGAGACTGGCCCGTTCTGGGGATTTGTACCGGAGGAAAAAGAATGACTTGACTAGTTCTATGCTAAGCATGTCTATATATTATCGACGATTGTTATCAAGAAATTTAGTTTTGTCAAGCGCGAAGACTGCATTTCCCTACTTCAGAACATACTTCAAAAAATTCAATGTTCTTTTACATATGGTTTGAACAGTTGGGCAGCTAAGCCATGATAATACAATGAAGACAGCCACATGATAAGTTTTAACGGTTACATGAAATATCTTAAGTAATATTTTATCAAATGACATTTTGACAGAGATGGTTAAGGTTTGCTAGGGATTTTACCTTAATATACTTAATAATTCAATGAAGACAGCCACATGATAAGTTTCAACGGTTACATGAAATATCTTAAGTAATATTTTATCAAATGACATTTTGACGGCGGTGGTTAAGGTTTTTTAGGCTTTACCTTAACACTAGTACAAATGCCGTCGCTAAGAAAAAGACAGAGAAAATAGAAAAGAATTTCATACTAACAGGATAAATATAATGTAAGATATGGGAACTCTAGTTTCTAATTGATGATATGACCTAGTTAGCTAGTTGACAAGTAACCTGGGTAGCCTTGTAATTGGTCAAATCTGACAGTCCGACAATGATTGAAATCGAAATCGAATCGTGTTTGTCATTGAAAGAAAAATAATATTGTATCTGTGAAACTTTCTGTTCTCATACACAATTTTTTCTCGGAATGATGAGCAGAGTCCTACGAAGTAAGATCATATATGCATAGTTACATTGCACCTACTGTTAACTTTCTTACGAACGTCACTGTGCGTGGGCTAAAGATCAGTCTGATCCCATCCAGCAGGACACCTGGGGTACACAGATACCATCAATCGTCTATAATTAATTGTGTTTTTATATTTTGTTTAATCATTCTATTAGAGCTGAGCTCTCCGAGAGGCACGGTACAGAACGAAGAAATCAAATACTAAGAATGCATTTTTTGAATGCCAATGCAAAGTGTTTTCGATTGAGAGAGATTAAAAAGGGGTTCTTCTATATAGGTGTCCAGAGATGGATGAGATAAGTCATTAGGTTTGTCAAAGATTCAGGTGCGATATGTCACGGGCATGGTGATTTATTTCGCCAAACGTACGGGAGATCATTGTTAATGCTGACGAATCATTAGGCGTATGTCTATACGGGCTGTAAGAATAGTTTGATTCGTGCCTTGATCACGATTTCATTTATCTTTGTTTGGATGAACTTTCTTCACGAACAGTTGTTGTCCCATAAAAGTACAGGTCGAGCTTACAAATATGGAGGATATACGGGGAAATTTCACAAATGGAAAGGCAACATCTCTAATATTGTACGTTGTATAACATACAGCATTTTACGTATCTGCACATGAAATAACAAAATAGAGCTCAGAGCAAATCTATATAGCTTATGCGTTACTCCTTGTATTAATAGTAATGGGTCGGTGATGTTTTGCATATAGAGATTCTGAATGGAAAATGTCCGCATACTTATTTTGACTTAAGAATAGAGTCTAGAACATTTTCAAGGTACCATTTTCCCATCATAATCTTACAGGGACCCCTTGTATACACAATCAAATTAAACTCTTTTCCTGACTTTTTTGCGAGTACGTGTTCAAACGAGATTATTTCATTAATATTTTCTAATTTCTTGGAAACTGGCCAATCATGACTGTTATGTGATTTGAACAGAATTGCTGAATTTACGTACTTTTGCTTAGTTGGATTTAATACCTGCAACAGATAAAAATTGTCTAAAAATGGTTTTAACTGAGCGGCAATAAACAAAATCCTAGGAGAACAACTAATAGAATGCAAGAAAATTGGTTAAATCACATTATTCATTAAACTTTGATGAAATTGATGGTAGCAAGACCAAATCTTCATATATAATTTGGGTCTAATGTTTAGCAAATCTTATTCAGGAATTTAAAATCATGATAACATATCAGATTGCATATACATAAAATTTAGAACACTGCAGTATGAAGTACATGATGTGGTATTCTGGCCTAACGAAAAATCAGTATTTTGACATGTAGTCTGAACTAGATCGAATGATTGATTTTCTTTTAGTGAACATTTTTCACCAATACCTAAATTCTGACACCACATTGCTCTCTGCAGGAAAGATTTTGATGTATAGAAATGTATGTCTATAACTTTTGTCCTCACAGCCTTACAGATCAATAAATTGAAGCTTTTCATAATGGAATCCCAAAATACTAACGCGAAGAATGACTATATAATATATTACGAGTATATAGAATTTGCAAAATATCTTTTAAATCATGGAGGCTTTAGAACAGCTATTATGAATCAACAGCTAAGACCTCATAGACAGCCAACGACGACTTGGTTATATTCAGGAGAATGCTTTTGTACCCTTTATCAGGCTAAACACCTTCATAGAATTATTCCATCAGCCGTTCTTGCGCCAGGTGTGGCAGTTCCCAAGAATGCGGCAAACTCTCTAAACCCCCGGTATTGTAAGTTGCTTTTAATCATAGTGGAAAGAGTCATGTTAAAATTCATCCCAACGGAATTTTTTTCGTAGTTACAAGAACATCAAATTATAATGACCTTTGTTGGCTACTTTGTTTATAGTTTTATACTCCACTTAGGATCGTAACTTTCAGTATCGGTTGAATTTAAAATATTTACTTTCGGTTATATGCTTGGCAAAGTAGTCTGTAGTGAGTCTTTCACCAAACGTCAATTCCAATTATTTCTAATATCCATCTACTACATTTGAGTAGACGTTTTTTCGTCTTCGGTAGTTTTCTAACAACCCATGTATTTCATCTAAAGAACTGTATAGTGTAGTAAGTATTATATTGGCACTAAATATTTTAACATCTCGTACCAGTAAATATTTGCTCTCAGAAATAGCAACTCTAGGATGGCTGAACCGTGACATAAAATACCAATTAAATCATGCTGCAGTCATATATAGATATTAGGATTTTGATTTAACCAATCTTCATGTGCATTCTTTTGCTGAGAAAAAACTGCTTCGTCTGCTGTCCATTTGATATACTGTTGATTTTAGCGTAATTAATATAAAAGAATATCTTGTAGAACTCATCATTGAAGATGTTTTCACCAGCATAGCGAAATTCGTCACGAAATCAGTCCTTCACTACATCAAAAAGTCACTTGGATATTTCCAGTTTCTCTCTATTATTGGTGTAAATATAAATACTTATCATCAGTATACTGTACCTTATTTGTCCATTGTCCAATAATTTATATAGCTTAAAATGATAAGAGCTTTGTGATTCTCCGCTTTCAGAACCGATACCGAACCAGAACACTGGTTTCAAGCCCCTGACAACTATATGGAGCTACCCATCTGTGGCTGTATGTTCCATTAGATAATATATCATCGATATACAAGAAAAGTGACAAAACCACATTTCTTTAGGTACATGGCAGAATTGATAGCCAAGTAAGTCGATTTCATTAAGGACAAGTTTGATTAAAATTGTCTTAAAAATATCCTATAGATGATACAAGTTTTGATTTTCTGATTAATAATCCTTCACTTCTGTTTTACACGTAAAGCGTCTCAATTTTAATCACGTTTAAAACGTTGCGTTTTGTGATAGTGTGCAGCCGCGTCTTATTAAGAACACCACCATTTTTTGACCTACGCCAAGTGATTTTCGGCGCTTTTATCACGAAAATAGGCACATGTCGATCCAAAACGAAAAGTTGATATGTTTTTAATCTAATATTTATTTAGAATAGTGATTTAAATTACAAATATCTGTTTTAGTAGGCATCTAAAATTAAATGTAATCAAAACCTATCACTTACCTAAACTAATCAAATTAGACTATTAAAATAATCTCAATAAAGAGCAAAAATAGATAAGAAAGGTTATTTTTGAGCTACTCTCCCGATGAAATACTAATTTATATTTTTGCCACTTTTACTGTGCAACGACGATATTTCGTAGCCAGTCAAGACAAAAGTTTATTAATACTCGAGGATGGGGCCACAGAAATGGCAAACCCAAGATTGACTTGCTTCATAGACCATAATTGTTGCTCCATTACTAAAGTCATACCTTCAGTGTAAACAAGGCTTAATCCAATACATTGAAACTTTTTATTACAGTTACAAAATCTACGCTGAGGCTCGGGCTTAATGGATGTCATTATAACAATTATACTTCGTCCGTAATTATGCGGTCGCCGTGCATTGTGATGCACAGGAAATGATTTTTTTAAATGTAACTCGCCCACATACGTACGTAATCAAAGTTAAAAGTCTAACAATGGACTATTAGACATCAGATACGATTTCTGCTTTCACAATTGTTGATGCTCTCAATAACACTCTTTTATTTTATTACAAATTGTCAAGCCAGTGATTATTCAGTCGCGGTGTTTATCTCCCTTCAAATGGGATTGGCTGGTATGCCATTCATTAGTCGGTCGTATACAGGAAGGCTAATCAATAACCGAAATTCAATTAGGCTGTTCTGGTATTCGTATTGTCTTTATTAGTATACACACGTCTACTATCATTATAGTTGAACGAACTTTCATGTGGTTAACCTTCAATGCGGATACATTCCATTGATCAATAGTTTTTTGCAATCGGGTTGTTGACTAAAGCTTAGATGCTTCTGCAATAGAAGTATGTATAAGGGAGAATAAGATCACATTTATCATATATTTATAGAAGCTGTTGCTGGTGGAGTATCAACACCAATCTAGTCACATTAACCTTGAAATGCTATAGAAGCTCATTTCACAACGCCAAGGTTCTCCAAAAGACTGAAAGTCTGAAGAGGCTGGTTCGAGACGTTGGAAGTTCGACCTGATGGGTATGCGCCTGTTGGACCCTTATAGTGTTTGCTGTTCTGGCAACTCATGGTGTTATTATGCGAGACAGCACGGTCGAATACTTGCCATGATAGTATCTGCAATAGAGACAAATCGACCACCCTTCTTCGATGTTCCAGACTGTGGAGATTGTCTGTAACGTCACATCTTATTGCTCGTTTTTGGATCTGTCCAGATGCTTTAGGGAGTGCTTCTTTTGCCAGCGATGGTCTAATCTGAGTCTTTTTGAGTAGCAGTATCTAGCTGTTCCGGTGAATATAATTTTCTGGAGTACGAGAAAATGCCCAGCTGACATGTTATTGATGATGTTAGTTCCCAGAATCTTGATGGGAGATCCTCGAATTCTACGAGAAAAAAAAGAAGATGGTAATTCAGTTGGTTAGTTTAGATAACATCTATTATGCACGAGTAGACTAGTTCAAACTTCATTCGTATACTGTGGATAATTTGTAAACTACCCAAAACCCTGGTTAATTTGTGTAACTTTCTTGGTTTTTACGTTAAATCGATATAAATCTTTTATAGTTTGCAAACTACCTAGATAAGGTACAAAAATAACGGGATATTTAGATAATTTGTATACTATCCAGCTAGTCTATTAACTACAGAAACTACAGAAGTTTTTTAGCTCCTAATTTTATATGGACCCTAATGCGTATGCCGAGGGTCAGAAAATATGCATGAAAACGATGATCGTCCGTGTGTGAAGAGATGAATGTGTCCCTCACTCACTGGCGGAGTTTTCGGCGTTAATTAAGCTCCCAACGAAAAGCCAATTTAAACTTGGAAATCATCACAATTCCGCAACCGGAATATATGCAAATGGAGGAGCATTCAAAACGTACACTCCATTTACCAATTATAACTCAATTATGCTAAACGGAGGCCGTATCGCTACTCTCGGAAATTAACATGGACAAGTTAAAACACGTCCACCAAGCCCAACGGCAGTGCCGTAGAAGTTTTACTCCTATTACTTATTATAAATCCGACATCAAAAACGCTTCGTAAATATTTGATATAAGATAAACCTACGCCTTCACTCGAAATGGAGATATGGTGAATTGCTCCGGGATAAAAAAAATCACAATTTCACCACAAACTGCTAGATACTTAGAATCCTAGATACAGAGGAAGATATATTAAGATACTGCCAACTACATGCACAGACTTCCAAAATAGTTCAAGAACAGTGAGCGATTTTCTCATCCCAAAACGATTTTGCACTTTTGTATCTCTGAAGACAAAATGCTATAGCAATATGGTATAAATTTATTCCTACACCCATGTGTGAATAAAAATTGCTTGACAAATTAAATACGATACGTATTATTTTTGTCCACTTTAACACAACATTTTTATAGTTGCACAACTGAACACTATTGAGTTATGCGGGATATCACACAAACGATAACGAAGATCTCTATTTGCTTTTTCAACTGATGAATTCTTTATTCCACTTTGAGATAAATATTTTCTGAAGGTAGGTAGAACAGCTTTCCTCTAACATTGCATATGAAACTTTGACGAGGTCATTTTCGGAATACGCTGCATTCTTTAAATTGATGGGCAAGCTATATGCATCCTCTATTCGTTATATTTCAATTTTATCCGTCACGTGTACAAACAACAATAATCAATAAGCTCATTCTTTCGATATAAAAACAAAAAAGGGAATGTGTGGTAGCTGAATAAAGCAACTTTTTATGATATTAAATGATGGGTTTCCTTTACCAAGCTTTGTGTGTTTCAAACCACCAACTATTTTAGTAACAATTAAAATTTAAAAGCAGTACAAACTAGAAATATCATGAAGAGCATTCAAGCAACCGATTCCTTTTGGACAAGAAGATTGTAAACAGGCGACTCTAACATCAATGATGATCGTTATGATTTTAAGTAATGCACTTTTGGCTAGTTATTGTTGATGAGAAAGTAGTCGGGGCAAAACCAGACACTGACATTTGAGGCTAAGCTATCAACAGTTATTTGTCAATGTCATTATAACTTCAAAATTTAATGTTTCGTATTTTGTACTTGGATAAAGGTTTCTAGGTACTTCCATATGTAACTTTTATAGCTAATAGGTATTGTCTTAGAGCATGACGTGATAACAGCATACTGAAACACTGAAAATAAAGTTCTAAATAGCGTTTTGACAATTTAATCACTCATTATGTAGAACCTCAAAATTAAGATTTATTAACAAAATTCGACCTTACAAAATGATTATCAGACCCGCTATCACGCATGTGCAGGTTGCTGGTTTATAGCTAAAATGCACATACGAACCTTACAGGTCCTGTAGAGTAGCATTGCTTCATGATAGGTCTCAAAGCGTACCCTGCATACAGACCTTGACGATTGGTGGACTACATCATACATCACACATCATACTACCGTACACCACACAGTTGAGCAATTTCGCAAACATCCCAGGCCACGATTCGTACTGTGAACTAAATTAAATCGTAGAGCTTTAGGTAATCTAAATGCACATTTTAATAGAGCCTTACCCCTTATGTATTTCAACAATGCCCCTCTCCTAACAGTTGCATTAATTTCCTTTCTTCCTTTTCATTTTTCTCTGACTTTTTGGGTAGCCAGACCGACAGAATGACATACTGACTGACTAACATTGGCATAAATACATTTATCACGGATGGCCTTGATAGCTAACGACGATTAGTAGGTATTATATTATTATCTATATATTTTGAACCAAATGTCAGTCATTGAGTCTTATGAGATGCTTCTTACATCATGAGGTTATAGCAAAATGTTAATTGTTATTACGGAAACCATGCCTGTTCCTCCTCCTGACCTCTCATAGTGGAAGTATTTTCGGATACATGTTCACTATAACTCAACCCACTCAGCTGTTGGTGAAACCAATACTACCTTTAGAGAGAGCCATGTACGATGTATTTCTTAAGGCTTTAAAAGAGCCATAACTAACACCCAGACTTCTTGCCTAATTGTATTTATCCTATATCGCTACGCCACTGTTTTTCGAATAGAGAGCGCGATTGTTCCGGGCTAATCCACACCAGTCTGGGTTCCTGGATGCTGTGATATATTTGCTAATTATGGCTAGCATGGATTTCGGAAATTAAATTGCTGGCCCGCGAATAATCACTGATTTACTGTCTTTATTATAGAATGCTGCTAGTTATCGCCATCCACAATTGCTAAACGGAACTAGGATTTCAGGGATAGTTAACTAACAATTAACTCACTAACTACATAAATATTTTATCGCTTGTCCACGTGAAAGAAGTCTCTTTGGATATAAGAAACAATATAGTCACTACCTAAAATCATATTTTATACTTTGAATGTAAATTTAAAGCTGTTACACACAAAACATATACAAAATACTCAAGCTGTTCCGGAAAGCATCGACGGAAAAATTCAACAAATGTATCAGGTACCCACTATTCATTTGTGAATACTAAATAAAGTTTAAAAATGGTCATAGTGCTGCTCCAACAACATCACTTTCATTGATGAAATTATTCCATCTTTAGCTACATAAATAGCTGATTCATAGTATTTATTCATTTATAAGGAACATATCCTTCTTTGGCCGTTATTTGGAGGTAATATACCACTATAAAAAACAACCAAAGGATAATGACCAATTCATTATATACCTTGCTATTTAGATTTTGCGATAATAAGAGTTTTGTCATGAAATTAGCATGATTCCCAGAAATTAACCAAAATCAGCACTTAGCATTCTTCAAGCACAGCTGATTTAAATCTTGTTGGCATTAAAAAGTCGCAAATAGATATACTGACCCTATTAACATGCGAAATCCTTACAGATAACAATAAAAGTAAAATAACTTCGATGTTGCTTAAACATGTCAGGTACACTACGTATGTATGTATTGTTATAAATACTGTGAGGCATAACTACAATATTATACAAAAGTATTTTTTTCAAGGGACATCAGGATTATAAAAACGTGGCTTCGAAGAAGAATTTGTTCATGAACAACCCATCAATTAGAACCGCCAAATGTATTTATAATCTAGTTGGCTAGTTGGATGATTGTTTGAGAAGATGATTGTTTGAGAAGAGTGCATACACTTGGGTTTATAATTCCGAAAATTATGTTTATTATACCTTCCATAACTACTGACATTGGGACAGATCAATTTTGTAAACGAGATGATCTTTATAAATACCTGTGACTATCTAACAGTCTCTAAGGCAATCAACAACTTAATGAGTGAAATTTGAGAAGCATACACTCATCATCTAATTTAGCTTACTGGTAACATTGTTGACAACATGGTTGCCAGAATACATTTATTAAGCGTCATGTTAGGCCCAATTTCTTCATCTACTACTAAGGAAATCAACAGTCGTCTAACTTTCTTACAGCCCATGAAGCTCACACGTAATAGTACTGACAGCTAGTTCCTCGAATCTACCTTTGACACCTGCAGTTCACTTTCTGAGCGACAAGAAACAAAACAAAGTCCATTTTCAACAAACGAATAAAATGATCATGTTGCCGGTCTTGCCAGGTTGGCGTCCTAGAAACTGGTACTCTTCCGCTACAGAAGGTTGTATCCGCCAGAACAGCTACTACTACTCTACAGGGCTCAGATCAGACCAGTATTAGAGTACTGCTCATATAAGTGGGGACGTGCTCTGAAGTACTGCCTGGAGATACTGCGGACAATCCAGAAACGAGAAGTGCATTTAGTGGATGAGCTTGAGCTTGCAAAGGACCTCCACAGTCTGGAATTAATAATATGTACCTTCGTACATATAACACACTTAGATTATTGATTAATTTGGACACATTTAAATGTCATGATAAAACATATTAAAACATTCCAGAACGGTTTTTGAGGGGGGAAATACTGTATGCGATTAAACATGGCGGCTTTGAAAATTGACGTCAAACAAATTTTCCGGAAACGTAACCGGATTGTGCGTAAGCACGCACGCACGCGCACAATCGCACCGTTACCAACAGTAACGAAAGAAATGTCACTGTAATCCAATCCTGAGCCCAAAGCACCTGCGTCTTCAGACTTATTCGAGTTTCTTACTTGCATTTGCAGTATAAAGCGTCAGCATATTTCTTGTAAAGAGCGATATGATGATTGTATAATTTAGTCTTATTTATAGCAATTAAGAGTCCAAGAAAAAACATATTTCTGCATCAACTCAACATACACAATTTTAGGGTTTCGAAGATTTATTTTAACAATTGTAACACATACGTACTTTTGAGGCAAAGTATACTTTTTTCTTGCACCATTGTTTATTCGAATTCATCTACTAAATAATATGCAGCGAATTGGTTATGGGATATACAAACGCATTTAGAATTTCAAATACAATCTTATGGTATTAAAATTATATTTCCTGCCAACTTTAAAATCTGCTTTCCACTTGAATATAAATAGGTAATAGTGAAACATAATCTGCTAAATATTAACTCCAAAATCCTGTGAATGAAACACCCTGTACATGATAGACAGCATAACTTCAGTAACATTTCGGCTACTTCGGCAAACTTTAATAAAGTACAGAAAATTAAAAATATTATTTTGAAATGAGAGACAATGAGCTTATAATTTTCAAAAGCTAACTAGTGTCCAAGGCTATATCAGTATAAAATGTTTAAGACAGGTATTCCGTTCAAACACAGACTCGCAAAAATGTTCTATAAAATACTAATTGTTATAATTATGTTATGATTATGTATCAGATATTTCCTTTTTATTTTCTTTGTAATGGCTCCTGAGCACAGAGGGTATTCTCTCTCTTCAGGTTTACTTGTATCTCCTATGGAGAATGGATACTTGTAAATTGCCAATAAATAAATAAATAAATAAATAAATAAATAAATAAATAAATAAATAAATAAATAAATAAATAAATAAATAAATAAATAAATAAATAAATAAATAAATAAATAAATAAATAAATAAATAAATATAATAATTATGTAAGGGAGAACGCTTTTTTAAAACGAGTTACAGCATGCAAACCTCATTAAAATAATGCACTCTTAAGAGCTCAATATTGGTTACAGTATTCGCGACGCAGATAAATGTACTTTCTTGTAATTTAGAACGATTACGGCCCTTTGAAATCACTGGAAATAAAAATATATAGTCCACCATTGACTTCCGGGAAGGTTAATTAAACTTGCAATCTATCGACAAGTTAATGAAAAGCGCAAAGAAAGTGCACTTCGTTCGCTGGTGAATAATTTACCGGTGCTGTGACACGTTCCAGGAATCCAGTACAGACTAATGTGATTGCCTCGCAGCTAGTGCCTTTAATTAACTCCAATTATCTTACAACATTCATTACACATACCCTTAATTATTTATTGTTACCCGGAATCAACCGCTAGCAGCCGATCTGACACACAAATTCACTGGATAAGCGGAGGTGGAAGGGTGACGTATTTCGTGGAAGGTTATTGCAATACGTGCATTGATTTGAAGTGGGTGAAGTTCAAGTTGCTATGATAGGCAACACAGATCGACAAAATAAATAAAAATTCTGTTTATGCGATCAGATGAAAACCAATTTGTGGAGAAAATTCTACCGTGTCATTTTTCCACCATACCATCATATATAAAGCTGCCATAAGCTCTTATAGAGATGATTTTTTTTGTAATTTTGTATGACGATTTTATGGCTTTTTTATTATCTGTAACTTGTCAAATCATTTGTCTACAATGAAACCCATCATTTCCCAAGTACTTTGACGAGCCGGAACATAATTTAGCGAAAAATGTCTACCGCGTCACTATTCCTACCAACCACCACATAATCCCCCCTCCGTATACTCATACAAAGATAATTCATTGGACTGTTTTATGGCTCTTGTGAGTCGTTGATTAGGAATCGAATTGATTAGAAATAACTCTTGCCTCAATGACAGTAAGTTTAAATTTCAGGTGCATATTTATAAGGTGCTGCTTATTCAAATATGAGCAGGATTTGTACTTCATGATACAAAATAAAATTAATGGTATTTGGGAGCTTTCTTGACAGGAAAACGTGTGAATCTCTTCAAAAAAATCCGCATACTTACTTAAATCTAACGGTGATCCGCTATGAACGCAGAACAACAGTGTTTGTTGCTTATCGTAATTCAGTCGGTTGCGCAGTACTGCCCATTAGTCTTCTTAGGTTCTCAATTGGCTTGCAACCAATGTCTTGAACAAATCTGTGTGGCGGAGCTTCTTCTCCCATATATCTATCTTCTAACAACACTGAGCATGTTCAATTATTAGTTATCATCCGCCTTTTTTGCTATTTCTTCTCAACAAGACCATCCACTGCTTCCACCATCAATATCGTTATATAGACAAAAAATCCACTTGCTCCGGAGCATTACTACTTCTGGTGCAACTCTTTTTTGTCCATATATGTTACCTTTATAGCAACACAGTGCTGTACACACCTTGTTAGAATCCTTTATTTCCGCTACAACACTTTTTACACATTACCCTCTACTCTCTCTACTCTCTACTCTCTAATCTCTACGCTCTAGTCTGTGCTATCGATTCTCAGCTCTCTACTCTCCACTCTCTACTCTCTACTCTCCACTCTCTACTCTCTACTCTCTACTCTCTACTCTCTACTCTCTACTCTCTACTCTCTACTCTCTACTCTCTACTCTCTACTCTCTACTCTCTACTCTCTACTCTCTACTCTCTACTCTCTACTCTCTACTCTCTACTCTCTACTCTCTACTCTCTACTCTCTACTCTCTACTCTCTACTCTCTACTCTCTACTCTCTACTCTCTACTCTCTACTCTCTACTCTCTACTCTCTACTCTCTACTCTCTACTCTCTACTCTCTACTCTCTACTCTCTACTCTCTACTCTCTACTCTCTACTCTCTACTCTCTACTCTCTACTCTCCACTCTCCACTCTCCAATCTCTACTCTCTACTCTCTACTCTCTACTCTCTACTCTCTACTCTCTACTCTCTACTCTCTACTCTCTACTCTCTACTCTCTACTCTCTACTCTCTACTCTCTACTCTCTACTCTCTACTCTCTACTCTCTACTCTCTACTCTCTACTCTCTACTCTCTACTCTCTACTCTCTACTCTCTACTCTCTACTCTCTACTCTCTACTCTCTACTCTCTACTCTCTACTCTCTACTCTCTACTCTCTACTCTCTACTCTCTACTCTCTACTCTCTACTCTCTACTCTCTACTCTCTACTCTCTACTCTCTACTCTCTACTCTCTACTCTCTACTCTCTACTCTCTACTCTCTACTCTCTACTCTCTACTCTCTACTCTCTACTCTCTACTCTCTACTCTCTACTCTCTACTCTCTACTCTCTACTCTCTACTCTCTACTCTCTACTCTCTAATCTCTACTCTCTACTCTCTACTCTCTACTCTCTACTCTCTACTCTCTACTCTCTACTCTCTACTCTCTACTCTCTACTCTCTACTCTCTACTCTCTACTCTCTACTCTCTACTCTCTACTCTCTACTCTCTACTCTCTACTCTCTACTCTCTACTCTCTACTCTCTACTCTCTACTCTCTACTCTCTACTCTCTACTCTCTACTCTCTACTCTCTACTCTCTACTCTCTACTCTCTACTCTCTACTCTCTACTCTCTACTCTCTACTCTCTACTCTCTACTCTCTACTCTCTACTCTCTACTCTCTACTCTCTACTCTCTACTCTCTACTCTCTACTCTCTACTCTCTACTCTCTACTCTCTACTCTCTACTCTCTACTCTCTACTCTCTACTCTCTACTCTCTACTCTCTACTATCTATTCTCTACTCTCTACTATCTATTCTCTACCCTCTACTATCTACTCTAATCTACTTTAGCTGGTGATCTTATCAATGACGATCCTGCTGTTGCAGTTGCTAAAGTCAGAGCTCAAAGACTACACTGATTCACTTACAATTAGAATCTCCTTCTCTATTATAATTTCTACTAATATATCCCTTCTTCTGTTGGCTCAACTACCTCAAAGAAGATATTACAAATAATGGTAAAAGCATAAAAAAGCTTTATGTCCTTTTACCCTTTACAAGACTGAGGCCTAGGTACACCCTTGATCTGTCACCGCATCAAGTCAGTCCAAGTGTTAGGACCTTGACTTCGTAAGATGCTAATGGGCAATGCCGACGTGTGTGACTCTTATTTTGTTGCTGAAATCCAAATACTGCAAGCAAATATACTTTTTTTTGTCTTTAGTTGCAATAAAGTGCTTCGATTTTTGGACCACTGGCTATCTGCTTCATTAGAAATCACTATGTCTATGGAAGTTGGAGCAATATTACCTTCCAGACCAATTAGTACATATTGTACGCTTGGGACTTTACAGAAATGCATGGCTGCTGAAGTATCTCCCATAATACTTCCTTCCAATTAATGTGCTATTTAAAATGTACTGATTAATTAGTAACACGTGCCACGTAAGAATATTCTAATCCAGTGAAGACGGGGCGGTTAAAAGTAATTACTGGAGCAAGGAAAATATGCATATCGAGCGTAAATTAAAAATTTTATGTCTTTACTCAACGCTCCCGAAACGAGTGAGACTGTTATTAGCCGGGATTTAAGTGCAGTCGGTTATTTTGGAATATACGGGAGTCACTTCAGAGCTTCCTTCAATTAGACGAGAATGTTTCGTAGTGAAGGTCTACCTCAAGATTTATGCCTGAAAACCTAGCCAACATGCTCTCTAAAATAATTCAAATTTCAAGGCAAAGAATGAAATCGTGAGATCTATGTAAACACAAGAACTGAAACAAAGGCTGTTAAGTTGAAATAAAAAGAGAGCTGGTACGACATTCAAGATCAGTACCACTAGGAGACAAATAAGAATTATTCTTTTAGGATCAATAAGATAAACTACAGGGATAAAAGTATTTAAAGGAAAAAACATACCATGTAACTAGTATTTGCAGGGAATTTCAACAACCGTGATTGAAAAGACGAAGACCCCAAACACCAAGGTGCATAAGACGCATATGGAAGAGAGAGTTCGCAAACTGCACATATTGTGTTGATGAGGATACTCCTGGCCATCGACTAGAATGTAGTAGGAATATATACGACTAGAGATTACTGGAATTAACACTCAGAGAAATGTTCACCGCTGACAACTTTACGAAGCATCTTCTCAAAGTTAGGTAGGTTGAATATCCATATTGAGACATAATATGCTGGAAATGATCTATGATGAGGAAATAGACAAAACCAGTAATAGGATCCTGCGTACTGGGATGTGTAATTGAGTAAATTAACAAGATATATGTGATGTGACGGCAGGAAGTGGAAAAAAATGACAAATAAGTAACTTTTAAAACTACGCTACCCATAATTACGAAATACAGCAAGTATTAGCGTGGTAGGATAAATAGAGGAAGACCGAGGAGACTACTTTTCGGAGATCCCCACACATCGGTAGGTAGAATCATTCATTTGAGGTCTTTTCCTGAGCAATTACTTGGTGAGAAACTGTTTGCCTCCTGCTTCATCTACCTAGTCCGATTACATTATAATCAAAACAAGAATCACCCAGTGCAATCGTATTTCAACAACATAAATGGTTTCTTGTTAGGATTTAGTGAAAAACTGTATGTTTCGACACTATTGGATAGATTTTTTTGTGTGTCCAGGCCGGACACAACGTATTGTCACTATTGTCAATTAAAAATGGTTGCTCTTTGTAATTGTATATGTGTTCGCAAGAGTCCAAGGAGTGCAGTAAAACATTGCGAAAGATACTATCCAACTAAGTATCGTTAGATTGACAAAACAGTCTAATCGTGCTCAGGTCATTGGAGACGTGTTATCTTTGCGTTCAAATGGCGGTTTGACGTCAATGCCCATTGAATTTATGCGACACAGTTTGCTCATTAGTCTTCTTAATTCGGTTGGTATATTCATACGACCTTGGTGAGAATTAGCGCAGCCTCATTTTTCCATCGCAACTATGTAGGTGTTCGTTTATTGTCTCTTGACTACCGGTCCCTGAAATATGCAAAGGATTAATTTTAGTAAATGCCTATGAGAAACACAATTTGTCGTATATGTTGTTGCAGAGCGGGTATCATCAGAATGTTTCTACAAGAATAGATAAGTCATTTCTTAGTATGATATGTATCTATATAATTATAAATTCAGTTACAAATAGACGATATCCGTAAAAAAGTGGTCGACGCAATAATTGAGGTGCATATGTATAAATATATGATTTGGAGGTCAGCTACCAAAATGCAATAAAATTTAAAAATTATATGTTATTGAATGTTTCATTGCAGACTTATATTGCTTACATAATTTTAATTGGAATATTGGAACAAATAGGAACTACAGTGGATAGTAATGGATGGTGAAAGGGGAAAACGAGGCGTCGACAGAAAAAGGATATCGTGGCTGCGAAATATTGAAGAACGGTTGTCTAATGAAAAGAATAACAAGAGCAGTAATGATTTTCAGCCGCAGATAGGAGACGGAACCGGAAGAAGAAGAAGTTGCCATAACATCCAGGAATGCAAGGTTGTTGTTGGATTCCACATTAACTTTTAAGGACTCAGGTTGTTTTGATTTTGGAAGAAGCTAGCCCTCTCAATGATTCCAACTGCTGAATGTTTCATAGCAATAGCGAATATATACAGATTTATCTTGGATCTATAATGTTACAAATGCCACTGCTAATGCCTTTGCTCCTCCACGTGGTAGATTCGATCCCACTTTAGTGTTAGATCCTTTTCTAATTCCCTTGTTTCTCTGCAACGCTCGTTCGACAGGATCACAGGCCTTGTCAAACCTGTTAAGATCTTCCTTCTTTTCTGTTTATTATGTTCAAATACGACGATTGTGTCGTCAGAATCGTGACTGTCATTATAACTGCTTTTATTTCAGCATTGTTCTTTTTTAGTCATTAAACACTACTTGTTGTCTTTTGAACTGCCTCCTTTCTCTTGAACATCTCAGAACTAACTACAAGATCATCCTCAGCAAGTAAAGGGCACTGGGATGCCAATCATTCGAGGTGAAGTGGTTAAACAGTTTTTAGACGAATCGCGATGTAGTCCATTTAGCTTAAGAAATTTTCATATAAAATAGTTCGTTCACGAAATATACACAACTTTTCATTATTAAATATATTCTTACGGAATTAGGCAGCTTGGAATCTTTTTGAGTAAATGAACTATATTAGATTTGACACCAACATTGGAACATAGTGCTGAGCTAAATATTGGAATATGTTCAAGCCATCGTATAGCGCAGCCTTTACACACCCGTTTGTTTCATTTACCTGTCCATTCACACCACGCACCACCTGCACGCGAAAGATAAATACCTGTCCTCTCATCTAAAAATATCGAAGAAATCAAACAAACGGCTCATACCTTTTCAGTCAGCTCTCCTTTTATTTTGTTGTCGACCCACCCAGCATCATTAGTCAATACGTCCATTTTCTCAACTACAATTATGATTTAGTTATGCAAACAAGCGGGGGTCAGATACACACTTGATCAGCTCTCGCACTCTTTTCTTCTTCGCTTTCTTCTTCTTCATCGAGTGATTGATGGAAGGCAGTGATCGAGCCTCAACATCACACTTGGGGCGCTTTGCCCACGGTGAGCTTACGATCCCTTTGGAGATTAACGGAACGCTGTTGACAAATCTTCGTGGATTTACGTGAACCACAGACATCGCTTTAGCCACACTAGGAGTAGTAGTAGTGCGTTTTTTCGTGCAATGTTACTCTTTAAGTAAGAGTTTATGGTAGTGCTGTTTAGTGACCCTCATTTAGCACTTCATACTAGTAGCCTAAAGCCCCCCCCCCCCTTCATGCAATAGAGATACATTATATATTGCGAAATGTTGTTCTATTCAAAGTTTTAGGGTCAGCCACAACTTATTTAACACTTAATCACCATTTTCACTGTTTTTAATAATTAAAAAATGATTAACTTTGGTACAAGTTCAAAAAAATCGATTTAGTAAGCAACAGTTGCAAATCGCTCATTTACTCAGTGGTCAATATTTTTTATAATGCGCGATACAAAACCTCGGATTTCTGATGAACTGCGTAGCGAATAAGCTCTTGAAAGACCAACAGATGAGTTATGGACCAAAAATAAGCAGTTCAATGTCCCTACACATGTTGATTCCGTTCCTCAGGTTTTGGTAGATCTGACAACATCGACGAAGCACACAAATTAACTTGATATCATTGACCATAAGTCGTGTACCTAATCGGTGTATACGGAGTCTGGACGGTAATGCGTTTTTGGTTTTGATTGTTTTGTGTAACGTGATTAATGTTTCGTTAATAGCGAGGCATTTCTTTTTTTATTCAATTATAATTACACAGACATAGCCAGCCATATTAGTCATGTAAATTCCATAGGATCAGGTCTGCGCGGAGTCATAGATTCGTCTCATCGTTTCTGTGAACTATGAAAAGAATTTATTGTCAGTTCGTTGATAAATGATAGGCAAACCAAAGGTTATGTTCCAATAAATTGCTTGTCACTGCTACTTTCACTATACCCCTTCTATAACTGTAAGACAGCATTCATGTAAACCAATCTCTGCTGCAAGAAAAAAACTGAACCGAAACTTGCCGAAATTAAAAGATTTATTTTCAGTATCCTTTATATTAATAAATTTATTGAAAGGTGCGGGTCTACCATAATCAATTCAATGAGCAGAGGATCTTGTTTCTGAAAATAATAGCCGAAAATAGTGTGGAGTATTTGCAAAACTATACCACATAAAACATAATGAACAAAGACGGCTATTAGCATGCTCTAATTCAGCCTGCACGGCTTATAAGGAAGAACTTAACATGCTATAGTTATAATGTGACCAATTTATCAATTAAGAGTTCGAGCGTATAATCCATCTTGGAGCTACAGTAATTTCAATAGTAATAATACAGTGTCACTTAACGAAATATATTGTATAATTGGTTTTGATAAGGGTCTCCATTCGACCAGTTACACATTGCTGTTGTTAGATGAATGAGCGTTACAATATGGGGGTAAAAGGGTTCGCTTACCCTGCTAAAGACGCATTCCTTTGGTTGTAGTTTCATCAACTTGGTGAGAGCTTTATGGAAACTGTGTTTATATTTGTACAGTGCCAATTTGACATTGTTTTTTGGCTTACAGTACATGTATTATTTTGTTCGTTTTTGTACAAGGTGATAAATATCTTACGTTTGTGAGAAGCCAGCCTTGGCATAGCTTAATATAATTGTCTATATCTTAGGGTTACAGCTTTTTAGAATATCGACAGATAAATGTAGAAGGTATATTTGATACTTGGCCTCCATTTTATGATGAACTGTTATCACTAGACTGAACCTCCAATTGATTCTGCTATGCCAAACAATCTTTTTACCCTATGACTAAGCAGACACATATATTGGACGAAGCTATTTGGGATACCTAGGTTATTATGCTTAATCAGTGTTTTTGAGTACATAATCTGTGTTTCCCGAAGAGCACCAAATTATGCAGATGTGGGAGTGTAGTCAAATATCTTAATGGGTTGTGGATGAACAGTGAAATGGGATATAACTAAAAGGAGATTCTCCATTGAAACTCATAAAATAATTAAATAGTACCAAATTTGTTTTACGAAAGATGTACATAACAATATTACCAGCCAACCGTTTCGCATTTACATTTCCAGACAGGCTCTTGCAGGTAACCTTAGAATCAAAATGGCGGGTGTTTTATCTGTTCCATGTTTAACATATTCAAAAGGATGCTATTCCAATACCATTCATTATTGTCACCTGATATGATGAAAACCATAAAAACACAAATTAGATTTGATTGAAAAATAAAATACCTTGATCAAGTACTTCTAACGTTGTAATTGCTCTTAAAAAGATTATGCCCATGTTTAACTGAATTCAAGGCCAACCGCTACCCTCGCAGCTTATCAAAACAAACTTTATTGCATCTGCACTTTTTTAGAGTGTTTGATCGAGCGACATATCATCATATTTATTTAGTAGATCTGAAGTCTCAAACTATAGTTGATCATTGTATAATCGCGAAATTTGAGTAATGATACATACTTGGTTTAAAATTAGTTTGGAATAAATGCAACTGGTATAAGCTCAAAAACATAGCCTCCCAACAAATGAATAAAGACTCAAGCAAAATAAAAAATAGGATGAGAGAGTCATACATTAGTAAGACTGGAGTAGTATCGAAACATATAAATAGTTAGGTTGGTAGCAAGTGGTTATTTGGAGATAACGTTAAACAAACTTAATTGATGCTTAAAAACAACTCTTTGGAATACTGTTTTTAGGCTACGCCCTAAATTGGTCAGGATTATTTACATCCAATAATGAGGTGTGGACATTTTTCTTAACCTTCAAGTCTAACAAATAATGTTTCATTAACTATGGCCCAGAAATAATATTTATAAACTTGAAACACGTTTTTTAAAATTTGGAAATTCATTTTTCCGTCGCTAATGCACAATTTACAAGAGAAAAGCAGTATTGCCTCTTAGATGTCCATACCTCACCCCCACTTCGAACTTTATCAAAAATGGGACGGTTACGCAGTGACAAAGACGTCAAGAAAGCAATCGACGGATAGACCGACCATTTGAATTCGTGGCCTGCATTTTCGAGATGTAGACATCATAAGACATCCAAAAAACGTTTTACCCCTTATTCGATTAGTTCACCAATTTACTTTTCTTCAGATGATATTTGTCAATGTATATCTATTGTCCATGTTCCTTCTTCCGGCGCCTATGGTATACAACGTGTTTGTACGCATCATTCATCTGTCCGGATGGCCCATCTTCTTAAGTGACAAATAATCACGGCGACTTTACTCCCGTCTTGTTAATTAATTGGTTAATGTTCTGATTTTTATTGCTACGACGGAAATTTTAATCAAAAATAAATTTGTCCTAGTGAGGCAATTACTTTAATTGTGTAAGTAATTGGAAAATTGTTATAATTCCAGAGAAGATTGTTGCTGCTACTGTTAGGGCTTCAAGATTGATACAAATTATTTTTGTGCAAATTATCACTACGCATGCATATGTTAGTATGGGAGAATGTTAAGTTGCATCCTACATGTGAGTCTCTTTAATTCTTGAGTATAATAGAGTATAGTTGTCCTAGGAACACTCCCAAATCGTTCCTTTTTTCTGCAGCGGCGTGAAAAAGAATTATTAAACGGCATCGAGAAACTGTGATAAATATATTATTGAAATAGAAACAATAATCAAGGAATGATTGGATATCAAAGGCGCAAAACGATAGACATGAATGAAATAGGAAGCAGTTTTTCGTTTAAAATGACATAAGGCATACAGTTCTTCAAAATGTAAAATAGCCATCCATATTGTTCTACTTCCCAGTTTCTAAGCATGTGCCTCTTAGTGCTCAGACGACCTGGGGTACATGAGAATATGGTTCAGCCCAATATGTTTACGATCTGATACTCTGATTTATCAAGCCGGAAGTACCCAAGTGAGCATTCTGTTCTGGTAGATAACTATTCATTTATTTTTGATTACCTAGTAATTATAAGTTTAAGTTTCTAGTAATAAAAATGACCGAGAATGTCGATTGGCAACACGAATCATAAGTTCTGACAACTACTTTTAAAAAGTTAGCAACGAAGTATTTCCCAGCAAACAATATATTGTTATGATAAGATGTGGCCTGGAATATTTCTCTATGGTTTGGGAGTTGTCGTCTAAAGGACCCTGTCGATACCGAATTCAGTTCAGAGGACAGCAATGCGACTCATTTGTGACAATGTTGTAAATTGCTACCTGAAACTCATTTCACATCCATGGAATACATCGACTTGGCACGCTTTCATCATTATATCAATGAACTGTAGCAGAACTAGTAGCATAGCTGCTTTGTTCTGAGGAATCTACCAAGAGATGGTATTTCAGATTCTGTGAGCTTGATCTTCTTCAAACTCTAATGAAACTATCGTTATCTACTTTATTCCAGTTATGGTACAGTATTAGTATTTTGTCTTTACCTCTAGGCTAATTAGGTCAAAAAAAACAGAGAGAAGTTATTTTCAATGGAGCACCAGGGGTAACATTCAAATATGTAGATATTGTTGGTATGATTCGTTTATAATGTTACCATACTACAGATAAGTCTATACTCGTTTTACAGGTGATCATTATTATCAGAAATCTCGACCTGGTTGAGGCGACACTGGCTTATAAACTACAGTAGCTCAACCAAGACAGATCAGATACTCAAATTTCTAAATTGATAGATCGGTTGACATCATACAGTCCTCCTTAAATAAAACCGAACACGGACTACTGGTCAAATCCTAAAAGCTCCTTATCGGCCTCTGGGTGTTTACATCTACGAATAATTAATAACTGGTGACATCGACGATTGATTTAATGTTTTAAGAAGGATTATTCGAGGCAAAGCTCCACGCCTACACTAGGTTTGTAATTAATACCACCTTCAACAGGACCGAAATTAATATTTTGGTTGTGAAATAACTAGAATACATTCCATCCTTATTGAGTATTCTCGGTGAATACATTGTGACGAAAAACTGATGATTTTTTGATATTGGAATACGTCTATGTATATTGGATCAGCCAATAACATTTCTTACTGCTGATATAAATTTTCATTTTGATTTTATTCTTAATTATTTAGATAACTGGTACCCAGTTTAAATGGGACAATTGTACGGTTATCAGATATCATTCATATTTCTATTCTGTTGTCAGGTGCCATACCACTTGTAAAAAGTCAAATAAAAAGCTGGGTAAGCTTTCTTTACCCATAGAGCGCATCTACCTTCCAAAATCCAGAGCTATTGAAAATAAATCTGTAGTTCTAAGGAAACCTGCTCCCTAGAGTGTTGACCCACCTCACCCTTCCCCTCCACTGAACCGATTTTCAAAAACTTGTTTTCGTCTTTGTCATCGTAGTGACTAAGTGTAAGAATTTCTTCAAAACAGACAGACAGGCAGCAATTACAATTCTTTCCCTGCCTATTGACGTAGTAGACAATTAAAAGATAGTTTATCCATATCAATAAATAGATAAATGTGTAACTGAAAAAAATAAAACATCATAAATTGAACCATGTAAGGAATGCTAGAGTCTTCTACGGGTTGGGTCACCTTGACTATCAACTTGAAATAGTGGTATATACAAGTATACAATTTAACCTGGGCACGATCCTGCATGAAGGAGTAGAGCCCTCGGTGGGTTATTTTAATTTTTAATTGATTACATAAGGTGATTCAGACACAGGAATGTGATTAATTGACGCTGTCTCTAGTGTTAATTATGGAAATAATTAAGATAATTTATGAGGTCACTGAGATACAGTTTGAGAACAAATGATGCGTACAGGCAACTTGGTATTTCACGTAACGTTTTCTTTTTCTGGTGTAACAACAACAATGACACACATTCATGGACAAGAAATCCCAGCCAATCAGTAGGTTGCAAGATTTAATTTCTCTATTCGAGAAAACGCATAGAACCCTTGTCCAGAGAAAATTTCTTACTGCACAATAAATACTAATTCATAATCGCATGGAATAAAAAAAATGGTATATATTAGAATCATCCAGGCCTAAAATTACTTCTGAGCTAAAATAGAGCTCTCACAGAACCCCTGAGTAGACGTTTTGACCGGGAGAAATCTAACACTCTCGGGTTTCATTTAAATTTTGAAAGTACTGATGAGAGCAAGGCTTAGGTGAGAAATTTTTTCATAAAGCAATCCATATAATATTTTTGAAACAGTGTAAATTTTGTATAATGGCATTGTTATGAAGCTCTAAAAGCCTGTCCAGCAAACTCCAATAGACTAAATGACAAAATGAGCAATTGGTTGTCAACATCATGCATACATTTTTGATGATTGTCACAACGTAACCTCCAAGCAAAGGCAAATCTGTGTACATTCCTAAAGAGGATGGCCAGGTGAATTTAGTTTAATATGAATATACCGGGTCATGGACCTTATTAAAGTAAGGAGCATACTTCAAACTTTTAATGTCTTGTATTGTTTCAAAAAATCAAGCTTCCAGCTGCTGCATATTTTACTGCAGTTGCTGTTTGGTGCACTTTCACAGCTAATTATATTACTGGACAAAAATTTCTGAGGTAATGAATAGCGGAGAGTTCGTATCTGTTGCTGGTAAACGATACCTGCAGATATTACAAGATCATGCCGTTCAACGCAGACAAAACAAGTAAGAAAACATTGATTATATGATTTATCGGCTGGCTTGAATTTGTGAACGCATTTCGGAGATCTAACAAACTTCTAGGAGCATTACTACCTACATTAAAGAAAACACCAAACATCTTTACTTTGATCCTCAACGGACCTACTGCAAACAAGGTCATCCTTCAAGATACTCAAACTTTATATTTTAGTAATTCAGAAGGAATTACTGTGACCAATCTAACGCCATTGATAAATTATCACTGGCATGCTTATTAGTCAGTTGCCTTAAGAATTCAATACCAAATTTATATATGCAGATACTTCCAGTGACTTTCCAGCATCAGCAGTACTCGTACCGACAATCAGCTATTACCTCATTAACAAACTATTTTCTATTGGAAACCATATATATCTAGATTCAAGGTAATTTCTAAAACTTATCCTGTGGTTGTATCTATAGCTCATCTTATATTTTCTATTCAATGTCATCTCTGCTGTTTTAAAGACCTTGCAAATGAAGATGTTTCTTTGAAATCATTTTTCCGACATATACTAGCACTCTGGCCTATATGGGGCAACGAAAGTATTAGCTAAAATTGGATTTTTTGCTTCATAGCTTCTGAAGAAAATGTAGATACATAAATACTCAATCCAACCGAGAATATCTAATAGTGCTTCTAGAATATTTTTTGGGGGAAAGAATGAAACATGTTTCCACTGTTTTGCGACCTTCGAGAATGTGCTGTTTGTTCCGATATCATTGTTATTTATTGTACCTACATAGAATAGCAGAAACTGGAGGTTTTTCTAATGATTTCAATTTGCTATATTTTCCATATTTTGTTCTATACCTATAAGCTATACCGGAGAATGGAATCAAACCAAAGTAATTCCTTGCTACGTCACTACGTCACTAAAAACTCTATAATAAATGAATTACTACTCGCTATCGATTAATTGGAAATTCACTGTGTGATTCTCTCTAGTTTTTTTGTATCCAGAAAACGTCACGCAAAGGCAGATATCCTATCCACCTTTATAAGAGCTGAAAGAGGAAAAATGTTTATTTACTTTGACCCTAAAACACTGTATATTGTAACCATAGAGGCCGGCAGCTCATTCCACAATGGCGAGGTTCTCCAAAAGAACGACGTTTGGAAGAGGCTTGTCCAAGGCGTTATAAGCTCGACCTAGTGAGGATGCGTCTATTGCGATCCTATAGTCTTTACTGTACAGCTGGGTCGAACATCTGCCGTAATAATATCTATAGAATAGAGACAGATCAACAACCTTCTTCGATATTCTAGATAAACTGTGTAGGTTCATTTTGAGGTCGGGCGCATCCAGACGTATTGCTCGTTTCTGAAATGTGTCTAGAAGCTTCAGGGAATGCTTCGGAGTGTATCTCAATACAAGAGAGCAGTACTCCTGCAATAGTCTTATCTGGGCGTTTTATAGTAGCTGTACCTGTTCTAGAGAATAGACTTTCCTGGAGCGGAAGAAAAGCCCCAGTTTCTGGGTCGCCGACCTAGCGAGGCCAGCATTATGATTGTGCTATGTCATGTTATTGTCATCTCCATGGCTGGTAGACCAGCATGCGACTCTTCTTTGCCAGAGTTTGTTGTCTGAGTTAAATTGAACTGCGTTTGTACATTTCCGTTCCACCACTTTGTCATCATTGATCTGAACAGCATGCTACCAATGCCAAAATAAGGTCTCTCGGGAATTTGAGATGGTAGTAGTTTGCCCAGCTTCATGCAGGAAATGAAGGTATTGTAATCAGCGAGGCTGTATATAGGATTAGGTGTTATTCCCAATAAATCGTTGACGAACATAAAGAACGGCGTGTGAGAAAGGACAGATCCTTGAGAAACAACTGCATTGATGGCAAGTACATCGGAAGCATTTACATCTACCACCACAAATAAGGAGCGATCCCTGGAAAAACCATTCAACCAGTGGCACAGATCTGGTGGCGGCCCATAAGCAGCTATCTTGATCAATAGTCTCCTATCGGAAGCTTTCGATATATCGAACGCGACGACTCAAGACTCTCCATGAGGCTTTATTGCTCTGTTTCACGCACACACACACACAGATAAATCATACGATTTTATACGAAGGTAGATTAAGCTAAATTTATTCCCAACGCGGTCTTCAGCTGCTAGCAGAATTCTATTCTCCTTCCAAATTTCTTGTATAACGTAAGGCTCCTGATCCAGAAAAGCGATGAAGTTCTCTCCTCTGAATGACCGCACTCATGTCACAAGTGGCTTCTCATATCCCGATATAAGAGAACAAAGCCCTCCAGGCAGACAATGGTGCCCGGACATGACGTATAATGGCCAGTCTCCTTATTGTATCAGCTATGATATTGTCATTAAATATCGGACTAGAACAAGGCATAAGACGGCCTCATTGTGTGGCCGGCTTATCTAAGAGGGCGCAAGGGCGCCTCGCATTGTTCGCCAGACTTCTTGCCGCTTCTTCTTCCAGGGCGATTGATTGCCTTCCGCGAGGGCAGTTCGTTCCATAATTAATCCCAGCTACCAGGAAATATGTATTTATTGAAGACGATGGTGACCCACATCGCGCAAATCGAGAACAGTGGTGTGTGTAATTTAATTACACAAGGTAAGTGATGGCAATAGTATAATAATGTAAATTTACCAGGGTGGCGTTGCATCTTCTCCTTATCATGCAGTCTTCTTTAACGAACTTTGTTGATTACTTATTTAAACGCTTCCCTATATTTGAACGAGAACTATTTGTTTCACGATGAGGTTAGGCGAATCTCTGTTGCTGTTCCTTGCTATGCCATTTCATGTGAGCCACATGTGATATTCTCTAATTTTAACAATCGCTATCAGTTTTCTAATGTGTCCAATGCATTTGAAGTTTAAGTATACGTCTGTAGAACCACATTCAAAATACCTTTGAACTTTCCATGGATTACGCTTTCAACGTTCAAGTTTACTCCATATAGCAGCTCAGACTATACAGAGCAGTTTAAGAACCTTAATCTGATGGCCAAACTCTATGTCTTAATTGTGAATATTTACTCTCCATCCTGGTCTAACTGAGAGTTTATTATTCGTCCAATGTATATTTTTTGTATTTGTCCACCCCTCTATCAGTTTACCTTCCAGTGTAAGCTGTGTCTTGTCAACGGTGCTTTTTCAGATGATCATGTATTTGGTTTTATATATGTTGATATTTAGATTTATATTTTCATTTCACAGGGATGCATAGAGCATATAAAAATGTATCTTTAGAAAGTCGGTCTTTTGCATTCTGATATCCGTTGGACATTGATGATTCCTTCTGCTGCTAAAATCCAGAAAGAAGATGTAATAAAGCTAAACGCCGACAAGCAAGACGTATTGCAGTAGGTATTCCATCAAGATAAATATACATTATTTCTTTTTGCCAAAAACAAGACACACAATCTGTTCGGGTATGTTAATTCCAACAAGAAGATATCCATCTTGTGTACATGAGCTTTGTATTTAATGAA
Organism: Bruchidius siliquastri; assembly: GCA_949316355.1. Classification (NCBI taxonomy): domain Eukaryota; kingdom Metazoa; phylum Arthropoda; class Insecta; order Coleoptera; family Chrysomelidae; genus Bruchidius; species Bruchidius siliquastri. The sequence goes on along the minus strand of OX438531.1, from coordinate 14,534,224 downwards.
CGAAATTTTATTTTTAATAATATTATTCCCACCGAAAGATCAAAGATATCCTTATAAAATATTTCATCAACGTGTCTCAAAAATGTCCGCCTTTTTTATACTCGGTTAAAAAATGTACAAAGTGCTCGTTGTAATGAAAGAATATGAATTAATGTGACCAGATCCTTCAACAGGCCTGTATTAAGGTAGAAATAATCAAGGCATCAGATCAATACAACTAGCGAGAACAGTAGTGTAGTGTAATGCTATCTAAACCTAAGGATTTAAGTGATATTGCATGCATTCCATTGTTGTGGCTTGAATATTATGTACCACCATGAAGAATTACTTCTTAAAAGATATAGGTATATCGATCTCACTTCCCATCAAGAGAATCTTGGTACGGAATTCCAATTAGCGGATCTGGCCCTAGGAAGGTAGTTTTAGCTTTGTGACCAGCATTTGCTATCATCCCTTTTAGGTTGTTTCTCTGCTCATTTTTCACACCACCAAGGTAATTTTTTGCGATACAGTGAACAGACCTCTGGACTCGATTTTTCAAGCGGCAAATGATGCAATGATTCTTATTAAATCAAACTGAATAACCAAAAGGGAATCCTAAGGCAAGTAGCATCACGGACAGCAGTCCTCCACAGCATTGACGCCCTTTTAGGTCATTTGGCAACAGCGGATGGACTGGCTCTATGCATAATGGCGTCTTATAAGCGCGATGAACACTGAATATCCAGCGTCAGGGTGAATCATGATTCATTCTACAGTTACCAACGACGACAGCCGCATGTCTCGTGCGCTATTTATTCTATTGATTTTGATAGAACGTTTAACAAAAAATATAATACACAAAGTTTATCACTGCCAAAAGAAATACATCAACAAAATACACGTTTAATGAGCATTCGAAATCTACTGAATATGTATGTAATATGTCCGTGAGTCAGATGTATCGTAAAATTCTAAAACCACATCTGTTTAAAGCATTTTTGAAGGCAAATGTGTCAATTACCATCTATATCTAACATGTACGGAGAATTACACTACGATGTATAGGTGACAGAACGTCTTTTACGAAAAAAATATATATGACCTTGTTACTGGGTATTACATAACAAATTGTATAGTTTTTATCATATATATCAGAGGGCATTCCCACACTGCTTTTATTTGGACATCCTTTAGCACATCTGTTGTTTCTATAGTTGTATTGCTTGCCAATATGCCATTTGATGTATTATATACTCTATACGTTGTTCTTCTTGACTCACTGCTCAAAACCAATCAATTTAAAAAAGATTCATCAAATGTTTGAAGGTTTCAGAAAACCCAAATTTAATGTATATGTATAATGAAACCTGAAATGAGAGAAACCTCGAGATGGACATCAAAATTCGTAGAGTTTGAAAGTTTTTAATGGAAAGAACTACCATGACCTAAAATAATGAGCTACATAAAAACGTACAAAAAGAAAGTTTATGGATGTTTTGTATTTTCTGTTTGTAGACATTAAAGTATTTCTCTGCGAATGTACAGATGATTTTTTAAAACAGAGCAGCATATCTCTTGATGAGTTTTGTTAAGATCACAGCTAGCTGAGATCATCTGAATAAAAATTATTATACATAATATGTATCTATATGCAGACACGTCGACGAAGTCTACCAAACAGTGTGACTCCTTATTTCGGATCTGTTGTCCTGCATGTAGTGTACCAGTGCAAATATTCCCCAAAATCGCTTTGCATAAGCACGTAACAATGATCTAAACGTTGCATTCATACACATCATACCACCTATTTATTTTCAAAAACAAAACGGCTACTATGAATTCTCAACGAGCGCGAGGGGTCTTTAATCTCATCGTCGGTTAAAAATAACCTCCCATACCTCAGCATGCCATGTAAATACAGAGATTTGTTGAAGTAAACATTACAACATTAACTTAATAAACTATATGAATCCCGTGAGAAACTGCAACGTGACTGAAACAATAACACGTATTTTAATAAGTATGGTCATCTCTTTCCGCTTCGTATCAGTCTACACATCCGCTGTCTCACTCTTCTGGGTTTCCTGACTAGCCTACCATAACTTACCGTAATTGTTGACCACAATATGCCACAACAAATTGTATCAAAATAAATTAAGGTGGAGAATACTTTATTCCGCGATGGTCTAATGCAGTGTCGGCGAGATGGTTATTATATAAGGGAAAAAAGAAGTAAGACGCAGACCATATCTGTGAATACAGAGGCGTATACAAGGGGGAGGGGTTAGGTAGCAGGGGTAATTAAAATGGCAGATCAATACATGATGTATTTCTATTCAAGCATATTTTGTGCACTGATTGCCATTTTCTTTGTATTTTTTTACAGCGATGATTTTCGAAATAAATAATATCAGTCTAGTATCATTGAAATCAAAAATAAAGTTTCGCCAACCTTAATAACTCAGAATTAATTGCATATTCTTGAGCGATTTTCGAAATCCATAGCGTGACGCCAACTAAAAGTCGGCTCAAAGTAAGCCGCATTTGTAGGCATCGGAGAGACGAGACACGATACTTTGCCCTCTTTAAAATAAGCTAAAATTGAAAATTGATAGAGCATCAAATGACGTTTCATCTTCATATGACTCCAATGTTCCAGTTGCTGTGTATCCTCTCCTTCCTAAGGATAATACTATCAACATACCACATACCGCTTTCTGTTGCCTCAACTACAACTACGATGAAGGTGCTACATAATACATAAATGATGGAAGCATAGAAAAATTACATGCTCTGCTAACCACCCCCCCCCCCCCAACCGACTGAGATCTAGATACGCCCTTGTTTGGGGTATAATTAAGATTCCATCCTTTTCCATTTTCGGTCCTAGGATCACAAATGTTCTCCAACTTGGTCAAGGCTCTTTAATTCATGTTAATGAATGGATGCTAGAAGCCGCTCGACTTTGTCTTCGCCAATATTGCAGCATAGAGTGCATCCAATGGTTATCTTCCTATAATTCGAACACCCTTTCAAATAGCTGCAGTGTCGTGAAAAGATTATTAAAAAAATGAGTCAAGTGGATTGACCCACGCTGTAAGGATAGCATTTCATGTTAGAAATAGTAAAGGTTAATCGTGGGCATGTCAGCAAATAAGGTAACTTTGTACAATATTTTCCTTTACTGTTAGTAACAATTTCATGAATGCCACATATACATATCGATCCAAATCAATGCACAGACACATTACTATTTTTTCTCTGAGTTTTTTTCTGTCGACATATATGTAAAATGTAAACAATTATGTTTACCTTAATTGTTAAATTACTATTGCACGATGTGGTGTTTTATAAGATAGATATTCTGTGGTAATCCTGTGTAATCTTCTTGAGAGCTGATCTGTCCCTATTCTATAGAGTCTATTTCGAATCAGGTATGTCATAAAAAGAGTAATCACTACAACAAACACTAGACCAGCACATCCTTGCCAGGTCGAACTCCTAACACCTCAAACAAGCGTCCTCAAAAAGTAATTTCGTTGGTTCTCCGAAGAGATTCTCCTATAGATAACCTCCCGCAAAGACAAAAAAATGTATGGCACTTTAGTAGCAAAAGAACATGACTACTAACGTTAACCTTAAAACACTGTAAATTGTAACCGTTAGGTAACAGACAGCTCATTCCACAATGCCGAGGTTCTCCAAGAGCATGACTCTTAGAAAGAACTGGTTGAAAGCGTTGGAAGTTGGACCTGATTAGGATTCGCCTGCTTGGCTCCCCTTGTGTTTGGTGTACTGATGAACCTCATGATATTATGAAGATAATTCGTCATGATAGAATCTATAGAATAAGAACAGTTCAGCCACCCTCCATCGATGTCCCATACTGGAGGTTATTTGTAAAGTTACGCGCATCCACCAGATGCAGTGCTCGTTTCTGAATTGTGCTTCAGAAAGTGCTACGAAGCGCATCCTCACACATGCCAGCAGTACTCCAGATGGGTCTGATCTGAGCCTTGTATGCAGACTAGCAGCAGTTGTTCCGGTGAATACAATTTTCTGGAACGGTAAAGCGGTAGCTTCTGGGACGCCGACCTGGTAAGGCCAGTAACATGATTGTGTCAGGACACGATGTGCAAGAATATTATAATCTGCATAGACAGCAGACAGGCTTCGACCGAGCGAGAGCAGCAATTGTCTGCCATCAGGCACTTGTGACACTCACTGGCCGAAGGTAGCTGACAACTGATAAAGAGGGCTGCTGAGACCACAATCCTTGGTACTGAGCCACAGTGTAATCTGCCCGTCTGTACTTTGGAAAGCTCTACCTATTTGATACAGAATACCTGGGACATCCTGGTGAATAAGTATCGAAATGCTACCTATCCTTGTCTAGACAACAACTGCGCTTTGCTACTGGCATTGCAACAGGACACACACATATGCAGATGTTATGAATAGGTAAATATGACAGTTAAGCATCTGCTGCGTTCTTGCCCAGCTGTCCTACCAATCGGAGAATCCATTCTAGCGAACCGCTTGTCGTCTATGGGATGCTCTGCTGTTTCGCGTCACCTTCATTTACAGTTTGGAGTGGTTGAACACCCAGTTCTGAACAAACCCTGTAGAGGACATACCAACGGGGTACTATGATCCTGGCAGATTACCCTTCCTCCAATACAGAATACAGAACTGAATACGGTCAGAAGACTTTCCTGGCTCGTTCCTGGAAAAAGAAACGAAAAATGGAGGTGGTCTAATTCTTTCTTTATTCGTCGGCTCGCTTTAAATGAACCGGTTTGCAAAAAAATTAGAAAAATAGGAAGATCCATTTAATAATCTGCCAGAAGAACTGACAAAAATGGGGATACTCCTTGTCAAGCGAATTATAGCGTGCAAATTTCTCATCCAATCTACAAGACATCTTTTTTGTATACAGGCAAGCGAATTTTACATCTCATCTGGGAATATAGCAGTGGTCACGCGTAGTTCAGAATTGTCCTGTATAATTCCCTGCCATTCTCAATCATAACCGACATCATTTGAGCGAACCGCATCGACGGCCAACGTGCAGCTATTCCCTGAAAAAAGGCGTTCGAACTATCCTGCGGCCACAATTTACTCCTAACTTCAGTCGCTCTACGAAGAATAAATCAAGATCGACGTTAAACCGTAATTGCTCACTTTACCTAAACACCAGCCATTTTTTCTGCTGGGGGCCTGTTTTTATCGCGACCGTGCCAGCAAGCATTTCATAAGCGGAATATTTCTCAGTTGTTTTAAGCCTTATTAATCAAATAGACACAAAATCATAGTGGAATAGGCCATATCAATAGGGCTATTCCTCTCACGTTGTATCGACTTACTATTACTTGTCTTGCCAATTGGCGAGGAAGTATTTTTACTTGGCGCCTACGGGTGGGAAGAAGTATGGGGAAGACACATTTTTTAATTGAGATAGTCCGGTTCTGGGATATTTTATCATAACTAAAACGAAAAGTCGTGCTACTTATTTCCTATCGGTATGTCGGTCTGTCCGTCTGTCCGTCTGTCGGTCTGTAGGTCTGTCGGTCTGTCTGCCGGTCTGTCTGTCGGTCGGTCTGTCGGTCTGTCGGTCTGTCGGTCTGTCGGTCTGTCGGTTTGTCGGTCTGTCGGTTTGTCGGTCTGTCGGTCTGTCGGTCTGTCGGTCTGTCGGTCTGTCGGTCTGTCGGTCTGTCGGTCTGTCGGTCTGTCGGTCTGTCGGTCTGTCGGTCTGTCAGTCTGTCGGTCTGTCGGTCTGTCGGTCTGTCGGTCTGTCGGTCTGTCGGTCTGTCGGTCTGTCGGTCTGTCGGTCTGTCGGTCTGTCGGTCTGTCGGTCTGTCGGTCTGTCGGTCTGTCGGTCTGTCGGTCTGTCGGTCTGTCGTTCTGTTAGTCTTTTATTCTGTCAGTCTGTCGGTGTGTCCGTAGTATACTTATATTTCCGTACTGTTTCTTCAATTCTGTTATATTTTTTGTACTTTTAATGGCTACGAATGATTTGATTTCTTTCGAGAGCTTAAATAGGATCAAAGTCTTATTTCATTTTTTCACTCGATGTCAAGACGTCAAGCATTCAAAAAAATTAAAACCTCACAACTTGCAAAAAGTGTAGAGGTTCTATCATTTATCAATTGCTGATAATGTCTATGAATTTTGAAATGCAGACTCATCTTGGAACAGAGCAAAATATTGGAATGCAACAGAATTACGATGGTTTGGAGTACAATCTAAAAAAAATAACCAAATATATACGCACAAATCTCTAGAATAACTATTACCCTAGAGAGATTTGATAAATTCATGTCAATGTAGTTGCAATTTCATTTTAAGATTATTAATTATCTAACAAGGCAGCCAAAACGTTGGAAACATTCGCTTACTAGCCATGTGTAGTTTCGATTAATATCTAGGACAGGTAACGATTAATCAAAGGGACAACCACAGGATAAGTTTCAAAACCTACGTTAAGCGTACCGTATCCTACTTCTAATTTTTTACAAGAAAGGTAGTTATCCATTTTGTGCGGGCATTATATCGAATTTAAAATAAACTTTATTACAGATTATATCAACCAATCTATGCAAAATTTCTGTTTACTTCGCTGAATGAAACTGCCTCAGATATATACCTACAAGTCAAGTCAATCGAGATCTGTCGATGAAGTGTACGAATACACCAGATGGAGACCATCTAATTCAAATACTCTGTTCAACATTTTTTAGTACACCTACGAACATCATCCAGGAAGCAATGAATTTTCATTATCGGAGTGTTATTTTACATATGTATCACTGAGACTTATAATGACTACAACTTTTTCTCATAAATTAACAATAAATTAACTGAGCACCACATTAATTTATACAAGTTCTCCTTTTATATCCCAAAATTCATGTTTGTACTAATCGAAAAGAAATAAAAAGATGGTTAAGTAAATACCAGAATTCCTACGCAGTGTTTTTCTTTTCCATGGTGGTCGTAAGTGCATTATTGGAATGAAGAATCTGTGAATTATAATATGTCTCTTAATAAGCATTCATAAAAGTTCGTTGTTATGACTTGGAATTATAATATTTTGGGGATTATACGCAGTATATAAGTCTTGAATTTTGATGTGTAGCCACCCACAGGTTAAACCTGTTCTGATGACTTTGGGATATCTACCGTGCCAAAGCTTTTGAACTATACATTTATGACACGGACAAAGACCCAAGGAATCTGCAATTAGGATTTTTCCTGAACGATGAAAAAAGATGCGTAATCAACCAAAAATGTCATAGTAGATTGACTCAACGTTATTTCAAAAATACGTTACATCAATACTCTATCGAGAATTATTGGAAAAATTAAAGGCTAAAGTCATACTTGAAAAAAAATTAAGTGGAGTAGATGGACTCAGTATTTCCGGTGCATTAATTTAACATTGTTGCAGAAACAGGTGGCATCCTTGTGTGGCTCCAATAATTATGTGTTAGCAAGAAATAAGATAGTATAAGGAGTCAATATATAGGAAATATTAGATCGTAAGGAGCTACTCATATACACAAAAACATATTGTAAAACTATCAGCAACGATTTCATTACACAGTTTCTTATCTATGACTCGGTTAGTACCTTAAAGTAAACGTCAGGATTTTCGAGTAAGTATTAGGTATTGACAGGTTAATGTACAAGGAGTAGACAAGTCGGTAGCAGTGAATCCGGCTAGGATTAGTTCAGCGGTTTATTACGCACTGGGCTTAGTGTGGGTGTTAGGCCGACTGACGGGCTCCTCTCGGCTTCTCGATATTCTTCTTCTTCTTCTTACAATCTGAACTGATTGCGTGATATACCCCAATTTAGTTTACTACTAGTCGTTGAGATACAAAAAGTAATAAATATTGTTGTAACCCTGATTATATGACAGTCTAGACAGCTTCATATTACCTCTGTAGGTTTAGAATAATCAAGAGCTTTTAATTTAAGTCTCTCCATGTTAACAAATAAGTTGTACACATATGGATAGACTGTTGCCTTCTGTTTTAGATCATGTACAGTGTCTTCACAAAACATTTAAAAGTACTGTTGATAAAGATTATTTTTTTGATTGGTTTAGTACTTCCCGATAGTGTAAGTCTATTTCCAAAATATGTACATGCACATATTAGGTCTATATGTACATATATAAATAATATCGTCCAGTAAGTTCAGGTTGTACATGGTTGTACTTTGTACGGTATCAGTTTGGAAACAAGAACTTTGGTCGAATAATTCTAGGTATTTTGAAAAAGCTTATGTACAGCTAAAATCCAATTAAATGTTCGATAAACTGATACCGTTGTAAGTAAAATACTATTAGCCTACACGGCACTATTTTTAAAATAGCCAATATGGCAGGCTATAATATTATAAAATCTTGTAACTGCGACATTCAACCAATATATTTTATATTCCTGATATTTCGTCTTAATATTGTGACCACTTAATACAATTCATCGATCGACGTCTACTACCAGTGACCTCACAACCTTTCTTTATGTCTTTACCCTCAGGTTAGCCTATTGCGTAATTGTGTTCAGTGTTGATCAAAGCCATTTCAATAATTCACACTGTCTAATCAAAGTGCTCGATCCGCCTTTGACCATTACTCAAAAGGAATGCCTTCAAACATAATATTTTATTTATACAATTATTGTCGACTGTTCTGTTGTAATTAAAGGTTGTAATTAAGCTTAATTATAGGTAGTTCCGATATGGTCGGCTAATCAGAGTTTAATTGTCTTTGGTTCGGAAAATGTTTGCTCTTGAGCTATTAAATGGATTATTTGGTCGAAGTAACTGTTATTAGGAACAATTGCCGCCGATGAACGAACTTGATTTGAACATAAATATGTTTGTAAGTTCTTGATAACATCAACATATTCTAAGCTTTTCAAATTTTTTTATGATATTGCTCGTTATGACATCATCAAAAACATTGAACTCAGTAGATTGATTTTGATATTCTTCAGGAAAAAGCCCAATAAAATTTGTACTCTATAATCTGGGACTCAAAGATAATTAAAAAATAGAATTGGAAATGGAATGAGGTGCATCTCCGGAAATGATAATAGGGTACAGTTTCGTGACGGTTCTACTTAGAACTCTAACGAAGATTCATAAACTTAAATAACTCAAATAAGGTATAAAACCGAAGGTCCGTCATCCAAAAGGTCAATTGTTCTTTGTAGAAATTTGACTAGAATGCGAGTAAGTCAGTGAGATGATCAGCATTTGATATTAAACTTATAGACATAATAGAAAATATAGACGCTACATACAAATCAGTCTTTACCTGTGGAAAACTGTTATTATCTCTAGGTCATATACTGACCGAATTCTTGAGATTTACTCTCTCTATGCGTGGGAGGTCTTCTATGCTCATAATGAATAGAAACAAATGTACAAGAATACAAGATTCCATATATTGAATTCGATGCGCAAAGCATGCAGGCAAGTGTGCAGAACAACCATAGTAATATTCATAGGTAAATTCTGAAATATTGGTCAAGAAAAGTATACATTTCGAAAGGTAGCTGTTCGAATTTCAGTTGAGTTTATTGTAATCAAGGATTTGCCCTTAAATTTAATTCCAATACAGTACTTCTGATTTTTTTATGATTTTGAAATCAATAACTCGATGACTCTTTTGTTCTCTAATACCATTGACTCAGTATAGCACGGATCAATAATTATTGATTTAAAATTTATTGTTTCAATATGTGGGATATTACACATTCAGGAAAATATTTGACCGATTCAATTACATGTTTGATTACTGAATGCTGTAAAATACGTGAATCATTCTAAAAATCACTGAATATTAACTAATCCAGTGATCGAGTACTCCCATCACTACGTGGAGCCGTGGAATGCAGTGCACATAACCTGTATATGGAGACAGCGCTTTATATGTTTAAAGAATTTTGTCAAGCAATCATTATAGTCAGAAAATGAGATATACGCCTTTAAAACCTAAAATATAATCAAAAGCACGTTTGTCAAACTTTGTAACCCAGTTATACAATTCCAATCTAAACGACGGCAAAGGAGATGTTCGACCGAGTGAAGAAGATCTGCAATCTATATCAGGAAACTTCGTCACAATTTTGCAATTGTGCATACGTTGTCAAATATAATTGAGGTTGTTATTTTTGACCAGTCGTAGCAAAATAGTCTGCACATCACGAAGAAACCATTTTCATTTGACCCATTCCGATAGCGAGAGCAGTATAGTAATAATGCCCTTTCTCTCCAATACGAACATCCTTGATGCAGAGTTGAAATTCATGATAGCTGGGAGCATACAAACAATTAGTTGGATCGTTAACGTAGTTGTAGCGTTTGACGCACATAATCACTCATTACATTATCATGATCTCTATTATAAAAGAGTGAACAGGATCATAAAGGTATTTACTAACTCCATTTCTTGGTCTTTAATAACATTTGTAATTAATAGTTGCTGGAAAATAATAGTTCAGCTCAAGCTTAATTAACGGTGTGAGGTAATGGTTCTATCATGCTTTAGGAATCAAGTCAGTATTTTTTCAGGTCGAGATCGAGATTGTGTCAGACTAAACAATTGCTCATGGCAGGATTTGAAGAATAAAGTGCATCATTATTATCACATGGGAAAGGATTTTTATAGTGAAGGAAAATATTGGGCATGTCTGCAATGCAAATGATTCTTGTTGATGGAATCTGGTATTGTCTTTCTATATCCTTGTATCCTTAGTTTTTGCGCTCGTTTTTGAATGTCTGGTATTTGTACTAATCTTCGTGGGTTCATTATTTTGGCCCTGATGAAGCCAGCTAGCAGAAGCACAGTGTCGCCCGGGTATATACTTGTCATTTCCCTAATTGAGAGCATGTCTAAGATTTTTGTACATTGCTTATCCAGGATTCCGTATGACTAAACCCTGTTCTCAGACAACCTCCAAATAGGGTCTCAAATAAAGGCAGTGAGTTGCATACCGCGTCACGCAAAATATGCGTCTGAAAGAATTCAATTACAGTGTCAAATTGAGACAGTAATGAAGTTACTGCGTTTATTAAAAGTGAAAGCCTTAAATTATCTGGCTCTGGCTAGGTATGAGAGCAAAAATTGCTGCTTTGTCAAGTAGATATCCTTATCGTAAGTATAGGCACTGAAGAGGGGGGAAGGGGAAACCCACTTGGCCGGGGATTGAGGTTAAGGAAGACGTGCAGCTCTCACATTGTTACGTGTCACTTTATTTGAAGCTCTTCAGTAGAATTTGCTTTTCCGGCTATTCAGGTCATCAAGGGGAGCATGAAGTCTAGATGTACGTCTAGGCCCAGATTTAATTTCGATGAGCCTGCCCAGGTAACAGAGAGACTTTTTTCCCAAGTATCAAGAGGCGCTGCTCAAGTTCGTCTCCACGAAGTCAAAAGTTCCGAAAAGCTTGAACACTTGATGCGATACTTTGGAGGATACAACCTTACGTTAGGTATATATACACCAATTTGTTAACTAATGTCAGGATTTTGAATAATTCTGACGAGTGACATGTATAGTGTCTACATACCACATAGCAATAACTAAACCTTCAGATAACTTAGAAACTGAAAGTACTAATATAAATTGAGTTTGAATTGTTACAATTGAAATGATCACATATATACACAATCTGGCTTTGTAATAGACGTGAAATATGTGGCCGCTGTGGGCAATCCAAGGAATTCAGAAGAAAATCAATGGATAATAAAATTAATCAGTTTGAATATTTAACCATCACTTGTTCCCAGTACTAAGAGCTGTAATTCGTGGTATGCGAAAAGTCTTGGCAAATAAAGTTTACAATATGTTACACAAATCCTTAGTGCTTTTGAGAATAAGAGCCTATTAACAATAGGTGCAGAATACAGCACAATAATAATAGGCTATTATAATAACAAATTATACGTCGTTTTAAAAGCAACACTTCAGTGTCACAGGACCGACCAGAATTATCCGTTAAATTCATAATTTAGTGGTAATTTGTGAAGTAAAGCGCTTGTACTATTCATCAACGCTGAAATCTCGACATGACTCTGAAAATGTGAGGGTGGGACGTGTGGTAAATTTAGATTCAGATTAACTCGCAACAGTTACAGAAATATTTAATGAAAATTCGCATTATTTCTCCACATGTTCGAACAGTTAGCGCGCTTCTGTTGGTGAGTGTTTTTGGTGTGAAGTGTTGGTGTCGAGTTACGTACGGTTCAAAGTTTCGTTTGTTATGATTCGGTTGTAGTGGCCTTGAGTGAGGTTAGGGACCGGGAAGGAATTTGTGTTGATTGAAATCCGTTGTTCTCTATCGCTCCTGAGGCACTTCCGGAAGATTTGGCGAGCATTCGAAAGTAAGCCAAGCTATACACTTACAATGATTAATTTTAACCGTCATTTTAATGTCACAGATTGATACAAACTTTGAATCCAGCAAAAAATGCCATATATTCTTTAACAGGACAAAATTATGTTTCTGTCACTTTTCGGAAAACACGTTGCGAGTGCCACACTATGACTTGATAACTCTCCCTTTCTTTAATTTTTTATTTGCTATAGCTCAATCTACCTTGGATGCACAAACTTTGCTTTCTGTCAGCAATTGCCAATATTTTGACTGGTGCTCAAAACAAAACTTTATAATGTATAGATATTATTTTGACTAAAGTTGGAAATAGAGTGATTATCACATTCAAGGTAAACACATTCAAGGTAAACATGTGAAAAATTTGTAAGCTACTATTACACCCAACAGGATTATTTAAGCCTAGTCTATTTCTAGTAGCTTATTTATCACTATAATTCACTTTACGCTAACTTGCATAAACTATTTGTTCACCTCAATGTCTGAATCATTATCACGATCTTCAGCGTTTAGTATTGTTCGCAACTATCGTACAGTTTTTCGGTTTTAATACTTTTCGGGAAATTATTATATGCCTATAATCATAAAAGGTGTATATCTCAGTTTTGGGCCTTTGAGGATTCGCAATAAATTTAAAGAATGGTAAGGTAAATATAAAATTCAAGATATGTGGTTATGGGTTAAAGAAATGTGCCAGAAATGAATAGTATCACGGCTCTACTCCAAAATAATAGTTATTGTCAAACTATCTAAATTAAAAACCAATGTTTTATGAGACAACTTGTTAATCATGTTTCCTTTTTATTTCACGACTATATATAATCCAATAGCGTCACCTTGTACAATTTGCTATTAACGATGCTCAGTTTTATTCATTTTCGAACTTTTCATAAGTGATTTTAGAATTGGTATTAGATTTGAAACCCACAATGGAGGCCTCTATTTTCGACAGCTTTATTCGGTGACCTAACAGAGTGCTGTGCTCGTTTATAGATAACCTCTCGGAAAGGCAGAAAGGTATATTTTAATCTATTATTATTATATAAATGATGAAAAGGACATCAGAGAATTTTTTTAGGGTATACTTATTCAACTGGAGTCTTTCAGAAAAGTAAGTTCTGTCAAGTTCTTACGGAACATTTCTGTAAAATTATTTCTACTCATAATACTTTGAATCCTTTTCAGTAGTTATATGATAAAATAACATCACGAACTACACCATGAGGGTTGCATTTAGATAAATTTTTCAATTTAATACAATTATTTATCATACATAGACTAATTGCCAGACATGAAAAAAATTAAGCAATATTTAATGCTTATTTGGAATAAAAACAGTAACGATGAATCCTCTTTTTTTTCATGATCGTTAAAAATACCAGAGCCGGTTTAGAGTCTATCGCTACCCATTGTTTGGTAATACCAAGTATCATACAATATTATGTTTATTGATCAAGGATACACTGAAACACAAGCTGTTTATCCAAACACATCATCACATGAAAACACTTTGATCATATATTCGCCTTCTTATGATCCTATATGTCACTCTCACGCTGTGTCAATTAGGACCGATTTCATTTTCGTGATGATATGTTTCGGGCACGATGTCAAGTCACCTAAAGCATAACCACACGGACGCATTGGCAGAGCAAATGAGGATTTGCCATTCTTGTATGATACAAGCATACATTCGTTTCTAACCAAATAGGTATCAGTAATTTGAATATTTTATTCAGACTTTCGCAAATATATAGATTATGGTTACATCACTAGTATGTATTATACATCGAAATATGTATAATTAAGTACAAAAAAATCCTGTAAAAGTCAAAAACAGCAAAAATAGGGATAAAATTAGTATGTACTTCCTAGATTATGAGGAAATGATTCTGGCAATACTATAAAGGCCCCTCGTGAATTATTGTAAATAGAATTACAATCACATTATATGATTTTTAGCTTTTTATGCGAGGCCTATTTGGGCGACATACATGTGAAAACTAATTTTATTTTTTAATGGTTCAGGTGCTTTTTAGCTGAAATATTATGGCATTAGTTAGCCCATCTGATGTTCTTTAGGAATGTTATGACAGGAAGCAAATCACGGAATGCAGTATATTGATGTATACTGGCGTTGCATGTTCTTTGTTATAATCTTATAAATACATAACCCTCTACTTAAAATGTTATCAAATCTGAAGTTTGATAACTTTAAAAAAGGTGTATAGCTACGTCCAAAAATGATCAGTATACATAATAAGTTCCAAATTGCCATTAAAATTAGTGCAGCGATAATTGAAATTCGGAGCTAACAAACCGATAGACAGACAAACAGAAATGAGTGACGTAGATTTGCGTTATACACCTATTGCAAAACATCCCAAAAAGGTATAATGTCAAAATAAAAAATGTTCGCGATAAAAATACCGTGTTCGCGTGGGGCAAGTAATCTTTGTGCCTGTTTCATGGTTTTGTACAATTAATAATTATTCCTGTCATGAAATTTTAACAGTATGCAGCCTTACATGTCCAATGGATGTGGTTGTCAAATGATGTCAACTGTCAATGTTTGCACAACAAGTTCGACTTTTCTAAGCGATCTTACCTGAATTACTATTTGGTATTATCAGCCATGTGCAAGAGAAAAAGTGATTTCCAAAAAAAAAAGCGAAACATATTCCAAAATGTTATTTTTCAAATAAGTAAATCCTTAATTTGGTTAGAACAAAAACCCTAAAAATAATCTGATTGATCAAGCCCATAACAAATGATGCCGTGAGTCAGACTGAGTGTTAGAAGGTGAAAAAATAGAGCCTATGTGGTTCCAAGTATATTTCCTTCATGCTTGATATTGTGGGCGTCGATAATCAGAGGGTTTCTTGACGCGCTGCGTAAGCTGTCGTTCGGGTAGCTTCTTTGTATTATATGATACATGTGACATGCCCCGTACGGTACGAAGGACAATAACACGGACATTGACACGCAATAGCACTAACTTCATAACGTTGAAAAGTTGAAAATGTTGGTAGGTAAACATGGGGTTCAGAAGCAATAAATAGTACAAGGTTTTTTTTTTAAATGGATTGACAGATCAGCGATTCTAGGGATGCGGGGACAAATCCTGGTTCAACCGAAGTGGTTCATGGATTTATTTCACTTAATTTGTATGTTTCTTATTTTCATATATCTCAAAGACTGAAATTTTACCTCCCTATAGTTCGGGGAGTAAAAAATGGCGTTGGTACATCCCCGGCAATAAAAAATACACAAACGGGTTCGAATTTGTAACTGCAGATCTTATGAAATTCAACATTTTGCTGCTGTGCATGAACTGCAGAGCCAATACGATTAACGCCAATGGTAAATAGGAATTTGAATCATTTACTATCTTGTTCAGTAAAACAGAAGCTGAACAAATAAGAGCCACTTACTATAGAGCTGTTAGTGCCCTAAAAGCACAATTTTATCATAACCTGAATGGACACAGACAGACAAACAGACACAGACATACAGAAACAGACATACAGACACAGATATACAGACACAGACATACAGACACATACTTACAGAGACAGGCATACAGACACAGAAATTGCAGAAACGTCCTTTTTGTAAGTTTCTCAGACTCCTTATTACGTTTCATTTTAGTTTTTCTCAGGATCAAAAATAAAAATGGAGAAATATTCCAAATTGTATTGGACATTGGTAACAGACGATCGATCCTACGTATTTTTTTCTATTTAATAAGAAAAAACACCGAAGTTTGACGTTTGATAAATTTTGACACTTGTTCGGTTTGAAGAGAAAGGGCTCCTTCTTGCGTCAATGTAGCTTCTGCAGTTTATAGTGTTGTGGAATACGGGAAGGCGTTTTTTGCACCATGGGCAAATTGGAGCTTCGGCCTTCTCGAAAATATGTTTGTTCATCGCCATGGTGTGAAAGAAATTATACATTTATTTTGAAAACGGTGTAATTTTACAACATATAAACTTGGGACAATTTTCCGAATGGTTTTTATTTCGGTAGTACCTTAACTGAATAAGGATTATAAATAATTATTACATCTAATAAGTTGACTGTATTTCACCAGCATTGGTATCTATTAGTTGATTGAAGATCTATTTCTAGTTTTTGTACTGTTGTTACAGTTGTAAGGCTTTGGAAGTATTGCAAATCTAAGAGAACTCCACAAGGTTCTGTTTATCATCAATATTTTTGTATAAATTAAATACAAGAGGTCAACAAATCCAACTTTTTTTTGGTTTTCCGTTACGTGAGAAGTGAAATGTTTCAACCCTTATTGACGACATTCTTCTATTTTTAATTATATATGACCATAATAACATAGTTACTTATCCCATGGAATGTACAGCAGTAAACGTATTTTACCACAGTGCAATAAGTGAATAAAATTTCATTATTCCACGAACAACATTTTTTCTTTGTATTTGTTCTGAAAATGAAAAAACCAACTGTGTCGGATGCCAGAGGGTTGGAAATAGCTGCCATCTTTAAAGGTTTTCTAGTGTGTCAAATAACTAATTTATATGCAATGATAGCTGAAAATTTTCTATGTAAAAGTTGTTCGAAGTAAAATTAACTACAAAATAAACGTTCAACGAACTTTGTTGATTTGACTCAGTTATTGTCGGTCAAAATTTAACCATGCACTATGTGGTGAAGTTGAAATTGAAATGCCAATTAATAAAATTAGGGTGCTAGTAATTACACTCATTCTCTGTTTCTGACTAATCTGACTGGAGTATTGAGTAAAATTTCGTCATAAATACTTTTCGCTGAAGTAATTGTTGAAAACTTCATAAGAACATAGCTACTCAAATCTCACCCAAACTTATACACCCACAAAATGTTATTTGCATTGTCTTGAGGGACGAGAACAAAATTTTTCGAGATTAGGTACTAGAGGTAATGCCTTAAAACAAAAACTACGTACATTTTGTGCTTTATCCTCATAACCTTTTTGACAGTTCGGTGTCTGCCCGAATTATTTTTTAACCATAGGGGAACAAACATCCCGGCCGCCCCATTTGACAACCCTTCGACGATCTCCACTGGTTTTTGGAAGAACCTCGATGAGGTATTGGAAATTCGACCTCGTGAGGATGCTGGCCTTCTTTAGTGCTCGTTGCCGTTAGTAATGACATGACATTTGTGTGGTGCTACTGTGCGAAACAGCTCGATTAAAAAGTTACCATGGTAGAATTTATAGAATAGGGACAAATCAGCCACTTTTCTTGGCTATTCCAGTCTGTGGACTAGAGGTCCTTTGTTATATCAAGTGCATCCACTAGACGTATTTATCTTTCCGGGATTATATCTAAGGAGTGTCTCGAGGAGCACAGCTTTGTACTGTAGCAGTAGCTATCCTGGTGAATACAAATTCAGGTCTGGAAGTGAACCTCCAGCTTCGGGGACAGCTAACTAGGATACCTACTATGAGAGCCGGCAAAATGATTATGCCAAGATGTACCTAATACATTTTATCATTACAGACAATGAAAAACTCATTATCAAATATCATATATATTTACCGTTTATCTAATCGGAATTTAGTAGGTTCTTACAAAATAAACCCACCCAGGTAAACATGCTTTGTCACTGACCGCAACAAAAACACTCGTTAATTAACCGCATATTTTAACTAGTAACCATAACCCACAAAAATCTCATATGAATTCTTAGCGAGCAAAATCTGAAAAAATCCAATTAATTTACTGGTCCAATGCGCACCAATTTCCCAGAACGCCGATTAAAGTGGAACGCCACTGGTTGCAGTGTATATAGCGCGCTTCGCATCCATTATCCAACATCTCCGATAGCCGTGAT
Organism: Bruchidius siliquastri; assembly: GCA_949316355.1. Classification (NCBI taxonomy): domain Eukaryota; kingdom Metazoa; phylum Arthropoda; class Insecta; order Coleoptera; family Chrysomelidae; genus Bruchidius; species Bruchidius siliquastri. The sequence continues at coordinate 14,515,982 of OX438531.1, read as the reverse complement.
CGTCTAGTGGTTAGGACCCCACGTTGTGGCCGTGGTAACCCAGGTTCGAATCCTGGTCACGGCAATGTGCAAACATTGTCACGGAGGAGATTTTTTTTTATATTTGTGATTATATGTATACTATTCAGAGAGTTGGTAAGAAGTGTCAGGCGCGCACATGTTTTTTTGCAATGAATAGCTACGGAAATAACAGTCCATACAGCTAAGATAAGAACACATTTGTTCTAGTAAAAAGCTGAAATTGTAATATAGGTATTTGATATTAAGTCGTATATACAAAAAAAATAATTTTCTAAACATGTTTTTTTTTTAATTCTGTTGATTGTGTAATTATAGTACAAAGAAATCAACATTCCAGATGAGCTCAGAAACTATATGAATCAGTTGTCAGAAAATGCGGTGTTAATTTATTCATAACGCTCTAACAGCAAAACTCTATGACATAAAAAAATAAAAAATTAAGTGTGGGGGTGTCCGGCATTTTGTTCAACATATATTTTAGTTAAATATCTCATCAAAACTAAATGATCACTTTGCGGCTATTAATCATTAAAACAAGGTAGAGTAGCAACAAGGTGCAGGAGCATGTCTAGTGTCACTCGCTCAAGGAAACTGTTGGACGAGCATTTTTCCTGACGTTCCGCCTGCCTCGGTAACTTTTTCGAGGTGCATCTTATTAGTTTATTCAGTAGGCATCATTAGGCTTCAATTAACTAAGTAGTTCACTTATTGACATCATGATTTGGAAAATGTAATATCTAGTTCCGGAATTGTGACTTTACGATAATGGAAAATACCATTTCCTCATCAACCATCTAACGGAAAATGAATTCTTTGAAAAACATTAGCCTATTGTCCCGAGTACAACAATATATTATGAATATAATACAATATACATATTTCCAGCTCCATGCTAAAATAACTGATATACCTACTAGACGACAGCGTCTGTGTTTTCCACTGTCCTCCCACTAAATCAAAGGATGTTAGAAATTAGTAACATGTTTCAGGAAAAGCGAAGTTGATGTTATTCGGGAGATTCCAGGCGTAGTTCGCCGTGCTATAATTAGGAAAAACAAGCAATTAATTTTAGATGTGTATTTACTGCTACATAAATTTTAGTGGTAGTTCTATCCCTGGGTTGAGCAAATCTATAGTTGTTAAAGCATCTTTGGGGGTATCCTTCATATTGAGGTCTTCTTGAATGGTTCTAGCTCAGACGTAAAAGGAAACATCAAAATTTAAAAAAAGTTCAGCTCTCATCTTCCTCTCCGATGGTCGTGGGAATTACATATTGTTCCATTTTTATATAAATTACGAAATTCATGTCATTATGTCACAACGTTTGTTGTTTATCTGTTATTTGTCTATCTGTGTATCTGTATAAATATACAGATGTCTATCTGCCTATCTGCCTATCTGTCTATCTGTCTATCTGTCTACCTGTCTATCTGTCTATCTGTCTATCTGTCTATCTGTCTATCTGTCTATCTGTCTATCTGTCTATCTGTCTATCTGTCTATCTGTCTATCTGTCTATCTGTCTATCTGTCTATCTGTCTATCTGTCTATCTGTCTATCTGTCTATCTGTCTATCTGTCTATCTGTCTATCTGTCTATCTGTCTATCTGTCTATCTGTCTATCTGTCTATCTGTCTATCTGTCTATCTGTCTATCTGTCTATCTGTCTATCTGTCTATCTGTCTATCTGTCTATCTGTCTATCTGTCTATCTGTCTATCTGTCTATCTGTCTATCTGTCTATCTGTCTATCTGTCTATCTGTCTATCTGTCTATCTGTCTATCTGTCTATCTGTCTATCTGTCTATCTGTCTATCTGTCTATCTGTCTATCTGTCTATCTGTCTATCTGCCTATCTGTCTATCTGTCTATCTGTCTATCTGTCTATCTGTCTATCTGTCTATCTGTCTATCTGTCTATCTGTCTATCTGTCTATCTGTCTATCTGTCTATCTGTCTATCTGTCTATTTGTCTATCTGTCTATCTGTCTATCTGTCTATCTGTCTATCTGTCTATCTGTCTATCTGTCTATCTGTCTATCTGTCTATCTGTCTATCTGTCTATCTGTCTATCTGTCTATCTGTCTATCTGTCTATCTGTCTATCTGTCTATCTGTCTATCTGCCTATCTGCCTATCTGTCTATCTTATTATCGCTGAAAAAGCAAAAAATGAAAACTAACATCGTTCTGGTAACTTTCCGAGATATCTATTATTAATATAATTCGTCTGATTCCGGATCTCCTCCGTACTTGTTAAACACGAATGATTAACACACAAACTGATCATCTTCTATTTACTGGCAAAAGTAAGTCAAGTTTCGGGGAGACTTAATCTACTTGATGCAATTTTTCTAAAGGACTAACGTATTTCATTGTGTTTGTTATTTCTACCCGGTTGTTGTTTGGCATGTGTATTTCGGACGCTTTAACTGATTAACAGTACTTCAAGTAGACACTTGGAGGTTATAACAATATTTTCTACTGGATTTAATGTACTTTGGGAGCGCATACCAGGTCTTGGATATAAAGGTAATTACTCTTTCGTTAAACAACATAAATAACAATTACCTTATGCTGAGGAATTCGAACAGTTACATTTTGTTGATCTAGCAGAAAATTATTTATTTTAATGGCGCCTTTGATGAGAGTGATTGTGCCTTGTGCCTGCTGCAGTGAAATGCATTCCTGATTTTTATAATTTTATGATTATGTAAACAGCGATAGAAACAATTGTTGAAGCAGAGCTAATATATCGTTGATTTCTATTATGAAAGTATCATTCGGGTTAGATAACTTTTGATAACAGATGTAACCGGTTAATAGTGTATACAGAAATTGTGATTTGTTTTATGCCAATTGTGTATGACTTTAAAATGCTAAGAATAATAGAACTATCAGGCTTATTATTCACTCTACTATAAATTAGATGACACATACAGCATTCACAAGGCACAGCATAGAGATATAACAATAAAACTATGTTTTTCTTCAAAACCTTTACGACAAACATAAACGAAGCAAATATGTCGCCTGCAAACATAATTAAATCCAAAAATAACTTCCTCCATGAAAATGAATATTTATTTCACAAATTGGCAGCAGGCGATAATCTGGATAAATTTCGACTCTAACGGTCCTACAAATGACTTTTGGCAACAAAGATGTAAATCAAGTCAACATTATGTGTTCTCGGGCTAGAGCAGTCTCTTATTCAGTCATAAAGTAGGATTACTGTTTCCATGTCTGTTCAAATTAGAACTATTGGACTTATCGGTGAAACTTCCACTGCCAAACCATGCGTGCTTACCATTGGCGATCGGTCGGTATTCAGGTTTTTTTACGGATATAGCAACGCTATCTGGTCATCTGAGCTTTCCATCGTAATTTCGATGGTCTCTAATCTTACTAGACTAATGTGTGAGACTCCAGGCTGATTAGTCTTCGCAAACTAGCATTCTAGCTACAATCATAACAGAAATTCTAGCAAGGACCATAGCAGAAATATACTGCGCATTCCTAAGCTGCATTCCCACGAGAGAATACAAGGTTCTATGTACTATTGTACTGTGTCTCTTGCAACTTTGAAGCTATCGCATTGGGTTATGATGGCCATGTTCTGGTATATATCAACTATCAATCGTGCCATGGCGTCGAATCTCAAAAAAACAAAATTTGTAACAGTTCTAGTATATTTTTTGTTTTCGCGTATTATTCCACAGCCACCCAAATTACATAAAAATCAGCAGCGGATACTGAAATTACTCTGTGACAAAAACTCCAACAGAGAATAAAGATACCGATTTTTCTGATTCAAACAATAAAACATATCAAAATCATATTACCTGATATTGTTTTATCGGAATATTTTTCTCGATCATCTATTGTAACTAAAATATTTATTTTGATTACATTATTTGATAAGAAAGATACATATGATTGACCTTCCTTATTGGTATTTCAAAGTGACGCAACCGTTTAACAAAGCATTCGACAAATAGTTTCAGGAACTTTCTGTAGTTCACGGTGAAAGTAAAAACGTTTCTAAAGTTTCCACCCTTGTGCCGGTTGGGGCATCATCTGGCCAAATCTACCCCAAATAAAGCGATTGCACGTCAAGCCATGACCGATAAAGTAACCAACACACAGAGAACGAAACAGACGTAGACTGGGAGAGAAAAGTAATGAATTAATTCTCATTGTCGTCTGTGGGGGTTGGACTGGACTAATCAGCAGGTTCATTAGTCACCGGGGAAAGACCGATTGCTTGCCTTACTGCTGCTGTGCGCTGGCACTAATTAAACAACGTCCGTCCATTCTGAGACCGCTCACCGAAATTTATAAGCCTTGATTTATCTCTTAATTAATTTTCGTTTTTCAGGTGGCGAACATATGTATCACTACTGGAGTTGTTTCGGTCAATTTCCTGGTCCGGTAAAACAGCGAAGTTCGGTGAGTTATAACGCAATAATAGAAACGTATATGCGGAAAAAGTAGCAGCAATTCTTATTTCAGTAACTATTACTTATATCAATATGCTTGAAATTTGATGATTCAATAAAATTATATTTACTGAAAAGGTTTCAGCCTGTATCTTTTTCATTGAATGTTTGAGCAATCAATCGATCAAAAATGACAATATTATTTTCATATTTTATTTTGTACTTTGTTTGAAGCTGCCGAGGCAGTTAAAAACGTTGATAAAGACGCTCAGTCAGTGTAAGCGTTTTTACAGCATCCGGTAAAAATATTGGTAGAAACATATATTGTATTCAGAAGTTAGGTTTCGGTTTTTTAATATGAGTGTTGTGTCACCAACAAATTCTAACTAGTTTGGAATAATAGGCAATCAGTTTTTTCATTTTGTTCATCATCTGGTCTGAACTCGTGGGTGTGAGTTAACATTAGTAGATTATAGCAAAGATGACTGAATAAACATCTAGAGTTGGAACAGTCGATTGTTGAAATTCATAGTGGCTGTCTTCGGAATAAGCCTTTCATGGTACTATGCGACGTTTGTAGAAACGACTGGTCAGAGATGTTGATGTATGAACAATGGGTGCAGTGATCCAACTTGTTGTAAACATTGATCATAGTAACAACAGGTATCGGAACTAATAACCAGATCGATAAAGTTCATGAGGAGGATGTTCAAAGGTCTTCGACACAATCCAACCAATGTAATTATTTATTTAACACTGTAATAAAAATTCTATTATAGGAATTTCCAAACAGCAGCCATGTTTTAGAATCGGCGTATGTTTTGTTTTCCCACTGTTATTAAAACATAAGTAGTGAGTCAAACATCAGCAACGATATTTTAGTGATCACTGTGTAACCAGTAATAAGTAAATTGGCAACAATGTCATAAGCGGAAGTGTAAGACTTGTGTTACTAGTTAATGATTTTGCTTTGCGGAGGCGACGAACGACTCACTTGGCTTATTAATGATTTTATTTTGCTGTCCAGCTTTGATGTAAAATTTGAAATTTCCTTGGTAAATGAACTAGCTATTTTCACGAAATGCGAGATAATTTTATGAAGAATTAGCCAGAACGCGAGTAATTAATCTATTTAAAGCTTTTGTTTACTTGGCATACATTAGCGCTGAAACGAGCATGAGTGTCGAATGAAGAAGGCATGTGTGGACGTCGAAAGGAAAATTGAATCACTTAAATAATACGACGCAGTTAATCGAAGCCCCTTTACATCTTACAAAAATTTTGCTTATTCTTATTGTGGGTAGGACAAGGTCTTATTACTTGGAACGCCAAAAGCCTTTCACGAAAAATTTCTACAATGAGTTAGGTAATACATTTTTTAGATGTTTCATGTTCGTCTATTTTATTGTTTGGAAAGTGCTATTCGCATTTTGATGAATTTTTGACATTAGCAAGGGTAATATCAGCTACAGTTTTTCCTAAAAATCGGTTTAGTAATGGTCTAGAAAGAAATATTATGAATGCTTAATATTAATTTTCGAATTTCTGACCATTTTCAAAAAAATTTTAGAAGGGACCATAAATTGCGGAATTTCTTGATGTCGATAAAAAGTTCCTATCAGCTCCAACCTTTTAATCCCGGTAATCACCCGTACTTTATTATTGTTCACACATTTATTTCAAGACAGCACCAGAGGATCCGTTGATATTGGCTTCTAAAGACGGTCTGTTTGGCTAGTAGGGTTACGGCGAGGCTGCTCTAAAATTGTACTACAATTGACAGAATAGTGTATTAGGAACGGTCTGATTGTACTAAATATTATAGTTGGGCAAAAACGTCGATAAAAATTCGATCGATCATCCCATCCAACCTCGTCGACTTATTTTGAATTTCACACATTTCTACGTTTTCAGTTCAGTTCATTTTCATTTTCAATTCCAAATTGTACTAAAAACATGAAGATGTACTAACTTACTGGATGAGATGCGATTGTACTAAATCTAGTACGTTTGTACTAACAAAGGTAACCCTGTTCGGGCCAGGAAAGAAATGTGGTCGTGGGTATGGTAACGTACAATGCTGCCCGGTCTCATACTTTTGCTTGACTCATGAGCAATCATGTTTCTGCATGCTCTTATGCATTTAGAAATAAAACCTCAACTATCATCAATATTACTTGAAGTTCAAAGATAAACAAACAAACACGACGGCAGAGTGGATTTGACCCTTCATTCTTTGATTTGGCAACAATCAATACTGATCGGTTGAGCTTTTTTCTGCGCATTTTATCATGAGGGGTTTTCTAATATATCCAACTTATGAACAATACATATTTAATGCATTTCAACTATTAAACCAAATTTAAACTATTTTTTACAGGTTGTTTGAGATTTTAGAAAATACCTGTAGTCTATGTCTAGTAACTACTGCAGGTAAAGGCATTTTAACTGGACAAAGGTGATAAATAATTACGAAAGTGCAATCTAGCCTCTTAAAAATGGCGCCAAGTAGTTTGACTCTGTGTCATGTGAGATGGTATCAGGTTATTGAAGATTATGATAGAATTTTAGAGCTGCTGATACAGGAAGTTAATTTCGGAAATTTCTGGGAATCTTTGGGAATATATTTTTAAACTATACATGATTTTCCATATTTTCGACTTTTTGAAATTTAATTCCAAACACACAGACATTAATGGCTTCAAAATGTTATCTGATACCATTTTCTAGGAAGTACAGCATGATATATTTGTAAAAACATGTAGAAAAAATATTTCTTATTTATTTCTGAACGAATATCGATACATTTTCGAACCTAGGTCGCGACATGTGGAGTAAATGGAAAATTGTGGTCTAATTGATCCTACTTTATGTTTTATACGAAAGCCAGAACTAGTGAAAAAGTGATTTTTATGTAAAGTCTGATCGTAGTCATAGTCATAGTCATATTTGTTGAAAATAAGGAAAATGGTTGGAATACATCCATACTGTGGACTAGTTTCAAAAGATTTGCAGATCACCTTAACGAAAAATGATCACTTTTTTCTTCGACATTTTTCTTAAGGAAATAACCGTTTTGGAATGAACATTAGAATAAGGTCTTAGTTATACCACTTTGAAAAAAACTCTGTATGAAGTAATCCAACATGTGCTTTTTGCATTGTGTGGAGAGTAGGAGGTGTTTCCTAGCTCTGAAAACGTATCTTAGCTTTTTTCCTGCAACTGTTGCATTCGCGTAAACAATTATTCATGTTAAATAATTACTCTCATATCAATTTTTAGTAATTTTGGTATTCATCAGAACTGGAGTGCCTTTTATCTGAAAGAGTACAAAATTTGGTATTGTGTCTTAGTCTCATGTCCATGATGATGACATCTTGATGACCTAAGGAGGAAGGCAGTCCTTGATTTGTTTTCATTATACCAATCTTAAGAGATGGGTCTACTAATCTGAAAGTTCGCCTGCAATGTGTGATGATCTAACCAGAGTCATTATGCTAGTAAGATCATAAATGTTGAGTAGAGCAGAGAAAGTCCGATCCCTCTAAATCACCCACGCTGATATGTGGCAAACAGGGGAAAATCTATCGACCATTGCAATACAAATACTACAATACGTACCACAACGTGATCATACATAACTAAGAATTCTGTAAAACTTTATCGATAATGAATAAAAGATATGAAATATATATTCCCAACAACAAAAAACTACAATGAAATCATAGGAAACCGTTCAAATCAAAAAGACACCGTGTGGAGTAATCATTCCTTGCCCTATACGAGTATAGAGGCTCTTAAACACGCCCATGCAAAAGCTAAACAGTGTTCTGTCTGTCTCTGAGTTGTGGGTGCAGCACAACAAGTACAATAAACATTCGCACATTTGATTCCTAATATACCTTTTGGACAGGAATCGTGAGACAAATTCTAAATAAAGCCATTTCAGTGGTATATTATTATATCAGTGCTATTTTAGTGCTAGTTGAGCATATAAATTATTATGTGTGAATGATGTTCATACCTCATCGTCTCCTTTTAGGCATAGGTGTTCCCTGGTTCTTTCTGGTTGATAATAATACACACATATATATATATATATATATATATATATATATATATATATATATATATATATATATATATATATACCGAAAGTATTTGTCGAAATGAAAAAATGCTATCCTACAGTTTGAGAGATTTGAATAATCAAGTCAAGTATGTTTGTTTACCAAATATAGAGCTTGATATATAATATTTAGAAAATAGTTAGTACCCACTAAGCTTTTTGACAAGATTTGTGTGTAGGGGAATTCCTTTATGATTTTCCTTCATACTAAGCTATATGATATTGAATGGATTTTAAGGAACAAAATAAAGTCGATATCATTTGGGAGATTTCACAAATGTCAACAAATTTTCGAAACATCCTGGAGACGTAGGTTATTTCAAGATTCAAGGACTATTCTGAATAAATACGTGGTCTCTCTGACCGATTATATGAATGATTTATCGCATATTGTATATTGAGATTCGATCACTCCTACTTTTTTCATATTTTCTAACATCACCGTACTACTTGGTTCTATAACAAGAAAATTGCAGGCACACTGACGACAAGTTAAACAAAACCCAAGAATATTTAAATTTCACGGCCTAAGAGTCCGAGAATAATAATATATGTCGTTAGCGTTATTATTTTATTCACAAATTGAAATAAGTACATGTCCTTACTGGCATAATGTGAGGTTATGTTACCGCTAATCCGCAAAATGATACATCCAATGCATTACCCGTCGAAAAAATTATTAAGCCTTACTGGAGCGTATAAATGGCGGATGTTTCTTTTTGCAATGTAGATGGCATTAACCGTAATTACGTTGATAGTCTGAATATGCATTTTTACTAAATATAAATACTCACTTATATACCATGCATTTTTGTGTGATGGAGTAAATAAGTAGAAATGGTAGGTACTCATTTTATTTGTTCTTCTGCGTAACGTATCAACAGAACCATATTACCATGAATGTAAGTAGCTTGAGCAGCAGACTGGTTTTTCTGTAATTAACTTCTTAAGTCTCTGAAAGAAAAATTATTTCTGAACTAGTTGATAAAATTAGTTTTTTATTTTTGATCAGTTTGAATGACGATCTTCTTGGAAAATAATAATGACCATAATGAATTGAATAAATTAATATTCAGCCTTTGACACTGCTACTGCAAATAAATGAACCCATTTTATTCTGAACAGAACTGTTTTGGAAGAAAAAGTTCGACAGACTTCCAAAGATCAACAAAAAAATTCATCAGCATTATTATGATTATTTAACTAAAAGCAATTTTATTAGCTTATCGTAAACCAATCTTGGACGACGCCATTCCGTCCTCCTTCAGACTTGTATCATTTGCCCATCTGAAGTCTATATCGTGCTGACCACTGTTAAGAAGGACGACACAATGGAATTGATGAAATTGCAACTCTTTGTTTATAAAGTATGATGCTTTTCAGCAGTCCAGCTTTCAAGTTTCATAAATGATGTCTTCTATAAGGACTAGCATTTTAATGGTGCTATGGAAGCTAAAAAGGGGGATCAACGGGAAGGGCTCGTTCTGGATTCAGGTGATATTTTATTTACCAAATACCGTATGTTGGAGAGGTGAAATTTAGAATTATTGTTACAAAAAATATAAATAACGATGCCAAATATTATCGAACAATTGACAACTGCACCATTGTAAAATTAAATGAAGTAATACAGCTGCTATCTCATTTATTTTTTTCTATATATTCGGAAAAAAAAGTCATATTACTTCTACACTAAGGTAAGCTACACTATTAAAGGCTTTTCGTCTGTTTTGTAATCCGTTGTGAAATGCATATTTTAGGGCGTATTTTTAACTTTTCAAAGATCGTTATAAAAACAACTGTCTTCATCTTTGAAATGAGAAGTTTCCAGCACAGTAGCGATTGTCAATATTATATAGTTACTATAATGACTAGTTATTTGTAGAATAATTGTATATATATTTCAATTATGATTGGGTATTTGGATGAATCTAATCCAATCCTGCAAGGAGATAGCTGCGAACATTTAACCGTCGTAACTATTAAGCACGGTCTTGTGACTTTCATTACAGTCATCTGGTGTATACATGATGTATGACATTAATGACAATTGCGGTCAAACAGCGAAAATGATCGTAGCTGTATGTGGATTGTAGAGCATATTATGGTTATTGTGCTGGTTTAATTACATCCGAGGAACAAAAGAAAGCGGGTGCATCGCAATTAGCGATTTTTTTAAACGACATTGTGAGCAGTAGGTTGAAAATTAGTAGTTATGTGCTCGGAATTTTCCGGCACACTTGTGTACTAAGTAGAAGCGGCCGAAGAATTATAAATTTAAATAGAAGACATTTCGAAATCGTATAAAAAATAAGCTCAGGTATAGAGTAAACTTAAACAAAATATATCCGATAAAAACGAGGTCCAATTTAAAAATAAACATTTGAATCGGCTTCCAGAGCTATTGATTCATTAGCATCAAATTCTAATTCCAATTCTACACGAAACGACAATTCCCTATGTAAATATATCAAGATTCCTAAAATTTATCTAATGTGATCATGTGAATCAGCAGTTCTAAAAACCAATAGTCAATAAACTGTTATCGCTACACGTAAAATACGGAGGCAGCCTGCTTGACGCAGTTTATTAGAGGCTAAATAATATCTTCGCAGGTATGTCTATGATCGTTATTTGAAAAAATGTAGTCATGTATTTATAGAAGTTATTGCTAAAACAGATGCAGGAAAATTGTCCTCTTAAAAAAAGCAAGCTACGATCTAAAACGTCGTACAGCTTGTGAAAATAATCTGAATAGTTCTAGTTTGTTTATCCTAGAAGTTGAAGGCAAATGTTTAAACGATCCCCTTTATCAACAAAAGCTTATAGACTATATGTAGATCAGGACGTAAGAACTATTCATGAGCAAATATAAGTTTTATCGTTTTTAGCCATTACTCTGCCGTCACTGCATACATTTTCAAAAAATATAGAGATTTTTTCTTTTGATAGTTACAGTTTAAAATAAAAATTTCATGAAATCAAAATTGTACTTTCGCAGTGATAGAGGGGTCAAGAATCAGTAGACATACGACAAACGACAGACAGCTGAACGGTTATGATTTTTCATAATGTTTGACATACAATATTATAATTCAATTTCGGATTTTTTCATGATTTTAACGCAAATTGGCCCAGGAAGTAATACGAACAGTTTACAGATATAAAATCACCCGACTGGATACAGAAAGACAACCAACCGTTTATAGCAACATCTACAACCTGTGGTTGTATATCTGGTTAGCGCGGTTCTGTAAATAGCCTTATTAACATTTCAGCTGCCTCGGATGCGTTTATCAAAATACAAACTATATAAAGAACAAATTTTGAAACTATGATCATATTTTTCACTGCTTCTACAACTCACAACTATTGTGAGAGGCTAGAATTCAGATGACGCATTTGCAATGTTGTTCCTCCAATAGACGGACATAATGTTACTCCACCTCAGAAAGCTGCCTGCGTTATCAGATAAAACAGAATATACAACCTCCGATTTGGGAGCCGAGATCAAACCATTAAGGAACCTGACGAAAACACGTATGGTCCATCTATAGATTTGGATTGATTAGATATTTTCCTCATCCAAACTGGGTCGCAGTTTAATGACACATCGGCAATACAATGAAACTTTTATTTTCTTTGTATAGTATACGAGTAAAATTTTGCTCCCATTCAGCTATACGCCTTCAGTTTTATGATGGTTACGGTCTTTGGTTCGTCACTTGATGGTTTTAGATGGATCATCAGACTTTTCTCTAGGTTTTCTGATAGTTCACTCTTGAATGCGATATGGAAAAATATTGTATGGTTGGATCACACTTTTATGATATTTCGTTTTATCTGATAAAGCAGGCTTTATTTGTTGTCCTTTGTTTTGAATCCATCAGCAATGCTGATTTTATACTTTGTAGTTTGACAAAACCTGTCGGGGCAGCTGAACTGTCAGTCAGTCACATGGAACTTAATCAAGCTGCCAGTAATGTATTATATGATTAACCAACTGTTTGTTTACTGCTAATTCTCCAGAATACAATTGATATTTGTGATGCCTTTGAGATAAGATCCGCTAACGTTTAATGTTGAATAAACAAAAATGTCCAGTGTCAACCGTTCACACCAGTAATAACCTGCAGTGATTGCATTGCTTCGCCCCTTTTAACGGTTTAACTCCCCACTCCTCCGTCTCGCTGAAAAAAGTTACCGGCATGTGTGGTCATAGGGCGCTTTTATGCATATTCATCCGCACGTTTAACATGTCCATAAAACAATACGTCAACGTACAACCCTTAAGTGAAACCAGTTTTATTTGCATGTTAATCTGGACGGGATAATCATCGAAAATAAAAGGGTTGTATCCCAAGCTACTGGACAAGGGCGTAGTCAAAACCTGGAGTATGGTTTTTACAATTCGGATTTGTTTACAATGTTCTATGTACCTGCATATTGCTACCATGCTTGCTCTTCAGTTATTTGATTGTTTTTTCAATCATTTGACAGGTCCTGACTGATAAAGAGAGAAAATGACAAAAATGATCCAAGTAAGATTTAGTAAACGAGGGTCAAAATAACATATACTGGGATCGTTTCTATTTTAGTTACTTTAACAGTGAAATCAACACAGCAAATACTTATCCGCTTCCATTGACAATGACGAATTGCCCAAACATCCATATGCCTATCTATTCAAAAATACACATTCGTTGTTCTTGAATGTACCATATGAAATATGGTGGGTTTTTTAACAGGTCACTGTCTCATAAATCTATAGGCTCCTGAATTTAGCGATTTTCAGCCAGCCCCGTACCTTCTATGTCATTGTAAAGAAGTGACCACGGGTCAGGTTCAAGCTAAAAAGGTTTAACAGCAAAAGGGTGACGCTATATGCAAGGTTCTTTGTTAACGCTCTGGAGTAACATCAAAAGATAGAAGCTAGAAACAGAGTAGTACTTCAAACAGGGTATTGGGAGCTGTAACAGATCTAAACACACACACACACACACCAAACAATGGCATCAGGCTTTTGTGGCAGCTCCAAAAAAAACTAAACCTTTTCAAGATAAATAATAAAGATAGCTTGGCTAATTCTATACGTTAACCACTGAAACAGCAGTAATGATGGAGATGTAGTACGATGCAATTCTCAAGAATAATGTACTTTTCAGAGCATATGTGACTGAGAGGACGTAAGTTTCTGTTATATTCTTCGACTAAACCTCCAGTTTTTTCAGGGCCTCAGTAGTTTTTTGGTCATCAGATTTCCAAGAGGGTACCGGATTTTAAATTTCCTCACAGCCCGGATTTTCACTCGACGTCCCAACAACTGTGAGATGCATAAATTCATAATAATTCATTTGTAAAATTGGGCAGAATTTTATTTTGAAATCAAAGCACTGTCATCATGGAGATGGATAATAAATGAGTTTCAACGTAATTGTAACTTAAAAAATATTTAGATTGTAGATGCTCTTACTTGGTGAAGCTCTTCCATCATGCAGATGAAAAGATTGTGAAATTAATACATAGTTTCACAAATAAAACTTTTTCTTTCAGTGACGCGTTTCGATTTATATTTAAATCTGACAGTTCGACGATGATTTAAATATAAATCGAAACGCGTCACTGGGAGAAAACGAGTTTTATTTGTGAAACAGTGTGTCAATCACACAACCTTTTTATGTGCATTTCCTAAGTAGTAAACAGTTATGTGTTGTTTTGATTAAGAACCATAAGTAGCCAGATAAATTAATGCGAAGCCGCAGGATAGGTTTTATAGATAACATTGAGAATGGAGTCCCTTCACGACGACCATGGATCGAATGGCTAGTAGTTAATATGTAAAAGCTCTCCAAAGTGTTTAATCAACAACAAGGGTTGACAAAGAATGGTACGCTGGACATGATGAATGCGATCTTATACGTATAATGGTTCATGTCGCCCCCTCGAGCAGTAATCGTAGCCATTTAATTTGAATGCTGTAATATCATAACAGACTATAGTTATGAAACATTCCTACGTGAACTGGAGGTATTGCGATCATTTTCATACACAACAAGGAAGATGCAGCTCCACATAAAAATCCCGTGCTTCCATACCTGGGAATTCAATGGTACCAGTGGCTGTTAGAAGAATTTCATATATTTCATAGGTATACATTAGATTTTTGTGATTCCATTCCGTTACATACGCAAGCTAACTGATTCACAATTTTCAAATGTTCAATTCAGTACTAATTAATTTCATACGGTATAACAAAAACATTTTAAAATTTATATGGCATATCTGATTCTTTAAGAACGCGTGATTGTTGCTGTATGAATTGTTGTTTTGTGCCTTCATGTCGAAAGTAGTATCACTGTGTCTTGTTAAACTTTTTGTCTAATTGTGTAAAGTTTGAAAATTTACCTAACATACTTTCATAGGTGTGTGTATTTAAAGAAAAACAAATTCAGGCTTTTATATTTATGCACTAAGAATGAAACAATTGGTTTCCAACGTATTCTAGATTTTTTTCCATAAGGCTCTTATTGTAAGACATACTTTAAATCTATTATACAAGTATGAAAGCATGCGGCATTTTTTGTTTTGATGTCTAACAGACATTTTCAGCTTTTTCTTTCTCTTAGTCTGAATTTCAGGAGCAATATTATATGTTTTCGAGGAAGAGCACTTATACATACTAAAATTACATTCAATTACTGACATCACTGACGAGAAGGACTGATAGATTAGACGCAGATAATAGGTTCGATGATTATATTTGCAATTTCTAATGCAGTAGGTACTTGCATGAATGTTTTTAGCTTCTTTAACCAAACGCTCAAACTCAAGGGATTTCCTAATACCCATTGAATATACCCACTAACTACCTCCCTAAAAAAATTCATGCGATAATCAGAAGTGTAATCAAATCAACTTGCTAGATTTGTCTGCATATTTGAAATTATTATTTGATATTTTATATTATTATTTAATTGTACTGTTTCATATTTTACTGAAGATAAAATGTTATAAATAAGGAAACCTCCGTATATTCCTTTATTTAGTTAACAGGACGACCAAAAACTCTACGGATTAGCAACGTTCTAGTCACACGATATATGTAGGGTGTATAAGGTTATCTTCAAACTAAGACACCACTATAATTACCCTTAAAGCAGGTCATTCATCACCGGTAAAAACAAGTTCGGATCGAGCACAATAACCTATACGGGTTCCTAACACATCGTACCCCGGCTGTCCCTTCAAGTCCAGCATAGAGTTCCGGCTACGACGAAACAAAAGACAAAAGGTGGCCAGTTTTTGCGACAACGCTTTGTCCAAGTGACATGGGAACTAGCTACGATTCACTTTCCTCGGTCCTCTTTTTATGAGGTCAGGTGGACAGAGGACGCCAGTGCGTATAATTGTTTTTAGTTTAAGGTATCCTCGAAGATAATGGTTCTGAAATTGTTGACCGTTATTTGTCCTCGGAAGGGACAATCAGATATGAAGATTTTCTCACGGAAATGATACGCTAATGCTGTTTGGCATTTTGTTACTCATACAAACATTTGAAAATAAAACGGCTGTGTTTGTAAAATAATATGCATTTGTTGACTCTATTTGCTGTTGTTTAAAAATAGTAACAGACGTTTCATAAATGTAATAAATAATAGGAAATTAGTTATGTTGTTACTTATATATAAGTATAGGCCATTAAAGCGTGTGTTATCTAATGAAACTTCTAAAATTTATCCTGCAGTTATATTTCTGATGCATTATATTTTTCGCTGACCGCTTATTGAAACCACATATGTACGAATGAATCTTTACTGATGTTTAGGCTGCTTCGCGAAACATATAATGAGTCGTATTATTTTTATCCATTATGATACAATTCAATTCAAATAAACAAAATCATAGGTCACATGCATGTATGTATCACAGATTACGTGACACAGAATGCTGAAATGAGCTTATCTATCTGTCTATAAAAAACTGAAAATCAACTGTTAACTAACAAGGGAGGATGGCAACAAAACAACATATACTTATTACGCAAAAATAAATAATATTGGCTAAAAACGTGTCTTAGATAATGTCTATATATTGACAACACAAGATACAAAGTTTTCCAAATGGCAGAATTCGGAAATAATTATGATTTTTTTAGTTAGTAGTAAAAAATAGCCATTACAGACAAACGGCCACCAGTGCACTGTAGTTATCTACCATGTCATGCACCTGGAGATTTTCAACGGTTTTTTTAATTTCCGTATTTGATTTTTGAATCATTGTATAACAGAAGAGCAACATATGAAAATATGCAGAAGCAATAAATATAAGTTTTATAATATACTTTGGTAGATGTTACATTTACACACGACCTGAAAGCTCTTACATATTTTCTTTGCTCTAGTTAAGCTCCCGTACAGATGAAACTGCAAGAACAGCCAATACCACTTCCCGCCAAATCCAACGGTCGTCACTGATTCAAATGTAATATGGTCGTATCTGTCAAAAGTATTACAGATAAGTAGGACATTGAAAATAGGCTTCAATACAATAACATCGCATTTCCAGATAAGATAATATTCTATGAGAAACGTAAAATATATGTACCATAATATATGATAGAATTTGAGCACAAAATTTAAGAACCCTCAAGGCGAGATTTAAGTACAGAAAATCTCAACTCTGGAATGACGGACACAAAATTTTAACAGCTATCAAAAGCTGTCAATTTTCCAAATTGATGTATTTAAGTAATTCATTCTCGCAAAATTATAAGCTACGATCTTAGATTGGACCGTGGTTATGGAAAAATCGAATTAGTTGCAATAATATTAATAAATTAAGCAGCTATAATCCGTTTCTTCGAAATATTCGGTGGATTAGTAAAACTACTGTGTATATCTGTGGTTCAACAACGACAGATATTCATGATGTTCGGGAAACAATTTGTGTTTAGTTACTGGTTCTGTTTCGTCACAGCTTAATTGTTTTTTAACATACATAAGTTGTTGGGATCTGTTCTCCTTTATTTTCTTGTACCTCCGAAAATAATGTTAAGTACTCGAACATCGTTATAAGAAAGAAGAAGTTAAATAAAAAAGAAGAACAAATCAGCTTTTACATTAGCAAAACTATTTTTTCCCCTTTCGACTCGTATATTTCCAATAAGTTGCGAAAGGATATCGCGAAATCAGCATGGTGTATCAGTAATTTGCAGCTCAATTAGTGAACTCGTCTAAATTATGTGGATAACTAATTCGTTTAAGCAGGAGGTTGGAAAGATTGTCCGGTTGGAACTATCTTAAAGCCATCTTAATTGCCGAGCACGATACTTTAGCATGACATGACGATATATTTTAATTCACGGAGTAAAATTAATGTAAAAATAATTGTATATAAAAGTAGATAATTGCAGCCATTACTATGTGTAACGAGACATAGATAACAGTCTCGGATGGTCACATAAATTTGCGGTGGTTAAGAAAAACTACGTTTAATTTGAATATAAAACGGTAGGAGGGCAACTGCAGTGGAGTGCGAGTGACATTACAATATCACTAATTGTCGAGTTGTCTTGGGAATTCATTACCCCTCTTGGTAGCGTTTCTGTATGTTCATACTTCACCAGGGCAATTCGTCCCCTAATTAGTTGCGTTGGGCGTTTTCCGACAAATAGCGTGATTTGTGTATATGGGTTGTTTCGAGGTTTACTATTTAAGATAATTAATTACAATTATGAAATGTTTGTCTGAACCTTAATGTAAATTTACGATAAAGATAGCCTATAGGATTTCATTATCGTGAATCTATTCGCATAGCATGCCAGTGAAAAGTAAGGCAGAGGTTAGTTGTTTCTGAACCAAGCAGAGACATTCTTGAAACATCTATCCAAGGGTTCTTACTGATAAATGTATAAGATTTAGCAAAAATGAAGAAACAAATACAGTCTAATCACAAAACAAATTTACATTCTGCTTCCCATCGGAGTCCAAATCAACATATATCATACAATCTAAGAAAGTTCACCATTCACATTCATGTATCAAAACTTGATGAGCGCAAGCAATTTTCACCTTTCAGTTCGCAAAAGTTCTGATGTGTCACAATAGTTGTAGAGAATGTAAGATACTTGTACCCGTAGCTCCAAACCGATGAGGTGTCTTGTAACATCAAGTGCCATCAATAGAACGAATATTAGATGGACCAAACGGGCTCATCCTCACCAGGCTCAACTTCCAACGTCTCGAAGGAGCTTCTTCAGAACGTCATACTTCAGAGTTGTGGAATGAGCTACCGTGGAGTTCATTATCTGATAATTCGACTACACAGCTTTTGAGAGAGACTGTTTATGACAATTTTAATATATTATAATTGATTGACTCACGTTCGTCAATGCCAACTTATAACTATTGAAATGCGTCAATGAATTCAAATACCCATTGCCTAATAAAAGTACAAAAAATATATTTAATTTAATTTTTATGACATTGTCATTAGGTGATCCACTGTCTCCAGGATGATAGTGTGTTTTTCAAATTATACATTCAACTGACCTATTATTATTATTATTAAATGCTTGAATAAGTAGTGATGTATTTGCAATTTACTTCATTAGTAATATACCTCCTACCAACAGAAACTCGATACTATACCAAAGTTCCCCGTAGACCATAAGATATCACTCTATAAAGGCAGATTTTCTGACTTGGTACCTTCTCTGTATAATACTGTCTAACAAATTTATAAAGGATAAAAAACACTTAAACGATGACTAGTATCGTTATAAACATCAAAAATTAATCTTTAGTTATATCCAAAATAAATTTCCATAAGCTCAGTCTGTATATAATCGTTTAACACAAACAAATTTTCAACTTGTTAAACCTCACTAATGAGAAACTTTAATACAGATGATTTTACTCCATGAACAAATACTACACCAATAATCGACCACCTTCTTTTCTAAGGTGTATGAACAAAAAATGGTAATAACAACGGCATACAAATAAAGTCAATAGAGCATCTAGTCAAATGTTTAACTGGTTCGGTTACATTTTTGACTCATCGGTGTGAAGAAAATAAAAATGTAAATTAATTCCAAACAGTAGCCTAACCTACATGTTACTAATTACAGTGGGTATGGACAGCGGTAACTGGAAGTCCACGTTTTCGTCACATGAAATCCAAGAGAGTATAAGCAAACAGTCAGCATGGGTGCTAGTAAGGTACAGCAGGGTGGGCCGTTAAACCCATTCAAAAAAAAACTTCACAATAAAGCATTCCTACAGCTAATGTATATACAAGTTTAGGTTATTTTTGTCTAATCTAGCACTATAACTTGTTGATGCATCTTACTTGTCCTGGCCGTTATCTAAAACCACATACACATGTCGAACTTTACTAATGTTTTGGCTACTTCGGCAGACTTGTCAGGTTACAAAAATTTGAAACCACAGTTTTGTAAATTAAAACACTCATGGTCCATCTACGGAGTAGGAGAATATTGATTTGATTTTTTTTGAAGCATACCCGAAAAGAGCTGTCCATAGTCGACTGAGATATTGGGCAGACATTCATTATTCCATTAGGTATTCAACTTCCTAAAGATTCATTTAAATCAATTTACTCTGTATCCCAAGCATATTCAGAGCTATATTTTTTCTGGATTTTTCCCACTGCACTTTGCGTTTTTAATTTAGTTTTCCTGTGCTTGCTCAGTTACGGATCTTGACTCATCTGAATACATTTCTCTAATATTTTCCATGTGGAGATACCATTCGAAAAAGCATAGTGGAGATACAATATTCGCTTCAATGACCAGGGAATTCCTGGCGTGAACTCCGAATCGGTACTCGATCAGACTTAAATCGATTCAGAGAGTTGGATTACGTGGACGAGGTCGAACTTCATAAGGAAACTTCGCCTGTTCGGTGCAGTGGCTCAGTGACTATGGTATCAGACGGAGTTCTGGAGACACTGGTTCGAGTCCCATCCACAACAAGCGTTTTTATAGATTTTTTCACTCAAATTTTCGTCTTTAACTTACTTTCTTTGAGTTCACAAAATTAAGGATGCAAAGTCATCCGAATAGTCTGACTGTCTTACAGGTACGTAGTTAACATTGTAACAAGTGATATTGATTAAATATGTTGACTTGCCACTACGTATTTTTCAATACCTGCGACATTAACCAGCTAATTTGAATCAATAATGAACGTTCCAAGACATCATTATTTCATTAATTCATTATGTAATGCCAGTGAAGAAATCAATATCTGCATAACTTATAACGTCACAGACACTGTACAAACATCTGTGTGTGTGTTAATTTCCAGTCAGGCATTAATCAAATTAGAACAATTAGTCTGTTTATCTGGAAGGTCTGTCCAGCATCTCGGTGTTTGTCAACAAACAACAGACTGCCGTTAATTACTTATATTTATTTTCGGACTTTGTTGGTGGTCAGCCAATTAAACGGCTCCACGATTCCTTTGTTTCCGTCGCCACCTAGATGATTGATTTTTAATTGAGCGAACTGAACACGTCCACCTTTAATCAACACTCTCACAAATTGAGTCTGTTAATCGGATTAGCTTTCCATGGTACGAAATGACGTGTGCTCAGTGATCGATATGAGAGCATTGAAAAAGGTAAATGAATGACGCTGATTAGAAGAATTTGCAATACTGCACATCTCAAAGGGTGACAAGGCCATATTATATTCGCATTCCATTCCTAATCTGCTAAATTAGAATAACGTGGAGACTTGTAAATATAGGAAAAACATTTTGGCGATCTAAAATCGTGTCTTCTGTTTCCGTTTGGTACCCCGATTTTAACATACGCACAAGTTTCAATTTCATGTTAAAAAACCTACAGAGAACAAACAACCGCTGTAGAGTTCATCAGGGATGTTATTGTGACCTCAGAAAAATTGTTGGCAGTTAACATATGGCATATCGTTACACCTGCACACTAGTTTACAGGACAAGAGGAGAAACTATTATATTCGCAAAAATGATGCTTAGTGGTTATAAACTTTTCTAGTCTCTTAAAACGTTTTTTCTTATCATGATCTGAAATAATAAGAAACTTGTGAAACGCACAGAAATACAGATTGAAAATCCATTTAAAATACTGACTCCTCAAAGAAACTTACTTCGACAAATTAAAAGTAAAACACTTTATCAAAAAACAAGCTCTTATTTAAATGCGCTGAAAAGAATAAAATAGGTTTTGTCTTTAATACTTTTACTATCAACGTATAACATCATTACACAATTTATATGATATAAACTGATCACCATTTTTTTTACTCTCATTCGTATTCTCAGCAAGTCCCTTCATTTGATACCAACATTGTAGGAAAGCATAAAAAACTTCGACCGCCATCTTTAGAAGTCCGCCATATTGGATTTAGAGTGACGTCACTCCATTTATTATCCATATTGTTGTAGTGCATTTAAAACAACTAGTCCGCCATCTTGGGTGTTTCGCCATTTTGGATTTAGAGTGACGTCGCTTTATTTTCCGACTTATTCTCAGCAAGCCCTTCCACTTGATATCCACATTGTAGGAGCGCATTGAGAATACATAGTGCGCCATCTTGGGTCTTCCGCCATATTGGATTTAGAGTGACATCACTTTATTTTTTGAGTTATTCTCAGCAAGTTCTTTCATTTGATGCTCAACTTGTAGGAGTGCATTAAAAATAACTAGTACGCCATCTTGGGTGTTCCGCCATGTTGAATTTAGAATGACGTCACACAGCCAAGCATGCATTGTCATCCAAACTAAACGTGTGTACAAAATTCCTACTCAATCGGTTGAAGATATCTGCTTTAAAATTGAGTTGCAAGATTCCACCGAATAAACATTGTTACATACATACATTGCAAAAGTTTTTAGAAAATGACCGAAATTCCGGACATATTGGAAAATTAAGCCTTGTAGATGTTTCGCGCAAACTCTGTGAAGAACATGATGCTATCACTGCAATCTTAGAGTTATATATTTTTGAGACGACTAAAACATGTTTTCAGACAAGAAGTATGTATTTGGACATAATGCTTCTCTCTCTCTCTCTCTCTCTCTCTCTCTCTCTATTAATGCTGCCTCAGACTTCCATTGATTTTTTTTCAAGAAGGCAGCGTTCATAGCTAGCAACAGCGATGTTCACATCAGGCCCAGTATAGAACTCAAGCCAATATAGCGGCCGATAATGAACAACATTGATATCCTGCATATAAACAATGATGATTTGGCGTCACTTACTCATTCACCGTCGGGCAGCGTGAGTCACCGCGATCGGCAGCACTGCCGGTTACCAGTCGGATATCGAAGTGAAGCGCAAAGACGTGAAAAATAGGAAAGCAGCATCGGAATAAACGTTCGATACGTATTTCACCTAACGATGATTGAGGATATCAAATCAATCGAATCATTGTGGAACGAAAAAAAAAATCCCAAAATAAGTCCGAAACTGTGTAACTAAACCATCCAAATATTTTAAACAATAATGGAAGAGTTTCACCAAGTAAGAGCATTTTCCATCTATTTTATAAAACACGGTTCTTAAGTGGAAAATACATTTTTATCGACCAAAGAAAAAATTAGAAACTCAGGTCAGGTCAGCGAATATATGTAAACATTTTGAAGTCCAGAATGCCTTCTGAAATTTAGCATCCCAATTTGAGTTCGACTCCCATGCGAATGCAATAAATTTCGACAGACAAGTCTTCAAAAAACTACCCACAACTCCTTTATCTTGCAGCAAATCCACCCGCAACCTTTAAAAAAATTAATCCATAATTCATTTTCCAAAGTGTAAACAGAGCTGTTATTTATTCCATTTCCGTTTCAGACAAAGAAATTAAAATGCCTTTCTAGGAGAAGCCGAGGTGGTTCAAAGAAAGGCAATTTTGTAAAATAATTAGCTGGAAAGTTGCCGGGAGCGGCGAAAAGGGGCATCAAGGCGAACGGACGGGAGGGAGAGGGCGGTTGCGGACATGCAACGGCTAAATTAAGTTAGATATTTAATTACAGTGCTAGTGGTGTGGCGTGGCACTAACAGCAGTACACCTTTATTAATTTTACAGGTGACCTTCGATACCTTGCGGGCGTACGGGTCACAGTAAAAAATCAAGTTTTCGGCCACTTTAAACATAATTTTGTTTGTTGTTATTTGAATCCAGACTCATCTTCCGTGACCAGCTGCATATATGTACTTACTCGATCATATCTGGTCCAGGATGTTCACCCCAATCCAAATACGTGAACCCATAAGGTGGTCCCTGGTATTCAGGGTAACGAGATAGCAGATCACCTGGCGACCTTAGGTACTAAGGGCCCCAAACCTTTGCTAGGTATTAACAGACGCCAGGTTAGCACCATTCTGACAAGCGTCGAAAAAGTGTTAACTTAGCTTTAAGGCGTAGCGTCTAGTTTCACCGGCAATGAGAAGGTGCACAATCGTATTCTGATTGTTATAGCTTAGTTCTTGTTGTCAGTCAGTGTCATTAACTGTAGTTCAACCAATAGTGACAGCCGATGAGTTTCCGTTAAAATACTGCTTCAATGTAAACATTACTCATCTGTCGCAGATTATGTGTCAGCAATATCCAATATGGCGAATGTCTGTAGATGGAGATGATAGACTATCTTGGGCAGATATTTAGTTGATATCTGTCGCAGTAAAATGCAAAAAACACACAATTTCCAAACCTGAGCTCCACATGCATGTATTCATAGTCATTTACGTGACTCGTAAAAAATATATTTTGTACCTCTCCGTGCATGAACTATTACAAAAACTGGACTAGTACCACCTGGATTGATCACATATGGTCATATGTATTTTGTAACCTGCATATTTTTTCGCACGGAGTAATAGGATTGAGTTCGGTATACTGAACAGTGGCACATACACCAGCTGACCTCATCGTCCCCTAGGACTGTGAGTATGTGACGTCACGATCGCCACAAATTGCGTCAAACAAATAGCCATAGATATCTATTAGTCGAGTAAATATGTGACCGCGTCGTATCGTGCCAACTTCTGATTGAATTAGTCTCTAGCTCGACAATACGGCGCGGGAAGCCGTGTGATGTGACGACCTCCAATTCATGGAAGCTGCGTCTAGAAGGATCCTGATGAAATCTCACAGACTTACATTGAAAGTCTTAAAAAATGACAGGTAATATTTAGACGCTGCACTTTCCACGCAAGTATACCGCTTCAGACATAAACATGTGAAATTTGAGATTTTGAAGTGTTGGTCTTTTGAATTTGCAACTAAAAAGATATATTATAATTTCAAATATAATAATAAAAATTTTTGTTGCTGAAAAGTTTCATATTTTCTGATAATCTTAAGACTTACTTCATGGTGATCAACAGTTCTGCAATCAGAGCATATTCTTCAATAAACCGATACATGAAATGTGAGATCAATCTACTTGATGTCACTTCAAGGGGCTATAAAGCACATTCTTAATTTCTTATGATCATTACTTAAGAGGGAATGCCTCAAGGTTCCATACAATTGCCAGAACAATTCCTTCTCCACATAAATGACCTCTTTCTGGCTTTACAAAAAATGTGTTTTGTATGCAAATAAATGACACTTCGTTGATAAACATAGTAGACAATTTGAGAGATTTATTGTTAAGTAGGAAACATACAGAAGCTGTTAACGAGTCATCGTGTACCTACGAGTGTACACCCTATTGCTTAATGAATCAAATAAATTCAACTGATATTGTCGAACAAAAGTATTAAACTGCCTGGTAGTATCGAAGTAAAAACTTCACATTGTAGTATTTCACATTCTCCCTCGCCACCACCCATTTTCAACCCCAATTTTAACTCCTCTCCCTCCAAATTCTAGAGAGTGTTCCGGAACCTCAGTATCAAAGTTCCATCAAAATCCAAAAAGTAGTTTCTGAGTCATAGAGGGGTTAAGGATTACCGGACAGAATACAGACAGACAGACAGAGAGACAGACAGACGGAAATGAATTATATGTTTTTTCGTGGTCTATATGTCATAAAAAACACTGGAATGTTTGTTATAGGTCCATCCATAGAAATGTAGAAAAGATGAAATACAAGGTAGTAATAATAACTGTTGCAATACGCGACATATGGATAATATGAACCTGCAAGCTGAGCAAATAAATAAACCAGAAATTAGGAAACTCCCTATGCCACATTTGAGCGTCACTTCCTCCTATTGAAGTCTTGAGGCTACAAAATGAGACTTCTTAATAAAACATAATTTAATACAATATTGTGGATATGTTTGCAATACAAACACTGCAATATTGAAAGTGTTTTGCTCATCAAACGTCCATTTTACGTCAAAATTTTGCGTGTTGTTTATTACGTCTCTCACAATGTGTACACTAGTCCTCTCCTGAAAAGTATCAAGTAGCTGGATCTCATCCTGGAACGATATCCTTACTTTTACCCCGCATTCTGAGAATTCACAACTAATATACCGTATGCACGCCAATGATTTTTTCACAGTTTCTCCAAATGCCATAACATAAACATAATTCCTAAACATTTTGTTTAGATGTATAATCGGTACTGAACTTATCTGCACTTCAATGGCTGTATACAGGGCGTTTCACATTTCCTTTCACAGTGTTAAACCTGGTTATTTGCCCCTTCAAATGGCATACTTCCTTATTTGTGAATATCAAGTATTTGTTGTATTTGATATTTGAATATTGAACAGCCTAGAGTGCCTGGACTTTCACAGGCTAACTCGAATTCATCAACCACACGTAGTCATTTCTATTCACCCACTTTGGAAATTCCAACGCCACACAATGGAAATATGAATTAATTTGAGAAAGGTCTAATTTGGCGTACGCAACCAGCAACTTCATTGGTATTTCGTGTAGATCAATATCTATAATGTATAGTATTTTTGGTTATTATTCATGTAAATCAGGCCGTTATGGGATTTGTGATTGTGATCCTTTCCAGTGGACGGTCGTGTCTGTCGTTGGTGATGACGCCTACTGTTTTAATTTCAGTTCCTAGTCGTTTAATACCATGCCCGTACAGTGACGGGTTCGCGGTCGGGGGTGCTTCACTTCCCACGTCAATATGAGAATCTCATTATTTTTTTGCCGTTAGTAAAAGAAAGTCTATTATTTACGAACCACTGACCCCGATTACCCTCCGTTCTTGTAAGACAAATGATTGTGCACACATTTGCCTCGAAAATACACAAATTATAGATTTACTTTGGAAAGCTGTGTGTTTGCAATTCTGCATGAAAAAATTAAAATTATGATGAATTTATGATGTTTGAAATAAATGGATACCGCCCAAATTGTTATAGAAATATAAAGAATCTTAGAGCCTCATAAACTTTTTCTAGAGTGGCCTATTCTTCCTCATCTGTTTTAGAAACCACTACAACTGATAACTGTAAGTATTCCAACAGTATTAGGATCGTTATAAATAACTACGAATGTGATGTTTAGCCAAGCCGAGTAGGTATACTCTGTATTTATTATTATTATTATTATTATTATTATCAATAGACAGTAGGCGGAAAGTCCGATGAAACTGTCACTATAAAGTCACAATTCACAATTACAAAATAATTAAAGATAACTCAGTAGTAGTGAAGTCTGATGAAACTTTCACTATAAAGTCACAATTCACAATTGCAAAATAGTCAAAGATAATTCAGTCAGTAGTGAATAAAGTCACGATTAACTCGAGTAAGGTCTTTGTCCAGTCTGTTCTTAAATGCATTCACTGAGGGGGCATCCACTGTCTCCTGGGAGAGGGCGTTCCACACGTAAACCACTCGGTTACTAAGGAAGTTACGTCTGGCTAGTTTCACACATCTTTCTTTTGCTAGTTTTTTAGTGTGTCCCCGAAGCACTATGTCACCTCCAGTTTTGTAGATGCGCAATTGAACGCCATAGTATCCTGACAAGATTTTGTGTGTCTGGATTAGGTCGCCTCTCTGTCGGCGCTCTCTTAATGTGGACAGGTTCAGTCGTGAACAGCGGATTTCGTAGGGAAGATCTTTCAATTCTCTTGGGATTCGTGTGATACGACGTTGGACACGCTCTAGTAGCTCGATGTCCTTCACGTAGTAAGGGTTCCACGTACTTACTGCGAACTCTAGCAGTGGTCTTATGTATGCTTTGTATATTTTCAAGATTGTAGGGCAGGAGTGATCTATAAATGCTCTTTGGATCAAATATATGAGGGTGTTAGCTTTCTTTACTATTGTCGCGATGTGACTCTCCCATTTAAGGTCTTTTGTGATTATAACTCCAAGGTCTTTTTGATTTTCAACTTCTTTGAGTGGTATGCCGGAAAGGGAGTATTCAGTTGTCGGGTTGTTTGCACCTATGTGCAGTATAGTGCACTCATTGACATTCAGAGACATCTTCCATCTATTGGTCCAATCCTCAATGGTACTCAAATCACACTGTAGAGAGTTCGCTTGGGCTATTGGATTACAGTACAGTTTGGTGTCGTCTGCAAAGAAGCATATTTTGCTTTTAATATCATTTACCATGTCGCTGATGTAGACTAGGAACAGCAAGGGTCCAAGAACCGAGCCCTGGGGTACTCCACTCCTCACTGCTCTTTCATCCGATAGGGCTCCGTCAATCCTAACTTGGAACCTGCGCTGGGTCAGGAAGTATTCTATCCAGGACAGAAGTGGGCCTCTAACGCCGCAGTGCTCCAGCTTGAGCAGCAATCTGCGAAAGGGGACCTTGTCGAAGGCCTTTTCGAAGTCGAGATAAATGACATCCACTGGTTGACCACTGTCCTGTAAAGCTGTCCAGTCGTTGAGGCAGTGGAATAAGATTTTGATTTTGTTTTCTAATTGAAGCAACTTGCAAATCGAAGTTTATGGATATGACGAAAACTTTGACACTAAAAATGTTTTTCAGAATTTATTAAAAGTATTTCCAAAATACGCTCAAAATGTTAATTTTTAAATTGATTCCATTATTATGTAAGAATTTGAAGGCGTCAACCTATTTGATAAAAATGCAGATAACCAATAAGCAGACCACCAACGGCTTTTATGATCAATAACAAAGGAAATAAAGATCTAAGCAAAAAATACAAAGTTTATGTAAAATTGTTGCTTATGAAAGCACATAACAGAAATGAGACAAAATAAGGTTTCACGGGAATCGATTGCAGTTGTTATAATTATCCTATTACACTTTTGTAAAGATGATATGATATAATATTGTGGCTCATTTCTGTTTCCACTTTCCTATGCACTAGGACTAGCCCTACATATTTGTGACATACGAGAATTATGAATTTATTATATGCTTTCATTCTAAATATTTTATATAAATGAGACTAGGTCGTCATAAGAAAAACAATGAATTCATTTTAAAATTGTATATCTCCACCTTCTTTTTCTAATACGAAAAACATTTCACTAAATCCATGAAGCTTCCATTAGTTACTGAATATGAACCCCAGCGCTACTCCACTAATAGGAATCCAGATGTAGATCTTGCAGTTCACCCCTAATAGTTTCTTATCTGCATATATCTATGCAGTCGCTATTAATTATACGGTTGGGCCGGGAAATATTCCGTTATTATTCTTTTAATGTGCGTCATTAGAATAAAAATAAAACATGAAGGACGGATTTGAGCCTGTATTTTTATATTCATGCTTGTTTTTAGAGTACATGTAGTCATGCGATAAATCAGTTGTTATGTGTTGCTTACACATTTCGTTTTGTCAATTTACGCGAGCTTGGAAAAAATTGTCGACATTTTTGTAATAATAGGTTGCCATTTTTCTTATTAACCTAACAGATGTTTTTGAATATCTAACTTATTTCGTTTAAATCGTATTCAGGTATTTTATGGGATTTTAGTGTAGTAGTATTTGTTTTGTGTCTAGCATGGATAGACTTAGTAGCCCATTAGTGTTTTTCATCTGTTCCTCCTTCTACCCTTTGTTCTTGAGTTCCTAAGTTTCCAGGACTCACAGATTAGACAAACTAACCGATTTTACTAAAGGGCAAAGGTTTGATGGACCATCGGCAAGACAAGACATCTTAAACTTGCAGCTGTTTATGTATTTTAAAATCACTTGATTGGTGGTCAAAGGACTGTGAACCGAAGCAAGCAGTTCAACTCAAGATGACTGGCTAAGATAAAGAGAATCATGAACCCACTATCATCTAAAAGATACTTCTTATCGATATATGTACATGGAATAGGGAAATTGACGGTCACTGAGCATCGCCTTGTATGTCAATCTGTCCATACAAAAGATATATAAGCCTCTGTATGCTAAGTTTTGGCAAAAGAGTTAGAATATCGAGCGAAAAAAATAGCTTAAAATGAAATAAAATTTTAATCAAACAACCAATCCCACAGCATACATATAAACGTACTCTATCAACGTTTGATTTGTTCGAGCTGTTTCGCCCTTGCCATTGCCATTTGAGATATAACGATATTTAAGAATGTAAACTAGTATCATTATGGTGTGGAAGGAACCAGAGTCAATCTACTTGAGTTCATTTTTATGTCACTTGTGAGAAATGCTAAAAAATCATATCTGTAATTACATCTCACGACCATGGCATACTGTCTCATACTTTTTAATCGTGGAACTCTAAATTGGAGATTATGTTTTTTCTTAATATTTAATGATATATTCATCGCGAAAAACCATGCCCCTTTTTTGTTGATCTGTCTGTCTGTTTGCCGTACCAGTTATCCTTGACTTCTGTATAACTCAGAAAGTAAACTTTATATTTTTAAACCACTGATCATTATTCATTTTTCATTGTCAAAAATGGGGGAGGCTGAGGGTTGGAAGGAGGTGGAGGTCTCAACATTTTCATCGCGTGAGCAAAAGACGTTCTCTCATCTATAAATGTTTGACTCCGGTAATCCTCCCTACTTGTTAGACATAGATGGTTATTAACACATTTGTCTGTATTTCATATACAGTCTTATCAGTTTATTGTGTTTTGAAAATTATGCGATTTCTTGAAATTATAAAAAAACATTTCTTCAAAACTGCAAATTTTACCACTTACCACTTTCCGGTTATACAATAGCAAGTATTATTGGGTTGTTTATTATTTCATTTTTGTTTGAAATTCCGGGAATTTGAAAACCCGAGCTACCATAAGCTTTGAGTATAACAAATGTCCATTTACTACGAAACGTCGGTAGCCATTGTAGATTTTATATGAGTATCCAAACCTGTATGGAAATCCAGATTTTCATACTGCCACAAATTTCAAACCCAGCTCTCCAAACATTTTGGCAGTATTTGAGCAGTAGCTCAACCAAGTTATTGTTCCTGGTTTCTTTTACAAATAGAAATAAAATCAGATGCTTTATTCGTTATATTTAGATACTTGGCACAATTTTTTCCACTCAGACACAATTAATTATACTGCCTAAAAGCATATATTAGAAAAAAGAAAGAGAGATGTAGGTCTCAAGGTGACATAAAACATTTTGAAAATACCCGTTGACTCACATGTATAATTACATAAATTAATTTTCTTGGCAAAAAATATAGAATGCCACAAAACGGCGAGATTATTTCTAGCTACGCTCAAATTAATAAAATATCGCATTTGACTATAAATTTCACACACCCACCAAAAATAAAAGATTATATAGTGCTGGAATTGTAGTGTCTCTAACACTATGTCAAAGCCGAGGAGAAGTTCGTTCAAAACGATTACATCAAAGAAGTTAGAATTAACATTCATGGAGGGTATAGGACCATTCAGCTGGTATTGTTATAGATCGAAACAGATTAAATGATTTTGTGTTCGGAATGAGCATGTTGTAAGTCTACTCGCAAACGTTCCTGTCACTATTTAACTAAATAGGCAACACTACAATAATACAGTGAATTTCTATTTATTTTAACACTACATGGCCTACTCACAGTACAGCCAATTCACAAGGTCTGGGTAAAAGTAGAAAAAATCGAAATTGAACTTTTTTTGTTAGTATTACTGCATCCATATGTTATATCCCATCAAGGTCTTAGTTTGGAGTATTTGATACATTATACAACAAAAATAAGCTGCACGAAGTTGCTCATTTATTTCATTCAAGTTAATAAAAATCGATTCACAGCGTGATAACTTTCAGGGCAATAAATTTGATGGAAGAGGGCAGAAAACTCCTAAGACATGTCGATTTTTGTAGTACAAAGGTACGTCATCTAACCCCTGTATAAAAACATGCTTTGAAGATGATTATGATACGTTTTAATATGAAATATGCTTGAGGTATGTTTGTATCCTATAGATCTCAACAAAGTCACTGTTATTGCCAAGATAACAAATAAACTGTGTTTCTTGTCTCTAATATTGGTAATAAAAAAACTAGATAGTGAATTAACAAATATTGGCACATAACATACCTTATTAACTTTTTGATATGTTAAATGGCATTGTCATGAAATTAAGTGCACACCTACCCTGCTATCTGTATCTATAATGTAAGAGGCATCAAAAATCCATGTCCCCTGAACTTCTTATGACTTCACTGATGCGAAGATTTGCTGATGCATTTGGCTTTATTCTCACAAAAATAAAACCCTTTTCAGTGACATAAGTCTTAAAAAGTTATCGTGCTGCCGCTAGAGAAGCAAAACCTAATTACACTGATATTCGGAGCTACTTTCTTTGTTACGATGCTATTATTTATTTAGTTGGATTTCAATACTTAAGATTATTAACAATCTAAATGGAAGATTCCTAAAGATGCAAAATATGACTGGGCTATCAATTTTATAACGTCACCCATAAAAATAAAAATATGCTTTTGAGACCCGCGTAAATAAGCAATTTGGCACACGCTCAACTATTCTAATGAGTAGCTTTAATTATTTTTATAATGATTTCTCGACTGCGTCAATCATGTAGAACGTATGTTTGTATTTTTGTATAGTGTGGTCGCTTATAGTCAAATCAACATGGTTATTACATATATCTAGTGCATTTTCTCTGCACAATTTCAAGTATTTATCAAAATTTCATCTAGTGCTTTTGAAACTACAACGTCTTATCACCACAAGAGAACGAATTTGTGCAAACAGTAACATGTTATAATCAAAATGCAGAAAGGACATCTCAGTGAAGTTATGAAAACATCTAAAAATTACTACAATAGCACCATGTGGTTAATATTATATCCAATCTAATTACACAACAATAGTTATTCAATTGGCTAGATACCTAAAACCGAGGTTTTAATTGAAATCATTTATTCGGAGCTATACTGTTCACAGGTCTGATCAGGGCGGTCCGTGAGACCGTAGCCTTTGAGCTAGTCGGTCATTTTACTTATACTATTAGTATTACGTGCCCTCTACGAATAGAAAAAGCATAACGGAATTGTTGTAGAAACAGAAATTAGACATATAAAAGTGTAATACAAATTACATTTTACTCAGTTAAAAAAATAACTCTACAAGTGACACCTTTGAAATTAGAGAAAAATTATCTTCCTGATATTATAACTTTTCAGTAATAAAAATTATATATATATTTGAGTATATTCTATGATTCGACGCTTGAAATTTTCAGTATTTTATATCATCCTATTTAGTAGGCGTTGTTTTTTTATTTCACGGATGGAAGTGTCCTGTTTTTGTAGATGTGATTCGAGAGCTTCTTTACGATAACAACTAGTACAAAATAGTTTTCGATGATGAAGAAGGACATGTGTTTCTGTTTAACGAACTTTCATTTTATACACAGAAGTATCAGATTATGATGTATTGAAACATGTCTGTTAATCAACTTTTGGGTCATTAAGTAATGTTAAGGATTTCTAGAAATGGATCCACCCTAAAGCTTTAACCCTCAACCAAGATGCTCTTGATATTCTTTTACACCCAGTATGCCTCCTAATTCACACTTTGCAGAAAAAAGCAGAGAAAACGGTATAATTACCATCTCTGAAAGCTTTCCGTTCCTTTTTTGCTTATTAATCACAAAAAGGACCTTAGTAGAG
Source organism: Bruchidius siliquastri (assembly GCA_949316355.1). Taxonomy (NCBI): domain Eukaryota; kingdom Metazoa; phylum Arthropoda; class Insecta; order Coleoptera; family Chrysomelidae; genus Bruchidius; species Bruchidius siliquastri. Next base: position 14,482,364 of record OX438531.1, on the reverse strand, counting down.
CAAAAATCGCCTGGAATAAGTAATAACTCAAGCTGTCACCCCTTAATTTACCTTCTAAGCATTTTATGCTACTTTTTTGGTTTGTCGCCTACGTAATTAGAAATATGTAAATTCTGAACAAAGCCCTGTTTAGTAATGGTTAGATAGCGATCGCCTCTGTATTATGTCCTTAATTATTTCCAGCGAAAGTAGTTGATTTTAATGCACGTCATCCAGTCGTGTAGAGAAAATATAATTGGCCTTAATTTGAGCTTGAAAAGAAAAACGGCACGAGAAATCATCGATTTGTTGTGAAAGTGTTGAGGGTAGGTAAATTAGGCATATCGGTTTTGGACAGCGGTCTCGTTTATTTTGTAGTAGAGGTTGATTCAGCATAAATACATTAGTATAAATACAATAAAGCATTTTTTGAACAATTCACCGCATGACAATAGGGTAAAAGGATTTATGAGAAACTGTCAGAAGTCATTTTCAAGTTCTTGAACTGGCCGTTGTAATATGAAAACTGGAGATGTTTTCTAGATCTCCATCATTAGCAGATATCTAAAAGAGCTGGTATTAGTGGTAAGTACAAAATTTTGAAAAAATATCAGAAAGTTAATTGAATTTTTATTTGGCTGCCCGATGATCTTAGTTTCATTTGGAAAAATTGTGACGTGTTTCTGATGGAATTCGAACCTTTTCGGATCAATCCTATTCAAGAAGGTAGGTGTTAGGTTATTGAGCTGTTGTTTTTTTTTTGAAATTACGTTAAATTTTCAAAATATCATTTGACTTTTCTTGCACTAAAAATTAACCCAAATTGAAGGGAACTCAATGTTTGGAAGAGCGACCTCTTCAGTTGTGATTGTAAAGATACAGCCCCTAACAGGCACTTTAGGAACTTAAAAAGGCTTTCCAGCAATAATGTATGACCCCATCTATCACAAATACTTTTTTCCTTAATGGCTCACATTTTGAAATGAGCAGCCTGGAATTTCACCTACCGTGAAGTACGGGCAAAATTAATTTTTCAGGGACATGTGCTTTTGGCTACCTTTGGTCTCTACAAATTTATCAAACTAATTTAGAAGATTGAGAAGAATGATTCATACATTTGATGTTATTCACGATTGACTTACATACATTTAGATACATTTACTTCATCATTGCTAAAAGTTATAGCTTAATCGAACTGTACTAATACATATCAGTTTCGTGTGTGTCAATTAAATTGTTGCAAGCTTATGGATTTTTTATAACAAATTCCTTCCAATAGTGGAAGGATCAGTCTTAAATAAACTGTTATCACTGTACCTGCAATACAGATGTAACCCTCTTTACGCCATTTTTTGAGCGTGAATAAGACTTGAACCCTATTTAGTTGAAATGCCATAACCTGCAGTTGTAAGAACTCATGAAACCCCTTAATAAATAATTTACCTGCCCTAAAATCTAAAATTCTTCATTTCGAAGGCAAATTTATTAAATCATCCACCCGTGTTTGTCAAATATGGAGAATTACGAGAATCAAACTTGAAATCAAAATGTAACGTTTTTTACCATACCCCCCATACTTCTATGATAAAATCATATTTGCTTGTTTTTTGCACTGTGTTGCGATATTTTAGTCCAATATCCTTTTATTAATGCTTGGTATGACTTCATATTTTTTCATTGTTTGATATCTCCGCCGCCAGAACAGAAAGCTTTCAGTTCTTTCCATAATAGTAACTTCATCAAAATCCGATTGGTTGTTTTCGAATTATAGCGGAGTCAAGAATCAGCGGACAGATGGACAGACCGACGGAAACGAGTGACTCGGTTTTTCGTCATGTGTATCATGAAAAATCATGAAAACGAAATACTTGCCCCCTCATTGTCATGGGTAGTAAAATGAACGTCCTCTATTATGTACTTCGACATATCAGAGAAGAATGCTTATATTAGCTTAACTTGTATGTAACTAATGTAAACAAATCTGAGAAACCGATTCCAATATGCTCCTAATTAATATTGCATTATTATTTATATTATTTGGAGTTCATGGAATTTGGATAATAATACAATAATGTAATAGGCAGTAAAACTCTTCAATGTCTACTAGTAAGCCCTTTATGCGTGGACCAATTTTATAGTGTTGTTTTCATTTCTAAATAATCGACATAACACGGTTTGTTTATACATTGTATTATATACGAAGAACGCTGTCGAACAAACAAAACTTCGCCTTAAAGCTGTCCGTGAGGCAGAACAAAAAAACAGCTGCCATGAGTTTTATGCGGCAAATTTTAACAGGCCACGTAGGTGTAATTAAGATCGCGTGACTACAGACTGATTAAAACATAAATTACTACCAAAAGGAAATTATTTTTGACGTCGTTGCCTCCAGTTAAAGAACTACATATTTGCTCATTCTGCTTCTTTCAGGTTTGTTTTTTATGACAAGCTTGCGAAGCAATTTGTTGTTTGTTAACCTTTCTGGTAAGATATAATAACTTTAAAATGATTCCGACTTTTCAAATTCATCAGTTCAGTGCACATCAAAATAACGGTCAATAGTGGAAATTTGCTCAAGGTGTCTTGAATGAAGAGCTTAATGTTTAATTTTTAAAGTAGCACGACAACACAATTCCGTACCACCCATCCATTCCGAAATTCTGATGAATTAACCTCCCACGCAACCAGATTAAAGAAACACTAAAATTAATTCGATAGATATACACCAACTTAGAACTTTAAGCGGGACCAAAAACCTCTATAATCTTTAAAGGTCGTTGTAGTGGTGGCCAGATGGTCAGAGGACAAGAACAAAAATAATATTGGAATGTTCAAATCTTGGTTCAAACTAAGTTGTAATTCCAGATAACCTCATATGATAAAACTGATAATAAAAAAATTAGTTACATACAAAGTAGCTGGCAAAACATTCGATGTATGATTTATAACCAATATTCCGACAATTCTCACGCCAGTGGGCGTTCAAATTATTTTGGTCGAGAAAAATTTTAAATTCGGGAAAATCATATTTTTATCGATCACAATATCTGTATTGTCTCTAATCTAGTCATTAATTAACCCGTCTAATATCTTGCACCATTCGGATTTTTGATGAAATTTTGACAACAGTTTAATAATTTATTGTATTTTATTAAGGCCGCTATTTGAAACCACATACAACATGAGTATCTTTACAGATATTCATGTTGTCTCGGCAGCAGAATGATACTCATTCATACATATAACATCAGTTTGCTTATGGTAGGGATGAAAATACGTAGCTTATGAGTCTTATGACAATAGATGTAGTCAAAAAACAATATAAAAGTAGCGCTCAAACTTCGTTTTTCGGTGATTCCGAGAACCATGACTGTTATAAAAAAATTACGGAGGGGTTGGACAGATTCTGGTAGATTTTGACCAGTTCTTAGAGCTATTGATACACTTGAAATAAGTACGGCAAATAGAGTAAATTCAGGAAAACTATAAAATATTCAAAAAAAGTTAAAAAATCAAATTTAGTTATTAAGTATTTTCTACATTTTTATATTTGATACTAGAAAGTCAACAGCTCTAAACTTCATGCCAATTTTTTTAGTCAAGTTGAAATGGGAATTACTTCAAACTACTTCACGACATTTCTTTCAATTGGATGTTTAAATATTAGCAAGTGATGGAGGAAAATGTAATCATTTTTGCAGAAGCATGTCAAATGATTTGTATTTTGGTGAGGCAGGAGTTAAATGCGACGATCGTTCTGCAAAATTGAATACCCTTATACGGTACATCTGTGTCTATTTTCGACAGCAAGTACGAAGAGTGCACTTAGTTACTCAGGATTTCATGTCGATAACATTTCAGATATTACTGTTCTTTTTGCCATATTGAAATGTTCCATAACAGAAGCATCGTTATTACAGATTACAGAACATGGTTTTGTCGATTCCAAATAGTAGATGCCAAGAAGAGGTTGCTATGCATGCATGCATAAAAGGGGGACTAACATGTCAGAGGGTTATGCAAGTGTTGAAACACCTTTCTCTAAGCCCGATAGTACATTTTATTCGAGTTATTGATTAATATATCGATATATGTGGCTATTTTCGATTAATTTCTGATCGTTAATATAACATTGTTCTACACCTTCAGATACTTACTCCTTATAATACAATTAGAGAAAGAAGTAATGAACAAAAGATACTTCCTTTCACTAACATGCCTAACTACATTACTGCGGTTCCGTAGTTTATATTGTACTAGCCTGGCATTAGAATATTTAACAGAATTTATATGAGAACGAAATTGGGAAAAATCACATAATTATATTGTTATGGATCTAATAACTTGAGATTAACGTGTTATTGAAACTGCATTTTGTATTAAAGGTAACATCTAGTCACAGATTTCGCTCACTGAATTCATGTTATCATTTAATTCGTATATATGCTAGAACATATTCTATTATGAATAATTTTTTCAGCACATTTTTTATGTGAACTGGAAAATCAATTTTCTTGCGGTAATAATTGAGTCAGTCGATGTCGCATTCTATTTTCTTGCTGAATTCAGTATAAACTGGAAGGTGCGATTGAACATGTTGCTAAATAAAAGCTGAACTACCACGGCAATAGCATTCAATATTATTAGACATAAAAGTGGACACAACAATGGTATGTTATAATGAACAGTATCGCTGGTTAGCAAAATTAATAGATCGAATCACCAAGACATATTCTACACCTGTGAGCATATCTTACTGCACCATTGTCCACGCAAGTGTATATGCGCAGACATTGCTCAGCGATAAGAACAATACATGAGTTATCTGATTAGATCATAGCACGGATAACCTAAAACAATACGATCTTAGAATGCAAACAGTCCAGTATGGCTTTGGCATTGCAATTATTTGTTAGAAGCTGTAATTTTAGCTCATTTGCGCTCAGATGTATGTACATTGGAGAGCTTCCAACTCTAAGCTGGCTCTTTGCAACCTTCACGTTTCTGTTATTACTATTATAATTAATTATGGAGTGTTATAAATTAGGTTAATTTGTTACTGGTTGTTTCTCAACCATCTGTCGTTGAACGGAGTAGTATTTGTATTAATTATTTGTCTTTTACTCCCCGCGCGTTCCATACGTTTAATGGTGAACAAAAATTGGGAAATACTTAAATCATCTGTGAACTAATATAGGCAGTTCTAGAATTTTCAAGACGTTTGACTTTATCGTGTACCATATTTTTGATTGCTGACAGTTGAAGTACCGGAAAGTGAAACAGCAATGCATATAACTATGTTTAAGTTCACTAAGCTTCATTTTTGCGCATGCCGTACTTCCTCTTATCAGTTAGATATCAGTACGCTAATTCCGCAGTTTTTCTGACGTCATCAATCGTCACACATTCCTTATGAACATTAGGTTCTCTGAAAGGTAACTACTGTCATTTATATTAGGTAACTACTAATTCGCTCACCGCCAATGTTTTCCACAGGCACAAGTCAATGCAAAAATTATCCAACCATGCGTCAAATCGTTTATCCGCAATCTATCTATTGAGCAAGTATAAGTAAAGCACATAACATATCACAGATGCGAAGTATACAGAGGAGACATTCGCCTAAAAAACTCAAGTGCAATGAGTAGGGATGAAGGAAATATTCATTTCAAATGCCCAGCAAATAAGTGGCAGAATCAGAACATTAATAACTGATTATTCATGCTATAAATATTGTTACGTTCAAATGTCATAGAAAGACTGTCCAGCATCGTCGTAATAACAATTCATTATGTCATGGTATCACAGATACTCTACAAGGATAGATTTCTAAAGAATAATTATCAAAATCGATTGTTCAGGTGCGTAGTAAATCCAACGATATGATACATAGATGTTGGCTATTAGCATGTGCTGCTCAGCATGCTTGTAGGCAAGGTTTGAAAGATAGGAAGAGATAATAATGTAGAGATTGGATATCCCCAACTCGCCCTCCGCTTACTTCCAATTTACGTACAGCGAAAGATGCGAGATGACTATCCTCGTAAAGTATCATTTCATGATACTATAGCCAGAATAACTGAGTTTCATGACTCCTATACCTACTTTTACGACATAAAATACACGCAGTGATTTCCTCACTATTAATTGGTTTGTTTCACCCCTGTATTACTTAGTATACTTATTTACTGATATATATATATATATATATATATATATATATATATATATATATATATACGTTATGACCACTCCCGGCTTTTATTAGAGGTAAAAGAATGCACCTTCATATTTATTGGCTTGTCGATATGTGATAGTAAGCCTCATTCAAATGCTTACATTCGAACCTTTAAACATATTTGAACAAATTATGAATACAGATTCAGTCCTGCATACATCCACATTACTGTGAGCACAGATGATGATGATGATATTTTCCTTTCTACGTGAGTCGTGTAATTTGTCCAGATTCATTATTCATATCCGTAGCTCTCAAAAATCTAGCTAGCCATGCATACACATACAAGAACGACGGTCCACATGTAATTTCTGTGACGTTTTCCCACACACTGTACCGTCCTTCCTTCAGAATATACCTGGCTGGTAGTCACGTAATAGTAGAAGCAAAAAATATATATCTTGCAGCAACTCCTATGGAAAAAAAACGTGACAATTGCAAAATTCGTAGCCTGAATAAATTTAGGAAACATTGTTGAAAGTTCTGGATTTTATTGATTACTTTTAATAACTTCTTGTGAAAAGTGAAATGTTACACGAATAGTTATAGAAACGAAGCAAAAAAGCAAGTAAGGGATAATACCTATAATATCAAAACTTTGTTAGTAAATAACATGAACAATAAAGTGGAATAAACCGAATTGTTCTTAGTTTAATCACAGATATTCCCGATATTTATGACACAATTGGTGTTATTCCGTAGGTTCGAATGACAGTGACAAGCTTTTGAAATCACCCATAGCCTAGTGAGTTATTTTTATAATCTAACGCTCGGATTTATCATTTTAATAAAGAATATAATATTTGTCAAAAATCAAAAAGATTCTATGAAACACGTTATAAGTTGACATTTTGTTTGAATCGTGTGGTGCTAAAAGATTAGCTAGAGGACGCTCCCCACAATCATATTCGCTGAAAAAATTGCTTGAAATGAATTGCTTAACCAAATAGCATCGTAATAAAATCCAAATAAGGCCTTATATTTTGATCAACTGCAAAAAGTCAGGCCGATTAGACAAGGAATCAAAAACAGAAAAAAGAAAAGGAAAAGGAAAAGAGCTCCATCTCTCTCACCGAATTTGCTTATCACGTGTGCGCCGATTGACGACGCACAAATCTACCAGATAATCTGGATTCGTTGTTTTTTCTGATTATCCAATGAAAAATTTGTGTATGAGCTCATTTTGAGAAAAATGTACGTAGATTTGTTAGGTGTTTGGAATTAATTTTTAAGGCATATTCAAGTTGTCAAGCTGACTTTGGAATGGCTAACTCCTGTTACACGTCCTATCATATGTATATAAACTAACCAAAATTCTCATTCACAAACACTTCGCAGCTTTACCGCTCGCTCGAAAAGATTTTTTTTTCAAATATCTGTTTTTATCACAAAAATGTTATTATTGTTATTGCGTTTTGGATCGTATCCATTAATTCATTTCTTCGGTGTATAGGGAGTTTTAAACGCTAAATAGATAATACAACTTTTTTTATTGCAATAGTAGCGAAGTAATCAGGAAATTACAAACAGTGTTAAACAGCTATGATTTGCGCTGTAGGTTGTATTCATATATATCAGAAATCATTGATATATATGTCAGACTCCTGATTGTCAAAGTATTTGGCCAAACCTATTTATGAAAGATTTCAATTTTTTTATCACGATATCTATCCTTAAGACAACATTATGTAATTTATACACAATATTTCATAATTTTGAGAATCGGTTTAATTTAATATTTAAATCATCGTCAGACAAAATCTATTCACATTTTTCAACAAATGAAAGTCTAAAACTCCTGAACCAACACGAATGGAAGGTCGCGAACGACCGGACGCATTAGTTTGGTAGCTGAGGCGACATCCATCATCTGACCAAAACAGCAGCCGCCCATATCGAACGGTGACCGCGATTGCACTAGGCCGAGCGCAATACTTTCACGGCCGACTGTGACCTACCCCAACGGGAGTCGGAACAATTGAACCACGCCACGCACTCTGAGTTTACCTGGTTTGGAATTTTTTGGTGGTAGCCCCTCATAACGATGCATGGTGATGTGCAAATGCTTTAGAAAAGTTGACGATGAGTAATTTGCAGAGTGACACGGCATTGATGATATTTACGAAAGTTGAGTAGGAGTCTGCTCCTATTGTGGAACATTCTGAACTGTTGTCGAGTCTGATATTGAAAGCAATGAGACATATTGGATATTGAGCTCGGGGAATCACGTTTCTGTGTCCATAAGACTTCGTTGGTTTGTTCACGAGTCCTAAGAATAATTCTATGTTTTGTATACTATACTTGCTATTTGGCTATACAGGTAAAAGGCTGAATACGGTGACGGTATTGAATATATAGTGTTTGTTAACCCTTCTATGTAGTAAGACATACAATAAACAATGATTTTGCAAAACTTTACGTATAATTAAGCCAATACTCTTTCATATATATCCAATTCAATAAAAATTGCTTGAATTCATCTGTACCAACATTGGTTCATTGCGAAGAAAATTTAGTTGTATCCATTATATCATTATACTCCTATGGTCTTAGTTGCATATACAACTATGAGTTTTTCAAATAATGGATCATGATTCCATGTGTTCATATAAATCTTATATTGTGCTGACCACTTTCAAGGAGAAAGAAACCTCGTAACCAACGATTGATTTTGGATTAATGAATCAAATAGCAACTACTTGTTTGCAGTTGTTAACATTATAACAAGTCTCTCTCACTTGCTCCATTTTTTCGTGATTTGTTGTCAACTGAACTTTTCACAACTAGCTGGGTATATTTTTCATAACCAGTTTTCAAAATTAATCCTTCAGAAATATCACTAAAGATGTGAAAATTTTAAAAATTAACTTTTTCGTCTTACTAGGTAACATTCAGCTGACATAAAAACATCACCATACTCCATTTACTATATTTTATGTATATGAACTCAATTATTCTCCAGAATCATTACTTTTATTTACTGTAATGAAATGTTTAAACTGGGTTATAACTGGATCAAGGGTGATTGGCACATTAATGACTGCAGGACTCAAGATCACAAATATTAAGAGTTGGGAAAGTCGTTCATTTCGAAGCTTGAAAGCAATATCATTACATTAACAGTTTTTGTGGTGTGTCCAGGCTCTGACGATTGTCATGGGACAGCGAACCTTTTGACCATATAAGAAGGTTACGTTCTTGGCGGGGTTTTCACCACTTTCCATGTTTTGTATTAGAGATAATGAGAAACGATATTACGAGTGGTAGGTAAATAAGATAAATTCACATATTTCTTAATATAACTGACCAAGTTTATCGTGGTACATAAAAAAATTAACGCATACTACAAATACGTTTTAATAGTATTAAGGTTTACTGTAAAATATGACCTTCAATATGTAGGTCCTTACCTACATACTACTGTTTCAAATGCAGACTGAGCAAATTTCGAAACAAATTTATGTGACTAGAGGTTTAAAGATTTGGAATTCCTCATATCTATTGGTCGCAGGCTAGACAAGCATCGCAAATTGAGCCATAAATAGGAGTCTTGAGTAGTTAATACTTGTCGTTATATCAGGAGTTATTGACACTGAAACCGAGTTTTTCCTTGTATATTCAACGCTAAAACTGGAATGTCGCAACAACCGAACGTTGTAACTAGATTCAACTGTATACCGATCATCAAGGTAAGTTCATATCCTTGCACAGTGGAGGCATTTATCCAATCAATTCGTTTTCATATTTATTGAAGCGCAACAATACTTATAAAAAAGCAAACTAACTAGGAATATTACTTTTGAAATATATGTATACTTTACTATAATATACTAAGCCCCAATTTCCTTTCTGTTCCTATTCCTTTAGAGGTTTTTAACATTTTGATATCATTTGATCGCTTGTCTGTGGAGATTATAACACCTCGACAGAAATTCCCATGGTCGACGGCTTGTTCAGTGTGTAGATACCCTCTTTGTAATTATGCTGTCCCTCGGTAATTACTAGCATACCGACGACAAAACTGACCCCCAGTAGACCACCTCCATGCCTTGTCTTGTCACGGTAAGCTGGGAAACGCCAGTGACAGGCATCTCGGAGGGTTCCTCCACATTATTTGCTAGTTTTGCATTTCAACGCTTCATTCTATATTTTTTTATCATGAGGTTAAGCCCTCCTATGATGCGAAAGAATACTGTATTGTACACAGTGTAATATATTTTAGTACTAAGTTGGATCAATTGTCAGGCACTGTAATTTACGGAACAGACTCGATGATCAAAATATAGTTGAGTCTAGGTAATATAACAATATAAAATATTGATGCAAATACCTTCTAAGATCTTGAAATGCAAAACAAATTAATTTATGATTATCTGAAAGGACTTAATTTTATGTATAATAAAAACAAGGCAATTATGGAATCAATAATTATTGCATACGATGGACTCAAAGGAAATCAGCAGTCAAATCTCATATTAGATAGAATATAATATGAATTCCAGGAAGTACTTGGAATTATGCAATAGCTTATCAAGAATGGAACAGAATGGAACATCAGAGGCTCTCTAAGGCTTGTTGAAGCGAAATATTAGGATAAGGGAGAAGTCGGAGTTACATGCAGTTTTTGCGACGACTTTGGTAAGTGAAATTCCAAAACTCACCATATGGCTGGTTGAACGTTGTTTGATGATTGATTTGTAGAAAACTGGGTTATCTTATAATGGTAATAAAAAATGAATAAGAGAGGCAACCATAAGATAAATTCGAGAGGTTACATTTAAACCGAGTTTGTCCAAGTTCTGAGATACAGAAGTTGCCCTCATCGACACTTCAAGGTCAGAAGTACCGGAGGTAAAATCAAAAATCCATTTGATACCTTGGCTATTCAAAGACACAAAATAATTGAGCATATCAAGCAAAGCGTAGGAACGGTGTAAGCAGGAACTACATTATGTTATATGGAGTAACTATGCATATGAATTCTTTGAGAAAGAAATATTTCGCGTGTGAGCTTTGCCTTTAAAGCAGTATCGGAAGAGGCCCTGTTGGGGGTTCCTGGAGTTCTGCCCATAGACACCATCGTGGAAAAGAAATGTGATCTGTACAGAAATTGTAGATAAAATAGCACAAATGGGGGGTAGTAGTTATTCATTAAATGGTAGAAAAGACAAGAAATATGTGCTGTAGAATGGAGAATTGATTCCAGATTTTTAAGAACAGATCAGCAAGGTAGCTGTGTGAATTGACCAGTGCAGTACAGAACAGAGTTCCTTACAAGAATATGTTCTTTGAGGACTACCTAAGGCAAATAGGGAAAAGATAGGGAGAGTACCCAAATTGCATGTATTGATTTGACGAGACGGGAAGAATTTACTAGAATATGGATAGAAAACTACAGAGAACTGGACTTGATTCCCAGTAAAGGCTTAACGCTACCGATTTACCAAGCATATAGACGAGAAGAATTGAATTAAAGTTTATCCAATCCTGATCCATATATTGGGAGCTAACGCACATGACGTATATAGAAAGGTAAGGAGGAAGAAGAAAACTACCATGACAGGGCACATCTAGAGCAAGACAGAGCAGTTTTGGTAATTATGTCCAAATTTTGGAGAGTCTCACGGTTCGGGAAAATAATATGTATTCGATGAGCATTTGAATCTGAGGGGAAAAAATGTCCCCTGAGCGATTGAAAAATCTGCACGACGCAAATTTTGTGTCGTTGTAAAAACTGGCATAAGAAAGGATTCAAATATGAACAAATGTGGTGAAAAGATTCTCGAAGCAGAATTGTGTAAGATCCGGGATGAACAACACAGTTTTATTATTGTACTTACCAAAGTACAGTAGATGAGTTTGGATCATAGTAGTATTTATATACCATCAGTCACTCCTAACGAGAGCAATCAATCTAATCTGATCGATGTAACGTATACAAGTATTTTCGGTATTTCATATGTTGGACTTATTGCGATAACCGTAGCCCCGTATGCACCACCAATGTGTCCCAGCCCCAGTTACGAGATGGTCCGTCGTTCCTTGCCATTATGATGCAAATGGAGCTGGTAACCGCGGTCCCGGTTCGACCAGGTGTTATTTCGGACCGGACAGGCTATTCTCTAAAGGCGACGCGCGTTAACGATTTCTCGCAGATTTCAGTTACTGCCGCACTGCTAATATTTGCATTCCGAGATCCATGTGAACTTGTACTCGTTCGCGCTCTTTATGCTAATCGCCATCCTCGCGAGGTTTACCGGACCGTGTGATGGATCTGTTAGCCGGTAGCCTTTCGAGGATACGTTATAAATGGACCAACAATCAGCCTAACAATACCTCTGACTATGAGCCGCATTGAATTAAAGCCCTACAAGTAGGGTTCGCACTCAATGCTTCTTCGTTCCGGATATTTACGAAGGTTAGCTTTGTTTTTGGTACTGATCTGAATAGTTACGCTGTTTCTGTAAAATATATTACTCGATAGAAAAATATGATAGCACATGGATGTACTTCTACTGGTAAAACTGACAATGAGATCAATTCTTTGGTGACCTACTGTATTATTTAGATTCCAGAAAACAGACCGTTCGGGTTAGGACAAGAAAGAGGTAGCACTTTCTTATAACACTACCGACGTTTTGGCCTATATTAGGCCATCTTCAGGGCGGTACAATCATAAAAAAAAATTATTCTACTTAGTGGGAGCAGATATGGATACCATAAAGTAATTTTTTAAGGCTTCATTGTTGCTTCTTTCAGAATCAAGCCCGACACATATACAGCCACATTAGTCGTCTTGTGAATGTGGCTTTTCACTCTCTTAGATTACCTCGATCATCGATGATGAGATTACCAGACTCGAAAATAGCGGAATACGGACCGACAGACAGACCTTCGAAATTAACTTACAGAGAGCTTCGTGATGTAGAGGTCACACAACGTAAAAAAAAGGATTTAATATCAAAATCGATTATTTGCGATCATAACATTTCGCTTCTATGCAAGTGGAGTAAAAACGAACTACCCTGTTAATACGCTGTGTGTAGCAGTTTTAAAGCGGCAAGCGTCCAAGCCGTACAAGCAAACAACAAAAGAGTAATTAGCCGCAGCCTGATCGATCGGGAATAACCGAAACATACGGCAACATTATGACGGTTGATGGCACATTACGAATCCTGTGAATGCCACCCCGGAATGACCAAATGTGACGTCACTTCCTGCTATTAGCTGGATTGTTTATTAGTTGAATGCATGGTAATTAATGTGTACGAATGTAAATGGAATACGAAATGTGTTGTGTTTTGAGTCGTACGTGATGACAATTACGAGTAATATTCCTGGAATTTACAAGCGAGTCTAGAGTAATAGAAAGAGCTGATATATTTCAAACAATAATACTCTATCCTACAGAACAAAATGTTGGGAAGCACCTGAACTAATTCCCGAGAAAATCTTTTCGTTGCCTTTTATAACATAAATCGGAAATATTGGTATATACATTCGGAAAAAACGTTTCCTTAATAACCCGAAAATTACTGCTACTCGCAAAAAGCCAAATAATGAATAATTTCTTATAAAATAAATACCTTTCAATTCACTCGTCTTTCAGATATGTAGGGAGTCGAATGAGAGTTTTCAATTGACATTTCGGATTTACTTTCTTGCTCTGCGACTACACTTTCTCACCAATTTTTGAAATTGAAATGAAAAAATGAACTTGTATTGTTGCTTTCTATCTATGTATTCCAAACTCTACGGCCATGTATTTAACGAAATGGCTAGGAGACCATTGTTGTGTTCACTTTGTTTATGATATAATTACAGGCCATTTATATGGTAATACGGGGAGATTTATCAAAATTGATAAACCGTAACGGCAGATGTTCAATCATTAATGATCGTATAGTATCAAAACTCATAGTACCAAAGATATACCAATAACAATCCATTAAGGATGAATACACTGGTCTTGTATATATCAGGATCAATATTAGCAGCAAGGTCTAGTTAGAAGATTGTTTCTCATTCACCGATAAACTAATGCTGCAAAACAAAATATTGATTTTGAAGTGAGCTGGTGTGTAGACACGTTTTCGAGCTCCTTCACCATTGTCTCTACTAGATATTTATAGTAGGCCGCCTCCCAAGTGGAGGCCAATTCCTCAAAAGTGGTGGATCAAATAACTAAAGAGAAAGTGGAAATAGATTCATTCTTTTTCTGACAATTCTATTCTACGTTATTTTGATAGAAAAATTGCTTTCTGGATTATTTTCTCCATAAACAACGCATGCAAGTCAAGATACATGAATTTTTGAAATCAATAATAATTTATTTCTTGTTCTTCTTCTTGATTTTCTGTCGAAGATTGTTTTATTTTCCAATTTTTTCAATGTCTTCAACACACTGAAAAGCAAATAAATTTGCCTCCTGGAAAATAAAATAAATACATTCTTCATTCAGAAACATCAAAAGCTGTCAGAATATCGCTTTTCTGATTGGCGTATTTCTTCCCTTTCCTTTATTATTGCTCAAAAATAAGAGTTGCGCTATAAAAAATATTATAACAAGATTTGTAAGATTTGACATTGTTTCTCGACCTCCTGGTTAGCTGCGACGGAGAAATGAATCACAGCAGCTTCCTTGAACGAAAACGGTTCAAGCCTATTTGATGTAAGGTGAGATAATAGAAGAATAACGTAATGGTATCATTAGGGGTACAGCAACAGAAAAACAATTATTTAGTAATACAATTCTTTGCCTTATTTGTTGGGTTCAAGGAATACTACTCTGTACGTCCGCACATCAAATACTTTTCAACATTCGACTGGGGCATTCTATCTGGGTAGTTCTAGGTGACAGTCGCGAGCTGTAGCTTGCTCGAAGAAGTATGAAATAGAAAAATTCTTCTCTTCACTTTACGCTGTCAGTAAAATTGGTAAGATTGTCGAAATTCCTGAAATGTACATTATGCATGAATTCAACAAGGTAGTGAAGAAGCTACAAATGATTGGGAACTCAACAGACATATTTATTTTAGATAACCTTTCACAAAGGCTGATAGCCTTCCATTGCAATAGAAGTGCTGTAAAACAACAAGTTTATTCGTATTAAACTTAAACGGCTGTAAACGGGGGAATAAACTCCCCGACAGCTCATTCTACAATGCTGAAGTTCTATAAAGGAATAACTTTTGGCCGTAGCATTTTCGAAGTATTGGAGGTTGGACCATGCGAGGATGTGGCTGTTGGGCTTTCTAGTTTTGATCTATTAGTGATACTATCCGACACTTCTCTTGGATGTTTCAGACTGTGGATGTTTTTTTGCAATGCCAGGTACATCTATTAGACATATAATTTTGCCCGAATTGAGTCCAGAAGCTTCAGGTAGTGATTTGGACCTTATTTCTCATATAACAGATGGTCAATTCTGAGCCTTTAGAGTTGTTGTAGCCGTTTCGCTGATTTACTATAGCTGAACAGAACATCTAGCTTATTTGAAAAACATGTAGCATTTCTTATGTGACTTCTGAAACGTATCGTGCAATTTCCTTTTTAATCAATCTCATTTGTCGGACGCCTCATTGAAATCACATGACCAAGTTAGATGAATGTTACATTCTTTCCTGTAATTCCACCGCGCATTGTTCCAAAAATCAACGAATCTGGAAATTTACCACGGTCACAATAGTTCCTCATTAACATACCTATCGGAAGAGAAAAATCGTGAGAATTGTAACATACTGCTCCCGAAGAGATCCTATAAATAAATCACTACCATGCAAATCTATACTCCCATTATAACAAAGTGACCTCGAAAACGCATCGCATGACACAATGCATC
Organism: Bruchidius siliquastri; assembly: GCA_949316355.1. Classification (NCBI taxonomy): domain Eukaryota; kingdom Metazoa; phylum Arthropoda; class Insecta; order Coleoptera; family Chrysomelidae; genus Bruchidius; species Bruchidius siliquastri. The sequence goes on along the minus strand of OX438531.1, from coordinate 14,466,306 downwards.
TCCCTAAAAGCCGAGAAGAGCCTTTGCAGCCGGCGCAACACCTCGAAATCCAAAACTATAACGAACAGGCCCAAAATAATATCAGTAATTCCCGCAGACAAAAGTTTATTCATCGGTGCGTGTAGTCAAAAAGAGCTGAGGGTTGCAGTGGCGTATCTGGTACATATTTGCTCGTAAAGACGACAATATATTGAATGATAAAAGGGGGATCTTTTTATGGTGTCCGATCGGATGAATGTACTTGACTCATTTTTTTTACAATACCTGCTTTTATTATAAGTTTGGCCTTTATGTATGTACGCATGTAATCATTTGTCAATGTAATCCTCACCTAAATCTGATAAATTTTAAAATTTGCACAAGTACTAAAGACCAATAACAATACAATTATTTAATTACTTTTTCTGAAAGTCTCAGTATCTTGACTAATTTTACAAGTTAAGCATGTACCATCCATACAATAATAGGCAGAAATATTATCCTGCTTTATCAAAATTAAAAAAAAAGAAGCATTTATAGAAAATCGTACAATTATAAGAACACAGATGTTGCTAAGAAGTGTTCTGAAATAAAGCAAAAATGGATATGGATCTGCTTTCATATATAATATATTAAGAAAACTTAGTCTTCTGGTTACTGTTACAACTTAGTAATTTTTTGACTAAAAAATAAATCACAGTTTTACTTAGTACAAGAAAAATTAAAAAAACAGGTTGTAATAGCAAATCAAAATGAAAATAAAAAAATTTAGCGTAAAAAATCAGTGCTTGATATCAAGTATTAAGAAAATATCTAAGTCGCCATTTTTTTAATATATAAATATGTATTAATATATAAAAATATGGTAGATTTTACGATTTTTCAACATAAAATAAATTTTCACTAACCGCATTAAGTTTGAACACATTTCTATGGCAGTTCAACAATATGTTTATCATAATCCACTTTTTAGTTCGGTTAGTCATTAAAACGGTGTAGTTTTGTTAAGGAGTAATTTAATTTATAATAGATTTATAATGTAGATAAATATAAATCTTTGAGCTCGTCTAAAATACAACCGACGAGTAATAATTAAGATTGATAATTTTTAAAATAAAATTATTCACTCAGTAAAATCATTGCAAAGCATCAAACATACTGAATAATGAAACTAAAAAAAGCATGAATATCTAGCAACCAAATCTAAAAGTAGTAACTAGAATGAACAAAACTGTAATGTCCTGAAATTACCTTTTGTGACATTCCTCCACCGTCCAGATCGAAAATTACTACATTGACCATACAATTATTCTAAATAGTAATTCAAAAATGTTTATCAACTATTCGAAATCATATCAGAATATATAATAGTTTATATTTCAATGAAATTAAATATTCTTGTAGGTAAAATCGATTTTAATAATCCAACCTCGAATGATCATCCTCAATCGTCGTATGTTCCGATCATATTCCGTATAAAATCAGATAGTTCCAAACCTCAAAAGGAGCTCATTTTGAGCATCCTATATTTTCTACCAAAATTATAGCCTAAAAACAAGGGACATCTGTTTTGATAACAGTCTTAGTTCGAACATTTCTAATTCAGAAAAAGTAAAAATTCTCATTACAAAACGTTACAGTTTACCGTTTGATTTCATTGCTTGGTTGCATTATTCATAGGTACCTGTTATTGGATTTAAATCTTTTTTGGGAGATATTGAGTTTGACATAACTCTTCCTGTCTTTTGACGACATGCAATAAGTTGGAGAACGGAGGGTAGGTATGAACGTAATTTGTGGTTAGAATATCAGAAAATGTTGAATAGAGCCTTTTTCATCTACCTACTGTAGGAGAGTGGCATATGAATATACACATTACAATTATTTGGATTTCATTAGTCATCAAATTCTAAACACTACTCCGATAATGGTTTTTACACTATGAGGAACCATACATATTCATATTCTATCAATCCGAACACAATTTCGTTATGGTTCAACGGACGGTACAAAAATATTATATTCGAACTTGGTTGTTTGGCCTGCCAAGAACCTCCGCCACTGGAGGGGTGCGATTGGAGAGAGCGTCCAGATGTGACCTGCTAGCTACCGATGGCGTCACTTCTCTACACTGCTACTGTTCGGCCGGGTAGCCGCTGACACCGTCTGCCATGTCGTTCCAAATCCTGATTTATTTAATTAAAAACCTTTATTTGTTTCCTCTTAACAATAACAGATTTCCTTGCTACGGATGCTGAATAATGCCTTCTCAAAAAAGGAGGGATTAACGCAACAGTTTCTCACCTTCCATAAACAAGGGTGCGCATGATGGAATGCGAGGACACAATGCACTTTGTTTTTTAGATCTCTATTCACAGTGGTCAAAGAACGAGTATCACTATGTACAGTGTCGTCTTTACTATAAGGTAACACGGAGCCCGTGCACAAGGTCCTCGTGACATCGGGAGAAGGCCTATCTATTCCCTTACACAAAAATAACAATTAACCATAATTAATAAAAAATAAAGGCAAATTGTTTTGGTGATTCACTTCATTTACTTTTCAATAGGTCTCCAAATTTCAGTCCAGGATGGCCTTTATAGATGCAAGGGCGTATCTATATCCCAGCCTTGGGGTTCATGCTTTCACCATTTTATTTATATATACGTCGAGGTAGTTGAGGCAACAGCAAAAGGGATTTGTTAATAGTATCTAATGATTATAATAAAGAGAGAGAAGCTAACAGCAAGTGAAACAGTGGAGTCTTTGAGCTCTGAGCTGATGTTTTCTTAAATGGGATCTAACAGATAATACTATATCCTTCAGCTCATTTGAAAGAGGGTAAACAAACAGTTTCGCCTGTCCTTTCCCCCTGATAGTACCTTGCTCAATTTTAGTTCTGCTCGCGCTATGGGATTAAAAAAATCGCACAAAAAATATGCAGCTGATTTTAAGTACATAATCGCAAGGTTTGGAAAGTTTTATTTTGATTTCAATGATACCAGACTCTTATTATTTATTTCGAAAATCAGAGTTATTTAAAAAATACGAAGAAAACGCAAACTACTGCACAAAATACAAATACATCATATATTGGTCTTTTATTTTTATTTGCAATGCAATGTATAAGAATAGATACCGGATTAGCAATTCGTTTTTATGAAGATTACGTTACTCGAATTTCTGTATTTGCAAAGAGTTAGTTTGACCTTAGCTGTATCCTTATAAATTTTCCTCTTAATCATCCTCTCATCTCTTGCTGATATCAAAACTGTATACTGTGTAATTGGACTATAAAATAAATGTCAGTCTGACTGTTTCTACAATACAGACGTGATGACAAATGAATGAATGAATTTAACTTACAAGTTTCGAAATGTAAACTCGTAACTCCGCCATCAGTATAGAAATATATATCTTATTCCAAAACCCAACTGAATGAAAGAAATAAAGTTTGATTGAACAGTTTTTTAATCATCTATTTTCTATATGTGACATCTGGTTGACTTTTTTTATATATTTATTCTGCTAATTGATTCGTATCTGCAAGTAAATGGTCATGAAACTTTGGTGCCAGGTCACCGTATCAAACATTTGTGAGGTCCTCATAACAGTTGCAATTTTTTTCTGATTGCTTAGTGGAGTTATTCATATACTATGTTTGTAATCATAGAGTAGGTAAGAAATTGAACTGACATCAGGTGGGTGCTTATGTAGGTATGATTTCACGTAAATTTTCCATTTACTGGATGAAGTGCATATATCCATGAATTATCTATCGAATAGGTAGGTATATGTGGAATCCAATACATCTACCTACCATTCCAATATGGATAGGAACTATTTTGAGGCATTTCAATCAAGGTGTATGTAATCACGCATTACAGATGTAATCCACTGACACCAAATAAATGACTAGAAATTTAGTTGTACATGAAATGAATCCGATTTTGAATACTGAATCATTTTACTGAGATAAATTCGTTTATAATATTTCTAAGACCCTATCTTCTATTATTATAACGATGAGCAGTCGGAAACCATCGCCAAGAATACAGAATATATTAAGGTTTTCCCTTAGAACTCCAATGATTCAGATATATTGACGATGATTTAATGTAGATATTCTGAATTTCCAGTGATGAAAAATTGGAATTTAAAATAATATCAACGTACAACCCTATACCTTTCGACCAACAAGTTTATGCTATCTATCCGTTAATAGTTATCTAACACTAACCAGACCGAACACCACACAAAACCTGCTTCCTAAACAAGACTCATTTCATCTCCATCTCTCCCCACGTCCTTTCATTACCCCTAACCCCCCGGAGCATGAAGAGCCTACTCCGCTCTCAGCGGCATCCGCCGCGATCGCGGCTCCCCTCTTCCCGCGCGGTCCGGATGCTGGGAGGGGGCCATTTGCATACCGGTAGGTGACAAGTCGCGGGGGGCGTGACCACGCGAGCCAATGGCGTGCCGCGGACGCCGCGGTCCGTGGAACCATGCTCTGGGTACCACCGGGAGGGGCGCGGGGGGAACGCCGTGCCGTGGACGCAGAGTCGGACTGCGGCAGAGTGTGGGAGGCTGCGAAGTGGTGTGGAGCCCGAAATGTGCTCCTTCAGTGGATTTAATGAGGAAGCTTATTAGCCATCCATACAGTTTTGCCACTGATCAGATGCATTTATATGTATAGGCGCTATATAATGACTATCCTATGACGCACCCGGTAATGAACTACATTGACAGTACTAGTCCTGTCACTTAACAAGTTATTTTTCCAAGGAATTAATAAATTTCATCATATATTCAGCTATACGTATATGTTGTCACTCATCAAATCAAACAATCAGGTATTTGAATAGTGGAAATGGTGAACAAAGCATTCTAAACGTGTTATGTGATCATGGCCAATTGGCCGTGGGTCAATTTGGAGTGCAGATGATGCCTATCACAACAGAAATAAGTAGGAGCACATCTGTCGAAAGATATTTCCAGTTTTTGAAAGACATTTGTAATACTTCATAGGCTGATGCGTGGAATGATGAAAAATTTACTATTATTGCAACAGTCACCACCGTAATGAAAATAAGACTAACACGTTATAAATCCCAGATAATTCAGGTAAAATCTATATTGTATCTGCTACGACTTTAAAGCGACGTGCATACTGTGTGTGGAGAATAAGGTCATCTTATTGGTGACATACCCCTACCCCCATATATCTCACCTCAAACCACTTTCTCATCGATCAGTGATTGGTCAGTTTTCTACCTGTATGAACGACTATGTTGTTCTGAGCTCTCCTGTATAATAACGTCACTGCCGGCTCGAACTAGATGAACTCACTAGGCCTCTTTAAACTCAGTCGCTTCCTAGGATACGTTTCAGCTATAAATCCGCGTTATTTTTTTCGTCACTTTTGAAAATTTCTAGATGATTAAATGTCGCATATTAAGCATAATTATAAACTTAATGAATTATCGGCTCCAAAGTTTTTATAATGGTCGAATTTTCATTAATGTCCAAATAATTGTTTTTTCAGGTATTTTTTCATTGATTGTATTACTTATATACGAGGCCACTAGACGGTTTAAAAACTGAAACTTTTTTACCCTTGGTGCAGTTTAAGCATTCCAATTACTTAACTACCTGGTTAACAGTTCAATGTGTAAAAGTGAGTATTTTTTTTAACAATTGAAAGTAGCGGTGATACAATGATATTATGTAATATAGTTTAATTTCCTTTAAAAAATGAAGTGACACTAGTGTATCTTCTGCTAAAGGCTTCTTTCATGCCGTTGGGTATTTTGAATGAGTTCATTTGGGTGGAATACAATGGATACTCTACCAGGATGTGTTCTGCATGGATAGAACGAAGTTGCACGGAGAAAAAGCTGGTGGTTCCGATCTTTTAAACAGGTATTTGTGGGTTATCATCTGGGATTATCAAGTACATCTTACTATTTGTTTTTATCTCATAAGTTCTGTCATTTTCCATATATATAAAATGGCAGAACTATATGTCATGTATGTCATGCAGATTGTAGATGCTTTTACTTGGTAAAACTCTTCCATTATGTAGATAAGTAGATGGAAAGGTGTGTAATTATCACACAGTTTCACAAATGAAACTCTTTCTTTTTGTGACGCGTTTAGATTTTTAAAAACGCGTCATTAAAAGAAAGAGTTTTATTTATGAAACTGTGCAATAATTACACAACTTTTTATCTACTACAGAACACATGTCGTCTGATGCACTGAGTGCACTAGGATTGGTCGCCACTCCGGCAGCTACTTGATCTGCTTCTTCATTGCCTGCTATCCCTCCCTATATGGGAGGCACCCACAGAAACATTATAGTTTCGCCATGTATGAATAACACATTTAATTTTTCTCTAATTTCTCTCAGGATATCATTCGATGGGCAGACTTGCCATAATCTTTGTAGGGCGCTCTGGTTGACTCGAGAACTTTTGAAGTTGCAGTACCTATGAAAAAAATGAGAAAATATTCAGACATCATATAGAAAGAAGGTAAATGGAACAACCAATGAACAATTTTATCAATCAGCTTAAATTTAGATCTTATGATAACGTTTATTCATGATAATTATTATTATTTTTTGATGAGCGATTAATGTACTAGAATCACAGCATAAGTAGAGGAGATTACTCAATTCTCGCCTAGCCCTTTCATTATATTTAAAATACAGGTGGAGATCCCTGTCAACTACGTACATGATGATCTGATATTATCTTAAATTCAGGAGTATTGTATTGATGATATAAATAATTTCACACTAGCGCTGGTAACCGAAGATATAACAAAATCAACATTGATAAACAGATCACCGTGTCACTTGGCTTGGGGTATAAAATGACCTTATTGTAAAAAAAATCCTTCAACGAATCGCTTTATAAACCCACGATATATGCTTTTTCACGACCGGTAATATTAAGATGTCATGCAACTATACCCTAATATGAAATGTCGTTTATGGCCGCATTTTTATCGACTCGTTTCGAGTTTTAAAAACATCAGCTGGTTTTCTGCAATCATTGTTTCAAAAGTAGTTTGGCGGAGACAAATTGTGTCTGCGATGGCATGCGCTTTTCTCGTTTAACGAGCAATGGCGTTCATTGTTTATTAAATTGACTTTACTCAAACGTGTACAGGTTTTGTTCACAGTTGATAAAGGGTGAGTTGTAGTGGTTCTTGAGATAAACTATTTTCATCTTGATATATAGCACAGCAGTATTACTGATATGAAGTTATCTTTTAAATCTTTTTTGATGTTTATAGTTAAACTCTCGCAAATGCAGAAAGCTTATCGTGCTTCAGAAACCCTGCGTGAGGATACATGTCTGTTCACATTGACCCCCAAACGCAGTAAATTGCCACAATCGGGGAACAAACTAGATCATTCCAAATCGTCGAGATGGGCTCGTTTGGTCCCTCTCGAGTTTGATGTATGGATGACTCTTCGTGTTATGATGCGAGACACCTCCGTCGAACATTTGCCATAATATCTATAGAATAGAGACAGAAACTTGAACTACATTTGTAGATTCCCATTTCACAATTCTCACCAATCTCTTCGATCTGAACAAATTGCTGTCCCCGAGTAAGTTCTCTCAGGACGGTAGTGGTTTGACCGGTTTCATGCAGGAAATAAGAGGAGGCTGTCATCAGCGAAGCTGTAGATAGGATTATATGTTATTTCCAACAGTTTGTTGATGTATGGCAAGAAGAGCATTGGAGATCGGATGGATTCTTGAAAAACGGCCGTGTTGATGGTCCACTACCACTTATAAGGAGCAGTTCCTCAGAAGACTATCCAACCATTGGCACATACTCGGCGGTAGCCCATAGGCAGCAAGCTTGATCTGAAACATCTCCTGAGACACTCTATCGAAAGCTTTCGATATATCGAGCCGGATGACTGGAGACTCTCCATAAAGATCAGTTGTTCTGCCCTACGTAATATGGGTGACATATAACAGAAGATCTCCGGTGGTTCTATGCTTGCGGAGGCCATATTGGCGATCATTTATGATGTTATTTTTGTCTAGAGATAATACTTCACGCTGATCCAGTTTCATGGCTGCTTTCCTCTTTTTATAGCAACTTTTCATTCTATGAAATATTTATGTTACTGTATTCATGTGAATCTTAAAAACAGAAATAAGTGAGATTAAAGTCTTGTATCTACGTAAGTAAGGTTGGGTAATAATAAAACAAGATCCAGTGCAGACAGCAGCAAGGACACACGTTTTACTCTATACACAGTCACCCGTTTTGCTTAGTACAATAAGTGAAATGAACATCCTATATACACTCTTCGGCAAACATATGATGTCCTTTAGCAATCGATACTTTCAGTAATACAGGTAGACAACCTGGAATATCTGGTAAATAGACCCATAAAATTGTATCACACATTTTTGTTTAGAAATGATCCAAAAAAAACATAATTATCGCGCATCTTGTTGGACAGGGACGGAGTAATAATTGCTCTTTGTTACAACCTGCAGTTTCAACAGGAAGGAGGGGGGGGGGGGACGTGCTCAATACACAAGACCTTTGGTCTAGGAGAGGGGTCAAATTCCAAGTTTTTTCGCTGCGACCTAATAGTTATTTCAAGGTGTCTAGTGTTGGTCGCTTTTTTGCTCTTCATGTCTTTCAAGGGTTCCGATTTTCAGATTTATGCCAGGCCCTGATTTACTCACGACGTGCCTGTATTTTGGGTTTTTATAACTTATATTCAATTTGCTCGATCGCTCATTGTAGTAACAAGTATATTTAAAAAAATATAACTAAAGTGGTTCAAATGATGAAATCGAAACCTACCTAGTTGAAAACTATCAATTGTTATATTTGAATGATCGAAGTAAACAATATAATTCTGTGACTTATAAAGTTTCCGGATAGAACAGCTCTGTAATATAAGCACATAATATACCAAAATTTTAGTTTAGGTGTCTTGGATAAACATGTAACAGCTTAGCAGCCTTTATAAAGCTACATTTATTCACACATCCTTCATTCTATACTTTTACCCAATAGTATATCTATGTGAACCATATCAATCGTTCTGAGAATGCATTCTTGTATGTCTTCGTAAGTTTGAATGATATATTGTCTAGTGTTGAAATACACCACGCATGGGTGAAAACCATACTCGAATCAATAATAGGAAAGATTTATATGTGTGTGCATTTACTTTAAAGAACTTATTTTTAGTGCTTGCTATCAGCACTTTAATCATAGGCTTATATAGGTAACTGCAGAAAATACTAGCTTCAAAGGCAATAATCATAATTTTAGAGGGTAACTAATTAACGTCATATTGATGCTCCAGAATGGGATCAAGCTGCTCCTTAAAGAGAGAGTAGATATTTGTATTTATATCAGTTTCATAGAAAAAAGTGCGAAATTATACAAGGGAATTCACTGTACATAACTACATAAATTGTCCACTAGCTGGAGTATCATGTCTCTAGATTTCGACTCAGCTTCCTGATACGTAAAGAGCTGAATGGAACGTTTGTAGCTGAGTCAAGAGGCGAAAGACGGTAAAAAAGGGAAAAAGTTGGTGTGGAAGAAAGTGAAAGTATCACCATCGTGACTCTAGATTTTAGGTCATAGTCGGCAACATAAAAGCGTAGCATAAATGGGTATTTCTAGCGGCACCGGCCAACGTTATGGCCTATACGAGAAAATGGTTACTACAGGAATGTCTGAGCATCGGCGTATGCTGGAATTTTCCTGATGGGTGGAAATCTGAATGGATATATATTTCCTCCGTAATTCTATATATAAATACATTTAATGTATCTTCTTCCCTGTGCAAGGCAGTCCAAGTGTTAGGACCTCGACTTCGTAAGTTGCCAATGGGCAGCGTCACCGTGCGCGATGCTTATAATGAGTGCTGAAAACATAAATGCTCACTTCTCACGTATAATTGAGTATTAAGTACTGTTACCAAATAAATTTCCACCTCACATCTTGCACTCAAACTTTTCACTTTCTCATCCATAAGTGATCGGTTGTCCTGGCGCTTTTCTACCGATATATCAGCCTGTTCTTTCGAGTTTTCTTCCATTCTGTTGCTCTCTGACAGAAACACTCCACTCTCCAGACCGTTGCTTCTCATTGTAACGCAGAAGATTTCTGTATATGAAGAATTGGCCAGTAGAAAATATGACTTGATTCCAAGGCAGCCAAGAGTTTGAAATAAATCTGCCAAAAGGCTGCTTTTTCAGTCCTGAGATAATTGTTCAGTTCAAAACTTGTATCTACAGACTCTTCATAGTTGCCACGACAACATCAAAATTAGACAAATTACTTTAACAATGCCTAGAGTTTTCCTGCTCTGAGAGATCCTCTTCTCCAGTTTGTTCTTCTTAATTCGTTTTTTATTTCTCTTTCTCTCACCTTCTTTCCTTGACGTTGTCCAGTTTGAGGGTTACTAGACCAAACAGACTTACGAACTGACAGCCAATGATAACTTGATGAACTTGCTCCCACTTAACCCTGTGTTCTACCTTTGCCGTAATTTTCTAAATGCTGATTCTTATAGTATACACCTTACACCATTGATAATGCCATTCCGCAGAATTTCAATTGCAAGCTATAGTATAAATAAAAGAGAGGAGTATGTGTATGTGTATGAAAAAATATATATTAAAAGTGCTACTTACTCTAAACCAAAAATTATTCAATTTATATGTTCACGAATGTGACATGTTTTGAAATACTCAAAGGGCTCAGTAATAGGATGATGATGATGATCATGATTTATTGGTCAGGATTTACTCTTGTACATATGTGTATACAATAAAGAGGGTTGAAACCGGTTCGATGCTTCAGATTATCCACTAAGGTATAAAAGATTAGTTTTTAAAACTCGAAAAGCGAAAAGGTCATTTTAAAACTATATTGGAAACTGAAGCGTCAATTGGCTTAGATACTTAATATCTCCAATTTGTAACGAGTTTTGGTCTTATTATTATTTGACATGAAGTTTACGAATACAAAATTTTTGAAATTCAAAGTGAAGGGTTTCTTGATGCAAAGAGAGACATGAAATCAGGGTATATATGACCTATTCACTAAATGGAACCAAGATTTAAGACCTGAAATACGGAAAGGTTCAGAATTTGCCATAGGCATAAGATGTTATCGTTTGATATGATGACAGTTCATTGTTTATGATTTTTATCGAACCCAGATGGGTTATTATTAAGTTTGATGTAAAGCAGCAGGTCTATAAAGTCAATTGTAGGAGTGCAGAATTGTGGTATCCAGAGCGGTGCATGATAAGAATGATTCACGCAAGGCATTTTTTAAATATTATTATTAGTTTTCAGCATTTTAAATGCATTTGCATTAGGTTATTTGATATTCTTTGAAAAATGTACGTTTGCAATGCAATTTATAATTATTATCTAATATATATGTGTTATAAAATTTAACGGAATCGATGAAATATTTACACAAAAGATTTAGCGAGATATAAATATCTTTACATATATTGGAAACTCATGAAACTCATAAATTATCTTCTGGATACTATGCCAAAATATCGTTTTGAAAATGCTACAATAATGTATTCCACTCTGAATGTTTAAATGTTGATACGTATTCAGTTTTATGTTATTGGTATATCAGTGCAAATAAAATCTATTCATGTTGATTGGCAGCTCAAATCCAAACGTACGGTTCAAGTGAAGACATGATATGAAAAGGACCATCACGTTTTTCTTTTTAGACTTACTAAAAAAATTGTATGCGTTTTTTCACCAAAATAGACTTTTTGTTTGTTAAATATTATATATACAGTGTCTAAAAATTATATAGATATTTATTTGTATTTTCCACCTATATGACTGAAAAAGTACTGCGCTATCGTTGGAAATTAAGAATTCGCATTCTGTCTTTCTGTCGCCATACGAGTATGTGACTCCATCCAATCTCATTCACTTCTGATTAAAATTTGATGAAATATCAGGAGAGCTATGATCTGGGTACAAAGTAAATAATGTTGATCAAAGGCGTACACACGGAGGGTAAGGCGCGCTAGAGCGACGTCAGATTCGGTGAAAATTAAGGTCGTAACGACACGACTGACGGCGTCGCGTTTATATCAACATCGACGGTGTTAGTTGTTAGTCAAGTATATTCATCCATTTTCGACAAATTAACGCATCTATACCTACTGACTTATTAGGTATAATAATATACTCAGGTCTAGGGAAACGAAACTAAATGTAATCTCTGTATCTAGCTGCTAATTTTAGGTATGGGAAATACAAGGTGAAGACGACGTAGGCAATTGGAACGTAACTACGTTCACTATATTTCAGATCTCGACGTCAAGGCGACCCGAATCTGTATGCCCCATTTAGGTGCAAATACGGATCGTCATGTCGTCGAAACGACGTCACGGCTGATGTTGTGTTTGTTTAAAGCGACGTATGCGCAACGTAAGATGACGTCATAATGCTGCTTGAGAGGGGGCAGCTAGTATTTTGGTGTGTGAAAGAAATCCTAACCTCATTTTTACCGCTCATCGACCATCTGGCGCTACTTAGGGCAATCAGAAAACATTCTTATGGGGATCAGGATTATACTCGGCACGAATTTATCAGATTGGTTTACTCCAATGTCTGGGATACCATTTTATTCGTACTGTTTTGTCATACCTGATCCGAGAGTTGAAAATGAGCTCTCGTAAATCGGTGAACACAGTGTGCCCAGGTATTTTTCATTGTATCACCGCACGGTGACTGCAGGAGGCAAAAGCAAACTCACGACCACCAGATCCTTATCAATGGATATAAGTTATACGCGTAGAGCTGCAAAGTGTCACCGGGAGTACCGGGTACCGCCCAACGTAACTCATTTCGAGCACCGCCAAAACCTCATTAGCGGCGGGGTAGCGCTAAGTGCATTGTTAGCGCATGCACTACCTCCGGGTCGTTATATGGCTGGTTCGCATTTTTCAATACATCGTGAAATAGGTCTTCTATACCCTTCCACGAATACTATACAAGTAGTTTTGACTTTCAACTATTATACACAACATAATTATGTAGAAATAGGATGTTAAAAAATACTTGAGCCTCAATCCCAAAAATCGCTTCTTAAGTCTTTGCAAGATGTTTTCTACTTCACGAGGGCATTGCAAAAAGTAGATTCTTATTGCGGTTACTACTTATGACTTCCGCCATCTGGTATGGTGAAAAGCAAATCGTGTATAGACAATGTTGCAATTTTATTTCATCATAATAAACCAATCATAGAAGCTGACTTGCCGTCCTGTTGAAACTCTTGACTTCGATGAAAGTTTACAGAAGTATTGACTTAATAAACTTTGGTATGATATAGGCGTCAGATCAGGCTAACAAAGTAAATAACATCTAATTACCACAGTGCTGTTCATTTAATGGCGTCAAGTAGGTGGACGCCTATTTATTATATCAGTTCTTTAAAGGCTTTGGTCGGAATTCGTAATTATTGATGTACCTGGAGTTTTGGAAATATTGTGAATTTTGCAACACTCAAGAATTTTGATAATTTGTGAAACATCAAGGATTACATTTTTACAATATGTTTAATTGGCTCTCTAATGAGAACATATGAGTTCTACAAAAATCCACATGATTTCAAATTAAGCTGAGTAAGAGTGGGAAATTGATAAAGATATTATTATCCACGCCACTCGATCGACCGACACGTACTCGTTGATCATCGTGGCTGGGATGAGCAGAGGGAAATTGTTGCTCCGTTCAGCAGTGAATATTACACTGGAGTGGGATAGATATACTTCGAACGTCTTTAATGACACGTAATAGCTACCAGCTCATCAAATGTTAAGTTTGCTCACGAAAATCATGATCTGCAGTGACGACAACGTTGTACTATGAAATCACTGCTGTAGGATTACTGGGACTTGTACTGGATGATTCTCTAAAGATAAAGGTTTTTAAAATTATCGTTGCGATCCCAATAAAAACTTTTCTTAGAAATACAATGGAAGAAGATTGATTGCCCTCACCATGCTATAGTGCAAATAATAATTTGTTAATGACTTAAAATGACTTGATTTATTGCCAGATATCCTTGAAATGCAAATTGCGATATTTTCGAAGTCCTCAAAATATTCTTTAGAGTGAACAGTATTATGAAGAAACTTTTTAAATACCCACTAGTTTTTAATTTATGCACCATCTCTAGAAACCACCTTGAGCCGTCACTGGGATTAAAACATCTATTTTCAAACAATTTTTTTTGTTTGCTTTATATACAAGAAATGAATTTAAGACAGTAGATTATAAATATTACAGTGCCTACTTATATGAAAATACTTATTTCTCGAAAATAATTTGACGATTAGATTTTATTGTACTCCGTTCACAATATAACACCGGTGTGGACATCACCATAACAAAAAAATACCTGTAAAAAGCAGATTTACGTATGTCGGTACCGCCCCGCGTTCGTTTGGCGTACCTCTCGCTTCTCATTAGCGGCAGCGTTAAGTGCATTGTTAGCGCAGTCCGTCGCGCGTAATTATCCCCCCTTTCCCTCCAACCGGCCGGCGTTTCCCCCTATTTCGCATGGTCACTACCGGCCAAGTTCCGCCGAAGGATAGTGCTCGACGTCGACGGCGCTGCTTATCGAGTGAGTAGAACGCCGGCAACGCGCTTGTTTCACGATTCACTTGTTTTGGCCGCCAAACGCGACGCGTTAGAAAAACACCTGTCACGTGACACACGCACTGCTCCCCCCTTCCTCCCTAACACCACACCGGCCCAAACATTACGTGACGTCATCGTTCGGTGTACATGTGCTCGCGATTATGCATCAGCTTACGGATTTTCATGTTATGCAGATCGTTTATGTTTCTGATACATTATGACTGTTTTGGAGAAGTTTTGTGACGATTGTTCATTTGTTGTGTATTTTCACTGAATAAGCCTTCCTTCAAATAGTGACTGCCATGCTACTTCCATGTTGCTTCAGTTGAGATTAAAATCGGTAAGTCTACATTGTTTACTTCCTGTGGATCAGGCAGCTTCATCGAAAACAACGGATGCATAGCAGCTGTTATTGAATATCTCATTATCACAGGAAAACTTGCAAAAGGAAGCTAGTCTTCGGCGTTCGTAGCGCGTACTCATTAATGCGAAATTTCTACATTTTTATGCAAGTACCGTTTGTGTGTGCAACATCTATAGTAAATATATATAGTATCAGCAAAGATTTGCATATGCGTATATACTAAATAAAATCCAGAGAGACAAAAAAATATGTGAGGATAATGAGAATCGGAGGTGTGAGATAGATATAGCTATCTAACGCCTACTATCACACTGACAATAATACTACATATTTATTTATAGTTTCCTCTAATCAGATTGGCCATATAGTAGTAGTTCATATTTTTAAACGAGTAAATACAGCGCCTATTCCATGATAACATCTCCCTCTCAAACTCAACTCTATATCTTAGGTATTTTAAAGATGTCTTAGGATTGTATTACATGTTCAGACTTTTTTTGGCTATTTCAACGATATTATCTATTACACGTGTGTTTTCATTGGTTATGCGTAGTAATTATCATGTTGCTTACATACTGAGCTACTGTATTTTTTTATGGAGAGCCACACGCAAACGTGGAAGACCTATCGCGTTCGTAAGGACTGTGAGAGGATAAAAGCCTATTGACGTTGAACTCAAAACGCTGTAGATTGCAATCATCGGAGAAAAATCATCTCCGGCAGTTCATTCCACAATGCCGACGCAGAGATTCTCCAAAAGCTCCTGAAAGCAGTAGTCCAGCTATGGTCCGATCCGGACCGTGTAGAGTAGTAGTAGCTGTTTCGGAGAATGCAATTTCCTCGAGTGGAAGAAAACCCCCGGCTTCTGGGACACCGACCTAACGAGGCCGGCAACATGATCGTGCCATGCCATGTTAATTTCGATGTTAATTCTCAGAAGCTTGATGATGGAGATGATTCAAGTACTGGGCTATCACCTGAGTGTTAAACTGGACTCCATTCAGAAATCCCCATACGACAATTCTCTCAATGTCCTCGTTAATCTGAACAGCATGCTGCTCTCGCCAGTTTCCTGCAGGAAATATGCGAAGCTATAAATAGGATCAGGTATTATTTCCAACAGTTCGATGCTGTACAGCAAGAAGAGCGTTGGACATCAGATCAGATCTCCGAGGAACAGCTGCATTGATGATAAACACATGAGAATTATATCCATCCAATACCTCAACTAAGGAGCCATATCTGAGAAAACTACCCAATCATTGGCATAGACACTGTTGCAGAACGTATATCAATACAAACAGTATTTACCAAATACATCATAGGGATAGTATGTTTAACTTCCATCACTCTCACTACTATTATTACTTACATTGATATGAATTAGGTAGGTTTCGAACTCTCTTAAATATAGTTCTATGGTAATTATGCATACTGAGGTTTAAAATCAATCAAGAACTATGTTGTTCTACTGAGAGTATAACACAAAATTACATGTAGATTGTAGATGCTCTTACTTGGTGAAACTCTTCCATCATCTAGATAAAAGTTGTGTAATTATTAAAAATTACATATATAACGTATCTCATATCTGGTCATATATTCATTCGAATACCCTGAATACGCTTTCAGATGGTGATATTGGTGTGGTGCAAGAACTTGATGCCAGTGTCGTGGTAATAGCGTCACGACTCCATGACATCCAAACATCCATCAGTAATGGAGACTGTTTTGGTTTAATTATATACAAAATATTGCTTGGGGATCACGATACTTTCTTATATCAAAAATACAATATCGGATAGTATAGTAAAATATTTCATGTAGATAAAAACATAAATTATAATGATAATGATTATGAGACTGCCGAAGAGTTGAGATTTGAAGCTGAAACAAACGTTTTGGCTATACGCAATGGTCGTGGTGGTAAACTATGATAACTTTAGGATCTGTGGCAAGCTGACTGGACGTACTGCCAAAACTAAATTAGGTGTGATACAGATAGAATGGTTGGGAGAGAGGGAGAGAGAGAGAGAGAGATACGTCCATGTTGATCTTCGGTACTATACTCGTAGATTGCGGATTTAGTCAATTGAATACGAGTACCTTCTGCATCTGTTGATCCGGAGGGTTCGTTTTATAAAAATTTTCACCAGAATTATCGCAGAACGACAACTGAAGCATAGGGCTATCAAACCCTTTCCGTCATTCGAACTGCGCTTACAGCACATGAATCCATTCGTTGCACTTCTATGGAAGTATAAAACTTCAAAGAGCTCTTGGTGGTATGGGAATTAGGAGAATAATCCACCTAATATAACATGCTGGTCATAAAGCAGCAGTAGCTCAAATGTATTTAACATAGAAATACATCCGGCAATTTGAATGTCCCATAACACGGTTAAGCATATAATATGCATATAATATCTACCAAGATGGATAGGACACTGCACCAAGACTGGTAGCGATCAACAGGCTCAAGCCATGCTGAGCAATCTATAGCAGTTCTATCAGACTCAATGCTTGAGTTCGACACGAAAATCTTTAGAGCCCTGTAGGGCGTTACAGGATTGCAAACACAAGGAAGATGGCCATGAGCGAAGATGCCGAATGCGGACTGGATAGAAGATGATTAACTGTATTCCAGTTACTATGAAGTTGGGACGACCAACAATTTTCCATCGATTTGCGGTATAACCAACTTTCAAAAAGTACCTTAAATTTAGTTTTATCCATCCTTTTCTTGATTGCGAAACAGGAATATATAGATTAAAACAGAAAGCATACAGAACACAATAGTATCTTGGTGAAAAATAGGACCATCTGTTTATGTCAATGAAGATAAGTTACTGAAAATCAAAAACATCCTGATTAACGCGAAGCTGCCTAGCTGAGCGGATCGATGCGGGAAAGTTATCTAATTGAACGAATGCCAAATGCCGTCTACTTCATTGTTTCCCGAGCAGTACATCCATTAATCTTTTACTAATTCCGATCGCGCGCTTCTCATACCGTATATGAATTTGTTATTGATCTATACATATCTATATGTCCAAGCTAAGACGCCGGTATCATTAACCTCGATTTTCTCAAGACGTCCGTAACGACGCGAGGATCCGTAAAAACAACGTTCACATAAACAAAGGGTTTCCGGGTTCTGTAATTAAGAATATTAGGAATGGACGCTTTGTTTTGAAAAAATTGCACCGGTTTATTTTCTCATACGCTTATGAGAGGTTTACTTATGTCCTAAACGGGTGATTATTGGAGCGACAGTTACTTGGAGTGAGTTGAACTGGCGCACGATAAGATCTCAGATAATCAAAGAAATCAGTCTCAAAATATTTTCAAGATGTACAGAAAGCGGACTGCTGGAATTTTGAATTTGCAGTATGGGTTTTAAAAATGTGTGAATATTTCGATTTCCTCTGACATGAACTAAACGCAAAATTGCAAGTAAACATGAATATTTTTTGAAAATTTTGTTTTCATAACCGCACCTCCACAAAATCTAATTAAAATCACACTTTCCTGGAAGCCGCGTACTATTTAATCGCTATGGATCATATACAGTACGTCACGTTAAACAACATAACATATTCTAAGGAATAATGTAAAAATTATGTGGCAAATTATCTTGGTAACAAATTTACTAGATACTCTTCATCTAAAAGCTTGGAGACATGTAAGAGTACATAGAACAGTTATTGCCATCTTTGAACCCTCCTATTCAACAAAACAGCTTTTAATCGAATTGAAATTTTCACATATGGCTTATAAGTTTGGGAGGAAGGAAAATGTTAATCTTAAACGAATTTTTGCATACATAAATGGACTATAATTAATAATTCTATATAAATGATATGAATTTTTCCTGAACACAAAGATCATCTTTTGAAAAACGTACTAAAATATCAAAGGTTTGTTGCCTCCTGAGTATCTATCAATTATGATATGGTCATAGAGTATACGAAACCAGCGCAGCACGAAGCGCAGAAAGGAACCTCTTTAACCTCAATTTACCTGTAATGAATAAACACCTACTACTATCCATAGCTAGTAAAATGTGCTCTTTAATAAATAAAATATTCAAACGATTTCATAACTGTAATTCGCAATTGAGTTGTTGGAACTGACGTGCTCTATATGTTTTGCCAGAGGGTAAATACGAGTATTTTGTGTTAGAGTAACTCTGCCACCAAAGCCTACCAAAAGGTGGTAGAAGCGGAGCTCCTATAAAGCTGTACAGTCAAAAAGCAGATCCTTTTTCCTGCTATTTTTGCAAATTTGTCTTTAGATAATTTCAATCTAGGTCGACTGGAATAAAAAAATGCATTACAGCAGAAACTACTTTGTCCAAAAATCGACTTTGAATAAGAATTGATCAAAATACAATGTAGGTTGTAGATGCGTTTACTTCGTGAAAATCTTCCATTATGCAGATAAAATAATTTATTGTACTTAACACACAGTTTCACAAATTTTACTCTTTTTTAGTGACTCGTTTCGATTTATATTTGATTCATCGTCGGACTATCAGATTTAAATATAAATCGAAACGCGAAAGAAAACGAGTTTTATTTGTGAAACTTTATGTTAAGGACACAATTATCTTGTCTGCTTAAAATACAATGCACTATGTTTTTTTTTCATAGATGTATTTAAATCAGTTATATGATCGCAAATTATTTATATAATACAATGATTTTTTCACGTTTCGCAAGTAAATAAGTTTATACTTAAAATTAATTTGAGAAGACTGAATATATACGCTTTTAGAAGTGGTACACTGAAAACATAAAAAATAAGTGCCAAACATATTCTATGTATAACTAAATCATTCATCTTCCAAAATCGTTTCTCCACAAACTCACACCCATATATCGTTCTTAATTACAAATAGTAGCTTTTTACCTGAATTTTTATTACATGTTAGTCTTCTTTTCGACTCCATCATCAGATCAGCTTTTATGTTTTCAAATTATTGTACTGATATCCAAATCACAGAAAAATAAAGTTCCAAATCGATGCAATGATGCAAATTGTCTGAAAAAGGTACTCCATTTTCTACCAGTAAAAGTGGGATGGGAAGAATTCATATAAATATAAGATATTGACCCAAGTATTGTACGTAAGGTGATCCACTGTTAAACAGACTTACCCTTTGCTTTTCGTCACGGAACGACACTGCACACCTTTCTGAGTAAAGTTTACTCTTAAATGTCATTAAGGTAAAGCACTAAGACGTTATTCCACATAGCAATAATTTTTCCATATACGTAAAATCATTTAGAATTATATGTGTTGGTTATTACTAACCAACTTTCAAAGAGAAAATAATAGGCATTTATCTCTATTTTATTTATCTCTCTGAGCTGTGATCGTATGGAGCCGAACACATTTACTACGTATAACAGTTCATACTGGTTTTCATGGACTATAAAATTGAAGACAAAAAAAGGTCTACTTCAAACGATATAATAAATTTTCGTCATAGAGCTGACTGACGTGCATTTTCAAATGAGTTTCTATGTGTTCGGAAATCCAATTTATACTGGCCATAAGAACCCAAAGAGATAGTTGCGTAAGGACAACTCTTGTAGGTGAAGCTGTTCGTCAGAGGTCTTCAGTTAGATTTCTTCGGCAATCACACCCAAATGGACTAGTTTGTTGTGTTTCTCAACGTTTCGTTTGATAGCACATCAATCGAAACGCTGTGAAATGCAATAAAATTCAAGACAATGTAAGTCCAAAGCAGTGTTACTAGCTAAAAAACATTTCAATGAACTGCTGGGAAGAAATACCCTGCTCATAAGACATATCTGAATTGCAGTGTCGATAAATGAACAATAGAGGATGTCTATAATGGTAGTACCACAAAACAACCACATGTCATTACTACTTTCCTCTATACATAATATACAAAAGTCAATACTGAATTAAAAAAAAGGATTCACAGTAACTTTTTCGCTGCATACTGTGAAGTGAGAATGCTCCATATACTTGACATCCGACGTACACATTTACAAACACAGTCGTGGATAGGAGAATGGGAATTGCAGAACTAAATAAGGAGTAACAATAAAAATGATGCAGATATGAATCGTTGCATCTGAAACAATTGTTTTAACGCAGTTTGCCTCCGTAGACATATTGCCATTGAATATATTCTCTCAACATATAACAAATGTAGCATGACAGTGTAAATTGTCTAATGGTTTCAATAAATACCATGCAATAAACAATGGGTAGACATAGTATTTTATTCCTGCTTGAGCAACACAATCCACAGACATGCAGCAGCAATGTTAGACATTTTCAAATGCCACCAGATTAAACTATGCGTATTTTATTCGATTTGTGCACATCGACAGCGCAACGATTTTAACATGAACGCAACGCGTGAGACCATAATTGTACTTTAGATCATTGGTTGATTGGTAAACTTCTTTTGCAGTACCAGTGCCCTGGTGATAGGCTGTGAGATAATGAATTACAGAGTTGAAAAATAGATATATCTGCTTTTGTTATGGAGGATGGAAAATAAATAATTTTGTTTTGAAAAACGTCAAAAATATAGATCCTCAATAATTGATGGCGTCCAGCATTTACACAAAAAATGAAGCATTGCAATAAAAAATTGCATTCAAAATAAAAATTACAAAGCTCAGAAATATAAAACTGACCCCTTTTGTCATCTGAAATTTGAAGTTTCATAAAATGACATGAAATTACTTGCCTCTAGCGTAAGGTATTAGCATAACTCCACGCATTACGGTTAGCATATAGCATTAACCTTCTGCTAATACCTACCTACCTACGATACCACACAGTTCCTTAAAGGGTATAGATGTTGTTAGAATTGCCTAAAAAAAATACAAAAGATATAGTATCGAAACTGCCTAATTGTTCTTATCAGGAAAATGCTCTCAATCACCGCCCTAGATAAGTTAGACGACAAGTGAATTGGTACAAGGCTCTCTGTTCACTATTTTGCGAAGTAGATCAATGAAGGTAATAGTATTAAAATCGTGATTTTGTATGACGATGCTGAGTAAGGTTTATGTCGAATAAAATACAGAAAGAAGTGAAGATGGAAGTATGTGACGTTAATACGAGTTCTAACGTGATCCTACCCACAATAGCAAAATACAAAAAGCACTGCATGGTGAATGACTTAGGGGCTTCAGTGAGTATGTCAAATCTTTGGAGAGTCTCACACTTCAGGCTAAAACGGCCGATAGACTGATTTTGTCGACCTGTTCCGTCCGGAATGGGCTATAGAAGCTTTACAATTCAAGCTGTTTAAAAACTAGCTGTACTAATTCAACTGCAACCCTGGTATCGATTTAAGTTTTAACTCCCCGACGTGAGCCCCTTGAGAAAATTTAATGCGCAATATTTGCAAGTTGGGCGTCTCTCAGATTAAACAAAGAACACTCCAGCACAAAAAAGAAAAAGTTAAAATTAAGTAACTTCACAGCAGAGCGAATCAGAATTTTAATTCAGCCTGCGCAAACAAAACGTAAAAAATGCGATATTCCCAGCGAATTTATCATGTGGCATCTAGAGAAAGAAAGAGAACTTGAGAAGAGCGCGTGAGAGCGAGACGGTGATACATTTCATTAAGCCAGAGACAGACTGAAATTACATACCCCTATAAGAGAGACTAAGAAGTAGTGGTGTTTAGTGGCGAGGGATGAAACAGCGAGTGGGAGAGAGGGAGAAGATGGTGAGATCGTGGTTAGAAGGAGCTGGAAGTATGCAAGTTAATTAATCGGTAGAGTAATGAGGAAAGACCGCATGCGCGACCGTGGGGGATCGAGGGGGAAAAGGGGGGATCGGTCATCAACGCCTAACCAGATTACTGGTACAGCGCTGGCAGAAAACTTACACACTGGGAATTTTTTAATTTCGGTTGGGTCTAGACTTCTGACTACGGGGGAATGAAGAAAAATCTTATAGGTGTATAAGACAAACGTGTTTTTTTATGAGTCCACAAACATAAAGATTTTATCTTTTTTACTCATCGTGGGTCTTGGGTATATATTATTGATAATTTTGCTGAAATAATTAATAAAGTAATACCGTTGGTCAAAGATTCGATCCCTGTTTTAATAACTTTTACACATATATGCGAAGACATTTCTACCTCAAAAGATTTTGAATTCAAAATTTAAATCCATATTACCATTCCTCCATCTTTTCCAGCCTAGATTATTTGATATTAGTGCATGAATATGTTGTAGGACCATGATAGATAATACTGGTAGTTGTTTTTAGAAATTAAAAACAAAAAACTAAAACAACCTAAAGTTCCAAGCATTTTCCTTCAGTTTCCTATTAATTTTGAACGTAGTAGAATAATGCCTTTATGCTCAAAAGTGTAATTAATTGATTTCACGTTCAGGTCTCTATTAATATGAGGTTCGAAAAAATAACTGTTTACGCGGACACAACACTTGTTGCAAAGTATATAGCTTTTCATCTTAAAATTTTATTTTTTATGATGATTTTCACTGCATCACATATTACTTTATAACGATCTAATTGAAATCGACAAGCCCTATGAGTAGATTTGAATATATATGACAGCATCGTCGAACAGTTGGGCTAGAGTAAATGATAGTAACATACAAGACGAGCACCAGCCACTACTGACACCATCGTATCAATAGCGCCGAGAAATGATCCAAACGTCATTTGTTGCAAAGGTGAATTGTACTGCTGCCTGCTTTAGGACAAACTCCTAGAATCCTTACAAATCGCTGTCAAAATATCTGTAATATACTCTATGTCATAAAATATTTTATCTCGTGATTTTACTTACGGAAGACAAATCTGTTTGAATGTATCCAGTTCCTTCCGGAGCTTTAGAAATCAACTACAGTATGTGCAGTTTGAAGTGTAATAGCAGTAGGTAAACTTTCTCAAATGGCACATTTTTCACTCCATGGATGAGTTTTTGTTCTTGGGAGTCAATTATTTCTTCAAAAATGATATTCTTGTCTTCAACTGTCTCATATGTAATGCTAGCTTGTTGACCAAACAACATTGTGATAATGTTTAGGTATCCATACACTAACATTCTATACACGCAATACGAGTATATGGTGATTATAGTGACGAGTTTCTGTAATGGGCAGTCAGTGGATAATGAATAGCTCTCGTTAGATAATTTCTTCTTCATAAACCTCTGTTACTGACATCGATATAAGAAAAGGCTAAATGTGCTCAAAAGTATTTTTATAATGGAGCATTTCAGCCTCCGAATCGATCGTCCATTTTAAACCTAAAAACAACACACATCCATCTCTCTCCCTTTCTTCGAGATTCGCATATACAATTAGATCTCTCTCTAATGTGCAGATTTCTCCACACACGTATCTCCGTCTTCTCCTCTCGAATGTACGGAAACACCTCCATCCCGATCCCACTTCTGATGCGGGCGTATTTCCGTCCTCTTCTTCCAGCAAGGTGGGGTGGCAGTGGCGCGTCATGCAAATGCGCCAGCCAAGGCAGGCGTGATAAGTATTCCGTACAGGCGCCGTCGGAGCCGACGCCAGCGTCGGGACGCCGACAGCGACGTCGTAGCTGTAGCGCTAGGTAGCGCAGGCCGCAATCATTTTCTTCTGGCTGGTAATTATCATTGGAATCGGCCGCGGTGTTAATTGCGACGTTGCCGGATCGACGGTGCGTGAAAGTGCTGCTTCTCGGTGCTGGACGACACGTGTGAATAGTGGATAAGTTTTGTACAGGGTGGTCGGTGCGAGCTTATTATCTGCAGGGAGTAATTCAATGCTAAAAAGGTCTGTTAAATGGTTTATAGCATGCGTTTTGATTGAAAAAACTAACCAAGTTATATTATGACAAGACTTCCTTGTTTTTTCGGAAATATCACATAATTTTCTATCTTTTCTTAGTCTTACTATGTAGCATCCAGTTCAAGTATCTAATGTAGTAGTACAATTAATATGTTGTCATATAAAATGCTATTAAATTTTGATCAATGTGTGATACCTCATATACACAATAGCGGAGATTCGGCTACTAATTCCATTTTTTTCTTTTCACTACGAACCTTGGAGTATATTTACTAAACCACAACTCCCAACAACTTTGGTGATATAAATATAGATAACAAAATGTGCAGTACGTGTGTAATATTAGACCTTTAATATAATCAGTATCAAAGGTTTGATCACATTATGTTCGTTATTTTGGGATCCCTTTTTCTCAGGTTTTATGTATAATCCTATATCAATTCACATTTTATGTGCGGTATTGCTCCTGGTTTCTATGGCAAAAACTAGAACAAACGTCATTTTTAATAAACAGTCATAAATAACGCATATACTGGATGCCAAGTCTATTTGTAAACGCATGAGCTTTTGGGAAGGGTAGGTATATGTTTATGTGAAGTTTTATGGCAGAAGAGTAAAATATGATATAGTAGGTGTTGCAAACCACTGTTCCTGGAACCTCGGCACAGTAAAAATACAGCTAGGGTTGAATTGTGGCAAAAAATACAGCTAGGGTTGAATTGTGGCAAACTTGCGAACTAAAAGGTCCGATACTTCTGGAAATATGGAGTTGGGAAACAGGAGATTACCGGTATCTACGATTATGTTTTCAAGAATATCTCTTGAAAGTTAGATAAAATCTATAAACACAATCCCACTGAGGCTTTCGCAACTTCTCGTCTCTCTGGAGCCATCATCATGATCATACTTTTTTACAGATGTGCAATATTAAATTTTGACATTTTTGAATTATCCGTCTTCTTCCTATGGTACCATCTTCAAATAATTCTTGGAGATCTCATTATCAAAGGTTTTTTGATATCTTGCTATTACTAATGAGTTGAGAACAGTCTATGGATGAATATTTTACAGGTATGAGATTTCTCTTCTTATCATTCCTATTTTGCCTTATATTTTTCCCACAAATCCCACAAATCAGTTGTACATTTACTTATATACCCATTAATCTGATATTATTAGTTTTTATAGTGGTTTTAACAGTTTCTGGATAGCTTCTTGCTTCGTCATTGATATATCCGAAGTTACCACAGCAGTTCCATAATTCACAATGTATGAGATAATATTATGGTTTGATATTATCAATATATCACATGCAAATGACGTAATGATTTCTTGGTACCTCGTAGACCACTATTTCGTTAGAAACGGAAGCCCTTCCTCGAAAATAAAGAGAATATATCTATATTTTAACGTGTATTTGGGAAGACGTAAATCTAATCGGTTCGGATACAGGTAAGGAGTCCTTGGATGTCATTTAGGGTCTTCTTATAGAAAAAAGATAATTGATCAGTCACATGTCTAACATGAGCTGTCATGTAGAACGCAGAACAATTGCTCATATGTAGGCCATAAAGCCCAAAGTTGTCGTAATCAAACCAACTAATTATGTCCTACAGAGTCGTCTTCTGAGTGAACAAATGTCAATCAGACATAACCACAACTGAAAAATAGATTGTCCTCAAACATATTACTGGCAAAAATGTCAGAATTTGTTTAGACTGCCACCAGGCAATTGTTGATGTCTCGGCCGGCTGATGTGACATTGAATCACAAAAAAAAATTCGAAAAATTAAATGAGTCTGATACATTTCAGGAAGCACCTAAAATAACTTCGCTTCTTAAATGGAGCACCATTGGGCTCATTGGAATTGGTTTTGCTCAAATTGCATTGTATTTGAACGTCTACCATGTTAAGAATTTATTCCTAGGAAGAGTTACTTGACTTGAGAAAATCCTCTATGTCTATAGCTACCTTCATACATATTTCGAATATATTTTATATCATAACTATCGCTGCGTCAAAACAAACACATTTTACTTCCAAACACCCCATTACACATTTGACGCCCACGTGAAACCAACAATACCCATATATCAAAGTAAATAACCCTAATCAAATAAAAGCACGAAATGCAGTTCAAAAGTACACATATACTGGTTCGATCCCAGAAGGTAATAAAGACTATTTCATGGCGTGTCACCACAACTCTGCCCGGTAGGTGTCAACGCAATCGACCATTGCAGTGACCGTATGATGGAGAGTGAATCAGCATCGGGGTACAACTGGTCCACACGCCGAACGCTGCATGATGCTGTTCGGGTGTATGTTGGATGCAGTTAAAACCAACGTGGTATATTTCAGCTTTATGATTTTTTATCACACCTGGATGTTTTAGACGCATCCTGGGTGCTTCGGTCAGCAAATGAATCCTCGTTAACCATGGCACGGTTTCTGAACCTGCGCGATGCCAAAAGCTTACACTCAAAAATGTGGATTTATGTGAGGATAATGTAACTTCTTAGAGCCAAAATGCCCAAACATCATTTCTGGGCGGTTCTGAGACCTCAAATTATTTAAAATACATTAAAAGTAAACATTTTTTTTAAAAAAACAAGCTTTTAAAGGCGCTAAAAAGAATAAAAACTTTTCCTTCAAAACATTTATTATCAACTTATACCCTCAGTAGACAATTTATATGATATAGAAGCTTGTCGCGAGATTTAAGTACTCGTGTTTACTTAGTTTGAAAATTAAAAAAGTTGAAAACAATCAGATCAGGTTATTCAATTTACCATATAAATTATAAATGTTATAACGTTTGTTTTGAAAAAAGTTTTTTACTTTTAATTTAGTTTTTACTTTTTAGTTATTGCTGGACAGGTCTTCAATAACCCCAGTACACCAAAATTCCAAACGGATTGGAGCAACGAAGTCCTTCCATTTGTTACCTACACTGTAGGAGTACATTTAAAATAACTAGTCCGTCATTTTAGGTGTTCCGCCATGTTGAATTTACAATTAAATCGCTATATTTTTCGAGATATTCTCAGCAAGCCCTTTCATTTCATACCCATATTGTAGGAATGCATTCAACATAACTAGTCTGTCAACTTGGGTGTTCCGCCATATTGGATTTAGAGTGACGTCACCTTATCTTTCGAGTCATTTTCAGCAAGCCCTTTCATTTGATAGCCATATTGAAGGAGTGCATTAAAAATAACTAGTCCTCCATCTTGGGTGTTCAGCCATGTTGGATTTATAATGACGTCACTACCATGCATTGTCATCCAAATTAAACGTGTATATAAAATTTTGAGCTCAATCGGTTGAGGATATCTGTTTCAAAATTGAGTTGCAAGATGAAGAGGGAAAAAGTGGATATACCAAATTTGTCTTTAGGGCTTTATGTTCAATCGCTTTGAACCTGAGAGTTACTAATTGCATTATTACTATAATTACACTCATGTAGAGCATGGATGTGATAGTATATAATCATTGAGACTGAAGTGTGACATTTCATTTGACGATGATTTTGGAATAAATGGAAACACAACTTTAAAATTTATTCTTATATTCGTCAGAAATAAACACAATTGAATGTTATTGTTATATTATTCCTTATAGTTAGTAATTTTCTACAGCGAGATCCAAAAGTTTCAGTATCAAAACAAGCCATACAACCAGAGTTTCCGATATTATTCACGTAGCAGCTTCAGGGATCAATAAGAAAATTATTGGTAAATATTAATTACACATTTTCCTGAAAAAATGCGATAAGGTTTCTCCAACCTGTATACCAGAGAATACAGAAAACCAACACAATTCCTACCTGTGGTAAAGTGAATCATTCTTACCTCATTTATACAGTGCTTGGTAAGGTTCCAATGTGATATATTTCAACTTTACGATATTTTTATCTCACTTGAATTCTTTCTGGTGCAATGGGCCAGGTTGGCTTATTCTGTTGTAAATTAATCCGACTTGATAAGTGAGATATTGAGGCAAATCAGAATGTTAAGTGAGGCATTAATGTAACATTAATATTCTCGTGATATCGGATATTGCTCCATCGTTATTGGAACCGTAATTTGTTTTCAAGATAACCATTATGTATGCCCGTTTTTTCGATTGGTTTCAATAGTGATGGAAGAGTATTGCTTGCTTTGTGCAGTATTGCATTGCATTGCATTTTTTTCAAGAAAATCAAATAGTATAGTTAGATATACTCTATCGCCTCGTGTTTATAGCATCCTGTTATTTCACAAAATGATAGTTTTCTGAAGTCAACTTTGTAAAACATTTCGTTGAATATTGAACATCAAAAATATATTACGTGACCGTTGCTACTAAATAAGATGACACTTATTTCGAAAGTATTTTTGCTGCCATGTGTTCAATAGCTGTTATTTCTTTTTAGGTGAGTGCCAGACCATTGATCTCTTCAATTACGTAAGTAGTTGTAGATAAAAAGTTGTGTAGTTTTCACACAGTTTCTTCGAGTATTGAGCGTCAAAAATATATTACGTGATCGTTGCTACTAAATAAGATGACACTTATTTTGAAACTACAGTACTACACAACTTTTTATCTACATGATGGAAGAGTTCCACCAAGTAAGAGCGTCTACAATCTACGTAAGTAGTTGTGATTAAATATTCAAAAAATTACTATAACATATGTTTGTTAAACAGCTGATGCAATGAATAAATACCTGATAGAAACTTGAAAAAATTGTCATTCGTTGAGCTCCTCGGATACATGATGAATTCGAATTTTGGAACAAGTATACACGACTAATAACACATTAAGCACGCGTTTGAAATTTTCAATTTCAGAATAAGACACCACTAATTTAAATCAATCAGCAGTGTTAATTATATGTCATTTTTCTTTCGTTTTATATTTTGTATTTTAACAGACTGCGGAAGTAACTGAAACGTCAAGAAGGTTTTCATGTTAAATGATATGTGATTGCAATAATTCACCAGATGATGCTTACTGAACCTAACATCTTTACTGTGATAAATTAAGGGAATAGATGGAATGCTCGGTGATGATACATATATATGTCACAGAAACTAGTCTGTATGCGAATCTCAGAAATCGGAAGATATGAAATCCGTCACAATAAGGCAAGATTCGGGAATCTGATATTGTTTTTAAACATACAGCAATTATTTAAAATTCTATATTGCTCGAAGAAATGTTTACTTTCTCAAATCATTGTAAAAATGTTGTACAGATTCTTGTAACACCTCAATTTGCGCAATCAGCATCAAATCATTGAGAGATTTCTAAATCGCCAGAAAAAGACAAAAGCACAAACTTCTAATGAGTTGTAATAACCTGTAGTAAAAAAATAGGTTTTGGGAAAAAGGTATGATAGTTCAGTATTTGTATCCTTATAGTGTTTTTTCTGTCATTTGTGTTCCAAAATAGTCCACAAAATTATTCAATTTTAGATGTAAGAAATACAAATGTAGAAAGGCGAGAAATCAATGAGCATATAAGTATTTCTATTATTAGCATTATTAAAATTATGCATAAACAGTTGATCAAGATATATAACTGCAAGCTGGAACTGAATCAGTATTCGTGCATAAACGAGACAAAAAATGGTCCAGTATTGGCTCTTAGCTAAATCTGTATTTAATATCATTTATTTTTGAATGTGTCTGCCACGATATAACTCAACTATTGAGTAAAAATATTATAAGAGTCCAACGCATACATAAGCTGCATTTTGCATTCATTATAGCACGATATACAGATTTGCCGCATGAGACCCCATGAAAAACAGTAGCAGCGCGGCACAGCTGTAGTTTGGGTTATTAAAACTTAACGTTAAGCCCTTCAGTGGTATTGCATGCAAGTCCCAAAGAATGAATTACCAGAATTAAAGTAATACCGCCATGCCGCGTGCTACCTTGATTTTGTTTAGCTGGCAGCTCGTATTATCCATCTGTCTGGGTGGATGTTTTGTCGTGAAAAATAATTTTAATAAAAGGGGATGAAGAAAATTGTCTGGTAGCACGAAGTGTCTTCGGGACTTAAAATATAACAAATATGTCTGCGATGATCGTCTCTGTTTACAGCGATATCGATTAGATAGGATCAGTAATCTACCCAAAGATAAGACTGGAGTAGCAGCTTCGCTAAATCTTTGAGCTCTCATCGCTTGGCATTCGATTTATGTGAAAGAAACTTTTTGGGATGTATTGTAATGGTGAAAGACCTCAAAGTCCATCGATTATTTTTTGATATTTGAGCAGATATGCGTCTTATTTCTGTCGGTCTGTCGATCTTTTGTTTGTCTGTCTGCGCTATGTCCCACAATCCATGGGTAAACTATAACTCAGAAAGAAAATTATTGGAATGTTAAAAATTTGGACATTTTGAAAACTGTTTGTAGGGAACTGGACGTGACAGGTTAGAGGAAACGAGATCCCTTTTTTGCATTGATACAAGACGTTCTACCATCCATACGCTTTTGACTCCGTCAATCCTCCGTTCTTGTGGGGTTATTATCCATTTGCCAATTTCAAAACACATGATTGTTATTTTGCAATAGCTATGGAAGCTGGAAGCTAAAAAATTGAGGATTTCGTTGTCATGACTCCATGTAATATCGGTCGCAAGTTTCATTAGAACCAGCGGTAACTGAGGGATTGAATTAACATCCAGAAAAAAATATAAGAAAATGTTTCGCCAGTGGGAATCGAACCACCCATAACCTGCGTGCTAGGCAGACGTTTTGCTATTCAGCTATGTTGGAACCTCTCTATTCTACCTTCCTTCTGGTCGTCTAGCTCGTACGCGGCTCGATTTTGGTTAGACATTTAGTGGGCAGTGACTGATAGATCTTCAATCAAGCATTGCCGTGATGTAAACATCGTTGTGTCAAATTTGTAAAACTCGTCAGAAGAGCACATGGAAGTAATATCCAATCTTTTTAGCAGTGATGCCATAGGTGAATGGTGAATCATCCTTCTAGAATGCAGAAGTTCAAACTCAAACAGACTTTCCGATCGAAGGTGTGGATTGTAGATGCTTTCAATTGGTGAAACTCTTCCATCATACAGATAAGATAATTATGTATTTAACAAACATTTCCACAAATGAAGCTCTCTTTCTTACACTGAAGCGTTTCGATTTATATTTAAATCATCGTCGGTTTGTCAGATTTGACTGTTTACAAAGGCTATGCAGGTTCTTTGCTGACTAGTTAAGTAGATCCTATCATTGGATACAAAACTGCAGCTCTCACATCTAGCGTATTGAAAGCTATTTTTCTATCAAATTATGATTTTTTTTGTCTTTCTGACGATGATTTGAATATAAATCATAACACAGCACTGTAGAAAAGTGAGTTTTGTTTTTGACAGTGTCTGTTAAATAACGTTCGTTTTATCTGGAACATTTACTCGTTTATGCCTAGGATTAGAATATATAATTTTTGTCACAAATATTTTCCATAACCATTTAAAAGTTCTTCCTATGCTAGTTTTCGTTAATGAAACCCCTAGCCGCTTGCTGGCTTGACCGAACGCCTGGCCAGCAACTCGCAGCGCGACACGGTGCGACGCACGCGAACTTAACGCTTGCTTACTCCTGCCCGTGTCCCATTACCATTTATTTAATTATTTACCGTGTTATTTGCATTTAAATAAATCCATACAGCCTATTTAATGATTTTATGCAAATGCGAGTGACGGCCGCCCACGCGAACCCGCGTCGAACCCGTCGCGTATAAAGTTGATCAAAGAAGGCTTTGGATACAAGATATATGGCACTGACCGAGACGTTTTACGACCACCAACTACATGCCAGTCCGTTCTTTTGGTTACGTGTTTGTATGTGGACGGAGCATGGATAAACGCCAACGATGTACAATCGACGATACCTCTATCTGATCAGTTACATATAGATAGCTTTGAAAAAATTTCCTCATCACGATCAATTGGCGTGTACAATACTTTTTTTGCAGGTATGTTAAATAATCATGAATAAATAGACGTTTACTTCGCACTCAGATGCAGGGGAACGCGGTGAGATATGAGTATTTACCGTCCCAAAACGCTGACATTGTGCCTGTAAACACAAACAATGCGTGCAGTTTGAAATTCGAAGGAAGATTGTTTCTTGGAGGAATGTACCTAACATCATTGTTCTGATCGATTAAGATAGTTGGCTGTGTACTTATGCTCAGTAAAGCATAATTATATGCTGTGAGAAGATGTGTGGTTTGGATCTCGCAATAGTCCAGGTTTCTCCTTGCCTATAACTGCGAATTTGTGTATTTTTGCCTAGAGGCAAGGAATATCAAATAAGTTATTGTTAAAGCATTGTATACATAGTGATACTATGATTGTACGATACAGGATCATGGTAGTAAAATGGGGTCAGTGATAGTCACTATCCAGAGTCACTGGTGCTGTTTCCATAATATAAATAACAGCTGCAGTTTGAAACTCTGGAGAAAGTTCACGAGTGCTTGGTTCGATTGATATACCTGACTGCTTAGCTCAGTTGGTAGAGCACCAAACGGTAAATGGGTGGGTCGAATCTCACCATAGTCCAAGGTTTTTCTGAGATTATAAGTTCCTATTTGTTTACTTTTTCCAATCTTACGGATAAGTGAACTCACAAAGCTGTATAACAATTCGATACAAGTAGTACATTCCGAAACAAATTGATTACAATATATAAAGTATTATTTGTTGGAGCTACTATTGCTAACTGCTATTTTTCAGCAACTAATGAAATAAAAGATAAACTGTGTATTTTACAAACAAATTGCTTTTAAGTTTTATTTTCCTGCACACACTATTCCAGATTCCGATAAAAACACTAGGTTCCTTCCATACGAAATATTTTCAATTAAACAGCTTCCTGATTCCGACTAATCAGGTATCGCGGGAATTCCTGTTGGTGATTAGAATTCATAAACGCCCTATTCAAATCCATATCCAGTGTTCCATTGATGTTGAAGAGCGTGAACTTGATGGTATGTGCGGTAAGCCACTTCTGTGCCATTCAGCCTTGACGGGCGTTGCAACTTTACTGTTGCTCCAAACGAGCAGTTTCGCCATTTCACTCTGTCGCGTCGTCTGACACCGGAAACACAAATAACAGCGTTTATTTAGCATTATAAAATCCTGAAATACAGTGGCGGACCAGCATGGGAGCCATGGATACACAACCATAGAGTAGATAATAATTCAGATGAGTTTATATTAGGTTTATGGTAAGGGCCTAGCACAAAGGCCAGTCACCACTAGAATACTTGAGGAACCATTGTTGCTCCCCCTTAACACTACTTAAAGAACTGTTTCCAGATTCCTTAATTAGACTACATGGCCTTAACACATATCTTTGCATGTGGCCTTCCGGTTTTGGGTTTGTGTCTCCAAGTTTCTGTAATATCAACCTTGCCAGTCCTCCACAATTACGCTAAGAGGTGCATTCATCATGCTTTATGCAGAACCGACACATGGCTGCTTCTAGTTCTAGTTTTATGGACCTGATATGTCTGTTCAAACTAGAATATCCCGTCATTAGGTCCGCCATGGTCCATATGGGTTTTATGTTGGAATCAAACAAGTCATGAAAATCGTGATTTATCATTTTTTTGGACTATTATTTTATACTGCTCTATGTGTATTCCAACCAAGCAGCAGGGGAGCTCTTTACATACTAAGCAATTTGTCGCAGCTTTAGAGGTCAGCTCATCTGTTTTCTCTGCCCTTTCATTCGCTTTGTGTCCTGGTACCCTAAGGTCACCATATTTTGGTTTCCTTTGAGAGTATTCACCTCGACCTCACTTCGGAAGTGAAAGAATTTTGTTTCGGAGTTTGCTCTTGACCCCAGTCAGTTTCCGTAATCTGTTAAGTCTTGAAAGCAGGAAAAATGATAATGTCAAAGGACAAAAGCTGAGAAGCAATGAAGAAAATGAAGAAGATCATGTGGATATAAATGTTCTAGATATCTATTTATGTTACGAATACATTTTCATTCAGTTTTGGCGGAAAATATTAGGATGTTCTAACTTCTCGGTTTGCTTTTGGTCACAGTACGGGCAGGTACAAGGTTCCAATGTAAGATTCAGCTTGACTGTATCATTGTAGTGCCAGCTGTTTGGCGTAGTACCTTAGATAATGTCGCGATTCCTTCAAATACTATCATTTGAAACATACCTATGGAACGTTAGTGTGAGCTCCTATTCCGTTAAACCTACTGACAACGCAGATGCATATTGGCTACACAATATCAAGCCACACATGCAGAATTGATTGCCGTTGTGATTACTATTTTGTACAGCTAAAATTTTTGAGCAAACTTGATTTTGAAGCTCTACAAAATATTGATTAGGGTTACCGAACCGTAATTTGAAATTTTTTTGTAACATTTCCCATGTTTCACTGACATTGCAGATTCGGTTAGGAATACGAATTCTTTTCATATAATGAACCGAAGCTATATTGGAATATTCCTATCAAAATTAATCACGTTACATACTTTTTATACACAACTATACAAGTTTGCACACAATATGAATGTGAGCAGCGAGGAATTTTAAATAGTAGCTCTAAATCATACTTTGACTAAACTTTTCCCCCTATTGATGTTCGGTTTTGTTGGTTTCCGCATTTAGTGATACGTACGAAACGACAAAACACTCAAAACTCCATTACTCTAACTTTAAAATAACTTTTGAAAGTTTGCACGCCGCCCTCGAATGATCCAGATACCATAAAATGTAGATGCGGAAAGCTTAGGGAGCACTGCTGACTGTAAAAAGAAAATCAAGGAAGAAGAGGAATAATTCCATTTTTACTTTCTGAGCCAAAAGGCAACAACAATCACAAACATTGTCTATTTAGAGTAGGTATGTTTTTTGAATTTCTCGAAAAGTATGTATGTAACATTCCCTCACAGCACTTCTGGAGCGCAATACGCTTTATGCTTCTGCGAAAGGATATCTATAAAAATAGCTTCGGAGTTATATATTCCCTAATGTAACTCACCTCTAAAGTTTAAAACAGTGGAAAATGCAGATTTGGAATTCTCAAGCGAAGCAACGCGCTTTCTCTCCCAACTCCTCAGAGAAAGAGAACGGGAGAAGAAAGACCAAAACAGAAATTCATTATACAGTGTCTAGTATATAAAACAGCGGACCTTCTGTTTATTGTAAATGCACGAGCTTAATTTTGTACAATCACCCGCTGGCTCACTAACATGGGGATGAAAATCGATACGGCCCAGAAAGAATATTTTTGCTTATAGGGGTTGAAAGACTTTCTTACAAGACGTGTGTGTGGTGGGAGAGGAATAGGAGGGCTGTATACGGGGAGATATTGACAAGTATGCAAAGGTGGAGCTTTGGAATTCATTACAGCATATTCGTTCGGTTTGATTTGATATTTTCGACATTTCAAATCTACCTAGGTGAACACGTCATGTATATCTTCAAAAGTCATTTCACCTCACATGAGTACATGT
Source organism: Bruchidius siliquastri (assembly GCA_949316355.1). Lineage (NCBI taxonomy): Eukaryota > Metazoa > Arthropoda > Insecta > Coleoptera > Chrysomelidae > Bruchidius > Bruchidius siliquastri. The sequence continues at coordinate 14,429,928 of OX438531.1, read as the reverse complement.
AAATTTGGAATAATATGTTTTGATAATGTGTAATCATAATTTCATTAATTTATGTCTGTCTGACCGCTATAGCGCGGAGATTGTTCCTCTACTGTTTTATGAAATTCTGTCATAACTACCGCCAAAAAAGAAAACTCTATAGTTTCTGATGCAAGGAAAAACTATCTTCCAACCTTCATGAAGAGGATTAACATTTTTTCAGTTTTCATGAGCTTTCCGTCGTTTCTACAACTTACTTTAAGTGGCTCAACCGTTCTAAGAACCAAAAAAAAGGTTCAATAAACTTATACTTCCACACGTGAAATACTGAGTGCGCCTACTTGACGCCATTTTTTGAGACGCTAAACAGCACTTTTGTAACTATGTCTGCTGAACATTTATTCAAAATGCAGTGTTAGTAGTTGCTAAAACTGAAATTAAACTGCTTAGCCTCCGTCAGAGAGACAGTCAACTACGTCGTAGAATGATTTAACTTGTAAAAACATTTTTTAGTGCATTAAATTCCATTGAAATGTTCAAATATCTTCACATGATTTCAAAGGCCATTTTTGATAAAGGTTTCCGAGGCAACGTTAATAAAGATATTTGGGTTAACTCAAAGTGGTTTTAGTTAGTGGTCATTAGAACACATATTGAACCAGACTTTGAGGGATAATAGGAAATTATTTCGGTTAAGTCCGGAGTTAACACTATGTATTCAAAAGGAATGAAAGGTGAATCCCTATTTGTATGATCAATATACGTTCATATATTCCAAAAAGTATCTGCGTGATTGGAAAGTTCGGCCAATAAAAGGCACGTATATTCTTGAATCCCTAATTTACATAGATTTGGTGAACGGTAACGTTTTTATGTAACAATAGTGCGACTGTCTCATAGCTCCCTCCTTAAAATGAACGAGAGAACATCGCAAGGGTCGTCTAATCGAATATTACCTATTAAATTTCATGATACCTGCTCCCATATAGTTCGTTATCCTTGTATTGTTCCCGACTTATCCCAAATATATCCACAAAAGGACAATTTTAGATCGCAGATACAGTCAGTCACCGAAAGTTTCTGTTCTCGGCGAACAAAAAAGCGCGTAGAAAGTTTAGGCTCGACGTGTCGATAGCACCTAACAGTATACAGCGGTGTACCTTTAGGGGTTAGTAATGTCAAATGGTGATAATTAATAATCGATAATTTAACATCTGAAACATATCATGTGGTCGTCTCTCTCCATCTGATATTCATATATTCCAAAAAGTATCTGCGTGATTGGAAAGTTCGGCCAATAAAAGGCACGTATATTCTTGAATCCCTAATTTACATAGATTTGGTGAACGGTAACGTTTTTATGTAACAATAGTGCGACTGTCTCATAGCTCCCTCCTTAAAATGAACGAGAGAACATCGCAAGGGTCGTCTAATCGAATATTACCTATTAAATTTCATGATACCTGCTCCCATATAGTTCGTTATCCTTGTATTGTTCCCGACTTATCCCAAATATATCCACAAAAGGACAATTTTAGATCGCAGATACAGTCAGTCACCGAAAGTTTCTGTTCTCGGCGAACAAAAAAGCGCGTAGAAAGTTTAGGCTCGACGTGTCGATAGCACCTAACAGTATACAGCGGTGTACCTTTAGGGGTTAGTAATGTCAAATGGTGATAATTAATAATCGATAATTTAACATCTGAAACATATCATGTGGTCGTCTCTCTCCATCTGATACTTGCACTGGCTGCTATCTAAAACCACATGTGATTGGCGAAATAAGTTTACTAACGTTTCGGCTGCCAATATTTGCATATTGTCAATATGGGCATTGATATTGAGTAGAATATTCACTACGGGTTTGTTAACAAATAAATATTCACATAAAATCATATAAATGTTCATATGTACATTATGGGTTTCAATGTAGAATAATGAGATAATCTTTTTTCAATACCTACCTTGATTTCAAAGTCTAGTTGATGTTATAACTATTTTATCAAACATCTAGAATCATTCAAACGTAACTTTAGCTAAAAATAAAAAAGTTTTACAATTTTCAAATTCTGAAAACTCTGTAAATGTTACATTTTGTTCAATTCGTTGTATAAAAGATTTCTCAAAACTGAAAAACAAGCAAAAAGGGAATATGGAAAACTTTTAGTCCAGCTGCCTAATGATCCCTTTTTTAATCACATCTAGATAGAATCCCCAACCTAATAAATAATTTGGATTACAGGCACCACTTATTTTTAATTATGCATGTGTTCCAGAAATTACAAACTAAAAAAGAAACAGATGTCCATTCGACCATGCGTCACTTATTAAGGCTTTTTTTCGAAATCCGTGTTGCTTTACATCGAGATGTTTCAGTCGTAGTGAAGCAGCATATATTCGAAAATCAAAAAGAGGTAGAGTTGTTTTTATTTGAAACTCGAAAAAGAATCTGCCATATCTTTAGATTGATAAGATGATTACTATATCATGGTGTCCAGTGCAAACAGGTTCCTATTCTCCACGCACATATATCACTTAAGAGAGGAAGACTGTATTCTGATTACAAAAGGTTGAACCAACTTTTCCTATACATTTTTCAATAGATTGTGGTTCAGTATTATTTTGTTACGCTTCGGGACCTTTACCACTTACCGTAGTATATTCGAATATTTGCCAATTTCAACAATTCCCAGTAAATCGGGATGCACAATTGAACGGGAGGGAAAACGGTAAATTTCTTGGAAAAATCGGTAATTATTCATCTTCGTCCTCACTGCCTTGAACCCATACGAAAACTTGATATACCCACATACACAGTTGTGAACGAATACAGTATCATAAAATAAAATTGTTTTGATTTTCAAAACAAAAATTTGTTTCTTTGTTTTTTGGAATCTTCATGAATCGTCATCAAATTATGTATCAAGGTCCAGTTTTCATTTCAATATTAATAAAATAATAAAATATAGCTCCTCATTTTATATTTAATATTTTGTTTAATATTATTTGTACTTTGGATAAGTAGTCTGATTTTTAGGGTTTCAAATCAGTTATTTTAGGGTAAGGTTAGGAATTAGGTGTTTTATGCTACTATTTTTTTCTAATTGAGCAATGGCTCGTGGATGAATAAAAATAATCAAAAAAAAACGAACATAGTTGTTCTTGTTCCCGGTCCACTGCGTAATCGCCTTAACAAAAATAAAACAGAAAAGACATGGAGGAACATGTTTTCACTACGACTGAAACAACCATATTCCCATGGTAAAGAACGCCAATGCCTACACAGAATCTGAAACCCTCTTCCTGGGCGATTTCAGACCATATAAGTACGCTTAATAGGTTCAATAGTTTCTCACCCTATCTGTCCTGTAAGAAGTAGCAGGTAACAAATTTTGTGAACCTACTCGTGAATCTCATGAAACCGCCGACCACCGTCATCGACGTAAATAAGTTCATGCATGTTAATTTTCTAAGCAGCCTGCATGTTGTGACTGCCTGTACAATATAATTGTTGTAACATCACAGTCGGATGAGTCCTTAGAGACCAAATACACCATGATATGGAATTCATTTTACTATGAACTATTTTAATTTAATAGGAAATGAGGAATACACAGAGGGGAGGGTTCTGAATGAAATATCCGTTTCACTTATTAGTACAGGCATTAAAGTCATCATTCATCCCCAGCCTCGCTGAGATTGAAAAGGAAATAAATTTGGTTTGATAATAGTCTCAAACATGTAACATGTTGACTTATTGAATATCAACTGGGCATCCTACAAACCACGAGAAAATTCAATTTTTCATATGATTTTTAAAATAGTGAGACTTAGAAGCTATTTTTAAATGATTTTCAAAATAAGCAACCCTTATTTTTAAAACATTTTTATTGCTCATATTAAAGTAGCATTGTTCTCCAAATGTCGTTACCAGTGGCGTCTTTAGGAAGTTAAATAAATGGTCCTACCAACATCAGACCGCCAAGCTATAGTGATGAGTTTAAGCACACGCCGAATAATCTCTATGACATGCCACATGTATATAGAATATACACAATTATTTCACTTTACTAATAAAATGTTCCCGAATCAACTTATCACCATCTTTTTACTCTTGCACATGAACACAGCTACATAGTTCATCAACATGCATATTTTAGAGACAAGCCTTCTCCGTCATGGATTGTATTAATGATTATTATATATCAATGCGGAATAATAATGTTTGCAATACAGTATTTTTCCTCATTATTAGGTAATTGTATTAGGTAAGGTGTAACTTAAGAACTTGTGGATGTAGTTCCTTCAATCGAAATATGCACGTGAAACTTAAGCTTGTCGTTTTGTAGAGACTAGAATTTTCTAGATTGTATGTAAGATGACATTTGTAATAACCTCACAAGGTAGGAGCCGCCTCCTAGAAACGCTCTAGATGATCTGGTAGCGTAACGTCAGAGTCCGATTAGTGAGGGTTCCTGAAAGTATCTCTGAGTATCTCCAATAGGCGCGCCAACTTATCTTATGGCCTATTGCTAGAGAATGACGATTCTGTCTCATTCTGACTCTGTCACTCTCTCTTGAGATCGTTCGTTTAAAAGATTGCGCAGTTCTGTTTAAGTAATAAGCCACCAGAATATCTCAAGAGCTAAGCAACCTGTCAGCAATTTTATTAAATAAATATTGATGAAATAGTATTTCGTTCGACTACAGACTCGCAAAAAAGTGCAGAGTTTACTTTTCAGTCCTATGAGGAGTATTTTTAAATGTCATTGTTATTGAACAGGGAGTGACTTTCCAAGCGAATTACATAGTGGAAAGTACTAAGTCAATCACTTTGAATCCTTTTTTTCCTAATTGCACCTCCTCGAATGCACTAACTTTTAAAAATGTAACAGATCACCCCATATCGTTTCATAAATTATAACCCAAAACTTGTAATCTTGTTTGTGTCATAGTATGACGTGCAAAGATTTGTTTTGGTTAAATATGCTTTCTTATATGCTTCAAAAATTAGCTAGGTTTTGAACCTATGTCCCAAATACTTCTTACCAAACGTGCTTCCCCTTGACTTATATTAGAGTTGAAATAGAATTAGTATGCGGATACCGTTATATACCGATTCTGCTTGGAAGGCTTCAAAGAAATTAATTCAGTCAAATCTAACTATTTCCAGAAAACAGCCGTAACAATATGCCATTAGATGTTTCGACATTTTTTTCAGTTCTTTGACGGCGGCAATACACACCTCGTTCGTGCTTTCCACAACTTATATAATCAATTTGAATAAAGTAGTGTTACTTCTCTATTTATTATTCTAATCATCAGTCCAGGTATTACACAGCCAATAAAAAAGAACTAAAACGGAGAATACAATAACAGCAGGCATGTTTAAATATTTGTTTTAACGTCTTTTTTAAAACCCTAATTTAATATTCAACGCCTGTCCACCGCCTTACCTTATTAAATTTACATATTTTACACATTAAAATTGCTAGTCTGAGATTCCGTCATTACCAACAGTATTAGGATATGTTGATGGACTCTGTCATAAAGAAAACTACGTGAATTTAGTCGATCGTTAACTTCTCAATAAAGTAAGTTCTCTATGATCCACAAAAATTCTGGTAATTTCCTCGTACTCGCACTTTACTAACTTTGTTATTTTAACGAATATGGCATTAATAGCTAATATTATACTGAAGCTCTGAAAAAAATATAACACATATCAAGTTGATCTACACAAATCCCAGTGAAAATTGTAGATAGAGTGGACAAAATGTAATGCCGCTATGCCGGTAATAATTTTAGGAAAATACGAATATACCACCCAATTGATATCTACAGTTCAAGCGCCAGGCTGTACTGACGAGTCTAGGATTAAGACAATACATCATGTCTGTGGTAAGTATAGTAATAGTGGAGAGCATACACTTACTAGGGTACTACTACTACTCAGTGAAGAGCGGTATTAACCTCAAAATTAAAAAAAACAACTAAACCGTTCTCAAACATCGTTTATCGTTTTCGGACGTTTCTGAAGCCCCTGAAAACTTCAATAAAATATTTGGATAAAAAGTATTGAGTGTGGGGGTTGAGAGGGAAGTCTCAAACATGTTTTGTTGATAGTACAAGCTTTTAACATAGGTAAAATTAAAAAGTATTTGTTAGACATAGATAACAGAGGCCTACAAACAAATATTTGGGGCCTAGTATTTTATAGTTGGTTTAGCAGTTTTATCTCAAAACTTATATACTCGATGTATTATAATCCTTTATAAACAATTCAACTATATTTCGATACCGTACTCTATGCCCATAAATACTATTCTTAAAATGTTTTGATCTACTATTTCCCAAGATTTCAAAAAATCCAGGTTAAATTGCTTCTTAAATTGCTTTGATGCTGGGTCCTTTTTCGAAAATGAAAGATTTTCTTTATACCGAGTTTGTATGCGTAGATATTTGTTTTTATTTAAAATGTTCTTTTTGAAATATCCCATTCCTCTTTAGCTCAAGATGTTTCTAGCATCAGTTTCAAACATACCGTCATTCTTGGTACAAAGTAAAATCGACCGTCCTGAACAATTTCATTGATCCCACGTCATGTATAAAGTTATTCAACAATAGCTTCAGGTAGACGCGAGTCTTTTTACCACCTAGCGCTCGATTACGACATAATTTAACGCATACGATCACGTTTAATTCTAAACGACTACAAAAAATTCTACTAAAAACTACTTATCATTAGAATTAAATAGTTAACGATGCTGCTTTAGTTACGGTTTTGTTTTTCTACCGAATTAACAATGGTTGATGCGTCCGATATCATAGGCGCAACGTTATTAATCTTGAAGTAACTTCTGAAACTTATCCTGTTGTTGTTCAGTTGATTCATCTTCACTAGTTCTGGTGGTTAATTGAAACCATACATGATGAATAAAGTAACCTATCGCAAGAGGGAATACATGTCTATTCACATTGATCTTAAAACGCTGTAAGTTGTAAGCATCGCGGGATAAACTAATCGACAGGTCATTTCACAACGCCAAATTTTTCCGAAAAAATAACTTCTCGTAAAGGTTTTTGGGAAGTCTTGTAGTTTCCACTATGTGAGGATAGGTCAGTTGGGCCTTCTAGTGCGCGCCGAACTGATAGCTCTTGGATTTCTTATCTGAGGTAGCTCGGTCATCTTGGTAGTCTCTATAAAATAGACATAATAACTACTCAGTAATACCACATACCATATACTTTGCTTACCTACTCTTATATGGTTTTTGTACAGAAGATTCAGGGTATGTATCCGCACATATGCAAATAGTATACCAAGGATGGTCTGGAGAGATCCGTCAGTTCCTAGGACATCAACCTAGCAAAGCCAGTAACAGGTGCCAAGGTAGCGATTTGTGTATGTATACTTGATCTGGATAGCATGTTGCTGCCGCCAATGTAAAATCTCTAGCAATATCCGTTTGAATCTATGTAGGACACAATGGTGCGGTCATCTCCAAAATTGGATTTTTAACAGTTGGTTGAGGTACAATAAAACGAGCATTGGAGAAGAAATAAACCCTTGGGGTACGCCTTAGTTGATAGTTAATTCATGGTAACTACATCCATCCACCACTACGAATAAAAACCGGGCCATGGGGAAACTATAAAACTATTAGCATAGACGCGATAGCCGCCCAAAGACAGCAAGCTTCATCATTCCCTATTCCTATCACCGTGCTATACATGTGGGTGAGAGGTTACAAAATCTTCGGTGGATTTATGCTTCCTGAAGATATACTGGCGATCTTTGATGATCGTGTTTTTATTCAGGTACTTCAAAATATGTATGTTGATAGAAATCTCCAAAACCTAGGGCATGATGCAGGAAAACTTCATAGATGCTGTAGTTGCTGGGTATTTTGTACCCTTTCTTAGAGACGGATTGCACGCGATAATGATCTGAGCCAGCAGAAAACAAGCCTCACTAGTATGAGATGAAAATAAATGGTAAAAGGACAAGGAATACAATATTTGAATATTCTGGCATTTCCCAGTTGATGCTGATACACGATGATACTGGGCAGTACTGATAAATCCACCATCTTTAGTGTATGGAAAACGCATGGATACTAATTAGCAATATCTGGCGACAGCTCAGCTCACTGTAAGAAGAGCGTAGAATGAGAAGATATGACAGACAGATTATGAAGCTACTCTTTCAGTGAAGACTGACCACCTCTCCAGATGGGCGCATACAAATTAGATGTAAAACCTAACTCTTAAACAACTATTAATGAATCACATCAAGTTAGTTTTAAATATTTTTAAATGTTCTTTTGATCTCTCACTTGTAATCACTTGTGGGGTTTCATAAAACAAAATTGACTGGTCGAATGTTCTGTAGCCGTAAAAGTTGAGAAACCGCTGGACTAAATGACAACTAATCATAAAATTCAAATCAGTCTCGCATATTCGACGCTGCGCCACTGCATGACAAAATAGAATATCTATCGTCTGCAGTCTCTTCTTCACGATTATCCAATATGAAGCTTAACTGTTTGAGAAACATTAGTATTAGTTTTAGGCATGGTGCTCTTTTTTGATCAAATCCAATTTAATGACGTTACGTTGTCTTAGGTTATTAATATTTTCCTTTGTTCCGATAAATTCCTAGCAACTCTTTTGAACTGATTAGATTTTTGCCTTTCATCGTGCTGCCTGGTAATTAGAGGCATGAAAATGGAAGGTTCAGGGAATAATTCATGATTAAATAGTAATAGTTTATACAATCCTCAAAGGGACTTGTTGTGATTGCAGACATTTTCAGTTGATTTGTAAGAAAATTTACCTAAAGCGGCAAGAACATTTCTTCAGGAGACATAAGTAGTAATTGTTCATCGGCTGTAGAATACACAAGGTGTGCGTGGTCTAATTCAGACATGGACATTTTTTGCAATGCGTTGATGCTACTTGCCTTAATAGGTTTCAAGTATCACCTGACAACACAGACGTAACATATTTTTCCGGTCTGTGTACATACAGCTAGTTCCTCATTCTGAACACTTTACGTTTTTTTCTGCAAAAAGTATACTACAGAATATCGACTGAAATAAAGAAATCTTGTTCATCTCATATGTTCTAATGAGCTGTAATTAAAACCATGTATAGTTGACCGAGTATGAACAATTGAATATAGTCTTCCATAATTGTTCATACTAATGTTTTCTTTGATAACAAAACCGTTTCCCAGGAAGCAGTAAAAAATATCAAGGTCATTATCATTGCAAAATTTGATTTTCTGATATTGTAAATTGATAAAGGCTGGCGAGGTTAGCCGAAATGTCAGTAAAGCCCTTGAATCAATTACATGAGGTTTTGATTGGCGGCCAGTAAAAATCATAAGATAAACTATCACAGAAGTTACATTAAATGTTCTTTAATTTCTTCTGTGATCCGGTGCTTTTGATTTCCTATATCTCTATCTGCCTGCTTTCTAAATTATACCATCTATTTTAATGTATTTTTTTGCTACTGTCATTCTTTTTTTATTGAAGGAATTAAATTTCTCAATGGAAAAGTGGGAGTTGCGGATTTCATGTCGAGCAATGTACATTTTAATGAAACAACCGTAAATGGGTATATCAAGTGTATAAGTATAAAGAAAATGTTGGTACCCAGAAATTATGTACGTATATATAATTATATATTTAATTATAATTTAGGGATAATCTTCAGGATCAGCCCAGCAGAAAACACGCACTTTATATAATGATAACTGTTTAATTATTGTAATTGTATACTCGAACCATAAAATATTAAATAACTAATACTAAAATCTATTAAAACTTTCCTAATGCTACTTGTGAGCTACGTCGAGCAGTTTTTCCGTTATACTGATGCTTGTAAGTAACCCTTCAGATAGCATCCCATCTCTGTCTACCCCTCATGCATGTACGGTTCGTTTCCACTTTTCCCTTAACGAGTAATCCTTTAAGGCTGGCATAAACTAATATAAAAATATAGTTTAAGGGTAGAACTAATTGTTTAGTCAATACTTTACACCCTTACTGTGGGTGAGTCATTTTTTTCAGGCAGCCCTAAAGCAGCCAATCGGGGGCAGTTCATCTAATCACCCCTACTCGCCTGGAATATAATTACATATCGGAGCCAATCGATAATATTCACCTTCACATATTGCAGTTGTACACATCGCTTGATGAGTGAGAGCTTTTTCGCAAATCACTGCTTTTAGTAAGTGTTGCTTGCAATACAGTTGAATCATTTTCCTTGATGGTCTGAAATACGTTTGAGATGGATAAACTAAAAAAAACTACTCTGTAAAAATTTCGAATCCGTCATTTCCTGTCTGTCTGTTCAGTTGGTTTCTCGGCATCGATCTATCGTCTGTTGATCTGTTTGTATATTGTCCGCTGATCCTTGAACCGTTCATAACGCCTAAAATACTTTTGAGATTCTCACAGAAATTCTGACATTCTATGTTAAATGGCTACTATGGCAAGGTCAAAAAAGCTTTGTAATTTTTGAAAATGGGTTCAGTGGCGGCAGAGTTATTGCAAAAAAATGAAAAAAATAAAGAATGTTTAAATTTAATTTCTATACGCTTTTGAGGCTCCTCATTTTCCAAAAAAGGGGAGGTGCTCAAGGAGGGGTCAAAAATTAGGGGTGACGGAGGACATCTCAACATTTGTTGGTGTTGGTAAAAGATATTCCATCATCTGTGTACCGTAGCCCTAGGTAATTCTCCTTATTCGTTAGACATAAATGACAATTTTCTGAATCTACGGTGATATTGCTGCTTAAACGTGAGATTACGATGATCGGGAAAATTATGTGTTAGGGCTGACAAAATTTTTGTAGAAATAGCAAAAACAGGTTGATCAATTATATACATTGCAAATGAAGGCGTGATTCATATCCATAATTATCCATTGATATCTTTCTTAAAAATTTCGTTATTACTACAAAGGATAAGTAGATTGAAATCGTCAGTCATCACTAATACTAACCAAAAAATATGGATAGAAATGTCTGAAAATAGTTTTTACCAAAGATTCTGTTAAACACACCCTTTAGTGATTATTTTCTTTTAAAACCATTAAATTATACAACCTGAACACTATTTACGTAAGCTGAATGAAACGTCTCAAAAACGTACAATATCTTGTTAGATACTCTTACAATAGGTTCGTTCCTCCCTAGAGAGTTATCCAGCAGCCGGAACTATACATAGAATTTACGATTGTTCATTATAACCTATAAAATCACAATACCATTTCAACATACTGGAGAACGATATCACTAGATCAACAAAATACTAAATCAGCAAATTGGGATGCCCTCAGGAACTATTACAAGCCCTTTTCATGGCATGATATCTGCTTCACGTCCTGAGATCCGACAGCTTGTCACCAAAAAATAACAAAAGTGTTAACATCCGGTATCGAAGCCTACATACCACACGTTGATAAACGCCCTTCCAAGAACAAACCTTGATTGAACCAGAGCTGCAGAGACGCAGTTACGGCAAAAAATGGTACAGGGAATGGAGGACAAACCCTACTATTGAAAGTCACCGCAGTTTTACCGATGTCAGAATCCACTGTAAAATAATATCATCAATGATCGCCAATTTGGTTTCCGCAAGCACAGATCCACGGGAGATCTTCTAGCCTACGTCATACATATGTGGAGCAGAGCAATAGAGCTTCTTCTAGAGTCTCGAGTTATTACGCTTGATATATCAAAGGCTTTGATAGGATGTTGCATGAGACACTTTTGATGAAACTTGCAGTCTATGGGCTAATCAGAACATACCCACACTACTAGCGTAGCGTATTAGTAAAAGTGTGTTACCTGTTTCCAGAAATAGTAACGCCAAGTACAAAACACATAATAAACATATTTAGAATAATAGAGAGCTTGAAGGGTGAAAACCATCACAATATATATCTCCATATTTGTTTATATATAGATCAAGGAGAATTAATATGGAGCAGTTATATATTATTTGAATATTAGCCTAAATTTCAAGTACCTTGTTTATAAGTTACATTTTGCGTTGTTCAAATCGAACTCGAAATGATTTGTACCTTCGAATGCAAATTATTTCGCTGCCTCTATGAATAAATTCCGTTAAATATTCAACCCCAAAATATATTAACATTAGCACAACCTGTATCATCTCAATGAACTATCATTATCTTCCAAATATTCGTGTGCTGAACACACTTACGCCAGACCAAACAAATCACCCACTAAAGCCACCTCGCCGTGCCTAGCTGAAACCAATTGGTCTATCGTATTCAAATCAGCTCTTCTAGTTACTCCTGTCTATTTGCATACAGTGTGGGGTGACATTTTGCATAAAAAATGCTGCGTGTACAGGGTAAATGGATATGCGTACCAACATTGTGATGGTAATAGGACGTTGATAGCACGTGGTCATTGACAAATGTAAGCGATAGTTAGCATACCCTTGCAGTACTGTTCGGGATTTTTTATTCAAATTTTTTGGCTCGTGGTCAGGGGTAGAAGATGTTCAACCCTTTCAGTATATGTTTTTTCATTGTTGAGATGCAAATTTGATCAATGTAGTGATTTTTCAAATCTGTGTCGCGTGTGGACATGGTACCCTAGCAAATTGAGTTGTAAGTGTTGGTATTTTGAGAGGGTTGTTATTTGTGTTGAAATTGTCACATTTTTATGCAAATGTATTACAGAATACAGGGATGAGGCCAATGGGTGAAAAATTGTTCCATACCCGTCATTTGTCAGTATAAGAATAATGTGTTTGCTCACTAAAGGGTTGTTTTGGAGAGCTTTTTGTATAACTATAAAATTAAATAATACATCTATCTTTACAAATTCCATATTCCTATTATGTTAATAACACGTTACTCGATATTTATATTAACTTCCCATGCCCGCTATTTACTTTTCCCTTGTACTATTTCTAATTTTAGACGTTGCCTGTTTTAAGATATTTTTCTTGATCATTTATAAGGAGAGTTTTATTTTTATGTCCCAATGATTGTTTTACCTTATTTACTGTCGTTGCTGCATTTCTCTTCTTTTCCATTACGTTTTCTATTTCCTTCATCCTCAGTAACCTTCAAGTTGAAAAAAATATAATTCATAATAGGTGCATCATTTATTATTCTTTATTTGCTTAGCTTAGTGTTAGACAATGGTTGCATTGTACGCTTGTATAGACCCCCAACTTCTGTATAAAAACACAATAAAATATTTAAATTAATTACTGCCCTACGAACATTTTTTTTTGAAAGTTTGACTTGTGGATGACAACTCTGAAGAGGCAGTAAACAGAATGCCGTGGTAGTTGTCACTTTGTGGTGAATATTACTTCTACTATTTCTACCATAAAGGGCCAAATGCTACTCTGTACTAGCAATAACTTTGTAGCACCATTACAGAGTTACAGTGCATCTTCGTGGTTGCCTATACTTCAAATTTTGATAACTAAATTGTGAAAACAGTAAGGGATTTTTTCGGTAACATCGAGGTCGCAACAACCTTTGAAGTCAATACACAGTTACAAACAGAAAGAACCCGAAAAGTGGAGGAAATTCACGTAATTGGAACTCATGTGATAACGGATGATGTAAAAATTACTCCATAGTTCCTATATTTAGTGGCATATCCGTAATTGTCAATCATTTTAGGTTCTCGATCCGGTAATACTGCTAACAGTGACGATTTTTTGCTGCTTGGATAGTATGACTTGAATCGAATCAGAAATCTGGCACAGTTCAAGTTTCTCGTATCATTGCAAAAATGCAATTATATTTTAGTAGAGTAGAGAAACGTCTATGCTTTTCAAGGTTCAGTACTGCTTCTCTTCGGGCTTTGTTGTATTAAAAGTAACGTATGAATCAGTTAACTCCTATGTATAAACCTATCCTATGGATGCCGATGTGGGGAACCTTATGCAAAATGTTGCCAAGTAAACCATGACAGGCTCCACTTGTGGTAGTTTTACATACAGTATCGGGTTAATACTTGCATAAATGCATAAAATCACTCAGGAATAGGGTGAACGGTTTTTGGTATTGATATTGTTATGTTAAAATGTACAGCTGCTAGCACGTGGTCATTCACTGAAGGAATCAATATTTACGAATGACTACACTTATTTTCATTCAAAGTTTGGCTCGTGGACATAGGTTGTAACCGATATTTCACCCTTCTAGCATATATAAGTGTGAGATGGTTCTTGAGATGCAAATTGACAGAGCCCAATGATGGTAGCAGTGAGTTTAACTTTCAACGAAGATCGAAATATTGGAAGGCTTAAACCTCAGAATGCAAACATGGAAGCTTGATAGGTAGGCGTGGCGACTTTCGATTGATAAAAGTTCCGAAACTTCTAATTGTAATTTTAATATCACAGATCTATACTAGATTTTTATTTTGCTACTTTGCTCAACGCCTACTAAATGTTGTCATAAGTTCGTAATGAAAATGTATGATGGGCTCTTCTTTGAAGCTTCCCATCTATCAAACTTTAACATCTTCCACAGTTCTAATATCTCAAAAAAGAAGGCCTTCGAGATTCGAGCCTCAATTTTTTCAGTCTTTGAAGTTAAACTGTAGCCCATATAAAAAAGTGAATACCGAATAAATTTCCACAATCTTCGATATTTGGCTATTACACTACTCGTAGAGGTGAGATATATTATCTTCTCTTGCTCTTATCCTTGAAAGTTTGTATCTATAGATATTTTTTTTCAGATCTGTATAGTAGTATTAAGGTGTTTTCAACACGCTTTTATTAGTTTGACCTCTATGTATGTATGTATCAATATAAGGTTATATTCAAATGAATTTTGCATAGACTTCTAGACGTGGGGTGCTTTTAATTATTATTATTTCATACTGAATCGACTTTTATAAATAGCTTCCATTGTTACTAGTGTTGTAGTTTTATTATAACTATAATTTATTGCAAAATATTATTACAAATAACTGTATTGTGTCATACCGCGCATGCTATGCGGGATTTTGTGTCTGATTTTGTAAAATATTGTTTTTGACAGATCAGATCAGATATAGTCAATTATTTCCTGATAATATCGAAAGTGCTAGGCCACTTTATACCAAATTGCACAATGATGAAAATAGGGAAATAAGAAAAATTGTCTTCTAGGTATCATTATTTCTGAATTTTGTCTTCAAGCCAAAACTAATTTGTTCACATAACACATCAACATCGTCTTTTCTCGGAGAAATAAAGCGCTTATTTACTACGTAGTTTCTTCACCCCTTGAAAATAACGCCGATACGTCAAAAGGCAAGGGTTATACCTCGACGGATCCCTCACCGGCCTGTGAATACAAAAATTAGACCAATTTACCTCCACGAAGTTGGCTAAATTCGTTAAGAAATTTCCAATTACAGCTGTACTTCGTCGCCGCCGTCGGGGCGAAATAGGTCACACACACACATCCCTTAGACCCAACAATGACAACCCTTAATTTAAAACTTATTCGAATGATATTTTCTCAGGATTGCTGGTTGCTGGTCCGGTGCAGGGTGAGATGTAGAGCGGTGACACATGGTCGTGGTAGTTGTCGAGGTTGGATCGGATCACCCATTGACGTACTTACGTTTATTTCGGAGGGTGCACATCTACAGTTTTTGGGCTAGTGTCTGATCAATCCATCATAATATAATCGAAAATGATTTCTGATGACACGAAATGGGTTTAAGTCATGCATTATCCAGATATGTATTTGAAAAATGGAGTAAATTTATGTTTAGATACTAGGATTACTATAATTTGATTTTTCAGACTTGTTTTGTGGTTTTCCCTTTGATTAAAGTTACTTGTTCTAGCAGTTGGTTGAAACTAAAACCGCGTATGACTACTGAATGAATCTAAATAACATTTCGGCTGTCCTGGAAGCCTTCTTGAAGACATCAGGCACAACAATTAAATAATGAAAATCAACAAAATCATTGACATTTATTGATCACCTGTTTCCAGAATAACAATGTTTTGTTTCAAATTAGAAATTATTATAAATTATCATGATATGATTCATGATGATAATTCATCTGCATTATTGACAAATCTAATGAGGGACATAATCTCCACCTCAAAAAGTCAACACTGCTTCTCGTAGATCCTCCCTTTTATTGAGATTCCAGAACAAACTAGAAGTAAACCTAGAAAAATCTGATCAATGTTCCCCAACGAACGGAGTACACTTTTATAAGTTGGGACCATTATGCATTAAATTTGAAGACTGAACAGTGTTACCGGGAAGACTTCTAATTAATTTATATCAATTTCTTTATGATTTTTAGAATTCGACTGCCAATCACTGTGTACCTTGAATCGTTAGTAAATCGATGTCTCAAGGTATGTCCAGCTTTAACATGCCTATTATGATAATATTTTGGGCCTCTAGAAGCTAATGGAAGGAATAAGCAGGTACCAATTCAATAACAAGTACATGAATATCACAGCACGGGAAATCTGCTTCTCGCATCAAATACAGGGTTTTTATTTCCTTGGATCAAATATTTACTTTATTGGAGTGATCACTGAGAATCCATGCTAAGTGCCTTAATTCTTTCAATGGAAATCCTTACTCTCTTGGTAACAAGAAAATGAGACCAACGCTTCAAAGAAAATACATTCCTTAACAAACGTATCAATGTCACAATGTTATCAATACAAGAGTTATTGTTCTTGAGCCTCTTTTTTGTGTGATATTAAATCAACTGGGTCGTAACAAAGTCTTTAGCTGTTTTAACATCAATACATATGTAGAATTTCTCACATGTCAATGTAATTTTTATATATATATATATATATATATATATATATATATATATAATCCAACAATTTAACCAATAATGTTACCAGTTTGAAACATTTAACTAGAGTATACTATTACTCTACAAAATCCTCTAGTTTTACCTGTGCACGACTATGGAAAGCAAGCTTATGCTGGTACTAAGGTGAGCTTAGTTATAAGATTTTTATTTTTAAAGAAGGTAATTTAATACCCCTTTTATGGTTGTAACTGTCTACGAGGGTTGAAAATAAGGTCATTTTTACGGAGTGCGAATCGATTGCACAATTCGATCTCCCTGCTACCTGAAGATAGGTGCTTTGTACCCATTGGTCGGGTTTGTTAATTTACGATTATTTTTGGGTTCATAATTTATTTACGGCAACCTGGATATGCCCTGGTTCTGATCTGTTTCTGCCTCACAAGGTATTTGTTATAATACCCTTTTCTGAGATGATTGTATTATACGCGTAATTGCAATAATTTCAGGCTCTGTACTGTTCAATTCCCCACGTATTTTCAATATACATTTCTTTCTCACTCACAAAACCGCAAATTGATTTTCTTGAAGTTTCTGTTGTATATTATGGCTTTGCTAAGAGAACATAAGATATGCAGAGCTCCTGTAATACTTGCCTCCAAGAAGAAATTTGACCCTGGGAACCAGAGTTGTGAAGACATCCATTGACTGATTTATTGGTCTTAAACAGAACATCGATACTGATAGGTTTATAAGAAGTATCCTTTGAACTGAGTTCCTCGTTTTATAAGATTCAGTCACTTTATATATGAAGCAAGACACCAAGGACTGCATCTCAGGTATCACGCGATGAAGAGAAGTACCTATTGGAAAAACATACTATTGGCGGTAAGGAAGAAATAATAGCAACTTCAATCAAGGTGAGACATATGGAACGGTACTGGCATCATAAAAAATTCAAAAATGCCGTTTTCTTCCCTATTATGAGCAACGCCTATAATCATCTCATGCTATAGATTAAAGCAATAGGCAGCTGATCATAACAAGTATCAGTATGCTTTCAATTTCATCAACCAAAAGAAGCAGGACAAAGGAGAAGTCTCGACCACCGATCGGTTATATCTGACAGAATGTCAAGGAAAGCAGTGAAATTAGTCGCTGAAGACGATTGAACATATCACATGAACCTGAACTATGTGTTTTTAAAATTGGTTAGACAACGGAAGCAAAAAAATAACTTCATGTTCATGTTTCTTCATTTTAAAGAAGAATATAAAAAAGTATGTAAACAAAAAAACGCATAATGATGTCGCGAATACCGTACATCAGAAAAAAATTGCTTAAAAAATGAATTCAGCACATCCAAGATCATAATTTTTTCAAATAGATGCTACATCTGTTGTTAGGGACGATATTTGGGATTCACGTCATTCTGTTCATGTTGTATTTGTATCAATCAATTAAACTCGAAGGTTTTGTCTTCTTCTGAACTTTATAATTTTCATTTCATTGATGTTAGATCACCGTCACAATGCCATGACTATGGTATTTGTACTTTTGGTTTGAGATCTGAAGACAATGATTTTGGTGTATACGCGATAGAGAGGCAGACATTATTCTGCATCACCTTTTGCTCAGCATGACATTGTCGATACCCAACGGATGAAAAATCGATCGTACGAGTTGCTCTCCCTATCAAAATTCTCCATATGCCTTCTTGGCCACGACAAACATACATTATTCCTCATGCATTGTTGCGGTGGGCGTCTCCGCAACCCTTAACGACGTTACATTTGTACAAGGGATTCGATTTTGTCACCCCCCTGTCGAACAGCTATCGATTAAAACAACCCCTTTGGCCATAAAAAAATTCGATACGTTGTCAATTACAATTTGCAAAATGCTACAGTCGAAATAGATATTTTTTTCGTATAAAATTTAGATGTTTCGTCATACTTCCCACCATCATCAGAACGACTTGGTAACAAAATAATAGAATAAATATAAGACGATATAATTTCACACGTTTTAGTAAATGTATATTTACCCAATATAATATTTATATTTATCTGGAAATGGCTTCTATATTTTAGTTATTGAAAAGATGTTTTTACTACATTCGCAATGGTTCCAGCTCCTTTAAAGACCAGGCATGTCCATCAAAATTCCCATAAGACATGATGAGTGTAATATATAACTTTTATAGCATAAGCTACTGTCCTATGTACAGTTTTTCTATGAATGCATGATCTAATTTGTTTTTAATTCATTGGTAATAGATATCAACTTTATAGGAAACATAAGGGATAATTTCAGAATTTACTTCCTCCAGCCAATCCCGAAAGTCTAGGTTAGTAACCTCTCAAATATATTTTTGTGATGCATTTTATCGAGATACTTAATAATAATTATGCCGCGACTGAATCTGATTTTGATAACATAGCACCTGTATGATTATTTGTGATACGAGTAGTTGATTGATAACAATGTATGTATCGGTCGTCTACATAAAACAAAATACATAATAACAAAGCAAACGTCCTTGAGAAACTGATTGCTGAAGGTGATGGTAAACAAGCCGTTTGATGACTACTGTCTACTTCGTTTCGATTTTATTACACGAATTAATAATTAATTTGATCATAGCAAGCCCTTATTTATAGCAGTAGTATTGATGTAAAGTTTGTAAAATCTGATTTAGAAATAAAAAATTGCTTTAATTTTAAAATTTGATTTTCATTCTCAGCAAGGAATCACCACATTAACTATTTTGCATTTGTTTTGAAAGTGCCCATATAAATAATTATGTAATATCCATTATTTAGGTATATATTTAATGAGGCTTCAACTTGTACTTATCTAGCAAAATATCTCCCAAAATACTAATATTCCTGGATCATGACGCCTAGCCTTAAGACCATAAAAAATTCGATACGTTGTCACTGGGAGATTTGCAAAATGTATTTTTTATGCGTGGCCCAACTATTTCGTCGATAAGCCTGCCCTGAGGTATTGAAAGGGTGATTGTGTTTATCTGGTCGCCTGTGGCGGCGAAATAAGGCCCTTTCTCTAATGACAGAATCATGGGGTGACGCAAACTGCATCAACTCAGACCCTGTCGCTAACGTCGATGTAGCCATTCACTGTTCCGATCACATTGAACTACATATTCACTAATTGGTTTTATTTTTGCTTTCCAGATGTCATCCTGTTTCATTAACCTTACTCCAATGAAAACTAGATATCTCTATCGATTTAACTTTCCTAACAATTAGCCTACTTTGACAGCTTTCTGTGAAACTACGTAAAAATATTTTTTTACATTATTGACATTGACATTACTTTTTATTATTAGTATAACAGCATTAAACTTGCAAAGTAGAATTATGATATGCATTGTTCATAGATGCAAAATGCATTTTCACCCTTAAAACACAACAACTGTCTTATAAGAGGATGGAACGCCACATGTAGCATTGCTATTCGAAAGTGACAACACTTAGCCCCCCGATTTGCAATTTAAGAACACAGAATAAGAATACCTGGCGAAAAAACTTGGTCTGCGGGTTTTAAGAACATTATTTTTTCTTCAGGAATTCCCAACCTGATTATACTTTTATGTAGGGCTTTCTCCCTCATAACACATATGGCATTGTGTTTCTGGAGTGACGATTCTCTATTTACCCGAATTTGAAAACAAATGTTTTTCGGGAAATGATTCCCATTTAATTAATTAAATCGTAACTCCCAACCAGATATTTCACATGAGAAATGTACAGAAAAAGCAAACCAACCAAAGCAATTCTATAATGTGCGCTGCACTCTTTCAGAGGATTAGTGAAGACAATAAAATAAGAAAGTGACAAAAGATAATGCTTTTAATGGTTAATCGATGGGAAGTTAATAAATTATATTCATTATTCACATCGTAAATTGCCTCACTCGTCATTTATTGTCTGGTATGTTTCCTTTAGCAGTCTTTTGAAGGCATTAGGTTGATACGACTCTATATGGTCATTATAGCGCTGGTATGGATTTACTCACAATGTTTAAACTTCATTGTAGTCCATTTGAATAGATATGCGGAATAGATTCAAGAATAACTGATGATATCATTAATGAACTTGGAATTACGTTTGCCGGTGTCAATAATTTTTCCAGCTGTTTGCACCATGCTAGTACATGTTATATTCAAAATATTTAAGAAAAGCCGTATCTTAATTTTGTTTAATACAGGAGTACTATAATGTCAAATTGCACATTAGTAATTGCAGATTAATGAAAAATTAAGTTATTAAGTTTATATTATGTTTTGTCCACTTCAAGCGTTTCTTTTACTTATACACATGCTATAAATAATCACGCAGTGGCCCTGTGTTTCATGGGTTTGAATCGTTAGCCATTTCCAAAGACGATAGAGATGGCCGTGAAGTTCCGACGCCAGAATTTGGGAATGCTTTATCCAGGACGTAAACTTACACAGTAGCCAGGAAAGAACCTAGGAAAACTAAGAAGCAATGCGAATTATGTCCTAGACTGGAGACTGGACTAGAAGCTCCTTGCAGCCTTCTAAACACATGCATTTTTTTGAGTCACTTATTTGGTGCTTTTTTTGAACTGTCTTCTAGGCCCTTGCAGCTGGGTGCCCCATTGGACCTCAACGCATGGAAAAGCTTCACTGATTCCCTGAAATTGTATTTTGAAACATTTATTTCAAGAAATCTATATGCACTTATATTAATCTTAATTAAATATCAAATGAATAATTCTTACGAATCATCAGGTAATTAATTGTCATGGTTTATGCTAAGACTGAGCTAGCATTTACATGATTAGCTAGGACGTGTGTTAAGGAAGTATGTATTTTGACTGACTCCATATATACTACGATTAAGGAAATTCTTTAATCGTCATTATCAAAATGACCTCAAGATATACTGCCCTGACTTATCAGATATCAGATACCTCTTTTACTACACTATATTTTGCTTTCTTCCTAATCCACTCGTACATCCCTCATTCAATATTTTTTACAACGTTCCTCAAAAATGCCGTGCACTTGAAATCCTAGGAAGCGTTAGTTGCAATGTACAAAAACAACTGCCGCCCCATGATATCAAACAAAAGTTCATCCCCTAAAAAGCCGCCACCACTCTAAAAAATGCATAGCGCGATTCAAGCCCGTCATTAAAGGAAAACCGACCGATCTCACCCTTCCCGAAATGTTAAAACACGAGGGTTGCACCCCGCATGTCGCATACAACAGTTGTCCGATGTTTTCTCGGATTTTATGAAATACTTTGTTTGATATCGAGACATGAAAAAATGTGATAATCTAACATGTAACGAATGGAAAATACTGTATTAAATTTTCTCGCTTGGCGATTGGGTTCAAGTGACATCTTCTAGATCGAATGGTCTATGATGGTGGCTAGACTTGATATGCTAGTTGAGTGCACATGAACCTTTTTTGCCAAACAAAATTAATGATTGACTTTCCTCTTGATTTTAAAATAATAATCGACCGTATGAAGAGGTACCTTTTTATAGTTGAATGTATATGTAAACATTTAAGTAACGAATTCGAAGTAGTAAGGAAATTGTTTGGTATTAGTAAGTATGTTGATCCTTCAGTATGTATTTTCCTTTAAACAATGTTAGCTGACTATACAAACGCACTATGTACCCTCGTTTGACGACATATATGGATATTGCATTACTGCTGTTGTTGTGTCATCTATCAAAATTGTACCATTCTAGTACCATTAATAGTAGTGGTGGAGAGGCGAAGCAAGCCTTTGACGCTTTTTGTGCCAACACTAAGACTAACACGGTGATTTCTTGATTTCGAACCTACCAGATCTTTCGATGGAGAGATTCTGCTGAGTATGTTTCTTCTCTGTCAAATTCCGTGGTGCCGAATTCTTCGGCTCTAAGGCCGCGGTATATAGTATACTTTCATATAAACGAAACGATGTCTCATCCTTCTCCCAGACTCTAGTACCCATTTTTGCCAAGCGAATTGCTTTCTGTTTACCTAGACTCAGAAATACCTGAATATTAGAGCATATTATATCATATATGTATAATTGTATATGTATGTTCTACTCCGCGTACTTTCGCTGAATATGCTACCAATAGGATGGCAAATATCTCTGCCTGGAACACCGCCGTGTGGGTTGCCAGTGCTATGCTTTCCTCTACTCTTTTTCCTTCCAATCACAGTATCGCATCACTAGATCTCGTCTCTTTTAAGCAAGATCCGTCATTGAATTATACCATGCCGTGGAGCGGGAATCTTATCTAGCCTATCACGGCACTTTGGTCTAGCAGGAAAGATGAGTGGAAATCTTCTATTTAAGCGAATGATGTTATTGCTCTTTCCCACCCTGAGTGAAGATATTGAAAGATTGCTCCCTCCTACCTCTACAATTCTGGTGTGGCCCACTGACAGGGCGTGCGCACATTTCAGGATCTCTCAGGTAGGCCACCATGGTTTCATCCATAGGTCCAAGGGCGACAATCCCAAGATTACGTCCAAGACCGCAGACGGAGTAGTTCTCATATCCTCTGTAATCCCTACCCCTCTGAATCTTTGCCAACTAGAGTGGCTACCAGACCGAGCATGCATATTGAATTCTGCATCTGATCACCCACTTGTACATCCACTATAGAACCTGTGGTTTCAGCTACCAAGTCCTGCACACCACACGGCGTAGCAGCCTCATAGTGACTATCGCCTTCTCATCCAGGTATTCGATATGACTGTTCCATGTCATCCTGCTGTCTAGAATCACCCCTAGGTACTTCATTCAATTCTATGGTTCATGTCAGCTATGAGTCCTGTAGTGAACCCTGTAGGGTGGGTAGTCTGTCTTTTATCTGTTAGTCGAAACGACAATCTCAGTCTTAGCTGGATAATATAACCATGTCTTTCGAAAGGTGGAACTGCTGAAGTAAGCTTGTATAACTGGTGGTTACTGTCACCTGTGAAAGGGGGACCGTACTAAATGTCCTATTTATGAATAGATTGACTTTTATATGCTATACATTTTTGTCACACATGTTTCGTTTTTCAATAAAATTGATAAAACCAAAATAGAGCCAATTTTTGGCTGGAAAAACATCCCAAGAAATAAAAGTGGGATTGAAAGATGTCTATGTAGAATATTAACCACCCCCCCCCCCCAAAAATGATTCGTCCAATTTGAACGTGGCACCACAGTTGTTTTTAATGAGGAACCTGGCAAACGTAATTATCGAAATCGTTGAAAAGGTCCGTCGATCACCTAATTAAAATGCATGATGTAGCAGAGACCGTAGGGGTGTCACGCGGACAGTAATTAATATTTTATGTAATGAGTTAAATGTAAAAATCCTGTCAGCCCAATGATTTATGGATTATCTCAGAATTAGGAAATATATAACAAGATTTTTCACTGGTGGGGATCAAACCCCCACAGCTACGCAGACGCTTTAACCATTGTTGTCGCGGCAATTCATGGGAAAAACTTTAAAATACCTTATTCAAGGTACCCCAATACAATCCTTCTTCCCACCTTCATAACTTGTGATGTATCTCATTCTTATTTAATCACGAGATCAGTCCCTTTGCGGCTTGTAATAGACAAAGGGTGTTATATCTAATTCAAAACATTTTACAATCACACTACTTATCTTGTACATAAGTGGAAGTAACAATCACTGTGCACTTGCTAGATATCTAAAGAATTGTCTACTCTTAGTTTCACTGGTTGATTCCATACCATCGATCGAGTTTTTGCAACCGATTCTGATGCAAATTCTCCAGCTTCGACTTCCTCGCATCTCGAAGCTAAAAACGGCGGACTTCCCATGCCTTCCGAACTTTTGACCGACGGAGTGGCGTGCGTGTGTTCTCCACACAAACAGCAAACCGTCGACTCATGAAGGGAAACCGCAAAGAAAACCGGAGCAATCGATATATCGACCAGCGGTGTTCCCGTTTCTCCAACTTGTTGAGCTGCTGCTTCGTCCATGTGTGACGACGACGTCGACGTCCGGTCACTGGATGCATCGTGATGCCGTCCGCGGGAGAAGGGGAAGAGCAGTTGGCGCTCACGCACAAATACGTCAGAACACGTGGGCGATCAACCTTGGGATCTGCCGCCGGCTGACCGCCAGACGATGTTTACTTCTTGCCGGAGAAACTGATAAGATACAGAAAGGGAGGCGTTAGGGATAGAGGAAGGAACGATTCCACTAAAGTTTACTTACTCCGGTATAGCTCTTCTCACATATTTCCGGTGTAACCTACATTGAGATTCACGGTTCTATAACTCATAGAATAATACCCTTTGTATACGACTGTAATAAGACAAATATTTGCAATTTTACTCATTAATCCACAGCTTGACGCGGACTGTTATTCTTCTTGAGACTCTTCAATACGATGTAAACGTCGGATGAACAAATGAAATCGGATGGTGATTCAATTCGGTGTAGTTGCAAACATAAAGTCTTACAATATGCTTCCGACTTTGGGAGTTTGCTATACCTTCTACTGGCTGCTGATTAGAACCAAACATGATTCGCTCAATATATTTACAAACGTTTAGGCTGCCTCCCTGCCTTTATCAAAGTGCAAAACAAGAAACGTTAATATTTTAAATTATTATATTTCTGTAACTATATGGTTTTGATTAGTGGACAGTAGAAAATACAATATTTCAGAGAGACAGCTATGGGATGTTTCAGAAATTACATTACTTGAGGAGAGTATAAGAAAATAATTGCTCTTATTACGGTGTTTTTTGCCAAAATTCACATACAATGCCTGCAGGTTCTGCAAAGCATAGCCCTACGTATAATCACCACTGTCCATGATGCATATCGAATGAGAATTCATATAGTTATCGACATCCCTTACTTAAGGGATGTTCTAAATCTCGCAACAGGCGCAGCGACTCTATATTGAAGCAGAATTGCACAGTCTCATATTCCGCGAGTTACTACATAGTCGAACAAGTTTGCAAGCAAGATTGAGACTCGCACTGTGAACAAAATTATATCTGAAATTTAGAACCAAAATTCAATCCATTATAACATAAGATGAAATGAAAACAAAATTAGTCGAATAAATCCAACCATGCCCAGCCTCTTCCTATCCTTAAAGATAATCTCCTCTTTGCACTAACACTTTCTTCCTCTTTTTTTCTTACATTATTTCCTTAACGTCTGGTTTCTGGGTTGTCCGACCTGACAGACAGACTGCTTATGAACAATGCTGATATCAACAAACACATGTGTTATGCTAACTATTATGGATTATTTTAATAGTTTAATACCCCGCCACTGGTCTACCTTCATCCGTTTGATAACCAGGTGAGAAGAATTTCTTATGAAAGACAACACATGCCCAAATATTTTTCAAAAGGGAGCGACTAAAAAATAATGTCCAACCATTCTCAATTCATTCTGATTTTTTCCTTCTGGCTTCTTTTTACCCATTACAAGCTTACACAATCACCTCGGTGGTTCAGTTGTTTTGACTGACCCTCAAGAGGTCGTCATTCAAATTCTGATAAATAATGATTCTTATTATCTACGCCCAAAAAAGATGTTATCAATAACAGTAGAAGATGTTATCAAGTAATCGAAATTTGTTGTTCTCGAAGATATGTACTTCAGTAGCTCATTATATTTCAAGGAAACCGATACCCTCTTGTCGCTCGTCTGCACGCCAATGAAATCGGATATTATTAATAACACATTTATCCAAATGCGTCATAAATAAACGATGCAGCTGTTGGTTCGCGTCTCGTCTGCAAAGATACAAGACATACCTTTATTCCAAATATTGGTTTAGGAACAATCGACTTTAATGTGTCTTAGATTCTGATGTGTTTGGTTATAGATAATGACCGAAGATAACAATAAGCGGAAGGTGATATAATTTCCGATGAATTTGTTCTTTTTATCGTACTGGATATAATGTTGGTTTTCTTTCTGGTTGATAATACCGAATGGATAACGACGTGATATTTTTGGATCGATAACTTTAGTCCTTGTACATATATCCGTTCTTGATTACAACCGAAGCAGCACTGAATAATTATTAACCAACTACACGATATGCAATCTTATTAATTTTCACGTAAATAACATTTAGAATCAAAGATATTACGTTTTCTTGATGTTTCGTGGCGTATACAACACAAAAACCTGTCAATCGTTTCCATCTCCCTGTCTGCTTTCTCTGTATGTCTGTTTGTCTGTTTATTTCTGTCTGTCTACCTGTCCGGTAATCCCTGGCCTCTCTATGAATCGGAGGTGATGGGATAATCCGAAACACCTAGACATTCTTTTTGGGATACATTTAAGGTCGTTCAAATTTTCAAAAAATTAATTCGATCTTCTTTCATTCTCAGGTGTAGAGGTAGCTATGTCCATTTCAAAAAAAAGCAACGACATATAATCCCGACCAAGCATACGTGCAAATGAAATTATAAAGTTTTTCGAAAATGTCAATTCTCAAGTTGGAAAGATGTGCTTACTTTTTACGGCAATAGGCGGTATGGGGAAAACTATATAAATGATCAATAAAATAAAATAAAATTTCTTTGGTGTTGGTGAAACATGTATCATATATAAACTTATCACCCCGGCCACATTTGCCTTCATAACATAGAAGTGGTTTCAATATCTGTGGGCTTACACTATAATTCATGAACTTAGTCGGTCTTCAATGTATTTTGAATGGTTCTAATTAATTTTAAATGGTCGGATTAATCATTGCACCACATGATATCGGGAAAATTGGTGAACGGTGATGTAAAAATATAGTTCAATTCAATGCACAGTAGACCCATACAACTAACCTGATGACGAAATCACAAATCTACATTGTGGTATGTGCTGTCGAGATTTATTAGCTACAATTACCTTCAATTCCATACAATTACATGAAAATCACAACGTCAACTTACTAGGCAACATTTCTCGCAATAGCAAACATAATTCTCCAGAACTACGAAGATATATTTTATACCTGAGCAGCCAGAAATTCGTTGTCTTCGTCTGAAAAATGTGAAAACTGATCTGGCACTAAAGGCTTTGACTGCTATTGTAAAGACTTTTCTGGTGGTATTGAGAACAGAAACCCAGTTAATTCAGTACAAAGCAAGACTGTGAGTAAACGCGAATTAGTGACTCACAAATTAGCCAGGTGTATATCCAAGGTAATCGGGTTATGAATAGTGGGTGTAATTGAAACGAAATCACAGGTAGGCAGAAAAAAGGGAACCCCGTTTGTGTCGTGACCGCAATTGGGTATACGATCAGGTTTCATTGGAGCTGATGCTTTCTGAATATTCTTATCCTTATTATACAAGGATTTGGAATTAACCATCGACGCTTGAAACTGATCAACACAGAGGAAAAAATTCAGAAAGAATTGTGTAACGATGGGAATCGAACCCATTTCTCCTACATTCTGAGCTGACGTGATAGTCGCTCTGCTACCGCACCGCGCTGAGGCGTCTAGTAAGGTTACCTACGTATTTTACTAGATCACCCCACAATTGTGTCTTCAATACGTTTCCTGTGTTGACATAGTTACGGATGCTAAGTAATACACACAAACGTCATTGTTTTGATATGGGCTTATGTGCTTCTAGCCTAACCCGAATTTGTCGCATAACAGTCCATTCTCCAAAACGGTCACACACCCAAAATTTCACAGAAATGCTGAAAGCTGAAGGCTTTTTTCAAATTCAAGATTCCCACAAATTCGACAGATCTGTTTGTCGAACATAGTAGTTTCCAACCCGTGTCCAGTGATGTGCCCTTTTTCAAATATATGAACTGGTCACACCCTTCACCCTTCACCATAACTGTAAGCCCCTACTCGATGCACTGTACTTCGTTTTCTTAGCGTTAGTAGATTTAGTAGACTCCATTAGAGAGCGGGAGCGAAATAATTAATTATACCTAGTCCGGATTCGTCGACAGACTCTTTTTTTGGCTATATCATAAATCTTTACATACTATTTATTGATTTGTATATTCATATATTTATAATTCCTAACATATTTCTCAATGGATGCTTAAATGGCACATGTGGAAATTTTTGTCACTACTGTTGGACTGGCCGCTATTTACAAGTCAAACGTTAATCTTCTCGTATAGCAAAAATAAATAATTTAGCTATGGCTGAAACGAAACTGCCTAAAAACTTTTACATTTATCCACAGGGCAATTACATAGATTTGCATATATCATATTTGTCATATTTCACTGGTGTGTTAGGCAATGTTGTATGGAAGCATGATTTATTTGTGGTATTAGCGTTCTGCTACTTAACATTTAAATAACTACAAGACAGTTTCACCGCAGTTGTACGTATTTATATTACTAAATATCTTATTTCCAAGAGAGTAGAATACTAGAACCGCCAGGCCTAGGTTACTGTAGCAAATGTAATATTTTGACTATAAGTATATATAAGTCGTTTAACTTGCTTACAATAGTTTTAACATATTGAAAATGTTTGTTGAGATTTTTGTGTTTTGACTGTATTGGCTGTGAATATATTTGCCAAGCGAATTTGTCTTGTTGTTTTTGTGCAAACTCAAATATTACAGGAACAATTTAACTAAACGTCTAACAGCAACGTAGACCCCATAGAATATAATGTCGATGTCTGTCGATCAAGCTCCGATTAGCTTTTTTTATCTTTTGCTAAGTATATTTACCTGATGCAATTACAAGCGGAATTCAAAATAATGAATAAATTATTCTTAAAATAAAATGTATCTGCCGCTGTATATAATTTAAGTTGTATTCCATGAGTTCGCTGTTATTTTCTTTATTTTAGATAATTAATAGACAACCCTACGTGAATTAATGTTACTGGTTTCACTGACAACTTGAATAGAGCAAAATATATGTGTATCTTTTGTTTCAGGAGGTGAGTTGATAGAACGGCATAAGTACTGCAAGATTATTCCGACGCCGACGATAAGAGAAGTACCGTGTTAGACCAGAACAGAAGTGATGTAATTACGAGGGGGTATTGTTATCTGGTTAGCCTAAACATGTGTTGGTGTTTCACTACTCACCAAAGCAATTGTTTAAACAAGTGACACATCTTACATGTCAGGACATCAACTTTAAGAATCTAGGGTGAATAACAATATGTCCTTATTCGTTTTCTTATCGACTGTTGTACATGTGTGGTGTCAAACTAGAGTTTTCTGTTCTAAAGTATGTTAAATTTGCAAAAAGCCTCTTAGATATATTTAGCGCAATTATTTTGAGCTAACCTTTCAAGCGCTTATCGGAGTTAACACTGCAACATAACTTACTATTTGTGCATCTTGTATTTGTACGGGCGATCTCAAACCACATGCTATTAGCTGAAAAACCAACGATTAGCCGTGGAAGCATTTATTATAAAGTGCAAAGGATGAGAAGTTTTATTATCTCAGGCAGTCAAAACATCAGCCGTATGTGATTTAAATTAGTGGTCGATACAATTTTAAAACATATCAAAGAGACGACCACATGGTTGATGTGGTCAAATATCCTGTTTTTTTGGAATCTTGAGAATGGTAAATGGTGAGTTCAATAGAATCACAGACCAGGACATTATTGTTCTTACTTACCATGCCTTGGAGTTGGAATCTGTTGTAAATTCCGAAGATTTGGAATTTCAGATATCATGTATTCATAAGGTTTCTTGAGATATACATAAAGAAAAACCATGTCACTTTCATTGGCAAATACTATTCAGATTTTGATGAAATTTTAATATGAACTAAAAGGCCTTTCTACGAAAACTGGTGTAGCAGCGGCAGTTACTGTAAAAACCGTAAAAAATATCCATACACTGTTGACCCCGGTAATTCTCCGTACCTGTTAGACATAGATGTTTGGTTCATCCACTTGGATTCAAAATACAGAAATTATGTATTTTCAGTGGCTGCGTTCTTTATGAATTCATCCAAATTTGAGTCATTCATTTTTTTCACAATTTTACAGCAGTTCTGGCGCAATTAGTTTTTTAAAGACGGTTAATTTGTCACATTTAGTTTCCGTAGCTACTACTACAGATTACTACATTTCAACTGAATATGTATTATTGATTAATAATTGCGAAAATCACGAAATCGTAATTTAGCTTCTTAAAAATGGTGTCAAGTAGGTTGATTCTGTATTTAACATGCACTGCAATTTGCAGGCAACTGTGATCGAATTTTAGTTTATGCACATTTTGCAAGTATTGGAAATTATATAAATCTAGAACAAATGAAAATGGCTCTCGTGAAACAATGATTTAAAATTTTTCGATACCTTTAATATGTTTACTAACTAGTTTGACGTCACTTTTGTTAGAGTGCTGTCACTTTCAGTGAAATGCCAAATATTTATCAATACCTCCTCGTAATGCGCTACAGCTTGTTGCTTCTAAGCGGAAATCACTTCTGCACTGGACTGCAACATAGACATTCAACATAGTGTGGTAAGCAAATAGCTTTATAATTTTCGAATACGACACAGAAGGTTCTGTATAATTATACATAATAATTATAAATAATAATTACGCTGCTGTCCCTGTAACACCGGATAAACATTCATAATGAAACTTCATCAATAATGACAACACGTTATTACTATAAAAAGTGTGATTATATTACATTACGCTGTTAGGAATATCACTACAATATGCCACAGAATGAATGAAAATTATTCTGACTAACTACTAAATCATAAATCAACTGAAGTGTGTACAGAGTGTTGAATGATGGATATTGCATTACAATTGATTTTGGTATTTTAGTCTAGAACTATGCTTGCTTTTTAGCTAATATATAAAGTTCCCTCATGATCTTTTTCTGAAAATGGATCTGTAGTAAAATGCAACACTATGGAGTCATAGATATTAGATACCTTAGTTTGTAGAAGTTCTTCCAATCACTAAAGGCTATTCTGGGCAATTTCGCACATACACACGTACACAAATCCAAGATTAAGTACAAGCTCTTCTCATGTCCTAACTTCTATATTTTAGTTTTTATAATTTGTACTTTGATAGAGTCTGCCGATGTAACTGAAACGTTAGTAGAGCTATTTGCATTCGTGCAATCGCACGTAGTCTTAATCAGCGACTATTAAAAAATATAACATCAAAGAGTGCAGCTCTAGTTAAGTATAACACGTTCCTTTATAGTCAATAATTAAATATTCATTATTAGTCTGAAACTTGTTAATGCTGATCAGTTCAGCTGCTACGGCATTATCATCTACAAACTAGCTCACATTCTTCAATAACTCATGACTAGATGAATTTTAGATGAATAGATAAGCAGTATGAGCAGAAAATTTGTTTATTTGATTTTATGCTTCAAGCAGCTGCTTAAAGATGAATAGTTTCTTTGGTGAATGATTTTGCCATAAGCTGTTGAAAACCTATAGAAACCCCATCGCGGTTAAAATCACCCTAAAATATTACATGTTTTCATTTTACTGATGATAATGTTTGAATTATTTGGGGCTTGGAACCCAAGACTCATGTACCAAAACAAGACTTGATATGGCGATACTGAAAGTCTAGTGGAGTCTACTTTCAAATAGATACAGTATATAACAAATAGACATTTGACTAGTGACTAGTAGATATCAGTATTGTATCAGTAGTAAACATGATTCGCACAAACAACTGCGAATATAATGACATGTAGGCCTCCTAAACATGTTTTTCCTCCATTCATAAAGGATTGTTGTCAGTTTACAAATGAAAGTACCGATAACTGTGACATTTAATGTTTACTATTATAGTGATGCATATAATTAGAATGGGTCTGTTCCTACTGTGATTAAACATCTATCTTCTCATTGCGGTTAAGGAGAAGATAGGCTTTATTTGAAAAACAAATAAATTAGAAAATTCTAAAAAAATAGATATAAATCACGGAAGAATAGATTAGAAGCAGTTAACATGCAAAGATTTTATCACATGGCGAAGCTATATCATTTTCTGAAGTCTGAAAGGTGGAAATGATTTACCAATGCATAATCTTCACATTGAAACTGTTTCTGACTATCTTAGTCCAACAAATTCCAATTTTATGCACTGAACTTTCCTCCAAAATCCTTTTGCGGACGCCACTGTCTTATAGTATACCTCTTATAGGCTATAATCGTCTAACGTCCGTAAGTCTACTCCTCTCCATAAAACTAGCGTTGAAGCTCCGCGATCCACGTTCTTCCACCGTCGCGGACGCTTTGTGCGTATCGCTGAAATTGAAAAACCATTAATTCCTCATACATTACAGTGAAAACAGATACTTGCGTAAGCAATACATGTGATACAGAATTAAGCTTTCTAAGTTCACTATCTTATAATGGCTGATATTTGTATTCCGTCATGACCACCTCTTGATATGACTTGAGATTATATCTAAACAACAAACAAGTACAGCAAAGGAGCTTTAGCGACGGTTTAGTTGAATAAAATTGGAGAAATTACATCATCGTTATTCCAGCTTACTGCAATGAGTCTCGCTTCGTTTCTCAAGAATCATCCACCTAGTCTAGATATACATATTACTTGCTACTACTTATTAAGTCCTAAGGATATCGAAGCTTGAGAATTGTGAAGAAATCATGTATGGTGTAATACTTTTTTTTCCAAAAACAAGCTCACTGAATTAGGCACCAGCAAAACAGACTAGATTACAACATTCCACGCATAAATAAAATTCCATCTCTTATCTTCTTATTTGTAAAGTAGTAGTAGGTGGTTCTTAAAAATATACATACAGGAGCGCAGCTTTATGATTCACAATATTTTTCAACAATAATAATAATAGTAATGTAGCCAGTAAATACTAAAATTAATTTATTCCATTTCCGGATCCTAAGCCCAACAATTTGAAAATGTATATTGGAAGTAGCGACGGACAGGTCGACAGACAAACTGAGAATATAAGTGGCATGGATTTTGTGGTGCAGTCAATATAAGACGTCTATAAAATGTATTATCACAAGTTTTATTATTTTAGTGGACACAAAAATCTCCTTTCCTATGTGTGGAAATATATAGATCTAAATTTTTTTCGTCCATTCAGTGTCTAGTTTCCATACGTTGTCCTGAAAGTATTAGACGACTCCTTATATATTATTTTTTGTACAAATCTCATCAATATATGACATATGACAGGTTATTTGTTCAATGAAAAAGATAATTTTGTGTAATGCTACTGTGGAATTTTTCTGGTAATTATGAATTTTTTGTTGTCATCACAAAATAGTAGTTTCAAAATAGAACACCTTTTAAATTTCGTATATTGTTTTTGATCCTGATAATAAACTACAATTAGGTGGGAATAAGAGTTTGGGGCTTACCGGACATTTAGCTTAGTCAATCAATTAAATAAGACTTAGTGTGATAATAATGAGCAATTTTCATTTTATATCGTTATACTTTGGAAAGGTCTGACTATAGAAAATCATAGAGATATGAATGGTGTGCTGAAATATGATAGATATTGTTCTCGACATAAAATAAAATGAGGAAGACAATTTACTAAATCTAAGGGACCATCAAATGTTTATTTAATGCCCTCGTAGAATAATTCGACTGCTCTCAACGTCTTAGTCTTAATTCGTGATTCGATTGACGTGCGCAAGCGTGCCCTCTTTTTCTTATATATCTGCATTCGTCGCCTTCCACTTCAAGGTGAAAAACGTCGCCAATCCTCAATCAATACCTCAAGATTGCCTCACGTCGGATACATAATGAAAACCGTGACGTCATCCCAAATTAGGTGCGATGTCGCTATTCCAGATGAGAGTGCGAAAGCTGGAGATTTTTTTGTTGGTTCGATTTATGTATGCCATTGTTAGTAAATGGCTCTAGTAAGTTGCTAAAGTGTGTTATACCCTAAGGCTGATCGCACACTAATAGAGAGAGAAATTTTTCCTGTGCGTAACAGTTTTGTACCTATAGTATTGTAACGTTCATAAAACACCAATTGATTTCTACTAATTACACAACTTCTACACTAATTTAAATTCACGACTTTGGGTTCTTGACTGGCTGAATTCTGAAAACTAACTGGCTCTTGACAGGATCCCTATGTTTGCGACTCTGAGGATCACCTCCAACATGTTTCTCACCATTATCCAGTCTAAGCCATTGCGACTGAGATCCAGCTTGCATGGTTACCTTCTTGACGCCTGGTATTACAAATGTCATATCGCATTCCACAGGTATTAGTAGGATGCTGTTTGGTATGGATTGGTCTTAGTCACCACGTAGAAAAGATTAATGCTTGGTGGTTATGCTTTCAAGAGCTGGTGTTCATCAAACATCTTGTGGGAAATTCTAGTGATGGCTCTCCGTTCATCAAGATTTGCTGAGACGCTGTGTGCGATTCTTCTCTTAAACTTGTGAAAGCTCTTCGCCATGACTCAACCCCTGATACTGCTTGTAAAACTATTGAAATGCACATCCACGTCATCTGGTTCTTGACTGACCAACGTCTGAAGTCTAACTGACTCCTGTCACCGATCTCCTCCTATATATATGCCTATCGACAATAACATGTTATGGAAAGATCATGCTTATGGCCTTGCTATGTCAGCGTTCCAGAACCTCTTTTCTTCCGCTCCAGAAAATGGCATTATCCAGATCAGCTACTCAATCCAGAATAGAGCAATACGTCCAGTGGATGCACCCGATCTCTTAAATGACCTCAACAGTCTAGATCATCAAATAAGGGTGGTTGATCTGTCTTTATTCTATAGATACTATCATGGCAGATTGCACTAAGAGTTGCCAGTACAGCAAAAACTAGAGAAGCTCAATAGACTCACCAGGTCGAGCTTATAACGCCTCGAACGAGCCTCTTCCAAAAGTCATTCTTTTGAAGAAACTTGGCATTGTGAAAAGAGCTGCCGGGAAATTTGTTCTCCGATGTTACAATCCACAACGTTTTAAGTTCAATGTCAATAGACATTTATATTCTCGCAGGGCTTATGAAGCGCGATAGGCTATGTACCTTGCGTAAGGTTATATATAGGAAAAATGTTTTTTCTTCTATTATCTGCATATAAAATTGATATGGCCTGCATATGATCTTTTGTACATTTTCCATATAAAAAACTAGATATTCCACTACTCAACGATCGATTTTAAAACCGTTTATAATAATTTGTTTATAATAACTTAAATATTGATTCCTATTTTGCATCTTCGCAAAATGTATACCTCATAGGATGAAAGCTCCCGGTATTAATAGTAAAATACAGAATATTTAACCAAATGAAGTAATTAGTTTTTTTTCAGTATGTATGTGCCTTCTCATAGTGTTGTTGATTACACCATTGGAAAATTGAAATTATATTCTAATTACTAAGGTAAAATCTACTCGAATACCGAATTCCTTGCTACATTAAACATCTTACTGGCGTTAACGGATCAAGTTATATCAGAAATGAAACAAAGAACAGTTAAAAGATATGTTGTCGGCGTTCTCATAGCTGTAATTCAGAAAAATACATATTATTTCGAACCATAATAGGTCGTAAAGCTAAGTTAGTTTTATTACTGACATACAGTGTTGCCAACAGCAATTAGGCAAATACGAACTGGATGGAATTTATTTCAGCAGGTAGGACTATTAATTTGATTTTGTGGCTGCTGGGCAATATCACACCCGACTGATTAGCAATAGAGCTGCTGAGAACAGATTATTGGGTTGGGAACCTCACTTTTCGTTGAGCCACTGTTTTTATCGATTCGGGACACCAACAGTATAACTAACGTAGTCATTCCATTTTGCGAACCTACTAGAACTTGTAGTCTTTCTTTATGTCATAGTGTCGGACCAATTGGATGAGTATACTTCTTCACTGTCGAACTCAGATCAATCCTAAGACCTCGGAGAGATGGTCATCCTTCTGCTAGCACATGTGGCAGACATGATATTTCCTATTCTCATGAACAATGGGAACTGTTCAGTCTGCAATGGCCCGTAAGAATGCCTAGGATGAGAGTTGACAATTGTTTATTTCTGTTCAATAGCCATCACACCAGACGGCTATCAAGGGCCGCTGTGAACCTCTTGACTTGCCTATACATTTATCCATAACCAGGCTTTCACCAGTTCGCTGTATGCTATTCATCCGGGGCAGTAGTAATCTCACATCGATATTCCATATCCAGCATAGATCCAAGCCCTTAACCCCGTAGTCTTGCAAGGTGATCCACTTTCTCGTTCCTGTTACCTAGGTGTACACATTGAGGTCACGTTCTTCTGCTAAGCTTTGAAGAACAGCATTGTTCTCCCAGAATAGAGTTGATCTAGTCCTCGGAGATGCTAACGCCTTCAACGTTGCATGACTGTCAGTGGATAATCATAGTAGTCTGTTGATGAAGTACTTTAGCATGAACATGCATGCACAAATGTGTGGTTAAGTTGAAGAGTAGCTGCCAGGATAAAATTCGCCATGATGTGAACTGTTTTCCAATAAAGACACTTTATTATTATTATTTTTATCTTTACGATTTTTTTTTTGAATGACATCTTTGTCCTCAATTGTTTATCCAGACGCAGTTTTTCGTTAAATATTTGTACCACCATACTGACCTATAACATACGTTAGTTAAGTGATATCACTGATACCATCAAAGCTTCTTTGGGAAAACATTTTA
Organism: Bruchidius siliquastri; assembly: GCA_949316355.1. Taxonomy (NCBI): domain Eukaryota; kingdom Metazoa; phylum Arthropoda; class Insecta; order Coleoptera; family Chrysomelidae; genus Bruchidius; species Bruchidius siliquastri. The sequence goes on along the minus strand of OX438531.1, from coordinate 14,392,433 downwards.
GATTCATGAAAATATTAATGTTATCTCTCAGGTTATTGAGATATTAAGTCTTTTCATATTACCGAACGTATTTACGTACATGTGAAAAACAAAAACGTGTATCAAATCGGCAACGCTGTTCTCACGACCATATACCATCCTGTGACAAATACCGAGGAAAAGACTAATTATACAGAAAACAATATCGTCAAGTAACAAAATTAGATTTTAATATATACCTGTGTGTATTTGTTTTAACTGTACATTTTTTATAAAGTTTAGTAAACAATGTAATTTGAAAAGAGGAAACGTCGTAATTACGACGGAACAGTAAAATCGGGTGTATTTAATATTAAATTATAATTAATTTTGTATAATTACGAGTACAGCGTTCACAGAGGAAAAAAATGTTTCCTGTCCAGTGGAGCATGCCGCGATGATGTGGGTTTATTTAATTATATTGTAAAAAACATTTAGAGTATGAAAATTACATTTGCATTATGATGTCAACATGTGGACCGAAGACAGGAGACGTTTTTATTGCTGACGATTTCCAGAGAATATCCACCGGAAAGAAATTGGAAGTTATTAAAATCTATTACCGTACATTGCTGTTATTTAGTACGTGATCAGCTGATATATATTATGTACCTTGGATTTTCTGTCTACCGCAATTAGGTTTGATCGCTGAGTACTATGGTAAGTGCTAGGAATTATCGTGCCAGGGATGCAATCGGTAATATGTTGAATCCGTCAATTATTTCACTGGTATGCTTCCAAACTACGATTTTATAAATGAAATTAGAAACACAATAAAATATTCAGGAAGCAAAACTGCAGCATAGAAGTAAAAAGCAGTAGAGCTTTTTCGGAGCATTGTGGGAAAACAGCCAAAAAGTAAGTTAAAAGATTGTATTATTTTCATACAATGGTCACTGTTTACCTATATTGTCAGAAAAGCGAGGTGGAGAGGTATATTTTATGACTTCACTTCACAACTTTTCATATCAATGCGATCTGTAACATCAACAGATTTTATTTTAATTACAATTTTTATAGTTACAAACAACATCATCCAAATGCCATATGTTGGAGATCAGAGAGCTAGAAACTTTTAGTGTTTTGATGCCCACCTATTAGCAATCTGAATCTAGTCAGTCTACCTTGTATGATTTTATTTCTCCAGTGCATATCTATCTATTCTGTTTGCAGGTTATGGTTGCTGGTTCACTTAATTACATCGTAAATACATCTAGAGTATGAAAAGTACATTTACATTATAATGTCAACACGTTAACAGAAGACATTTTTATTGTTGGCAATTTCCAGGGATTATCCACCGGAAAGAAAATGGAAGTTATTAAAATGTCTAGTCTTAAAGTTCATTGTCACAATTCTCCGCTAAAATGAATCATGAAGAGCACATTAACTTTTTCCTTTTCCCGTTACCTTTGTCTGGAATATTAAAAGTTTTGCTTTAATTGGTCTGTGTCAGCGTTACTACGAGTATAAATACCAGCAACGTAGGGACGGTTGCATTCCTGAAGGCGTAAGCAGTAGCGAATTTTCCATGCAGAATTATTGGAAACAAAACACGGCATAAAAATTGGAACTATGAGTCTGTATTTTTTGACTGTATTAGATTGGAATTCAAATTATTACGTTTTATGGAAACTGCTAATTTAATTAGAATTTGAAGCATTGTATCCTCAATCTACTAGACCGTAACTCAGTATTTTGTCCCCTATGAATACCACTTACATTTTACATTTTTACATACAATATATATATATATATATATATATATATATATATATATATATATATATATATATATATGATGAAATGGTATCATTTTGAATTGAATTTAAAAAATACCTAGATATTGTTAATCTCATAATTTAAAACATCCAACCAAAACCTTCAATAAGCTGGTATCACTGTACGTGAAATACTGTGCAGTATGAGTTTATTGAAGATTTTTATCAGATTTGAGGAACTGTTGTCAAATTGAATGGGTTTCTGGAATCCTGGAAATACTGGACTCTTTGGAAAACAGAAATTTGAGGAATATTTGAAATCATAATTAATTTAATGTTTTCCATTGGATATTTTTATTATTTTTTGCAGTTTAATTCCTAGAGAAACAGCATAAAAAATCTATACAGATCTGAATCTTTAAACTGATACAGCAGATAACTTTTCATTCGACATTTTTTTTTCTACACCCGTATATGAATATAATACATATATTAGCAATCACGTACACCATGAAGGAAGATTCGGTACTCCCATATTATGGCTACGGCTTATGATTAATAGCCAAACAAAACGTATGCAATAGAACAGGACTCGAAACCAATGTATCGGAAAAAGGCAGTCGTAATCGATAAAGAGCATCTTGCACATTCTCAATGCCCTAATGACTTCAACAATTAATTGTTCCTTTTTGTTCGGCGAACAATGGCTTCCATTACAATACATGTAACGCACTTACTAGCCATTCAATATTCATAACTCCTATTAAAAAAATTCCGAAGGCATGTGGGTAATGCATATTAATTCCGTGAGGAGGATTTCAATACCAGTAGCTGATGATGGTTATTATGCGACGTGGTGCTTTGTTCGGTCATTAACAGATAAAGTGAAACAAATTTGATCAAACATCAAACGTGCAGTGATTGTTATCATAATATGGATCATGCAGAGTTTTCGTCCGGGAGGTTGCGTATAATTAAAAAAATATCTTGTATAATTAATTAGATTGACTTAGTACCTTCCATAGTGGCGAAAGTATCGTTGTTCGCCATATCTTTTTATAGATAGCCTTACGCTTAGATCATTCCTTAGTAGGCCATTCCACAATACCAGGGTTCTCCGAAAGAAAGACTTTTGGAAGAGGCTCGATCCAGGCATTGCTGTTGTAAGCTCGACCTGGTGTTGTTGCGCCCCTTGGTGTTATTATGCGAGACATCTAGGTCGAACATCTGCCATGATAATATCTATAGAATAGATACAAATCAGCCACCTTCCTTCGATGTTCTGGACTGTGTTGTTCCTTCGTCAGATCGGGTGCGTATTGCTTGTTTCTGAATTGTGTCCAGAAGATTTAGGGACTTTTTCAGAGCACATTCTCACACATCCGAACAGTACAGTAGCGATGGTCTGATCTGGGCTTTGTAGACTAGCTGTTCCGGAGAATACAATTTCCTTGAACGGGAGAGAACTCCCCAGCTTTTGGGACGCCGACTTAGCGAAGCAGGCAAAATGATCATGCCATGGCATGCCATTCTTAATGTTAATCCTTAGAACGTGATTCTAGTGTCGGGCATCTCTCATTAGTGATATTATGTGATGTCAAAATACAGCAATGAGGTGGCGTTGTGACAAAAATGACAAGTGACATGCAAACAGTCAGATTATCAATAATATAATGCAATGTCAACATAAATCAGGTTACTTGGCCTTCAGCAACTAACATATCTCCCTAAAATTGATGAAAATTACTAACGCGCTCACTGAGATTACAGGGTGACTACACTGCCCCTCTCAAGTATTGAACTGGAAAAATACTATCATTTTCACAACGGTTTTATTTAAATGATTCAAAAACGCGGGCCCCCCTTTAGGCACATTACCTACGTTGATAATTTGTAACCTCCGAAACTAACGATAAGTATTGTAATTATTTGAGTTTATGTTCGGTAAAAAATGTAAGCCTTACACTGAGTTACGCAATCGTAATGCTGGAAATTTGGAAAAACAGAACTTGACTTGTGAGTCACTTTCCGTGAACATTTCAGGGAGTTCTCTCTAATTTATAGACAATAGTTACTTATGTATGTTTATTATTTACTTGACCAGTAACATGACCCATTTTCCCTAGCCTCATGTTTATTGTATCAGTGGAAAAATTATTGACTTTAATAAAGAGCTACACTTTGCAAGTGAAGACGTTATTGTGTTGCACGATATGCTTTTTGATTAAATTGCATTTTTTTTTTCAAGAGATCAGCCTTACGGTTTCTTCTCGGATGAGGAAAACAATGTAACGGCGCTGTATTTAGATTTTATTGCAACTATTATCAATGTTGGCATTTTCGAGAAGTAATGCAACCGTTCTTCCAAAGTTGTTTCGAAATACTACCAGAAAAACTTCCCGGCTATTCACTAGGTTTTCAGATAGGTAAATTGGTGGTAAGTATATCAAATCATGCTGCATTCTTTGTAAAAAAATCTTTTCCAATGAGGGAACATGGCAAGATAATAGTATTTAATTTTTCTATTATTCAACATTATTTCCATAACATTAACAAATATAGTGTGAAAAATAGCTCTAGCTCTGAGTAGACATGCCAACATATCCATAGTATCAGAAGAATCCTTCATTATTAATTTTATGTATCAAAAAAAATATACTAAATCACCTGAGATACCATGTAAAAAAAAATGTTTGCTCAACAAAATGGTTACAAATGTATCACCTTTATCTGCAAGGAGATGCTGTGACATAATTGTTGGTGAAGTTTACAGATTTTTCGTTGAGATCCATATCCATATACCTGAAGTTTTATGTCGAATAATTTTGTTTTGTAGGATACAATTCAGAACTAAGAACCCTCATATATTGGGTTAATAGTGTTTAATTGGCATTTTTAGTAACACGAAAATGTCAATGGGAACACGTGATTTCGGAGAGCGTTATGCAAATGCAAGGATTTGCACGAAACGGTGCAGTTACCGTAACACCGCCTAATAAAAACTAATATTTCCTTGTATTCACTGGTTATTTCGAGTGGAAATTCACGGCCGTCATTTATTATTCTTTCGTTCAGTTACGTGCAGTGTCCCCATAAAGGTTTATCTAGACGTGTATCAAAATTTGCAGCTCACTACTCGGATATTGTTATTACGATTTGCTCGCCTGTCGTCAAATCAGGTTGCTATTTGATGCTTGTAATTTATGTTTCGTAATATTGTAACTTCTTATTAGGAGTAAAACTGAAAAGATTGAGTCAAGTGGATTAACTCAGTACTTCGCACGTTGTAATTCTCCTACAAAGAACATTCCCCTAATAATGAAATCAGAATTTCACCGGTTGCAGAGTATGTTCAGAAATGCAACTTGGAGGAAGAAATGTCACACAGTAAAGTTGTAAGACTTTCTCAGGCCATTTTATTATGAGCTGGAATCAACTTATCTGATGAAATTCAATGCCAACTATTTTTTTTTAAAGAGAGTTTATGCTTTTCACCATGTAAGCAAGGAAATAAAATTCTACGTCTGTGTATGATCATGAGTATTTTTAAATTTAGGGTCTCAAGGTCATCTAAAAATTAAATAAGTCACAGAGAATACTGTCAATAATTTTTCAGCAATCTGAAGGCTATTTTATGTTCGACCTTGGTCGTAATCTTTAAGGTCAAGTTCATTGGTACAAATATCTGTTGCCCTACAAATACTAGTTGTATGTCCTATTTCAAGCTGCTTAATTTGTTACTAGTGCGCTCAGTAATCTCAAAATTCCGGACTTTTTTCTGAGGTACATCAGCTTCCATTATCAGTAAACCGCCACCTCATTTTCGTCTTCCTTGGTTTTATTAAATGAACGTTGTGGTGGAGTACTTACTACTACTACGTTAAGCCGTCGAGCTTTTTTTTTGCGACCCATTTTTACATTTCGAAACATGCCTTTAGAAAAAAAGATTTGACTCTGAGGGTTCTGACCATACTCGAGTTTAAACTCATATTCATCTCATTCAAGATGTTCTCTTTTAGCGTCGGTAAAAATCAATTAGTTTTTTTCTAAGAGGGGTTTATTGTTTGTTCCACTCCTGTTTCAACAATGTGTTACTGAACTTCAAATGAATAAGGATCATAAATAACGACGAAAATACTAATTATCCTTAAGTGTATCTATCCACTATGCTTCAGACCTGCTATAGACATGCATGTTGCGCCTTTAGCCTAGAATTGTCAGTATAGCCTGGTGGTGTAACTGTAAAGTATTTTAGGATCTTTGACTTCATAAGTTACCAATGGGCAGCGCCATAGTGCGCGACGCTTGGAGATGAGTGTACATGTTACTCTCTAAAAAGAATAACGTCAAGTAGGCGGACGTGCAGTACCAGCTTATTGAAGATTTCAATTGAATTTCAAATTTAAACATTCCCATTTGATTTTAAACATTGTACAGCATCTTGAAATAAGGATCTATCCTTGAAATTATATAAATTTTAAAGTGTTTCATGTCTAGTCACCTTGACGTTAACCTCCTAGGCGGTATTTTTCAAATATTTTTGAAGTATCTTCATACTTTCAAAAACAAGAGCGAGAATAGGGGAAGAGGAAGAAGTCTGTTATTGATCGGTGGGTGACCAACGAAAAAAGCAACGGCTGGTCAGCTAGCCGGCAGCGTTGGTGGCGGCGCTAAGTGCGAGTGTGGCATGCACACACGCCATCTTAGCAAATCGCAATTAAAACTCTGCCGCCGCCGCCGCGGCAACCCCGAACAACCCCTCTACCCTTCCTTCACCTTCTCTCTTGCCCAGACTTCGTTGTCCGCACTTCTTGCCCCCGGCGGCATCGGGTGAAAACCCGCATGCTGCCCTCAGCGTCTCCTACCCAGTTGAGAGTGTGTCGACGCGAATTTCCACCAGCTGTCAAAGGGGACAAACATATGATTTCGGGCATTTATCTGTTTCAGAACTTTTGCACGTGTAAAGTGGCAACATTCTTGACCCTTGACTACTTTTTTGTACTGATCACCTTAACGTACAGACTACTTATACTTTCCAGATTTTTTGAGTGGGTATTTTCTAATTAAATTTATATGAATGAATCGAAAAACGAGAGCAATCTACTTGACATCATTTTTCGTAACAGTAGAGGACCAATAGTTGTCTCAGGGATCGCTGCTTATGTGTGGTGCTGTATGGATGTGCTTACCATCAATTTTCTCAAGGATCTATCCTCTCTCCAACGCGCTTTTTGCTGTACACCAACGAACTGTTGGAAATTACATCTAATCATATCTACAGCATCGTTATTTCCTGCATGAAACCTGACAAATCACTACCATCCTACAAGGCCTTATTTCGGCGAGGAAAATATGCTGTTTAGGTCAATGAGCAACTTGAGAGATTTCTGCAATGGAAAAATACTAACCGAGTTCAGTTAAATCCGCAGAAGACTCATACAACACCCCGACAAAGGAGTCCCATGCTAGTCTGCTACCGTGTAACTTTAGCGACGCCCAACACTTGAATCACTTTCCATCAAGCTTCTGTGAATTAACATCAACAATATCACATGTCATGGCACGACCATTTTGCAGGCCTCACTAGGTTGGCGTCTCAGAAGGCTGTGGTTACTCCACTCCAGGAAATTGTATTTTATGGAACTACTACAGTCGCTGTTACTCTAAAAGGTGCAGATCAGACCATCGTTGGAGTACTTCTCAGACGTAAAAGGCCCTCTATTCTATGGAGCTGCCGTTCGATCAACCTGTATCGCATAATAACACCAAGAGTCGCCAGTACAGCAAATAGAGTAGCATCCCTACCAGGTCGAGCTTACAACGCCTCAAACGAGCCTCTTGCAAAAGTCGTTCGTTTGGAGAACCTCGGCGTTGTGGAACGAGCTACTGGGGTATTTGTTCCTCGATTGTTACAATCTACAGCATCTCAAAGTAAATGTGAATAGACATTGATCCTCTCGCAGCGGTTATTAAGCGCGATAAGTTATCTGCCTTTGCGTGAGGTGAACTATAAAAAAACAAAATCTTAAAACCTGAAAAAATGTACTATAGTTTAGACTTTATAACTGTTCGCTTCAGTTCAGCGATGATTTTCATATATAATATAAAGAGATGGTCCTAGTATTGCATGTTGCGGATTTCCATAATGCTATGCATAGGTTCTGATTCTATTTCGTTCATTTTGATTATTCTACTATTTGATTAGATCTCACATCAACAGAGCGATTTCCTTGGGATTACATACTAGTTTAGTTTTTCAATGAGAAAGTTTTTTTCACATCCATGAGAAGCTTCTGATAATTTTGAGCTATCTAACTCCTCACAAAATCCATTCAAGAAATATTCCATTCCATTTCTCGAGGATAAATATTTCCTCATCATATAAGCAATCCTATTTTACCTACAACTACAGTTTGTTTCTAGTAACCGCTGGTCACCCAGTAGCGCTTCCTCATCGTTCGGCGTCGCTGCACCATGTTTACAGCGTTCATTTGGACACTTCAACGCTTCCACTTTTACTCACAGTCTCCGCCGCTTTATCTCTATTCCACTTTACGACCACCTGAAACTCTTCGTAGCTGTTTGGACTTTCATAAGCGCTATTGTATGGCGGTTTGTTTTGTACTATTCAGTTCACTTGTTGATAATACAGACCTGTGACGTATTGCTATAACCCTCATATTTTTTTAAATATGTAAGTCAGGCCTCTTGTAATTTAGAAACCTGTTTTATATTATAGCATACTGAACATTTTATGTGCTGTGTAGATCAACTTAATTTTGAATGTTTCTGATATTTAACGCAAGTTCTTTTATTTACTCCTATCTGTTACAACTTGCATTGAATTGAATGTAACGTATATCGACAAATTGAAGCATCGCAATTTTTCATATTTGGAGTTTATATAATAATTGTAATATATTAAGCTAGTTGAAAAAAATGGAATCTAGTTTCTTCAATAATTGGATTTCATTGTATGGTACAGCATCGGTTCGGTTTCACAGTTAATTCTATTATCGGAGATATTACACTTTTCTCAGATGATATAGAATGGAGGAACCGTATTTGTCTCTGTTACTGATGAACGATATCTGCAGATGTTACAAGATGACTTTCACGTCATTCCACGATTATAAAACGAGCACGTAGGAACCGAAGGCAATATTTTTATGCAGAGTGGAGCAACATCGCGTAACTACCATCAGTTAAAGAATTGTTTTCCAAGGTTGTGTTATAAGCAGACATTTTCAAAATGCATGGCCTTCAAGATCGACTGATTGTAATCCAGAGGATTACTTTCTTTGGGATTATTTCAAAAATATGGTCTTAGATGACCACCAACGACGTTGGAGGATTGAAAGGCCATAGGGGAGCAAGATGTCACAATTCAACCACAAATACATCCAAGGTACACACCGACAGACAAATAATGATAAAGAAAAATAAACCAATAAACACAGATATCGACAGAAAATACAGATCGACGGAATTGAGTGACTCAGATTTAGTGCTGAAAACATCACAAACCATCCAAAAACCTCTTGTCTCTTATTCGAAAGATTTTACAATATTTTTCTCGTTTATCAGTGAAAAGTAATGTTTGTACTTCTTCTCATTGCAATGCGTTTCTCTACAAAACAAGTTGAATTTGTAATAGCTTAGCATCAGATGAATGTCTCAATTATGTTAGTACGTGTTACTGGGTCCTGTGGCACAGCAACCACAAACACTGAACAGTTTTACCACTCGCCAAACCACTTCCTCAAACTCGACACGTGTTGCGCAAATTATGTTAGCCTAACATAGTGTAAGCTTGTCGAAACACTGATTTATTTCACACAACAAGTTATTCTCTAATTTATATCCACTCCTTGGTTCTTCACTGTGTGACATCTGAAGACTGAGTGACTGACTGACTGACTGACTACTGTCACAGCTTGATTTTAGAGATGTCTCTTTTGACAGCTGCTCACACTCTCTGGATTACTTACATACTGCGTGATCTTTTCTCTAGCTGCCACCGCTGATCTTAATTTAATGGGTCCTCCTTAGCAGCCATGGTACTCGTATATCGGTGTTTAGATTCCGCCTCTATGACCACTGTGCATTATAAAACAGATCTCCCAAAATTGGTAAATGACAGGCCGGGTGAACTAATATTGCTAAATCTGTATACATAATATGAATGTCTGTAGCTCCAGTTTAACATGGATATATATACCAGTTCATGTTTACTTTGAGGAAATAAATAATCAGTCTGAAACTGCATGCGTGGTCTTTTTTTTGGGTGACTAGTCTACGACATAAATGGTGAATCACATAGGACCTTTTATCTCTGAAACTGAAAATACTGATGGGTACTGTTAGATTAAGGAAAGTGGGGATTAGGAAATATCTCTAATGGATTCCATTAAAGTTTTTTAACTTTAAGAACATAGAAAATGTGCAGTAAATGTGGCTTTCTCCGTGCAACGAATTCGCCGAGCAGTGAGCGCTGGCCAGCAATCGCCGTAATGAATGATCTGCCCTTAATTAATGAATCTGTCTTGCTAATCTCTTAGATGGAACGGTCGTGCAGACCGGCGGATCGAACCGCAGCCCGCCTTATACGGAGTGATAATGTGATTAATTTTTATATATTAGACGGTCCACTCCGTCCACTTTGATTAGATTATGGACATTATGGCCGAACTTTAAGTAGGATCGGTCTAATGAAGTTGATAGTGGAGCTAAGCTTTTCGCAAATGAAAATCAATCGAAACGCTTTTGGTCACAATAGTCTGGGTGATTAATTTGCTCACTCGGAAAATTAGGTTTCATCAGATTTTTTTTGAGTAATGCAGCAGGCAGGACTACTATAGCAAATCTGCGAAGGTTGATATTCCCGATCGATAATTTCTTTCGATAATTGAATCATCTCACTTTTAACGAAAAGGGTGTTCAGTAGTTTCTCCATAATCTGATAATTTCTGCGAGAATTACTTACCTGCTAATCCGCAAGGTGGAAGCTGGTATACAAATTGGTATTTAGAAACTCTCTAGCTAACTGAGCGATGTCGGCACCTCTTGCACTCGATCTAGAACGCCAATGTTGCTAGGTGCACCTCCCTGGAAGCAAGTTTTTTTCAGAATTTCTAACTGCTCGCATCGTTCGTACCTCGAGTTTGGGTCCCTATCACCGACCGCAGTTATTGACAAACAGACTCCGAGTTTTTGACTGCGCATTTATATATATCACATAGCGGATTACTAACTAAAATACTGTCATAGTTGTTTTCTGCATAATGGCACTATGATCAGCGCACGGGGCGGTTTGTCAGAAACCGCGGTCAGAGATCTTTACTGACCAAAAACGCCCATAGGGAATTAATCGGTACCGCTATTGATGCTGTCGCTCTCTTTCTCTGTCGCAGCGCTTCAAAAGCGCCACAGGATTTTTAACTTTGATAGATGTCATCTATAAATAAAATTTGGACAAGAATGCACAAGAAATTCATCTGGAAAAAGTTGGCTTGCTGGCTTGGAATTAAATATATGAACAAACAATTCCTAGAAATTGGAGCTGATTCGTTCTATGCACATTAATTTGCCGAAGTGTACTTACATTACGGACATCTGTCACCTATTTCCATCTTTATTTCGATCTGATTACTAATCAATACTATTACGCACTAATGCATCTGCTGTACTCTAATGAATTATTAGGATTTTAATGGGTGTACATCATACTCCAGTAATGAATTTCAAGACATTAAAAGATGATTATGAATAGTTGTTGTTTATTTTGCCATTAAAAAGCAGCTTTACTAGAATATCTAATTAGAAATTATATTGAATTGTCAATTACAACCATTAAAACGAGTGATACTTGAATTAAAGGAACATATTTTGGAGCATGAGGGTGGAGAGTAAAAAAGTATTTAATAGTACAGCATGCATATTAACATTGTATATAGTAAACTTTGTAGATTAAGTGAAGACTTCATTAGAAAGGATGTCCGCACTCTCTGAAACCATGATGTTGAAAGTCATTTCGATGTATAAAAGCATATGAAATATTCAGAATTTATTTCAAGTACTTCGCTTCCGATCTAACACATTACCTGGCTATTCCTGTCTATTTCAAGAAATTATGGCGTGTGATGCAAACGGAACACCATAAAAAAATATGAAATTGTAGTATTTAATTGCAAAATTTATTTCGTCTATCATTTTATTTGATATACTGTGCTCTGTGTCCCCATCAGAAAAAAATATTTTTCATACCCCATGCGAAAAGAACTGCAAAGGTCACATTATGTGGCACTACTTATAGACAGTTTTTAAGTTCCAACTAACAGAAGAAAAATACCTTCTGGTTGCGGTGGATATCTTCAACAAAGTTTATAGAATAAATATGTTTGGTATCTTGTAAACTTCGCATCTAACTACTCCTCCTGATCAGGTTGAGCTTTCAACAATTTTTTCCTACTGATAACAACTTATAACCAGGCTTTCTGGTACTTGACTGTTCGACGTTTGAGGTCTCTGTCTGGTGTATCAGCTCCAATATATACAAAAATGCCCATCTGGAATGTTCCATAGACAAAAACATGTTAATTTGGAAACATCTTGTCGTTCGAGTGCACATTTTTATAACTGCTGACATGTTCACATACAGGGCGATCTTTTCCTGCCTGCTGCCGCTGATCTCGTTACATATCGTTAATAAATCTCTATGATAAAAGATTGATCCGAGCTGTTAACACTATAGGGAAAATGGAACGTTCCGCCTGTTCTTAGAGTAGAACGAAGCGATAGAAAAAAGCTCTAGTTTGACAATCTGCCTAGTGAGCTCAAATAAACGAGAAAATACTAACTTCAACCATCCAAGAGCATACTCAATTTGAATATCACAAATCGTGATCTAAGCATAATTTTTTTATGGAGGCACTTCATTTAAAGCACGCGCGCTTGCGTAACCTGATATTAACGCCCATTCGACCGGCCGACAGTTAACTTTTTATACCTGTTTTGCAAGTCTAAAGTCAATAAAGCCATCAAGCGACTAGATGAAAACGATCGTTTATTTGAACGGATATGCCGCACAGGAAGCCAACTTGTATCAATTTTTATATGGTAATTAGAAACACCTACCTTCTATAGTAATCGTAAATCTCTCAGCCGGAGGAATTCAATTCATAGAAGTATATTTAGAAGAAGTTAGTCATGAATATACTAAAAATAGGATACGTATCTTGAACGACCGTTAAGAGCCACACCTTTATCTAGGGGTTATGACCACCATCGAAGTCACACCTATAAGATAACTTGATTTCACTTTTATTTGTTTATATAATGTCAAGGAATTATTGGTTACTGATCATCGCATTTTCTATCTGTGAGGTGAAATTCACACTGGCAGGGATTGTCTACCTGATTCCTGGATTAAAGTGTATTATTTTTGAACAAATGACACAAACTAAAGTAGATATATGATAATAATGCGTTTTCTATTGAAAAATGGATGTAATTAATACAATGATGAGATTACAGTGATAAAATTTAAAATATATTATACTTACACTTAATCAGTAAATGCAAAATTAAAAGACGGTATATGGCACGTAATGGAGAAAAGTGAACCATCAGGTCTAAATATATAAACTTCACACTTTAGTGTTTTCGAAGATTGCACTACAAAAATGTGATTTCACGCAGTTGGAATTTAAAAAAATATATTCATGTGCGGCATGTTATGAGTTTCTTCATTATCACGTGAGCCGCAATTTTTATATGAGCCGACCAGTTCAAAGTTTCAAATTTGACGTTGAACTTCGTGAAAAATCACGGAATCACTGAATCTGATTGTTGGCATCAAAACATTGATCCATTTCATCAGCAACCCCTTAGAAGGCGAAACTTGTTTGGATAGATCAAATATCTATATTAAAAATGACAGAGATCGTAGGAGAAATGTTTTGAATACAAATGATTTCTCTCCCATCAACATCTGCCATCTTTACCCATGGATTAGTTTATGATATAGATCAAGACTAATCTCGTGATACAGTCAAAAAAATATCGAAAAATCCTCTTTTCGTACGTTCAAGTTTATACCTCCACATTTTGATGTAATAGAGCAATTTTGAGGCATAGGGAGATAAATGGAAGGAACACTATTGTTGTTTATGTTTCTTGTCCTGTTTGATTTTGTTAGGCATTTGGAATTTATGTTGCTTGAAAATGATCAGTCAAAGAAAGTGAAAATGTTCATGAAAAAGATGCAGTATAAGTCCTAGATATAACATTTTAATATTATGTTGTTCAACTTGTTTTATCTGACATATATTCTATTAGTGCTGATAGTGCTAGCTATACTTTTCCTCACACTGTGTCACGATCTCAGGTGCCTTATATAAGATCAATTTGATGGAGCCATAAAAAGAACAATGGCCGTTCGCAGAGGGCTCAAAGTGCCCGTAGCGCTGATAACGTTCGTTTGGTCCGGCCAAGCCCTTTCCTCGCCCTTTCAACAGCAATTCTGACGCTTGACTTTCCTAAAACTGTAAGGCTTTTAATTATACGGTTAGACCGCAAATAACCATTTTGATCACTATCTATCGGAAGCTAGCGGACTTTAGTACATTAATTTGTTTGGCATGGAATTATTACTTAGTGTATTTATTGCATTGCGCTTTAGTTAGTTAATAGTTGAGACTAGAAAAGTTTACTGACATTTCGAGTTAGCTTATTAATTCAGTGTCCAGTTGGATGCTATGACGTCAATGGCAATGACACGTTGGATTGCCAATAGCGGCAATGTATAGCCATTACGTCATTATATCGGTGCAATTGCAATTCAAAGAATATCGCTGCGATACAACTGATCTTCGTATTAGAATCTATCGCCGCTATTGCCGATCCAAAATGATCGTGCCATTGTCCAGTGCTACTCTTGCTGTACCTATGTTGGAATAACCCTTTTCATTTCAACAATATCTGCAGGTATGTGGAAAGTGCTGTGTTCATCTACTTTTCAAATATGGAATTTCAGTTAAGGATATCGAAATAAAGCACAAAACCAATAATTACCGGCAATATTTTTTATCGTTCTGGCGCAATGATTAGCGTCGCACGTGAACTATTTGTAGGCAATCACACTGCACCGCGTTTTTTCACCTTCGGAAACCTACTTCCCGGAGTTATTAAACGTACCAGGGAGAGTCATTAGCGGTCACGAACGATAATTAATGTCTTATCTCTCTTTTCAAATGAACTGGCGCGGATGGCAGCTCTGGAATGAGCGAACGCGTATCGCGAAATGCACCTCATAAATTCACCTACGAGTTTTTTTACAGCCAAGCCTTGGAATAGTTTGGTTCGAGACTTGGATGTCACAGCCTTGTTAATACCAGGAGGATTTAAATGAATTTAGGAACTACGGGTTATGCTCATAGGCCTATTGCCGGTTTGTACCTAGATAGTAATGCCAGGTCTGCTAAAAGAACAGTTGTTATGGTGCCTCAGTAACCTGAAAGCTTCATAATATAATGTCACAGATGCTTTCGCACCCCAGAAAATTACGCCTGGATAGAGGTGGGGACTGAGTATTGAATATGTAAAGTCATTAATAGTCGGTGACTGGACTGCCACACAATCACAGCTATTATTTGCACACCCAATCAGTACAACAAAAAGGCAGTGTTGTTCAATATCCGAAAAACTGATAAGAAGAAGGAAGTATGTATTTACGAGGAATATGGAAATTCTTCTGTCAATATGACTTAGGTATATCAGGATGTATTAATGTTGGACATGTTAAAGAGTATTGTTCCCAATCTGATGACAAATTCTTGTATAAGACCTGTTTGGATGTTATGTACTAATTTGCTTTCGAAATTAGTGCCTGTAAGTCTGATCAAGTGGATATGCTTGATTTAGCTAGCTGATCGGCTTTTTCGTTGTCTCTGATCTTACAGTGTGCCTGTCTCATATGGTTGTAACGTCACCTCCACTGTCTTCTAGGCAGCAAATCATACGTTTGATCTCATCAATGTGATTAAATTAGAGGACTACAACTTTTTTCGAAAAAAGCTCATATTCCTATTTCTAGTCCACTTGACATTTCGGAAAGTTGAATCGAGAAAAGGTTCGTTTAACTACGTCTTGGTGTAAACATTGGTAATTTAAAAACTCACGATACAAAAAAGGGAACAAACTTGAAGTAATATGAAATTTAGTGCCCTAATAAAGACTATATTTCAAGAATGAACCAGAATTCGCGAAGCATCAAAACCCGATTACATTTTTGGACGATACATTTTACATACTATCTATAATGATCAAATCAATTTTTGCATTTTTACAATTATTGTTCGGAGTCTAGGTTTTGGATGCATCTCAAGTTCTAGTGTGCAGAATATTTTGCGTCATACCTGGCGGAACAATTATTATTTGAAAGAATGTCAACTATTCTAACAGAAAAAGCTTCATGAACTTTTCATAACAAAAATTCATTTCAGCAATTTCTCGTTGCGTTTTTCTTGTGTTGAGGTATTTCACAGTTTTTGATCCAATTCATGCAGTGTAATGGTACCAGCCAGATGCACAAAGTGCAACTCTATTTTGATTATTACCATTAGCTGAGCACTACTAAAAAAAATGTGCAAGCTGTTTTTGAAACCTCCTATATTATCAGTTTCGAAGATAGAAACTATAGCTTCATTTGGTTGGTATAAGAAGTAAGTCAACACTTCGAGGGTTGAATTAATTTCACAGTTTAAGTATCACTATTGATTTCCAGAAGTTCAAAGCTTATTATTTATTTCACAATAAAGAGTTCCACTATTTTACTCAATAATGCGAATCGATGATGAAGACATTATATACCTAAGACATGATTGAAAAGTTTGAAGTAAGTGCTTATTTGAAAAACAAGTTGTGAATTAATTAATCAATTGTGAAAACGAAAAGCTAATCATATCAACCAATTGTAGATAGCATTAATTTTCCGCCATTATTCCTATAATCAACGTAACTTTTTGTTACAATGAATTATCTAATCATTTGACGCTTTCTACATACACAGGTGTGGTCTAACATCACTCTAGAAGGTGTCCAGTACTATTCGGGTGCTTTGGAGCTGAACGACGCGATGTATTAATTATATGTCCGTCCGTAATACCTCAACTGATGCTAAGCTACTAAAAATAGTGGTATTAATTTCAGGAATACCCACGCGGCATCATATAACTTGGACACAGAAACCTTTTAATTATCGTAACCTACAACACAAAGCGCTACCACGTATCCATTAAAGGTTTTATTACACATGACTTATATTTCTTACGGCACATGCAACATGGCTCTCTTTCTATCTAATTAAAGTTGAGATTGATTGATTTTTTCCTCGGAGAAATTAACAAAATCCAATTAGTTGGTAGCTCACTTTTGTGGGTTCCCTGTTAATTAGATTCTTTTTTCGACGTTATTGAATTATACTGAAAACATTATTAGTACGGTCTTGGCAACTCGATATATGAGTATAACTTTTTTAATCAGCAATGGTAGTAACGACCTGGGTCGATTTAGTTCGTGTTCTTTTCCTTTTGGCTAATGTTTTCAATAATTGATACCGACTTGTATACGGGGGTTAGAATCAAGTCCAATGGTTGGAGTCTGGTAGATTCAGGCAGTACTTCTCACGCATTGATGCTTGTATGGCGGGTTGCGATACATTCCACTGCTGCTATCATGCCATTGTCCTTACCTAAACTGGTTCCCAGAACCTATTCCCTCTTCTTACGTTACAGAAATAGCAACAATTTAATAATTAGTCTATTGTTAAATTAAATAATTTTCCGGAGGTCCTTACTTTACAAATACTTCAAAACATACCTTTCAGTATTAATCAGAAAAATAGATATAGTTTCTCTCCTATCCTCGCATATACCATATAACTAGATGGTCTTTAGATTGAGGCTTGGAGATTTTTGAGTTTTCATGGTTTAGAAATCACAAAAATCCAAATCATTCACCTCCGTCAATCTGTCAGTATGTCAGTCGTTTTGGCGTTCTGTGGGTTTGTCAGTTTGTCTCTTTTTTTTGTTGGTTTATCTGTTTGTTAGGTAGTTCATCACTCGTTTTATCGCTGTGTTAGTCTATAAATCCTTCGATCTGCGCTGTATTTAGTAACTAATGAATCGATTTGAATAAAAATATGAGGGATGTGATGTGAATGAGCAATATGCAGTGCTGATTTTTTTTTTTGCTTCGGAGTAATTAAAACATAGCAAAAACCATTAGAATTTTCCCAAACCAAGATTTCTTATTTCTTTCTGTATCGAGTATTTGCGTACATACTCTAAAAAGAAATTTCTCATACAGTGGAAAAATGTATCAACGTGAGCTATACGTTTGTATATTTCTCATAGTAGCGCTCATTTTAGGGCGTAGTCAGAAAATTTTTTATCTTTGATGTTTCAAGCATGCAGCATGTTCGCTGAGTTTCCGGGATGTTTTTGGTGCAACAGAAAATCATGTTTAGTGCATGGGCACTGACGAGTCTATCTACTTAACTTCTTCTTCTGCTGGGTGCGTATCTGCCATACTGAAAATCTCAGAGACTGGAATTGCTCAATTATTATTCATCATCATGAACAGACAATAAATTAAAATTAAAGGTATAAGCATAGTACATACTGGGAGTATAAATTATGGCTGAATCGTTGAGAGAATTGGCAATTAATGTACAGAAAAAATTCGCAATCCCCAAAATTGCCAGTACAAGTACTATTTATATTCACAGAAATGTCTTACCGGTCAGTTTTCTCATGTACCTCAACTGAAATGGACTTTAGACAGAATAATAATGACATCTATGTCCACTGGTGGCGAACACGGGTAATAAGGTAAAAAATATTCTTATTTGAAAGGAGTGGCGGATTCAGCACTCGAGTCCAGCGCCTGGCAGGGGAGCGGAGAAAAATAAAATAGTGCATTTTCAACAAAAAATAACGTCGCTTCACATTTTTTTTGGCTACTGCCTTTTGCAGTTGTGGAGGGGGGGCTATAGCCCACATATCTAACACTGTTCGAACGTAACTAAAATTGGTGTGCTGCGTACGTATTCTGTCTAACAAAGACATGATATCGTTATATATCTGTTAAGTTATGTACATATATCAGGATATTAGCATGAATGAAAGAGATAATCCTGATGTAGACATTTTTGAAACAGCAAAGACCTGTGTAAAGATTGCTGCAGATTGAAAAACACTGTTGTTTGAAATTTTCAGACAACACATAACTAAATAATTTGTACTTCATCAGGTTAAATACCACGTATGTTGTAGAGCTCAAATAACATGCACAATATATGTTTAAACTCATATTTCTGAAACTACGAAAGCCAATCAAAGTTTCGAATTCTAAATAAATTATTGGATGGAACAAATTTAAACTGAAAACGGTGATTGATGATTAAAAACTGCGATTTTTTTGCCTTGAAAGTAAATAATTGAGATGTTGTGATTGGTTAGCTTTTACTGATTACTTCACCACTACATTGATATATCACTTTATAGATGACGAAGACTTTTACTACAGTCAAAAAAATGAGATTCATTCCTCCCCTCATTCCCCACCTCCAAATCATCAAGATCCGACCATAATTTGGAAAATGATTGTGTATCCCAGAATTGTCCTAAAACGGAGTTTAAGTATTTTTTATTTTCTTTCTTTGTTTGGAAAGAACTCCGTCACCACTGCATCAAATTTAGGAAGTAAAAAGATTTGTCATCTTTCCCTTAGAAGTGACCGTGTTCCAAATTTCTTCAAGAAAGAAAACCTAAAACCTTAAATTAGAAATATTTTGCGATATCAATACGTGTTTTGACTTTAGACGTGGGAAGAAAAGAATTAAAATAATAACAGCAAATTATAGCAAAAAAGATGATGATAATAGCAGTTACTATTATAATAATAATGGCTAAGTGCTTAACGTGCAAGGTCTGATATTTTCACAAAGCTGGTCGTATTACCTTAGATTGTCCGCCAATGGCTATGTGGTAGGTATATCTACCCATAAACGCCATATCTTTATCTACAGCGAACGCAAACGCCGTTGTGAATATCTAATTTCACGATGATATCACCTTTAAATTAGGTGTCATTAAACCGGCATAATGGCCAAAAACAATAAAAATATTCAGCTATTAAACGAGGTCTTAGATAATAAATGGTTTAATTAGCAAAACACGTATTGTCGAACATTCGAACGCGCCTGGTATGATAAGCAGCTGCCGGTGAACGTGATTAATAATTAATTTATTGACAAACGACTCGAATTCCTTATGAAGCACATCCCAGAATCAGCCTATTCGATATCCAGCCGAACTTTGCCCGATGATTGATAATGTTATTGTCATTCTAGTCATTTGTCGATCCGTTACTTCGTAAGTAAAAATATTACATGTTCTCGTACACGACTCATTAGATGCACATACCCATTTCATACTACATGTGATATAGTAGAAGTATGAGTGTGTTCTCCAGTCATATGGATTACTCATAGAACACATAAAAACACTTCAGCTTGTGTTAGACAGGGAATTGTGGTTATGAAACTAGCCACCACCAGCCAGGAACTCAGAAAAGTAGTTGCCGTTTCCATCTTTTGGGCTAATAATTTAATTTTGCAATAAATGTCTGTCCTCTCTACTGTAGCTTTCTTAGACTGTTGTCGCACTATTTCCACATATGGTCCTATAATTGGATTCTAGAGTCGCAACACGCATATCATCTAGCATCCCGAAATTGTTTTTATAAGCAGTCCTCGCCTATAATTACAGGTCATCTGAAGTTCCATCATAACCTTTCATATGAAATCTAGATATACATTAATTCCATGCGTCCTTTCAGGTAATGACATCCTGCTTCAGTAGTTATACCGTACATATAGCGAAAAAATACAGTTCGCTTGCAGGATACCTGGAACACAAAACGAAAGCCGCCAAGAGTGTTCAATCTCAGGATGTGGGACAACAGACCTTTTATCAAGCTTGCCTGTAGTGCGGTGTTGCCATTTAGCATTTAGGCATCCTGAAGGCGAGTTTTCGCAATGTGTTCATGAAATATTTTTTGTTGCTTTATGAACAACTTTAACAGCCTTTTTCTTTTATTGATGTCTTGTCACCATTCCAGGAATTTTGAGTGGTTCTAATTCTTATTGACATAGTTAATGATTCTACTAAATACTTACATATAAAATATACATAACATAGAGTGTGACTCCATCTAAGCTATTATTACAATTGTCACTCCAAGCTTTTTATTAATACCTATACAATTTATCGTTTCTGATGGAGAATTTAAGCCCAGGAGAGAGAAACGTTGAAGTATTGATTTTTTAATATTCGAAAATGTTTTTTCCTATCATGTATAAAAGAATATTTTAATCGTTTGCGTGTTCATTCAAACTAAGAATAAAAAAAATTTGGTTCCATCAAGGATCGAATCGGCGATCTTCAGGTGTAAAACAAATGTGCTAATAAACTAGTATTATAGATTGGCGGTATTTTATATCTTTTGTATCTATTTTTCTCTTAAAGCCCCCCCCCCCCCCCCCCATCGTTTCCAAGCTCTTAAGTACATATAATATTACATATTTAACGGACAAAATATATCTATGTTAAAATGGTGTAGGCCTGTCCGTTTTGGAAACTTGATCCTGAATATAATTATGTGGTTAGTTTCTACCCGGTTCATACGTCTATAATGTGACAAATGTTGTAGCTAAGTATTTGAGACTGGTGATGGTAACTTTTTCGTGAATCAACAGGTTACCACCCTCAATTCCACAACGCTAATTCCCAGAATGTCTACATATTTTAAAATGCCTCCACAGCGAGATAGGCGTCTGTTCTGGATAGGCGCAACAGGTCTTTCTCGTTAATTAATGGCAAGCATCCCCACGTAATTACCCCTTTTGGTCCATTATGCAAAGCGCCAGCCTCTCCCCTGACTCTAAATATATAATTACTTAAACTTCTAATTGACGTTTATTAGCCAAAAGGGGTGTTAATGAAAGATTTAAACGTTCGGTATAATCACCGTCCGTCTCGGTTTTTTCGCCGAGAGGGTGTTTTCCTTAAGACAGATTAATTTCAAAGGGGTGGTTCGAAATGTCAACACTGGCTTAATTGTTGGCTGCCAAAAAACCCAAGACGACGCCGACGGCTTGTGCTGGACTATAAATGATTACGGGGGGTTTTAGCGGTGTTCGTAAAAAATTCTTTATATTAAATGGTCTAGTTATTTTGGGGAATGGCTGTAAGAGCCGTGAGAGAGCTTGGAAGGGGTACACGCAGTTTCAAAATATGGAACTGGAAAGTAGCAGACTTAGTTAAGAAGTTTAATGAATATAAACATAAGCCACTTTTAATGCTGAGAAGCTAACTTCAATAAGCGGCTTTGTCACATCTTAGATTCAATTGTATCTTTTACATATTATTCGGTTACTTGAAAATTTATATTATGTGGTTCTCTGCTGTGAGGGAGCTGGGACTGAATCCTTCACTTTTTCTAAGGCTAAACGCACTGTTCACATTGTTTATGAATCAACTTCAGTCAAAAAGCGGAGTAATCTGTAGTAAAAGTCGCTAAATCAGAAGCAGAACATACCAGCTCCTTTTGCAAAGTACGGAGTCAAGTTGGTCGACACTGTATTTTGAAAGTGTTGACAGTAGTTTTTGAATATAAAAATATCGAGAAGCCTTGAACCTTATATTTTGAAAAACGATTGGCTATGCTTATAGCAATTCAGCAATTACCCATGATCAGTATTCAGTTGAAATATAGGCATCTGTAGTAAAACTCGCTAAGAAATAAATGAAACAAATTAGCCCCATTGGGAAAAAGAAGTTAACTACACTTCAAAATGCCATATAACTTGTAGCAAATACGATTAAATATAAGGCTCGAAGCATCGGATTTCGTAATTCAGATTTATCGTCGTAAAATTCTATAGCTATGGAGAAACTATCACTCTTTCAATTTGAATGCAAATGTATAAAAAGATTTTATAAGGTATTTTACCAACATATATTTTTTAAGATCGTGGTCCGCTAATCTTAGACCACTCGATAATTTGTTATAATTGACCAGGACAACGTCTGAAAATGAAGTTTTGCGTTTTTGTTTCTCGTTTTCAAAGTTTCGTTTAAGATGAAAATACTTTCCGAATTATACAGGAGTCAACGATCAGACAGAGTCCACAGACAGAACAGAAAGACTGACGTAAATGAGTGACATGATTTTTCATGAATATACAGTAATTTCCCGCCCATTGGCATGGAAAGTAAAAACCGGAATGAACATGATAAATGCTTTGCGCAGAATCAGAGTGGTTATATGATAGTTATCTTTTCAACAAGAACAAAGCTTGTTTTTGACAAATAAAAATATATGTATATATAATATCGATGTGTCAAATTAGCTATCCGCCAGGTAACACTTAAGCTAGCAAATTTCTCACTGAATGCTCGTTAATCTAGCACTCTTAGTTACCATATCCAGTTGATATTCAATAAATTGTACCTACACCTACACTTCGAAATATTCTTTGGTCCTACCTTTTTTCAGGTCTTAGTACGTAGTTAAACGCCATAAAGCTTATACCGTTCCTTTGCAAACCTTCAACTGGATGAAATAGTCATAACCCATCATCAAAAAGCTTAAAAAGCATGTGCGGTAACTATAGATATGTTATTCAATCTGAACCATTAGCAAGGTTATGGGCGTAATACTGTCATCAAGTTTCTGGACAAAAACAACAGCATGAATGATGGCTAGTTGAAAAATGGGATGGATGATATTCTGGACTATGTCACTCAGATGTAATCAGAACACTAGAGCTTCATTGAGCGTCTTGAGTCATCGCACTCGATAGGACCGCCACTGGGTATATGCAAATGGTTGAATAGTGCTCTCAGGGACCCATTTTTGTTCTTGGTGGCTGGATGTACTCAACTGAACATATTTACTATCACCGCTGATCATCACTGCAATGGAGACAGATGCAACGGGTTCGTCGTCACCAGGTCCAATTTCTAACACCTCGAAACATCCTCTTCCGAAAGAATTTCTCTTGGAGATCTTCATCGCTGTAGAATGAGTTACCTGGAAGTTTATTCCCCGATGGTTACGATCAGCAGCACTCCGAGATAAACCTGAATAGACATTTACTTTCGCATATTGCTTCTGGAATTCGATAAGCTTTCCGCCTCCAGTAGAGTTTACCTATAAGAAACATTTTGCTTTGTAAATGTGCATATTCATATAAATGCATTAAAATTAAAACCGGATGTGCCATATGCAGCCGCAATCGCGGCGAACGACATCCATCGCCCCATTTATCGATCAGCACGTTCGATAAATTTAAATATAGAAAACAATGGTCTGGCACCTACGGTGATGTATTCTCTTTACCCAACGCGTAATTACACGCCTTTGTCTATAAATGACCATTACACGAGTGTATTCTAATTGTATCCCATCTTAATTGCGCCACGACGCGACATCAAAAGTATAAAATGGGACGCGGACTAATTGCAAATTAATATTTAATTGGTTTGTATTCTCTGTTATGGCTACAATTAGAAAAGAATAAAAGGTGAAATGGAACGCTATAAATTTCCTTAATTACAGCGGTTAGTCTGAAACATTTACTGTTGTTTCTGAGAAGGCATGCTCTCGGAAATATCAGATTAACTACTTTATCACACTGGTGTCGACTCGGTCTATGAATTTTACAAATAAAATGTTCAGTTTTGTGAAAGGTGTTGATATATTCAATAACACCATCCAGCCGTACGCCGTAAATGTCAATGTTACTTGGCTTAGCTACTCTGACAACCCTTTCTATCAACTATCTATGAGCTCCTGAAATGCATATCAAACTTAGTAAATGAAGCACGAAGGCTTTCCGGTAATGATAGCCACCTCTGCACACGACTTCTAGCGGGTTCTTTCGCGATTCTACCCAGATTAGTTCCGTTTTTTAGCAAAAGTGACTATGGTCTTGGGTTCTACCCATGTTACACCTTCTGGTTACGGAACTCCAATATGGCCAGACTGTGGTACGCCAAAACTTCACAGATGGTGATCACAGCGGGGTGCCAGGCAATGAGAAAGCAGACTGCCTGGCGAGGATAGGAGCAAGGGGCGCATGCATTGGCCCCGAACACTTGCTGGGCATTAGCAGAGGCCAGGTTAATAATGCCCTGGGTGCCTGGGCATACAACGAACTTGCGAAAGCATGGCTGGAGAGAGACGACTGCAGGCAGTCAAAGAGGTTCATAGCAGGCCCCAACAAACGTAGGGAACTATGGCTATTGAACCGGAAGAGGGATTCACTCCACTTGTTAGTGGGGATCCTCACAGGTCACTGCAGACTGAACAGACACATGACACTCATCGGGGTGGCCAAAAACCCAATCTGTCAGAAGTGCTGGGAGAAAGACGAGACCTCGTTCCACTTCCTGGTCGAATGTGTCGTATACAGCAGCCTTAGGACTGAGGTGTTCGGCAGAGCAGAGTTTGACAGGGAAGAGTGCTACTTAGCGGAATGGTCGGACATCGTGACCTTTATTAAAAGGTCTGGAAGGTTCGACACTAGGACGTCACCAGGTCTGCCATAGGGTTGTATTTTTTTTCTAGTGATGGTCTTTAGGGTTCGGAGTCGGCAAAAAGGGCCAAAGGTGGCCTACTTGCCAGGCTTTGCCTCAACAATACTACTACTACTACTCACAGATGGTGAGGATTCTTTCTCTTCCATGCAGCGCAAATACACTTTTTATTTAACATCTTCGTCAAATATACTTAGCATCTGAAAGCCTTGTTGCAGGACCACAATACACCAACCATTTTATGTCTCATATTAAAAGAGAAACAGAGAGTACTCGGAGAGATTTGTCCACCTTAGAGAGTGGTGTTTTGAATATACTACTCTGGTGTTCCAATATTTGTGGTTAACCATGGCACAAGATGAGCCCCAACGTAATATCGTATGCACTTAATTCCTCGATTACTCTTCGGATGTGAATATACGAAGGAGGTGGAATAGCAGTCTTGTTCTGAATTGAAAAATACTCAGTACCTCCGTCATCGAGGTATCCGTGAATTATACTTTGCTATAATTAGAATGACAGGAGTAGCAGCTAACTCATCTTTAACTAAGAACCTGGAGACGTAAGAATATGTTGCCTTTCAATGCTTCTAAGGTGTATACTGTCAGATGAGAGGTACCAGCTTTACGAAATAGACGCTTAATCAGGCTTGTGGAAATCGGAACAAAGATTGGCATAAGTATGTCTTGTCAAATGTAGCAGCATCTAATATAGATTTTTTTTTAATTTAATCTATTCTAAGCATTTTTATTCATATTGCTTTAATATGATGAACATCACTTTTTTTGAGAAGGAGCACTATATGCTTTCACACTTAAATAATGCACACCTACTGTGAAAGCCAAAGCCTAAAGCAGTGGAGGCCTGTTGAATGATCAGTGCTGGATGCAGTGAAGTTATTTGGAGGGGGGAGTTAATCCAATCTAATCTAGTCACTCAATTAGATGGTAAGTTGTTTAGTTACATATAGGTGACGCTAATAAAAACCAGTTGAAAATACTCATTTAGTCCCCATCACCCGTGCCGCCACTGGCGAGACAGTATCGTGCTTCAATTACTTATTAATTCAATTTCCAATCCAGCGAGTTTTTATCAGACCCCGAATAAAAAAAGTTTCATAACGAACCACGCTATGACTCATCGTCTAAGTCCGCGAAAAAAGTAAATTACACCAAACAAGCCGGTCTTTAATTTGCTTCAGTTCCCCTTCAAAAAAAAAACAAAGAAAAATTACACCCTTTCGCTCCCCTTCCAACGAGGAGCAAACAAGAAGTCAGGGTTTCGTGATAATGAAATAAAAAATGATCATCCTAATGTATTCCGTCGGAGTTTTATATTTAAAAGATTTCTGGGTATTAGCGAAAGGGTTGAAAGAGGATAACTTTGCTTCAAAGGAAGGGGTTAGCTTTATTAGGAAATCACTGCCTTTTTATTTTGCTTTGGTGAATTAATTATCACCCTGTCCCTCCGAAACATTATTATCTACCAGAAGTTTATATTAATTTTATGAAGATACTCTAAGAAGGTTGATGTTCATTACAGACATTTAGAATACCGATTGGAATGAATTTCAGCATCCCATTTTAATAAAAAAATTAATCAAAATATCTAACAGAGCATAACTTTATTGGATATTTGGTAACTTTAGCCTGTAATATTCATTGATTATGCTGGTAGCTATGATTTCAGTTCTTAATAATGTTCTGTTTATTTGCCTATCCTCATTACAATTATCATTTTCTGTCTTTTTTGAAAGACATATGCGGATTCTCAAGTATTTTGTACTAAATAAGGGTCCTAAAATTTCAACCACTTGAAAACTCAATTGTTGCTTTCGCATTTTCCAAAATTATATTTAATGTTTGACCATTTTTAGATTGATACTCTGAGATTTATGGTAGTACTAGAAAAATGCATGATGCTATTTTAAATCCTTCATCGAATGTCTAACAAATTGGAGCACTTCTATCAAGAAAGGATAATTGATTAGTGGTGTTTTTTATGTCAGTGCAAAGGTTGGGCAATTATGATTTACCATTTTAACGTTGCAGGTAAATGTTTATTATGCAATATTTAGTAAAGTATGTACATGCGTGAAACCCAAATCCTCATTCTAACACTCAACAGCCTTGCATAGCCCCACCTCCTGTGTACCACACTGAAGCACATGTTATATATTAATGTATAAATACTGTTACAAATAAGATATTTAATAATAGAAACTACCACCCAAATGAAAAAAAAATGAAAATTTATGTACCAACTGAACAACGCGATAGTTATAACAAAGTCACCTGTCAGCTTTGAACTCAGAACGTCTGATTGAAGGACAGGTGCTTGATAACGATAGACCATTTAATAAACGTTTTATCTTTCCATATATTATAAACTGCTGAATGCGATTTCCATACAACGTTCACCGTTTCCTAAGATAATTACTTCAATTAATAAAATTGGAATGCGAATAGTAGATTTTGAGGAATCCATGCACAAACATACATACATACTAAAATAGCAGATATCTGACAAAAACGAATAAACTAAATTGTAACAACGAAAAAAAAAATATGTGCAGTTCAACACCTAACATTTTTGTGATCATAATACCTATTTCGCCTATACATTGAAGTAATTAGTAGTCCCATAACGACGCACGAAGCACCTGGTGTCTGATTACAAAAATCCTGATAATCACTCAGAGCAGACGGTGGCATAGGGGCTCTAATCAGCGGACCACTTAAACCAAGAGAGGCCGCTCATTACTAAATTGATGGAGACATTGTTTGAGCCGCGTTACAGCCCGTTTAGCATGTAAATTAAACTCTTAACATGCAAACTGGGAAATTACCAACAGCATCCCGGGAAGGCACGCCCTCGTCGAGGGCCGGGAAGACCTTAAAAGGGAATTAGGGCGCCTTTCGGTTTTACACCGACGCCCGTTTTTTGCATCCTTCGACCTTAATGAGGTTTTCAGGGGGAAGTTTTAATTTCGCTCCAGAATTCATTAGAAACCGGCAAAAAAGTCATTTAGGCGAAGATGGAAATTTGTGGTTTTGAGAAAGGTGATTTTTCAAATTTTTATATAATAAATAAATCAAGTTTTACAGCTAAATTTCGAGAGAAGCTAAATATCCCCTTCTGCTGAGAGTTTAGTTATAGCTGTCTTTATATTTAATTATTACTATTATTAAAGGGTTAGAGAGCCAAATCTGTTTCTCAATCGTCAATGTATGTAGATAGACATGCATATAATACAGTTAGCAGCTCTCAGCAGGAATATACTCCTCATTTATCCTCAGACAATATTCATGAATTAAAATGAGAAAAACTTAATAATATTTCAGTCATAATGAGATTTGAACTGAAGTACCCTGCGCGTTTTGGAAACACTGACCATTGAGGTACTTCATCTATGAATGCGATATTCTAGCGTACTATTAGCTGGTGTTGTCTTCCGCTCTAGACAATTGTATTTAAAAAAAAATAGTTTTATTTGTGAAACTGTGTGTTTAGTATACAATTATTTAATCTGCATGAAGGAAGAGTTTCATCAAGTAAGAGCATCTGCAATCTACATACTCGTAAAACGTCATATCTGCTGCTTGTGCTGCAACTGTCTTGACAGAGTAACTATCAAGTTAAAGAGCTTTAATGCAGAATGTATATTTTAGTTACATATGTTTTCGTTGGTATCACATTAGCAGTCTTTCATGAACAAATTCACGTCAATTATGATTTGGCAGTCCTTGAAGAAATAAGTTATAATGATTTATTAGTTGGCAAAAGATTCGCTGTCATACATCATTTTCCTCAAAGCTTTTTTGGGGCAACTTTTAATGTCCTCCAACTGCTTAGGGGATGGGGCTAACAGTAAGGGAAGATTGCAGTTTTTATTAAATATAATAAGTATTATAATGCAGTGACTATTATACCTTCATAACATGGCCGTTGAAGCGAAGTCCGGAAAACTGTCGTAAGACATGGTGGTGTAAACCATATATAATGATTTACAGCACTATCCCATAAACAATTTGTTAACATTCAAATTCAACATGATGTGCCAGCTTTAACTGCCCAGTCTCATTCCTTCATGGTCTGCATTCACAATTCCAACAGACACCTGCCACTGCTGAACAATCAAAGAACGTTAACTGGGTTCCACGTTTTGAGCTAATTACGCCTCATAATCCGAGGTTAACTGATTGATAACGAAATAAATTATTTTATTCTTATTGCATGCAATCATATATACATTATTACATAATTTTAAATCTTCATTGGATTTTCACAATGACCATCGTACCATAGGTTATGAAATGAGCTACCAGGGACTTTGTTCCCTGATGGTTACAATCTACAGTGTTTCCAGGTCAATGTGAATAGACATTTATCCCAGTAGTTGCTCATAAAGCTCGATAGACCATCTGCTAAGTGCACCCATTGTAATCATTCTGGCCTGAGGTTGAATTTCTGCAGATTCAAAAAATGTGTTTAAATATCAACAGCAATAGTTATTAGTGAGCTCTGCCATAAAACTATTTAATGTTTTGGTGTGGTAAAAATATGTAAATAATATTTGAAGTATCTGTATGAATTAACAAGTTATATATATATTGACATAATTAAGTACACGAGCATTCATTACACTTTAATTAGCAGTTCATTATAAAAAAGTGTTAATAAAGACCTGCTGACGCATATCACATTTTAATTAATTAGAACGCCTATTGAGTAGTTGCCCCATGTTAATTGAGTAGCAATAATGCATGTAGAACAAGCTTCGTGATCAGTTATCACGTTTTAATAGGCGCCAGAACAAGTGTGACTATTATTAAATGAGTTTTTTTAATTATTCATGGAAGCTGAAGGACAATATGGTTATGCTATTCTATTACAATTAACAATTTTTGCACAGCATTATTTCTCCTGATTTAAAATCAGAATTATTTTCAATAAAGTGCTTTGTTGCTCGGAATAAGCCGGTTACAGATATCACTGTATTATTAAATTTGTACTGTTGAATGAGGTTCGAGGCAAATTTAAATTCTATGCGATTTCTTTTTACATTACTGGGTTTTGGCTGCCTCAGCAATTATAGTATAATATCGTGTACATGGAATTTTGATAAACCTTATTCGATATTCCGCTGCAATCTTCAAAGTTATAAGACGGTTACCTGTAGATTCATTAATTGAAAAGAATCTATCTATATATTTATGATAAAGTATAATCTAGGCCCTTTCCAAGCACAATTCGGTCACGTCACTGATTTTTCGCTATCTCGTTTTCGATAAAGAAATGGACCACAGCCTTAAATGAGGGCCTTTATTGTTCCTGAAGGAATTTTCGAGCTTCATATCTTAACATCCAAGATCAGTGCTCTATTACTCGTATATTTTGCGGTGGTGGTGTATCGGTTAATTACAGAGTGGCCTTTTTCTTCTCGGCAGAGAGCCGTATGCGCACCAAATGCCTTCCAGTGGTATGAACCGAGTAATTAAACGATTATTCCGTTTAATTATAGGTAGGCAGAATATCTTGCAGTACAGGATTGGGCTTCAGACAAGGAAATCGGTTAATCGTGATTTTGTGCCACCCGAAAGTCAATCATCATCAATTAAGCAATAGTTATGTTGTTGATGTTTACATACTAGAGACAGTAATTTTTCATAAGTTACGGGTCACAGCTTAACTTGACTCAATTCTATTTATTCTTCCATTTAGAAGAATCAACCGAATTGGTAGTGAAGGTATTACCGATTGGACATTTCGTTTTAGGAACCTTCGCCACTTCCAGTCCTACACCAAATTAAAATATTTACACGTTGACTTTAAATCAATCGCCGGGATACAATTTATTCTGATACAATGCTCAATATTTTGACTCAAATCAATGTTGCTTGATGTTACGAGGGTCGCGCTGAAAGTTTTTAGATACAGAAAAATTACAAGGTTTTTTAAAGAACTTAATTATTTTTTATTAACATATTTTCCCCCTACCTCAATAGATTTACGCAATCGTAAAACCACTGGAATTTTCGTTGGAGGCCGCTTACTTTCAAAGCACCAAACTAATAACTGCTGTTTAGTTTCGGGATCATGATATAACCATGTTTCGGTTCTGGTTACGATATTAATAGTCTTTTTACTGTCCCCATTATTAAATTTTTCAAGCATAAACTTAGCCCAATCAACTCTTGATTCTTTTTGCTCTCTGGTCAACAAATGTCGCTTCCTCAGGCGAAGGTGATCATGAATAATTGTTCGGAATGCTGCCGATCCAATCCACAGAGAAACCTCAATCTCGGTGTAGGTTATAGGTTGATCTTTTTTCATCATATTTTGCACAGATTCGATAGTTTCCGGAGTAACAGCAGTGGGCGTCCGCCGGTGCGAGGTTCATTATCGAGTGAGATCCGACCCCTTTTAAACTCAGCAAACCAATTAAAAACTGTAGCCCTAAAAGGGGCAGAGTCCCCAAAACAACTCACCAAACTTTCGTGAGACTCCGCTTGTTTTAGTCCATTTTTATAGTCATACAAAGTCACGGCTCGGATATCGCGACTACCCGCTTCCATTTTCACGTTAAAATTCGGCCAACACTTAGATGCATTCGAGACCGTGGCAAGGCAACTACTGAACGATTTAAACGCTGCCTTTGCGTTTAGACAATATAGCTGCGTGCTCCAACTTGTTTAAACTTGTATAGATTAGGAATATCTAAAGACGCGTGACCCTTGTATTGGATTTTCGACATGTATCTTTACCATTTGAAATTCGACTTTTAATTTTAAAGTCTCCACATTATTATATTTACAGGTACACTTAAATGTTAAAGCCGGGTCTGCAGCACCGTATCAGACGTTACCGTGTGGGAGTGGCGCTATAGTTGAGTTTTCTTCAGCCTTCCGGCACTTCTGTCCTTAATTGCAGGCGACTTGATAACACTCTCAGATACTATGCGACTGTTCTCTCTGTTCTCACTGGATGTTTTCATGTTAGTCGATAGCATTGATTGATCTAAGCGAAAAACGATATCATCACAACCTGGGAAGTCCAACACAATCATCTTGACTCATTTTTAATTTTATATAAATCTATGTGGAAATCGTCGGCACTCAAAGTCGGAACTAAGAGAACAAAACACTTCTTCTTGATAGATGGCGCAAGTAGTTATTGATATATGAAGTGTTTGCCTAATTCGCCAAATAGGTCCCTATAATGTAGTAATGTAATTGTAATTTCTTCTGTTTATCCGAAACCCATTTTATACTGACAGGTCTCAACAAAAACAAATGACGTCGTATGTGATTGGTTATTGATTAATAAAATTCCTATAAAATATTCCCAGAAAACTATGCAAACTATTCGAAAGTGTCAAAGTTTATTCATACATAGAAATTTTGACTTTATGTAACTTGTCAAATCGATGTATACTTTGCTTTACATCTGCAAGTCCCACTTCTTAATCCCTATGAGTCATGCTGTTTTATGTCGCTCCTTGATTCAACAGCACTTCATGCATCTTTCCTCCGTTAATGAGGTTTTCCAAGGGAAGTTTTAATTTCGCCAGCGAATTCGTTAGGGAGCGTCGATGGCGCGATTTTGAGACTGGAGCCAAGAGACGCAATTTTGGTGAGATTACTAGAGATTTGTGGCTTGGTAAAACTTAATATTTTACGATTAAGTGCACGGAGGATTTTTGATATATGGACCTGTCACACGGTAATTATACTCCCTCCGCTCAAGGAATAACGCTTCTCAATTCGAAGGAGGGCTTACAGCTTGTGATCTTACAAGACACTGTAATGAGTTATCACGTTTGGAAATATTTTCACTATGAACTAGGCACGTTGTACAGAAATTGAAGGAAAACATTATTTCACTCAAATGTGGTACTGTTACAGTAACATATGCATCCTACGCTCCCATTAGACGACTGTATAGTAATATGTCGCTCCAACTATTTATCTACGATGGTAAATTGACTATTTCCCATAACATCTACTTAACATTAAGTCAATTGTGAGTAATTTTGGAATAACCACTTCCATTCACTCTAGCTCACTTACTCCGAATTATATCTTTACTATTGTTTTATCTTTATGAAAATATATTATTCCTAAAATATTTAATACATTTTATAGGATTCTAGGAGTCATATAACTGCATATATGACTGCATAATTATGCAGTACCTACAAGAAGCTGCACTGATGCTTCACAATGCCATTTTAACATACCAACAATTCAACCCAATATTAAGAATTCAGAACTACCAAGACAATGTTCTAAAAACGAATGTACACTCTGCGAAAAAGCGAAGTTCGCCTCTATGCTTTTTTAACTATGCTGAACGGGAACATCGCACTACAGGCAAGGTAGATGAAACGTTAGGATGATCTCCTGTTCTAGGGGCCGAGGTATTTCCTGCAAGGAACCGAGCAAACCAATACCATCCCAAGATACCGTATTACGTCGAGGACAGCATGCTGGGTGAGGGACATCGAGAGAATTGTTGAATAGGGATATGCAAACGGAGTTCAGTTTAACGGGTAGAAGACTCAGATAACCACCCTGACAAAGAAGTCACATGCTGGTGGTGGGTATGGAGAGACATCTTGAATCTTCTCTCATAAAGCATCTGGGAATTACCATCAACAATAACATGTCATGGCACGATCGTGTTGCTGGCCTCAATAGGTCGACATCTCAGAAGCTGAGGGGTCTCTTTCGCTCCAGAAAATTATATTCTCCGGAACAGCTACTGCTACTATACAAGGTCCAGTTCAGACCATCGCTTGAGTACTGCTCGCAAATACTGGAGGAGTTCATCAGGCGCATCCTCACCAGGTCGAGCTCACCAAGCCTCGAACAAGCTTGTTCCAAAACTCGTTCCTTTGGAGAACCTCGGCGTTGTGTAATGAGCTACCGGAGATTATGTTCCCCGATAGTTACAATCTAAGGCGTTTTAAGGTCAACGTGAACAGACATTTATCCTCGTGCAGTATACTTATGGAGCGCGATAGACTGTATGCTTTTGGGTGAGGTTATCTATACAAAAACACCCTTATCGACGTTGTCGGGACTGCAATGTCGTCGTTTCACATATCAAATGGATGTGGAGGCGAAACTAGGTTTTTCGCAATTTGTACTGCATTCGAAACTGATTCTGAACCGTGTTTACAGTTCTTGATCCTGAATCAGTTCAGTAATTATAAGTTAGCTAACCTTTATTGAAATGGTGAAACATGACACTGACATTCCTATTTGGTAGATGCTTTCAAGCATTCGCGATAGTGAGCAACATTGTTCAAATCAAACGGATTAAAATATACTGGATAATAATGTAATTCTGCATGAAATTCCGATCTTCAGAAAACTCTCTGTCAGAAAAAACTTTATGGGTCGGACCCATCCAGCATCTTCCATAACGACAACTCAAGTTAGCTTTAGTAAAATAGTATTCCAATCGAATTCATTCAATTTGATGATTGGTCAGCATAATGTTATAACTTATAACAGTATGACAATCACTGTGTGTTGTTAAAAAGTCAATGAACTGGATTATGAGAAATATGGCGGGTTGTATGTATCAAGTATTATCCAGGTGGTGGTGGGGGGTTCAAAAACATCTCATTTGAATAAAGATTCTATTCTTCTTATCGAAATTTTGTTAGTTGGCCGATCTGATCAAAGGAGAAAACAAAGAGTCCGCATTGACTTACGCTATACATAAAGCATGGATGCCTTTGATTTGGGTCAGTACTTAGACAATAGATAACCTTATTATTCACCCCCATGGAAACATCGTCGTTCATTATATTTACAATTACTATGAATATTTGATGGAAACACGCCAACCGCATCTGGAAAAATCTTGCAATTACTTGTAATTTTCCAATTATTTTATTCATGTCTTGTCATGGATTTGAGGTTATCAATACTCAGGGATCGATGCTTTGTTGTTATTCGTGAAAACGCTGACCATTTGAATATGGAGAGAAGTGTATTATTAAAAAAAAGTCAGAGAGAAAAGTCTCATTCTGATTACGGTATTATTAGCGTTTTAACTCGCATTATATTGCACGATGTGCCGGTACGCTTATTAAGTTTTGAATATTACAGGATTCTGATCGATAAAGTGACATGCACGGATCCAGAGGGGAATAAATTAGAACGCAGGAAGACAGGAAACCCAGGTTATGGGTGATAAGACGATCTACAATTTTTGAATATTCATATTTATTGTGTATTCAAGCTTCTACACACAAGTTTCACATGATATAAGTATGCCTCAGTTTTGTCCGTTTTGAAGCCACTGATCAGACCACCTGCCATTTTAAACACTGTAGTACCGCTACAACATGCGAAACACGTGTCGGGTATTTAAAAATTGGTTTGGCGAATGTTAAAACTGTGTATTTTTTGTGAACCAGTTAAATTGTTGATACTATAATTATTTCTTTATGTTAATGTAGTATCTAAAGTAGGTAATATTTTAATTTTGGAGTCCTTCCACTTTTTTCCCTTATTTCCAATTGAAATGGAGTAACCACAGGTCAGGACATCCTTGAGAAAAGACAAATGGCTAATGAGACACATATTTGGTATTGAAAATGACTGAAAATGCAGTTCATTGAAATTTTAATTTATTTATCGCTGAAGAAACCCGCACAGCAGGTTTCAATGCATATGTAGTTTGAGTTATTGATTCATTAACCAACTATAATTGACATGCATAATCAATACCAAGATAATATATAAAGTATTATTAAAGATTCAAACTACATGTATTCTGAAATATAAAATTAATTAAAAAATATTATAGTAATGCTAAGATAGCCTTTGAGGGCAAAAGGCACTTATGAACATATACTTTTTTGTAACAAATCTGATTGATTTGTATCCCTAGACCTGTGTCAGAGTACGCTTATGATTTTTCCACGTTTCTACTAGATTTACGTTGAATATTTTACCGGAAAAACCACATACGATTTCGTCCAATTACGTCAATATAATAAGAATTCCCTTCATGAAGGGAAATAAGTGAATTAAATAAACAGTAACTACACGACGAATGACATGATGTATAGTATCCTTATTTACGTACTTATTGCAGTAGTTAGTTGCTGCACTTTCCGAGTTAGTCGCCATAATGACAAGCCATATGCATACTCACATAATATACGTTGATAATATGCACTTTGTGCATAATAATAGTCGAGGAATGTTATATGCTTGGTTGGGAAGTTTTTTCAAGACGTTCACATTGTACAAATATACCTACATGCAAATATAATTAACCAAAATGAGTTTGTTAGCGGAATGAAATTTGTAGAATACATAGAGTGGTATGGAAACGTGGTGTGTTTGAACGTAGGTATTTTCATTTCCAATATAACCGTTTTTCTGTATGCTTAGAAGTTTTAGCAACATCAACACTCATCTTCAAGATATATATTCATAGGGATATATTTTTTATTTGAAAATAAATTGTTTCAAACGTTATAGCCACCGAGAGCTAATACTGCATTCATAGATACATATACATTTGTCGATATTGCTTGACAACTATTGGGAAGAGACGATTGGTAGGGAGTACAAAATAGCTGACATGTAGGACAGCATTCAATGTCTAAGCCTAGAGCATCAAATTCTAGTGTAAGAGTCACAGAAAAGCAAAAGAAAAAGGTCGTATAAAACAGAAATTGTCATTCCAAATGAACAAAACAAACGCTCATTTCTTATAGTTTGTTCTTGGATTCCAAATGGAGGTATTTTGTTTTTGTTTTGTTGTTGTGTTATTGCCTTAGAGTGATATTGCTGTATTTTCATTTTTCTTGCTTAATACTTTTCCCATTAATCAATCCTGCAAGAGTGCATCATTTGTATTTTTGCCATTCATAAAAGTTCATAGTAAATTCTGATTTTAATTGAGTCAGAGTAAGAGGGACAAATCATATGAGAGATGATAGAAATACTTAATGTACTATCTAACTTGTATATTGTAAGAATAGTAAAAAACAGGTGCTGTCAAGGATGCCTTCAGTAAAAAACAAAAATAATGTACTTCTCTGAAAATCTGTGTAAAAGGGGGGAAAGGCTCATCGTTAACGCCAGCGGTGTCATCGTTCCAGGCCATCTCCCTCGGTTTTAAATATTGTCCCCTAAGGAACAGAGAGGCAAAATTAAGAGATTAATTGGGTTTTGAGTAACTGCAATCTAAGCAGAAGCGGGTGGTTT
Source organism: Bruchidius siliquastri (assembly GCA_949316355.1). Lineage (NCBI taxonomy): Eukaryota > Metazoa > Arthropoda > Insecta > Coleoptera > Chrysomelidae > Bruchidius > Bruchidius siliquastri. The sequence goes on along the minus strand of OX438531.1, from coordinate 14,354,780 downwards.
GAAGGAAAAGCGGTAGCCATTATTTTGTCACGGTTCGCTCACAGCCAGTGCTCAAGCGATTTATGCATTTCATTTTCTTAAGTTTGCTGGAAACAGTTAAGTCAATATTCCGACATTGTTTCTATTGATATGGGTAGTCAATGCACATTGTTCGCCATTCTGAGGACAAATATATTGCCATCTCGGGAACTATGAAGTTTGGGAGAATTGTTGAATCTGAAAAAAATCTAAACAATTCTATCGCTAACCTTACCTGCTTACGTAAAGGCAACCACTAAGTGGCATTTTCAAAAAACTATTGTAACTTTTTCATTCCCCAATACCTGCAAAATGATTATTGGAGTAATGTCTTATGTATAGTGCAACTAATAAAACTAATTTGCGTTTCGATTTAGATCATGTGAAAGAGAGCACCACCCTGAAATTGAAACTATACTTCTGTGCAATATCGATTTTAAACGAATACGTTTTTTGTTTATATACTATAGTACTCGATTAACTGTCAAACTTAATGTAAGGAAGCAAATCCAAATCAAACAATAGTACGTTTTAAGGAGGCTATGAGAGAAAAAAATTAATGAGTGTTCTACTCTCACGAAACGTTGAAAATTAATGAAAGCTTGAAAATGTGCATACGGAATTTGGAACTTTATAAATATTAGAGTTGCAGAGGTTTTTTGGTAATGCAAAGCAACAGCTTTTTTAAGATCTCAGTTTCCGATACATTTCTTTCGAACATCCGCTATTTAACCATTTTCTATTTAGAAATCCCAATACATATAAGGTTTACGTAGGAAAACAGTCCTGTTTAACAAATTACCTCTTCCATGGTTCTAATCAAGTACATAAGTGGTAGAAAGTCTATGTATCCAACCTGGCAAATAAATAACACCACATATATACAAAAAAGCTTCAATTATGTTTCGGCTTCTTCTGAATATTTAGTTTCAATTATCAGCGAGCTGAAGTGATGAATCAGAGTGACAACCACAGAATAAGTAGAATAAGTCTTAGCTTTGGTAATAATAAGTAGCAAATTATTTTATCCGTCCCCTAAAGTTGAAATTTCTATATAGAACCTTTGCCCATTACAAAATTCGAAGTCACAACTTCTGATTGTCTCTAACCAAAGTGGACTTTATAAATGAGAATTTAAATATAGAAACTTAGCTGATATACGCATGAGAAAGAACATATTTGGATGCAGTTTCCCCAGCACAACGTCAAGGTGTTATTTTCCCAACATGACGTCATTAACTGTCTGTTAATACTCAGCATTGAAAAAGTGCCTTTAGTCCATAGACTTTCAAAGTTCTATTTTGTGCAACTCTAGCTGATATCATTTTATAGATAACTTCTCACAAAAGTGGAGCGCGTCTCTCTCGAAGCACTGTCACATGTCTATTGAAATTCTCCTTAGGTTTCGAAAACGTTGCGTTTAGAGAACTAAACACTTCATGGTGTACCTTTCGTCCATGCTCGTCAGTGACCCTGGTAAGGAGCAAAAAAAATTATTCCAAATTTATGCGTGAATTGTCCAAAGTTAATAGGTCATAACTTCAGAAGGAATTTTAATAAATACTTAATGTATTTACATTCCTCTCCACAGGCGCTACAAAAATGTGTCCCTCATTCAGATTAGGAATTGAACAAATTATACTGGAACCATCCATTGCATCCATCTAAATAGTGAAGTGACTAAAGCGCTATACCCAAATGACCAAATTCCTGAAAACACATCCAATTATCCAATTACCAGCACTTGTCAAGGTGATCGTTCCCAAAACGCTCAACTACAATGAAACCATTTTGTCCATCCATTTCGTATTATGACGTAACTGATAAATAATACATCAAGCAGATCAGCGCGCGGCGCTTGTTTGTAGGCTGAACAGATGATGCAGAAAACTACTTTTTCATAAATGACTCTCGAATCCGCCATCCTGCAGCAGTACTAGTGGAAATATCATGATGCTGCAGTTTTTATGTTTACGAGCTTCTGAGAATGACCATTAGGTCTGATATACCTTATCGTTCACTATTCGAGATAATAATAATAATATCGTCTTTATTATAGCGAAATTTAGCTAAAGGCCACTCTTAAATTTAACCCTACTTAAACTGAAATTATGACATATGAAACATGTTAATCTGCAAGTACATATGGATGAGCGTCTAACTACTCTGCTAGTAGTGTGTGTCTTATTTTCTTCTTAAAATTTTTAAGTGAACATTGCTTTAGCTCAGTATTTACCTGATTGTATAATTTGGCGGCATTATAAGAGAAGGATCTTCGGAATAATGCGGTAAAATGGCGAGGGGTGGTGAGGTAATCTCTTTGCCTTAGGTTTAGAGAATCTTCATTCCTTCTAAGAAAAAATGGTTCAAACAGATACTGCGGGGTTGAAGTAGTCACCAAATTATGCAGAAAGGTAATGTAGTGCAACTGTACAGTTTTTTTGACTGTCAACCAACCAGTTTCCCGAAGTTTAGCTGATATATGGTCATACTTTTTCAATCCATAAACAAACCTGAAACCAGAGTTTTGCAATTTTTGCAGACCCATTCTGTTTACACTGTATAGACAAGCGTAATACAGGACATCGCAATAGCGAACAACTTACATGACTAATATTTCACATAAGTTTTTTTTACATTTTGGCTTATAATGTTCTTAGCAGACTATAAAATTTTTAATCTGAAATATAATTTTGGTATAATATTACTTACATGTAACTTAAACCTCAAAAATAGTAGAGGTCATAGATTCGATCCCTGCGGACTCCCGACGAATACATTTATTTCTTTAATCATTATCCCAATACATTAATGCACTAGTTGATTAGATGAAAGCTCTTAGCACAAATATTCACTCATTGATGTGTAGCTTGACATGTAGTTTCACAGATATTAAGTGTATCCTCTCCACTATACATCAAACCTGCTATAGACCTGCATGTTTCGTCCTTAGCTTAGACTTGTCAGTATATCCTGGCGCTCTAACTGTAGAGACAATTGGGTGGTATATACGTAACCTAGTCAAGGGTGTGATAGCAACATCAACACTCATCCCCAAGCGCCCACTATGGTCCTGCACTTTGAGAACTTACCAAGTCAATGGTCTTTGGACTGTATTGAACTAGCGACAGATGTCCCTTACGATATCTGTCAACAATTTGACTGAGTTATATCACTCAGTTGCTCTCTACAGTTAGACCCGACGAATCTAGGCTAAAGACGAAACATGCATGTCTATAGCAGGTCTGATGCATAGTTGAGCGCATAGACTTAATATCAGTTGTGAGCTCCTGATGTGAATTAGCTGAGAGAACGGTACATCGTAACTACTGTTTACGGAGAACAAGGGATGTCGCTGTAAGTCAGTTGAACCTTGTTTTCGCCGTTCTAAGGCAGTCCAAGTGGTAGGAATTCGTAAGTTGTCAATGGGCAGCGCCATAATGCATGACGCTTGGAGATGAGTGTTACATTCTATATAGTTGCATTTGTATTTTTTTTCCGTATTAATTGTAAAGTCTCATATGGCTAAGTTTATTCTCCTCCGTCTATATGAGTACCCTGTATGTACTCAGATAAAGTTAACATCTTCATGAGGCTTTATGAGAATATAATAGGAGACATGTACAATAAACATATAATATGTGGTTAAAATTACGAATTAAGTTGATAAATTTTTATCAAGACAGCTTCTGCATCGTTAGCCGCAGAAAAAGGGATAAAGCCGTATAAAGTCAAATTGATTGACTCACTACTTCCTAGGCTATATTTCTCTAGGAAAGTGATCTGTCCTGTACCTACTTCCTTATTGAACCCTCTTGCAAATTTTTTTTCGAACTGATTAGTTCCCATTTTCATTTAGTAGTACTTACTAGTTTGTCAGATGCTGCTCAGCCTTTGTATTATTGTCTATTGTATGTAAACTGTATTACGTAAACAAGGTTGTGGAATTTGCTTATTGATCTCTATTAGTTTATGTTCAGTTTGGTAGAATTACAACTGGTCTAGGTTCCTCAAAATGTTCCCATTTATTCATATAGCATCCTTCCCCATGTTTTAACAAAATTAAAAAAGTACTCACTGAGATTACGCGGAGACATAATGGCAAAAAAGATATAATATGGTGAACAGGCAAAGATATGTCAAGTGATCCACTGCATGAGATTGGAAAGTTTGGAGGAAATCTAATATTGTTTTGTTACTTGCCTATTGCGGTGCGGCCAATGCAATAAGATTATGTTAGTGATGAGTATGAGCGGTGACGAGAACGTGAATTGACAGATCGAGAGACGGAAACAGTTCGTTCGTGATGTAAACCATTGCTATTGCACACACAGATACTGTAAGTAAAAAACATATCAACGTATTCTTCCATCGAGGTCAAAAGAAACACTATCAATTGTGCATGCCAATGATTTGTTTTTTGTCACACTTTTCCACAAACACTTTTCTGGAGCTAATTCATAAGATACTTCAAATGGAAATCTGTATTTCGTTGCAGGACTCCCACCTCATGTACAGTCGAGAGGCATAATTAATTTTGCTGGAATTCTGACTCAAATTACCGTGGTAGCAATTTAAATCGCCAATAGAATTTTGCAGACTTTGCTCTAGCTTATCCAACATATTTATCATCTGACGATTCCCCATGTTACAGCTAGTGTGTAGCTTACAAGAATTGTCCTGAAGCAGGTATCCAACACCGCGACAACGAGACAAAGAGAAGGAATGTATGTAGAGAGAAAGAATATCGTTCACATTCGAGAGAAGAATCCTGGGCAGCATGCAAATGGAGGCGTCTCCTGCGCCATAAAAAACTCATCCCGAGGATTTCCGAATGCTGCCTCCGAAACCTCACGAATCTTGTGCAGCGCTCTTCCAAGAAATGGAATACTTATTGATTTCGAATTCCTACTTAGATGGGCTCGGTGACACTTTCGATGTATCTGTAATAGGAACAAGGCAGGCACGTAGCAGGGGGTAGCAATAACATAACATTTTACTAAGAGTCTTCAATGGCCGCTCGTTTGGAACCAGTGAATATTTTGCTCTAAACGAATTAATAAAAAGCGTGGACATTAACGTTAAATAACACCAATACGAATATCAAATTGAAACAGTATAGACGATCTATTATTTAAGGTGATACGTATTCGCAAACTACAGAATTACTTGCAACAATTCCACATATTGAATTTGTTCTAAAGTTTACCATGTGCTCGTCTTAAACTCCTTTTGATACTAACATTTGTTGAAAACGTGTCAGTGATATCTTTAATTTAGGATATGACCTCGATAATGGTTAACAGTCCTGAGTTTCAGGAAAGGTGGATCAGTGATCATGCAGTGAATTATTTCCAGAAAAATGAATCAGTGGTAAACAGAACCCTTAGTTCGGAAAATTTTAGCACCTTGCAGATGAGACTTTTCATAATTTCTTCAGACTTTACATATCAAAAGGTATTGGTCAATTGGTTAACTATTCTATACTTCTCTTGCATAAGTAAATTTACCGCGTCGCAGGTCTTTTTTGCTTTTATTTATGAATTATTCTTTCATAATCACTAATTTCTGTTTCATTCCAGGTAGGTGAAAACATGGAACTGCCTTGAGAGTGACATCACGTGAGTACTACTCTAGCAACATTCAAGATTGTTATAGAGGTTAAAAGGCAATGTCTACTCTGAAGTAAAGGATCTAGCTCAGTAATGCAACATTCTATTGGCCACTGATAAGGTGCAATTGCATAATTTCATGATATAACGCCTCCAGCTTTAATGCATATATGATTAAGCAATCCGAACATCAGTAATGTTTTTTAAATAATGATATCGACGTGGATAAACGTATCTGGCATCAATTTATCGGCTGAGACAATTGCGATGAACCAAAGACAGAAAAAGGTTTTAGTAATAAAGATGTTCAGATTCACCCCTTCGTAAGTATTCACCAAGAAACATGGCAAACTCTTTTCTTTCAAATGACGCCCAACATATTTTCAAGGAATACAATTATTATTTATTGAAAAAGTACGGAAACCATTGGAAAAAGCATTGTGGTCAAAACCTCTTGTATCTGACCTGGTATTTATCGTGGAAAACAAAGTATTTCCTTTCAGAATAATGGGAACTATCTAATTTCAAACATTTTAGAGATTTTAACCAAAAAGCATGGTCCTTTTTTATAAACAGTTTCAATTCGTATTTGAAATATTAATAATAGTGATGATAACAAATTAGGGTAATCATTAAATAAGACAGGGCTGAATTCTATGGGCTAATATATTTTGGGGTGCACTCATGTTATTATATCTAAATCCATGTAAACATTCGAATATCATCATTGTGTTTTTTGGTCATGAATTGGAGATTAAAAAAAATCTGATCCAAAAGCTCTTTCCGTCGGTATTATATGTGTTGCTGGTGGTTTCATAAACTTATTTTATTATGGTAAACGTTGGTATAAAATTGATATTATTTTCAAGGACAGCTTTGGTTCCCAATCTTCGATATTTCAGCGAATATGGGACTCTCTATATCAGTCGGTGAAAAAAAATCCCTAGTATTCCAATACACTCATAATATAGATATTAGTAAGCCAACGTATTTATTTCGACAGCTGTGATAAAACTAATAACAAACAATCCCAGCTTTATCTGCCGTGTAATCCTTATCGCTCATTCTTGTTAAACAAAAGTGATTACGGGTGTTTCATTAGTAGTTTGCTCACACTTAATTAAATAAAGAATAGGTGCTCAGGCTCGAGTGGTACTTCATTTCACCGTACCTTGGTTGTTTTCAGGCGGACAAACCCTTTTGCTTCATGCAAATAAGGTGTGGAGCGGTTGAGAAACATCGACATTGAGTTATTCCGTTTTGTATAAATTTAATGAAATGCAGAAAATCTGAATCCGCGTCACTTTCTGCTCAGTTCAGGTATCCATGTGTGCATCTGTTGATCGGTTTGCTTTTCTGTCTCTAGTTGTATTGTATTGTAATAACATGTTATGTGCGGCGGAGTTATCATCAAAAACCTAAGCAATAAAAATCCTCAAACTTCGTTTTTGAGGCACCTCATCCTTTTCCAAAATTTGTCGGTAGGGTTGGGGTAGGAGAAGGTCAGAATTTTTTACCGTAAATAAAAGACATTCTAACAACTATAAACTTTTGACCCCGGGCAATCCTCCATACTTGTCTGACATAGATGATTGTTGACAAAATTTGTCTTCAAATACTAATAAATTAATTTCAGATAGAATTTGCCGTTCACGAAACATCAGACTGATGAACATATCAAACTTTCTTTCGCCTAAAAATGGGTTCAGATTATTACTGAATACACAAAGTCGAGTCCCCTACACATTTCCAGGAATAGCACTAAAACTGATATGGTTGTCCATCTTGTGCGCTCCAAGGTCCACAGCTCTTCTTGACGAATGGAAAAAGAGAATTTACATGGACATTTTTAAAGCGGAACAAATTGGCGTACGGTCGTAAACAAAACCACAATTAGTCCGATTTCCATAAATAAATAAATACAGCCCGGTTTCCGTAATGAACACCTCGTCGGCTATGTTGGCTTGGGTGAGAACTGGCTACACGGTAGAACGCCTCATGGTATCTTGATAGCGTTATTTTAGGATGTATTTTACTCGCAATTAATTTGAACACTATTTATAGATATATATCTTTTGTTACTTTTTGTATTTGAGCTGTGTTTGATAGCAGTTCTACTGTTCCAAAGGAATGAGCATTCTGTTCGAACCAAAATCGCTACAGTTAACAGATCGTTAAATACTGGACGTCGCAAAGTGAATACTAGGAAACACCTTTTCCCGTTATGTTAAGTTTGAGTCTATGCGGTTGGGTGTAGTCTGTCTTGTTTTAAATTTAGGAATAAATGGGATGAAACCTCAAAACCTTGTGTAATCAGCATGATGGAACTTTTCTCTGTAGCACTGATTTAATATTGCTATTATTATTAATAATATTTTGTCTGCGAACTCCTCTCGCAGGTTTGTGGCATTAACTGGTACTGTTTGGCTATACCAAGTCAAAACCCGCGCTTCTGCTCTGTGTTGATGAAGGATCTTACAATACTACAAACACAGGTGTTGAGGATCACACACTATTGTAAGTTTATATTTATATTACATACTATTATTATTATTCAAAGAAAAGAAAGGTATATATTTCCCAGCAACTGCTTCCCACACCGAGGAAGGAGGACTGAGACCGCAAATCGTGCGGCCTAAGTAAACGGAAAGAACCGAGGATGACTGCTTTCTGCATCCTTCCGGTCAAGATGTTTTCCGATGCACGGCATGCCGGTATGGATTTCAGAGAGCGGCGTAGCGGGATTCTTAGTGAAATTACTACCGAAATAACGATCACTCTCTCCGCTTAGCTTGCCGTTATTCCCACCCTTGCTTCAATTTGACAGTTTCGTCTGCATGCCATCATCACAAAATGGGAACGCTTCAATTTGCTTACACGGAGCGCTGCTTCTATATTTATTACATTATCATAAATAGAGTATTTAGGTTTCTTTTCAATTTTGAAAATAAATCAGCGGATTAACTGCATAGCTCAGTTGCTCAGTGTGTCGCCTGGTACGAACTGGCTATACGGTAGAGTGCCTCTGACATCTAGATAGCACACTGGGAGCTCTTTATCCATTTATCCATCGAGTGTTTTAAAAGCTATTATTTGGCCGTAATTAATTTGCGGAAAATCAAGATATCAATGTAACAATTATATGCGCATGGAGTGTCTGCAATTAGTGGGGAGGTATAGAAGAGAGACAAAGGAAGTGTACGGCGCCTCCTGTGATTCCAACAGACAAAGAAATGTATGTTCAGCTTTAATATATAACTAGTCTCTAAACTTCACTTTAGAAACTATGCATGAGTTTTTTATTGTAAAAATTTAGATAAGAATTTGAGTTCAATGAATGTCGGTTTTGTAATGAACCGTGTTTCTGCCACTTAAAGGCAAATTCATGTGAATTGTGTATTTCTGTTTCTAAAAGTTTTATTTCCTTCATTGCCTTAGCCATCTTCCTCTACTTCAATTCATATACTCTTTGCCCATAAGGGGACACCTGTAGTTGAGTTGTATATCTTTCAACTTCCTACTCTTCTCGTTGAACAACAAGCAAAGCAAATGTACATTTTCTAATTCAAATTGTATCATAATGGTGATTCCGAGTTGATATTTTACTTGGGGACTTGGGAAATATCGAACCAGGCGTAGTGATCAGATATTCCCAGATGGAAATTCTCAGAAAGCTTATAGCTTCCCCACACCCTATATTTCACCCTCACAGGCTAACGTCCACAGCAGCCCATGGCAGTTGTGACTGCCTTTATCCACAACGATATACCTTTGAGTTGGAGAAAAAATTAATCATATTGGAAAGACAATATCACAGTTGGTCGACTGGCAAGAAGGACTGCTCAGACTCAAATACCCGGACCTGAGTCCTATTTTAATTTTCATATCTATGAAAACCGAATTCAAAGAGAAAGTCCACAAGGTATTTAAGAATACGGTACATGATACGGTGGCTATTATTGCTCAAAAATAGCTCTTAGGGCATTCTGGTGAAGGAGTAGAGAAATGCTGCCTGTTCATGACGAGACACTAAGTAACTAACTTAGTAACTTTGTAACCAGCATCGCGCAAAGACAGTCTCAGCTAAGCAAGCACCTCTTCAATATGAGATAGGTGAGGTACCTCTATGTAGGTGATGTCACCAGGAAGATGAAGCAGTTATAGCTGTGTATATTGTAAGAATACTCAGCAGTTATATCATAAGGGATGCTCAGCTGGTCCGTATCACCATTTCCATGCTAATTCAAGGTAGAAGAACACCCAGTACTGAGAATCCTCGAGAAGGACCTACCAGAGACCATTGGGGCCTAGGTATTGTGATATTAGCTAATATCTCTTTCTCCGACACAGAGTACAGCATTCTGAAGATGCCTGGAAAAATCTGCGAGATGCACTTTATTCAGAGATTTACAAATTGAACGATACATAATATACGTCAATCAAGCAACAACTCTTGTATATCTCGGTAGTCTACTACCTTCTAGAAGGCCATTACAAGGGGCTCATGGGAATTTTAGAGAGCATCATTGAATAGAAAGGAAGCTGATTGAAGCTGAGTAAGACTTACATAATACATTTTCTTTGAACAATTCTGCTAAATCGACTTCATTTGTTTCATGTACACTTGAAGTTGTATGATCTGTTAAGCTATATTAAAAGTATTTTTCAGTACAGTATGCCGATCATAAGACATCGAACTTTCGAACATGCTTGAGTTGCTACTGGGTCAATAAGAAGTATTGTTTTAAATTTCTTAAACAATCCAGTGATGGCATAGTAATAATAGTGCATCTAACTGTATATATCACAACGTGCGATATAGGCATTATCTTGGTGAAGAGCTCGATTGCATCCTCACTCTGGCAGACATTCGATAATGATCTTACTGACGAAAAAAAGTCTTGCCTACACTCTATATGAAATAGATATCAGCTACTTGCTTGCCTCGTTAACTTTTTATATTCTCCGGTGCTGTTTTAGCCTTTACTAGTACTCCTACAGCATATTAAATGATTGTGGATAAAGAATAATGAATACAGTGCTATTTATCATTAAAAAGGTGCAAGTTGACTCTGAATTTCATGTGCAATGCTATGAGTTTATTGAACATAACCTCTGATTTCCATCCAGATAAAGTAAGTATTTTAAAAAAATATTTGAAATTATAGACAAAACTCGGAAAAATTGGGATCTTTGAGCTTACAGATGTTTGTCAGCATTTTCAATATTTTTCAAATTTTATTCCAAAATACGAACAGTTGCAAAACCCTTCAAAATCTTCATCATCATACTGAAACCATGCGTGGAGACTACAGCGTCTACATACTTGACACCATTTTGCACCTTTAGACAATCGTCCAAGGGTAGGTGAATGATTGAAGCATTCGATTCAATGCTTAAATTATTCACCTACTGCCACTAATGCGTCTCTCCGCCTATGTACCGTTAATCAACCTCCAACTTCCCAGCGCTAATCCTGTGATGGTCTCCGTCGCGGCGCCTAGCGGCGTCCGGCGTCTTACGCCCCCGCGGGGCGCCAAATTCTTCAACTACCAAACGCCAGATGTCCGTCGCGTAGGAAAAAAAAGAGTTCCAAAGAAAAGCGGGAGTGGGCGACACTTTCTTACGGGTTGTTTGGGGGGAAGGATGGCGGGAGGAGTCGTCGCGCCGCGCCAGCGGTCGCCGAGCGCTTGCTGTAGGTAAAGGGAAATGGAGACAGGATAACAGAAAAGCGGCAAGATATGAGATCATCATACATTTACAATTAATGATTTTACATACATAGATACGGTCAGATTTGAGAGAATTTGAGCTACAAGGTGAACCACTGCAGCGTACTTAATAAAAAGGAGAAACAACTATGTATTATTCAATTAGCTGTCCTCTGTCCATCTTTGAACATATCCCGCCCCTCAATTAGTTTCACTTGTCTCTGTTTTCCGACATGTTCATAATCTATATCCCGCATGTTACTTCATGTCGTCTTTACCCCCTCTTTAGGGGTCTTCCTCTGTTTCCTTTATGTTCCCAAGGTTTCCAGTGTATAGTAATCTCATTCCATCGGTAGTTGATCTGATCTTGTGGCCTGCTCCTCCTCTCTACGTTGTATGTCAGAATTATCAGCTTCTAGGTCTAATACATGAAGAACAGTTATTTTCATGAAATCTTTGAATTTTCTTGGCTCATTCCTTAGGACTTCTACTAATCCAATATCTCTTATGCTATCGAACTTTGTCTATTTTGTTTATTTTCATTAATCAGCAATATCGTTTAGATCTCATTTGTGGATATATTCTTCCAAATCAATGTTTTTATTATTTGACAACATAGCTCTGATCATTCCAGCTCCATTAATTTGTTATGATTTTTAGACGATTCGTTTGGTGCTATTTATTTTTTGAATCCTAAAGGCATTCTCAGTGACCTTGGAACTCTTTTGAGCTACAGTCATTGGGGATTTTTTATAATAATATTTTACCTCTTAAATCTCGAAAATATATTTTCGTAGGCACATCTACGTTTAATGTGATAAGTCCTCGATTTTCCCACTCGACGATGCCTAACAAGATTGATATCCAAATAGCCCCAATACGCCCCAGATCAGCATTTACGTCCCTATCTTGTAGTTAGGCTGATGTTGATGACATCTTCAACATTGTTAGCTTATGCTTAAGTGCCTCTAAACTACCGTTCAATGTATACACTAATAAATCTGTGTAAGGCAAAAAATTGCATACCTCTTGTAATACTGTTTATAGGTGGCTTCAGAAAGAAACACCAAGACGATATATTTTATCAAAACAACAAAACAAATATCTTAAGAACATTTGGACGGCGAATGTTAAGGATTTCGATCTTGATGCAAATGTAGTAGCCAAAAAGCTCTAAATTATAGAAAATAAAATTTAATAGAACACTAGCTAATCAAAATGACTAAAGTGATAGCTTAAAGAGCCTCAATTTTATATTCATGATAAGATAGCTAAGATGTAGCCGAAGTAGCCAAAACGTTAAATTTGACAGTCTTATGATGCTTTAAAAGTTAAAGTGGAAAGTTTCTCAAAAAGCACGTTTATTTATGAAACAAATATACACAACTTTGTTTTAATTATGGAGGAATGTCACAATATAGATACCTCAAACACTACTTGATTAAGGTTTTGTTTGACAATCGGTCCCTGGATTTCATCTCTAAGTGGTGCCATAGTTTTTATTTTTCTGCTCCTATCTCCTTGGTGTGGGTTACCGAGTTTCTAAAATCCACACTACCAGACCAATAGGTTGAAAAAAATAATTACTCCGTTAGATGTGTAAATATAATATCATGCGAGTGGTTTCCTTTGAGGACACAGAAAGCTAGCATTTTTCCATAGATCTTCTATGTTATATAATTTAACAGCAAACTACCTGTACTATAACTTCAAGGGTAGTCCATATAAAAGTAAAACGCACAATCAGAGAGACATTGCAATAAAAATGAGCGAACTTGTTTTTTGCGATGACTTCTAAAACATCTTAGAATATTGAAACATTGGAAATTGAAAACATTTTGCGTTTACAATACGTTCCACGGCAACTGACATGCATGGGAGGTAAAACTTATGCAAAGAAACAGTTCATAACAAACTTTGAGGACAACTACCATGTGATCAAAGAACCTTTAAATTTATTTTGAGAAATAGAGGTAGAATGATGTTCTCAGTAAGAAATAATTCTCCCCGTGGAAGATGTCTAATGTAACCATAAGTATACTCATGAAGTGCGATTTCGCATAAACAAAGAAAAAAGTGTAACACATACTCCCACTGGACGTTTGGTAAATAATTCAAAAGCAACGTTTAAATATTTAAAGTCCTCAGATAGGCAAGCCGAAACGCCCTTTGCATTACAAGTGAGCGGCTGGGACCTTGTACAGGGCACACGTGCAGGTAGACGTGTTTTCTTTTTTCCTTGTCAGAGAGCTCATATCCATTTTAAGCCGTCTTTATATGCTGGAATAAGATGTCTCATTTCCGCTGATGCCCACTATATTTTCGTTTGCATGACCCACAAATTATATGATTAGCTACTAGATTTCAATTGGAAGCATCAATATACAATTCGCCTAGATTCGAGATTACATCTACTTTTTATTCTTAGTAAGTGAACTCCTTGAAATTTCATGAAACAAGAAAATTTGAGCTGTATTTCGAGCTATTTAAATTATCGTAATGGCTATTAAGAGAACATCAACCTAACAAGCCCTTCATTACCCAGAACCAGTTCTGGATGCTTCCTTTTACTTCGCAGGAATAAAACAGAGAATTACGTGGATAACGGAAATTTTCGGATTTAAAATAATTTTTTGGCATATGGCAGGCCCTTAGAGAGCTCGGAGAGAAATCTGAAATTTGAGCACCCACTTGCGCAGACTTCAAGAAAACTGTTACGCAATGATATGAAAAAATCTATAATTCCTTCTGATACTTAATCCTTTCTTTTGAAAAAATTTTAGTATAACCTCTCCCCCGCTAAATTTGCAAGTAAATATTTTAATAACGTTAGATAAGAAAATAGCACAATCAATAATCTCTATAGATTAATCGTTTGATAGCAAAAACCACGAACTATTACTGAGTAAATTAAAGTATATAGGGCTTGTTTGATTGTTAGCGCTTTAATTTTTTATACATTATCTTAGTCAGAGGAAAGGATGCAATGTGTATCTGTTGAACAGAAAATATCTCCAGCGTCTTCAATACTCACAGGTTTTATATATCCGTTTCTTAGTATTATTAACATCTTCTGCTTCTGACCTATATTATTAAGTGTCAGAATAGCAAACGCTAAACTTTGGCATATAGGCGACCGTAAGCTTTATCAGAATATTATTGTAATATGAATAAAGATCTCTATTAATAATTATTATTATGCCTTTTCTGAACTTTTTTAGCGAAATAACCACCAGTATATATAAAATAATTTTCAGTATGTGGTTCTAGCCTAGATAGGGACATTGTTTATCTAATATTGAACATTTGATCAACCTGCGCCCACAGAAAGGTATAGCAATGCCGTCGATATTGCAGCAGTGTACATCTTCACCATTTAGATGGAAAATGCTAGGAATTCTGTATTCTGTAAATAATAGCATTGTGGCAGCGTGTAGTCGGATTGAGTGGCAATAACTAACGCTCCGATACCACTTGCTAAAATATTTATACGACCGTAGATGAGTTACATACTTTAGATTCGACTGATATGGCCGTTTGCGGAACGTTGGACTATGTGCAGTTTGCTCATAGGCGTGCGGAGATGCTGGGAGCAAGGATATAATTGTAGCCCTATAAAATGTACCAATTTGAGTATGTGATTGTCTAATCTTGGAAGGTTTCACCATGAAAATATTTCCATAATCCCGTCCCAGGTACTTTTTTATATTTAGATAACCTCACGCAAAGGTATATCGCTCTTCAGAAGCATTGCTCGAGAATAAATGTCCATTCACGTTGACCTTCTAACGCTGTAGGTGTAGATTGTAACCATTGGCGAACAAAGTCCCCGGCAGCTCTTTCCACAACGCTGAGGTTCTCCGAAGGAACCACTTTGGAAACAGGCTTGTTCGAGGCATTGTAAGCTCGACCTGGTGAGGATGCATCCGATGCACTCCTCTAGTATTTGCTGTACTGACGACTCTTAGTGATAATATCTATAGAATATAGGATTCTTGAATGTTCCAGACTGGGCAGGTCATTTGTGAGGTGAGGCACATCGTTCTACTTCTTGCTAGCTTCTGGATGGTGTCCAAAAGCTTTGGAGCGCATTCACATCATGCGAACAGTATTCCAGCGATGGTCTGACCTGGGTTTTGTAGAGTAGCTGAATATAATTTTCTGGAGCAGTAAATCGTTGATGTACAGCAAAAAGAGCGTTGGAGAAAGGACCGATCCTTGAGGAACACCCGAGTACACCAAGTACATAGAAAGCGTATTTTGCTGAACTTCGAGTTCTTTGGACTATGCTTGCCTCCTGATTAGTACAACGCTGATGTTTTTGAAATTTGTCATTGCATTTCTTCTGCTGTCTCTTAGTATATCCGGCGCTGCCACTGACATATTAATACTATTAAACATTAGTTTTTGATATTGGAGAGAAGGGCTCTGAGTAACTATATTATTTTCAGGCTATTTTAAGTACAGACGCCCATGCTCGTCGGGAAGGTGAAGTGGGAGACGTAACAACAGTTCACCTACGTTATGTAAATTCGCGAGCTCACGATCTCTATAGGGATTGATAGTGTATAAAATAGGAGGTGCACTGTACTAAAAATTTAACGACGATTTAAGTGTTTATTTTAACATAAATACATATAGAATAAGGTATGTTCTGTATTTTACATTGGACGTAGGTATTGCTAGTATTGCCATCCGTACTTAGGATTTGTTCCGATGATGTTCGAAGGTCAGATGGTGATAGGGTTTGTGCTTTATTATTGAATAATGGAAACATTATAATCCTTTTGCTTTGGGCAAAGTACAGATGATTTCCACCAGGCTCAAGGTTTAATCTGTAAATACTAGACAATGTTGTGGCGATGTGCTTTAGAAGCTCTTTCATGTGCAATTTAAGTATAATGCCTAATGCGCTATTTTTAAGACCTTTTTTTCATTTATAGTCGCCTGCTAAAATTTTCACAACTGTGATGCGATTATAAAAATTTCATGAGATGCATGATATGTAACACGTACTGAAGTTTCATAAAACGTAGCAAGATTCTGTCTTCGGACAACATAAGAAGGAAACATTTTCTCTGGGGTGACCTGATTGTTTTCGAGCAATGTTAAACCATAATTAAAAAATGGAGTCAAGTGGATTAACGCCGTAGTCATTCATATGTCCTTATAGTGCATAATGCGGTTGCTTGGAACTGTATGGTTCCCTAACGTAACATTTCCGCGCTTTATGTGAGAGACTGAGCGGAATAAAATTAAAATCAGCTACTTCAATTGGAAAATTTTACATGAGTTTGTAGTTCGTCATTGATTAGTTGTTATTAGGATTTCAATATTAAATATATGACTGTTGGGACTTTGTTTTTGAAGGATGGTCTGAAACTTTTCATCGTGTTCTTTTTCCTTCCATAGCATCTCGGAATAAGTAAGTTATGTTAAATTATCTTCATACAATGAAATTTACAACTGCTGACAAGCAGATGCTACAAAAGGATGTGCATACTGTCGTAACAAGTGGAGATAATCTTCCAGGTGCTTCTAATTTCTTTATTACCTCCGCAATAATAAGAATTGCAATAACAGAATAGTTCCGCCGCGTTACTAGCCTGTAGCATTCCATTCGTGAGTCCTTCTAATCGTCAATGACAGGAGACGATTAGAGCTGCTTGAAATTGTAGATTTCTGATACAGCATTATTATTCTCACTTCTCCTATCCTGATTTCAATACTTTGTCATATCCTTCTGTTCTTATACACCTGTCTAGAAGACTTCAGGATGGACATAATCATCTGAAAAGTCAATGTTGTTCACTTTGGTAAGCTTGTATACAAAACACTTGTATTTGTTGGTTAAGTTAATAAATCTTTAATATATTGGTATTAACTCATTTGCAAAAATATTTGCAAAAATTTTACACTGTAAATTTTAACCATTGGTTTTGTGATACTGGTATTGTTATAGGGAGAGATAAGCTGATTTTCTTCAATGTTCTAGATCTAAACTGTGGAAGTCCTTTGTGAAGTCAGATATTGACTGAGAACAGGAGCTCCAGGTAGTATTTCTGATATGGCCTGGTCTGAGTCTTGTAGAGTAAACTCAGCTTATTGGATGCCGAGCTAGCAACGCCGGCGAAAGAATCTTGCCATGGTATGTCCTATATTATGTACTCTGTACTGAAAGAAGGGTAATCTGCCAAGATCACAGCACTTAGGCTCCATAGTACGGCTGAGTACAGCAATCACACAACAGATGCTTAACTGCCTCATCTTGCTATTCACAGCCCCTGCATCGGGGTGTTTTACTCAACCTCATGCTGAAGAGGTGTTTCCTTGCCTGAACGTGTGTTTCCCCACCGGAATGTCTATACTTTTGAAAACTGGGGGGTGTTATCTTTCAGTAGAGTGCCAGGACATGTTATTGTTGATGTCCATCGCCATGGCTGGAACTTTAGCATACGCCTTCTTTGTTGGGTTAATTGTCTGAGCCTTGTGTGCATTGAACTACACTCCATTTTTTGATCCCCAATCGACAATTCTTCCGATGTCTTTATCCGGATAACACGTCATTCTCATCGAAAGTAGTGGTTTGCTTGATTGTATTAACTGAAGGTTCTCTTGTCTGCGAAGCTATAGATTGGATAAGATATTTTGTCCATTGTTCATTTATGTATAACAGGAAGTTCATTGGAGAAGGAATCACTAGGCCATTCTGACGTAAATTCTAAACACATCGGAAGCATATACATTAATAAGGAAGGGTTCCTGAGAAAACTACCCACCTTCTGGAAGACCCAGAGGCAACAAGCTCATTTACAAGTCTCACACCCCATCGAAAGTATGCGATAATCGAGTACGACAATTCTAGACCCTAGAAGAAGTTCAAATCTTCTGATCCAGACGTGTCCAGGCTGACGCTAAGGATCTATGCTTGTGGAAGCCGTACTAGCGATCATTGATGAGGTTTTTGTCCAGATGCCTCAAAACCTGCACCTAAATGAGTATCTCCATAATGTTAAATACGCTGCAGAACAATCACAAGTCTATAGTTGCTAGGAACGTTATTTCTGTTCTTCTTAGTGATGAATTGCATGTGGCCGATCGTGACCTTCCATTCAGTAGGGAACACTTTCCGCTGGTAGAAGGGTTTAAAAAGTTTTCTCCAGACCGATGCAAGATCTGCTGCACAGCGTTTCAGGACGATTGCTGGAATTTGGAAATTATGAATGAAAAAAAAACTAGGTTGAGGCAAACATAAAAATGAAACGGTTGTGATCGAACTTCGTGACTATTTTTTTCATTCAGGCATTTTGTGAAAACTATTTATATTTTTTTTAGATATTGCCTCAGCTTATCAAGGAAGGCGACATTTTTCTACTATCAAGTTTCAAGTTTGCTGGTTATCACAAGCTTCCGAGGTCCATAGTTTCCAACCTGATGACTATGAGAAGCCTTTCTCAATACCCCCAAACAATCATCAACAATTATGAAAAAGGTGTTTAGAACCAGTTGATTTAATATAAACAATAATTTCTCCCTACTGTCAGGCCGATGTGCTGACGAGTCCAGGTTAAAGACGGAAAATGCATGTCTGTTAGCCACATGAACAATGGAGAATTTATTTCAAGAATAGAAAAATGTCCCGAAACAGCGTCTACAATCTACACGAAGATGTAAATGTATATCGAAGAATATGATCCAACATTTTGAATTTGTCCTACATCGTAATTGAATATTTCCTAAATTCATGGAACATTCATTATTTTTGCCTAAAAAAATGACAAACAACATTTAATACTCAATGATTCTACATTGGATACAAGCACTTAGGTGTATCACCCAATAATTTTGTCCGAATATAAATGAGGACAGTAAAATCTAATTGTTCATGTCTACTGTCTAGACATGAAATTTAGAATCACCAGGTTCTTCTTTAAATTCTAAAATGACTCACATAATTAAATGACAACCTCAGTTTTTCGAGAAATGTATTATTTTAATGACACTCAAAGGAGACGACAAGATATGCTGATCGCTGATCATCACTCGAAGATGACCAGGAACTGGTGAACTTTTTGCCACAGGTAATTTCCATTGAATTACTGCCGGGATGGAAATCAAACAGGAGGTTTTTAAAACCCACACCAAAAAATGACCTTTATCTCGGACACTATCGGAATGTTCGTGATACATCCATACCAGCCATCACCAACACATTCCACTGCACTGCTTACATAACATACAAATAGCCAGTATTCGTTAATTGTCCCAGACTGTAGACTAGCAAAACTAAAAAATCCATAATACCGGAGGAGAGCAGAGAGGAGAGAGCCTCCTCAATCGCTGGTGGTGTTGAAAGAAAAAAAGACAAAAAAGCAGTCGCGCGCCGAACAACGCGCGAATCGGCTCGAAACTTCCTTCGAGTCCGTTCAACTAGCTGTCCTATCCCCACCACCGTACGCTGGCGGGCAGGTATGCCGTAGTGGGGGCGTTTATCCCCTCCTCAAGTCCCGCCCCTCATTGGTTGTCAACATTATGCACAAAACAGTCTACGCTCGAACACGGTAGGGCTACGACGGCCCGTCCGCTAAAGATATTACTGCACGATTTTTAATTGTTTCCTCACACCTCTCAGCAACCTCTCTCTGATGGACACCCGTGCTGTTGTTTAGTATACGGATACGAGTGTTGTACTAGTGCTTCTTGATCTACATCGACTTGGATTTTTTTCGTCGTTCAGCTGTTTCTGTGTAATTAGTGACTAGTGTTATAGTGACTCAGGTGTTTTGAGGATTTACACATTTCTCCGTCACAGGAATGCTTACAGGTATGTGATATGTATTTTTTTGTGCATCTTATGGGACTATTTTGTATGAATGGCGGTTTGAATATTTTCTTGGCGGCTCGGCGGTTCTTCACCTATACCGGTTTCCTTACTGATGATAAAACTGACCGTGTTTATTGGCTTGGCTGTGATAAATATTTCGTGCTCTGCAAACGCCTCGAATTATGCATAAGGTGAATGGTCGCTTTTCACCATTCATGATCAAGCGTCGTCAAATCTTGCTACTGCTATACGTGATCTCTTAACTTGAACCGGTATCGCATTGATGATTGGAATCATTTCTCTTATTGGCATTGACATACTACTACTTAGTTCTAACTCTTCAATAACTTATAGGCAGGCGTGTACCTTTAACTACTAATCGACCACAATCACCACAATTATAATCGGTATTTCACCAAAGAGTTCAATCTAATCTTGGCTTTTTGTTTGTGATCAATATCTCATATAGTCACTATCATTCCTAATATTTACCCTTGGCTTGAACACTGTCCATGAGCTTAATTACGCACGACACATATGCTTGTCTCTGAAACTATAGATCTCAAACATAGTTATATTACACCTCCAATATTTCACTTTCAAGCAATCAGTTCACGTGAATCTTCTTTCCCACCACTCTAGTCTCAAAATCTTAAAGCACGGTTGCACTATACTCTAGTGATTCAAGTTTTCCGTGGGGCTTCATGATTAGTATATGCTGTGTGAAGTTTCCTTCAGAAGGATAGTCTCGGCATAATTTTCCATGAGCATCTAAGTCTCCAAGCTTGGCTCTAACCGTTACTCATTGTGAGGTTACATCACGCATCCCATACACATTATTGGTGAACAGGTTTGAAAAACTGAGAAACTGCTAACTCCACTTTCAAAACTACACTCGAAATCACCTGATTAGTCAATTCTCGCTAGAAGACTATCAGTAGGGATTCTCGCTGTTGTTGGCTTCCAAAAACGAAACATATTTGGAACAATCATTTTATTCTGGTACTTGTTATCAACCCTGGGTATCTTGTAGAGTGACAGGGAGACTCTTTTGTTTTTAGGTCTATATTTTTTATGTTTCTTGGAAACTTCGTACACAGTATTCTCTTTAGTATCTCAAGCGCTACCTCTTGCTGATGGTGATATATTGAGTCATTTCCTTGATAACGTTTCTTCATAAATTAACCAAATGTATTGATTTCTTTGTGATGAGAAACATCACAAACACAAGTTGCTGGTACGTCCAGGCCAGCTCCCGATCAAACTATTTATGCTGATGATACATAACGCTTATCTAGCCATCAATAAGGAAAACACTTGAGTGAAAATACTGATATTCAACAAACAATTACAGTATATACAAATGTATGTGTGACTAAGAACTTAAAAATATATTCCCCCAAAAATCTAATCTAATTTGATATTAATAAAATACCATTGTAGCCTAGAAATTTTGAATACTGAATATTTGTATTTTGAATTCGGGCTGTTATCGCATTCGTTAAACTTTTGAATGAAAATTAAAGTTTTTTCGATCATTAAAAGTTATAATATTTATGAGTGAAAATCCGTGTGTATACACTAACTACACTATACAGCATAAAAATGAATCAAGTAGATTGAGTCAGTTCCTTTCGCCGATCTTCTCGCGCTGTTTAAAGGATACCGATTTCCATTCGAAAACATCATTCTCTGATATAAAGAAGGTATTTCGTGAATTGAGGTAAATGAAAGTAAAGAATAGTTTGGCCCTTAAATTTTCTTGCCGCCGAAAATAATCTTTCTACCCAAATTTCAACAACAGTGCAGCGGTTACGGAGATTACGCAGTGATAAAAACGCCAACTAGACGACAGATAGGCCATGAAAAAACATGATTGTGAGAAAAAAGTGTTAATATCCAGAGGTTTTGGTTTCGGATAGTCACACTTTTATAAAACTAAAAACTTCTCATTCTTTCTATCAGATTATCATTTTATGGGTACAGGCGAATTGCTATGCAGTGGTTTGATGCAAATTTTTTACACGCTCATCGCGCCTGCACGTGGATACTATACAAATTCCTCACTGGCACAAAGCATGTCGGGAGGACTGTTAAAGGGTTGATTTTCCGTCCTGGTCGCGTGCTTCGATGTTTTGCATACACGCCGTTGCAAAAAATGTCAGGGGTGCCAAGACGCGTGTCGTCAAGTCGGAATGAGCGGGTCTGTGAATATACAGAAAGGATAATGTATTCGGATAGAGCTGAATTAGTATATTAATTTCAGGGCTGAGAAGCAGGACTATTGTATAGCTTCCGATATGTTCTGCAGATTGGCCAAACTGCTAACACTGTTATATTGATGTGGATAGTGATTATAATAACACTCATGATTATACAAAAGTTATCTATAAAGCCAAAATGCTGCAGGTAGAAATTGAGAGAATATGCCATTCAAAATACAAGAAACAGACCAAAGTCCACCAATAAGTTTCGTATCGTTTTGTATGGTATAGCGACCTTATTATTGGAGAGTTACTTACATGATGTGCAGTGCAAAGCTTCGACCCCACCATGTAATATGATAATGAAACGGTCACTCTTAAAAGCACTAGAAGATATCTGATCCGATATATTTGAAATGGATATTAAATAATTAAGTGACGTTCATTGCATTCCGGTATAGGAATATTTATAAACAAATACCTCCCGAATGATTCATGCTAGATAAAAACGAGAATAGATCCAAGTATCAACAAGATAGTAATCAAATATTTAAGCGACCGGAAACCTGTTTTGTAGTAGTTATCGTCAATCAGGAAACAATATTCTTTAACTCTTTTTTACTATCACCTCCGCTCAATGAAACTGTGAAAGCAGATGCAGGCTATTATTGTCGTGCTTTTTTTTATATCCTTTTGTTTTTTTAACTGGATATAATTTCAGACAGCCTATCATATTGAATATTTCAGTAGAAGTACCTTTCGCAAACAAAAAAACCTACAAGGAACTGAGAAACAGGAAATGTATGAGTCCATAAATGGATTAGATCATTAAGTTGAATGTTGTTACCGAAAACCGATAACGTGTCTTCTATTTACTAGCTAAACCGAAATTCTCTAGGATCCTCTTATATGTCGTAGTTTCAGAAAGGACTGCATATGTCCACACCATTACACGATGTATCAAAGGATAAGGGTTGATTAGATACCTATGATTAATTTTAGTCAAAACTTATTAATTTTCAAGAAACTTATGATTTTTCCAAAATTGTCTCTAAAAGATGCTTGTGATTCTTAGAGTGTATTATCTTTGTACTTTGGCAGAGGTTTCCGATTATGGAAAAGTGCCGAGACGCTGACGTATCTGTAGCGTTAACAAACCGAGTTCGGTAATGCACTGGCCGTTATGAATAAACAAATAGAATAGTAGCAACTGGCTAGTTTTGTAGTGGCATGCTGTTTATATCTACAATGCCTAATCGGATGGAATACAAACCAGTGTGACGTAAGAATGCATATTGGTGAGAAATCCTTACCGTCTGAGCTCTGCTATACAAACGATGATTCAGTATATTAGCTATCAACTTACTTCTGCTATGCAGTTCATTTTTTGTCCATTTTGATACAGAATGAAAGTATGGCAGCGATGTAACGAAATACGATGCAGATATGAATATTAGATAATTGTTTTTCTGAGCTAATCGCAGTGCAGTGTGGAAATTAATAGGTAGTATCATACTAAGAAGTGTACAGAGTATGATTTATGTATACTAAAACACCATTAACTTAAGGTATGCCTTTTCTGTTGGTTTTCTGGGCCCTAAGGGTGAATCCTATACATATCTAAACACTATTCTTTTGAATCAGGATCAATTAATTTGAGTCGACGCTATCGCGAGTGATTTGTAGAGTTCGAAAATATTCATTATAGTTTTGATGTAATGGCAAAATCAATCAGTTTTGTTTCTATTTCCTTTGGTTAGTTGCCTTAGTCGTTATAAGCAGATATGATGAACAAACGTTAACTTAACCAACGTTTTTTGTCGATGCAGATACTAAAGCCTTTCATCCATCATAGACAGTTTCCTGAGTACTTTCAGTTGGCGGCGAGGGTGGAATGGTAAAGGTAAAAATTGAAATGATCATAATATTCACATTCATATACAAAACATACCGATATGTAATCAAGATTACTAAATGTGAATTGTTGAATTTCAGATCAGAATAAATACGTAGAACAATGCTTTTGCAGTGAATCTGGAAACATCCTCGAGAGAACACCTTAACAAATAAATTTCTTGAAGAAGTTTCGTTAAAATATAGTTTCAAGTGAATTGTCTTCATTGAATATCTGTTTTTGTTTGTAGTAGTGTTAGTCTTATTCATTTGCCAGCTCTCAACAACAAAACTTGATGATACAAAATTATTCAACGAATAGATGTTGGCTTAGAAGTGTCTTATCTGGATATATAGATCGTAATATCGACAAGCAAAGCAATATGTGATAAGCTATACAGCAGAGGGTGCCGTATCTGAAAAACTTAATTGAGATGATGCACGTGTATGCAATTACATTAAAAAGTAATAACGTATCGTTTGATTTATTGATATCCTGTCTTACAATATCCTTGTTTACATTCATGTGTATGCATAAGTAGGTTTTGCGTCTTCTGCGACAGATAAGAGTGAATAGATCTCGGAATAGATATAATATAAAGTGGTGCATTATTACAAGTAAAACCGCGCAAAAAGATATGGTTGATGTTTATTCAACAAATGTGCTGCTATCTATGAAGCTTTAGTTTTTTCTGGAGGAAAACCGTTATGTGGGAAAATGGCGTTTCATATATCTGGAAGTAGGTACATAGATAACCATAGTATAAAGATGCAAACTAACATGATATGAGTCTTCAAATATTGACAAAGGTGTGAGCCACCGAATTTTATGAGTTGAAATGAATTGCTCCACAAATCATACCATGCAATAGATATGTAAATTTCAGTCGATGAAATGTTTTTTAATAACAATGAAATGTTATTCATCCATACGACTCATGTTATTCTGACAAAGATAAGGAACGTGTAGCATGAATCGGTTGAAGGTTGTTTTTTATTTTTGTAATTTCCTTGCTCGAATGAAGCCGACGTGCAGTTTTTTCGAAATTATTTTTGGGAAACTCAAAACAGGTTTAGAGGAACAGTTTAAAATTTGTCACTGAAGAAGGATACTTACAAAGATATATCATATATGAAACATCGTGATTAAGCGGATTCAAATGGCAATGGTAAGTAAACTACCGTTAATCCTTTGGATTTGGGTTGATCCCATGGATGCTGGATGGAGACAGAATCGCTAGTTATCGTCACCAAAAGGTGCCGGTGATCGACAATGGGGCTTGTTACACATAGCGATTTCAAAGGTGGCGTGCACCTTTGATGGTATTCTTTGAGGCTTGTTAACGGTGGGAAATACGTCAGGTGTTTTGGCACACCAGTTGACACAGTCGGTATTGGAGAATTAACACTGCTTCGCTAGACATTGGTATTCAAACTGGCTTGATTTCATTTTCAAATTCAAATCGATTCTATCGTGAAATTGGGCATGTGTGCAAAGGCTTTTACTGTATTTTCATATACCATTTTTTTGTAGAAATAGTTATTATTAGGGTACTCCGAATTGAACTTTATATACATTACATGATTATGCAGCAGCATGTAGGCCGGGAAGTCTGTCTGCGATACTAATACATAATTATGATAAAACAAAACCTATTTATTTGTGGAACTTTCCAAGTAATAGATGCTATCACTAAGAAACAGCATCCTGAGTTCCATATTATTTGTCAAAGGTTCAATTCAGACAAAGCCTGTAACTCGCCCAAACTCCCCATATTTCCAACAATAACAATATTATCTTGCCCAACAGACCATACGTCTATATAAGACCCAGTGAAAATGACGCAATCGCTCCGAAAAGATAATGAATCACGCATCATAATTATTTTTTTCACCCTCTTTGGCTGATTTTCGCCGGACGGAAATTCTTAATCCGATTACGCTGCACTTCCATTGAGCGCACCGAATAAAATTCATCATTCATAATTCGGCAAAAGATGTCGCACGACCAGCTGTCTGCCAATGAATCATCAATCGGAAAAACTAGTGAGTTAATGATAAATCGCTCCCCTTTAGTTTTACCCCACTGATAATAATTGAGGTGCGCAATGAAACAATGAGCAACCGTTGGAATCATTGGCGGACCTGATGGGTAGTAGTTGTGTCAATCCCAAACGCTTTCATACTTACCATACCAGGAATTCCGAGATTGGTTGCAGTAAGGCACTCTCCACGATACTGACTGCCATAAAAAGCATTGCAGATTCTAGTGACATAACAAAATACAGTCTAGTATCATTAGTTCCTACGTTATGAGTTATAGGTCCATAAGCAAATTTGATAGTACAGACATGAATTCGAAAATGCCCCTACAACCATAACTCAGTTCTTCTCTCTGCGATTTCATTTGTCAGGAAGGCGAAATGGTACCGTCTACGAATGGTTTTGGATGAGTGATTAAAAATGATCCTCCTTGATTTATCCCCAGTTTTTTTTCTGCTACACTGATTGATAGAAGATATTCATTACCTCCGCCCATGCTTGCTCGAACATATCCCTAGGGCGGTTGGGATTTCGTAACAGCGTCGCGCAATGTACCTCAGTGTCCTTTGAACATGGAGGATATGCTTGCGTGCCCGATTGTCACTTATTTACCTTACAAACAATGCCTACTTGTAGGTTAAGTTGTGTTTTATTTATACCTCCGTCTGCCGGAACCATTTTCGTGTCAATCCACCGGTGCAGCTCAGGGAAATTCGGAGAAACGATGTACTGAGTGGCATGGCGTACGCGTTTGATTAAATATTTAGAGACAGATGCTCGACGTGATGCATATAAATCATGAATTTCGGGAATTGATATTTCCGTGGTTGGGGAAAAGCATTATGTACGCGTGGAGGTTTCCACCGTATCGCGTCGTGACAGGAGCATCTAAAATGCTGTCAACTGTCAAATTAATGTCCTTTCAGTGCATTTCGCTGTATTTAGAATAAAAGGTGATAAAATATAAAACTAAAATTCAAACCACACCCAAGCTTTGTTATTATCTTTAGTCAGATAGTAATTGGAAACAAAGTACCAACGTTATTTAACCTAACATCTAATATAGCTGACAAGATGACATTACAGAAGAATATCATGTATTTTTACATGAACTCCCAAGTAATAATTGCCATCATAGTGGTGGCTGATGCTGTAACATGAATAAATGAATAATCCAAAATAATCTTCTTGTTCTAACCACCAAGATACCATACGAATAATGTATTATTAAATTCGAAAACTTTCGCGACCACAATACTTCCGTGTTTAGCTGCGCGTTGAAGTGATTCCAATGTATATAAACATGAAAAAAAATTAAATATACTGTTAAGAATTATCGAACCTCTTGAAACACTTTTTTAAGACTTACTTAAAATGATGAAGTCTGGCACTTATTTTTGCTACACTCGAATGTGGAAAAATAAATTTTTGAATAGGTCTGATAACTGGCGTTAATGGAAATAGTATCAAAAGTATTGCCAATGTCATCTCATCTCTCTAAACTGGAATCTATGCAGATGTTGTTCCCATCAAGAGGCAGAGGCAATTGATGATAAAGCAACCAAAAACGTATCTCGTCACATTTGGATTTTTTTTGTTATACACCACTACTTTTTGTGGTAGCGCTGTGATACTAGTTCAATTTCCTACTACGAGTATGTGTTTAGTGAAGTATTTAGCCAACACTCAACCTCCATAGTGAACAGATATTCCAATATATATATTTGCGCCGTATACCAACCAAAAGTCAGTTCTTGGCTCTTGATCCTTGTCATGTCGCATTTTTGAGATATGCAAAATTAAATTAATATAAAATTAAACTGCAACACAAACCTGAATTTTTTATAGTTATAGCCAGATATCAGTTCACAACAAAGTCCTAGAACAATTCAACTTAACATCTCATAGATCTCTCACAGAAAAATACTTAGGTATGTATTTTTTCGTGCCGTAAATGAATAACTTAATCGTGCACCGAAATTACAGAAATGTTCAGTCGTATGACCAGCATGTGTTTACAAACATTCAAAATAGTAGTTTTAGTATTTAGCGTTATCATTTATTTTATTTGTACTCTTTATTTTATTTTTTGCTGACTGGATCTGATAGATCGGCAAACTTACTTATATGACAGCCCACCTGACTTAACCGACTCTAGAAGTAGCCGTACGAATATCAACAGAATGCAATATATCTAGTTTTTCATACTTCCTAGGTTTAGTGAGGCGATTTTGCTTGAAAACAATTACTTAAAAACATAATAATAATCTCTGCAGAGATCAGATTAGAAAGCAAACTTTATGACATGTTTACAATTGCTTTTCTTTGGAAAACATTCCTCATGTTCGCAGATCCATGAATTTCCCTTAACGTAACCGAAATGACAAGCCAATCATAATTCATGACTTTTTGCCTATTGCTGTAATGTAATGAGTGCTCGATTACATCAAAGCTCCAACATGTCATACGATAGCTGTACGATGGGTGACTGGTCCCCAAAGTAAATAGGGCTTATGCTTTTGTGATTCCGCATGTATATGAGACAAATCAGTATAAAGTACAGTATTAAAACCACATAAAACAATTCAAAGGGGGTAAAAGACAGAGAACATTTGCTTTTGGTATGACAAAATACGGTCTACCCACGGTGGATCAAGCCACCGATGGGATTTCGACGAATTTCCGTAGAATGTCACATTGCGAGAGGTGGTGAGTTCGATCCCCACTGACGACAAAAATTTTTTTGCAGTGTAATCCGAGAAAATTCTGTAATGGAATAGACCAGCCAGAAAAATTTGAATTTTACTGCTTGTAGCTACAGCCTTACAGCGTTGCGATGGTAATTTGGTTTTCTGCAATATCGTCATTGACAGTATTTCACTGCCACATTGACATCTCAATGATCTTTTATGGATCCAACGATATGGACCGTGTAAGCGACACCTTATCGGCTGACAAAACATTTTGCGAAATAAAACAGGAAATGGCCGACAAGATAGTAAACAAACTTCTTGAAACCCGTTCCGAAGTTTAGAACAGTACATTTTATCCGTGGTATACGACAGTATAAATATCGATCTCGTATCCGCTCTTCAACACTACGGAAGTATAACTATAAAAATATAAAGTGAAAATAGAATTGTCTCGGAGCCACGTCTCAGGCATAAAATTCACTTTGGCTGTAAAAACGGCAGTATCTGAGACCTCCTGCTGCGCAAAAATATACTGGCGTTGCCTCTATCAACGATTTTATTTCCGAAATCCCCAAAACGGTCTTATAAGCGCCTGAAATTTGTTTGATGCGGATTCAAACAAGATACTTTTTATAAATCAGTTTTATTAGATACCTAATATTTTGATATATTTTTGATTCTCCGAAGTGTGTCTCTGTTGCAGCTTGCTATCCAATTTCTTGTCTGGCAAATTGATTGTCAACTATTTTGACATACCACCTCGCGCAACTTGTGCGCTGTAGTTTTCATTTGCCAGATAATAAAAAATCACCAAACAAAAACATTCCTTTTACTTTCAACGTCTATACTAATTGACGCTGTTGAAATTTTGCTCATAATACGCCTCCGACTCAATAAAATACCTTAACATGTGCGTTTGACATGCCTAATGAAAAGAACAAAATATGTATTTTATGTTAAAATTGCCAATTATAAAATTGGTTTAGGTTATAAAAATGTGAAGATATCACAACCAAGTGCTTTGCGGTTTCATAGAATTTATATATTTCGATCTGTTGACTACTCCCAGTTCATTGGCGACGTGATTTGCGGGTTTTTACTGTACCTACATCACTTTTAGGCTTGAAAATTAAACCGAAGAAATAACAAGCCGTTCAGTAGCTTCTTAGCCTACCGGTTTTCAGTGATCTTATGGGGGCCTTTTTAGGGTTACTACTTTGAGTTCACTTGTACGAAAAATGTATGTCATTCAATACATTTTTCAGCGTTGGTAAAACTCTTATCACCGATTAACTTTTGTTTCAGGTAATCCTCCATTTCTGTTACAGAAAGCAGAACATTTTTTTCAATAACTGTAGACTTAAAACTTCAGGATACATATGAATCATGAACAAAGAAATTTTTTGATGCATTTCGAATAGTTTAACCAGACTCAAAGCATTTATTTTTCATACAAGTTGTACGTTGTACGTGATAAGGTTCATAGATAGTAATAAAATATTATTTTCCAGTAATCTCACTATTTTCTCAGTTTAACTCCATAATATCAGCAAACCCAAAATCTGATCCGTATCTTCATTTACAGAGCATCAGCTATGTGACGTCCGTTTTTCCCTTAAGTCTGTTGTACTACTAATTTAAAACACAATTTCAGTAACAAATAGAAACATGTTGTTTTTCTGATATACCCGATTATATACCTCTATCAAAATGTAATGAGGGCACACGTTTTTGAAGCAGTAGAGAAGGATACAACATTCTGTGAAGCAAAATGCTATCTTCTGTATTATAAGTTCATACAATTCAAATTATAGTCACCAGCATACCTTTTGTAGTGAATAACTGGTCCGACTACATTTGTACAGGTTATTATTAGGATAATTACTGTGGCATCAATAATTAACCTGGTGTTCATTAACTATTTACAAAGACGAAACTACCATTACTAAGAACATAATATCAAAGTATACAGAGTGTGTCAAATATTCAATATCAATTTGAAGAACTTGAATATCAGAGGCTTTTGTGAGCAGTTTTTAACCTGGGTCGAATTTTTCAAGAATAATATCAGATATAGATACCGTGAGGCTTAGGAAGGGCTCAAGGAAAAGCATTTTCATTTATACACAAACAATAGGTTCATATCTTCATAAATAAACAAATTTGAAGAAAAAGTTACTACAGTTTCAAAATTTCAATTGGCATTTTTTAATGTTAATGTGAGTCCTTGCATTAAATATGCTTGAATATTCATATAATCACTGCTATTGGGATAACTTAACTGTGTTACTTGTGAGTTAATAGTACTAGTTAATATTTTACTTGTTTTTATCAAAGACAAACTACAAACATTACCATTATTTATGTATTTCACGAAATAGTTCAAAATATCCCAAGGTGATATATTATAATAATTGGCACACCATCATCAAATTTTTAGTTACAGGGAGTGTCATTCTGTTAGATCCAAAATTGTGGAACAAACATTATTTTTTATGAGTATCAAGATGAAATCTATAAAAATATCATCACCACACTTGTAGACTTCATCTATCTTAGATTTGCAACTAATCAAAATATAAGATACTTTGATCTGAAAAGTTTCGAATTTGAGATACGTTAGATTTCGTGATTTGCTTGTTCTGGTTTATTGCGTTTTCCGATTGCGATGTTTTTTATGCGAAGTTCAAATATGAAATATAACAAAAATATGATTCTATCTGAGTGGATGTTGTTCTATAATTCCAAGCTCTTAATATCTATGGCTTCCATAAGTATTCATAACTCTTAAAATATCTGTTTCACTCTGTATGAAACACACCATAATTGAATTCGTCCTTGAGTGTAGGCTGTAATTCTGTGAAGAAATTTATTTGTTAATGAACAATTAGTATCGATTTGTAATTATATGGAACTGATTCGAGAAGTGTTTGATTTTGTAGCCGAAACAATAGACGCAATTTAGATAGTATTGGTAATAGATAATAGGTCAGTTGCTACTTAATTAGTATAATTAGGACTGTTGATAAAAGTGTAACAAAACGTTTTATGAGTATTTGTTCCAACATTATCAACATTGGAAATTCAGATTCCTGGGTTGTATATAGCTGGAAAATTAATTATAAATGCAGAATTTCTCAGGTTGCTCGGTAGAATAGGTTTCATATTAATATAATGATGATGAATTTCATCGGATTCGGATTCAGTGTGGAAAGTAATAACTAAGTAAAGCTAATCTTACACGACAAAAACTGAAAATTGTAGAAATGGAATTTCGATAGATTTATAACAAGCAACTTACAGGCAGCCAAAATTTTGAAGAAAATCAGCTCGATAACGGGATATCTCACACAAGCTCATCCTGATAAAACTTTTTCGGCTGGCGTCAGTTATTGAGGTCTGCTGATGAATTCAATTAACGTATAGATCAAAAAGCTCGATTCATATTTTCTATTAATAAACGTATTACATAGTTACAGTCCCTTAATTTTAGAGCGTAGTAAAAAAAATGCATTTGGCTCAAGAGTTTCACAATAAACTTCATTTTTGAATGTTGCTCAGGTTCTCAAGAAATGTATCCTAAGTTGTAACGCGTTAACGGTCCATAGATATTTTGTTGTTGTTCAACATGGAATAGCGTGTGTGCTTTAATCTGAGATACGATTCAATATAAATGTTCATATCCTTTTCTTGCTTTTTACTTTTGTTATACAACTTCTTAAATCAATCTTGATTCACATCAGTAGTATATGCCTTCAGTGTCTCTATGCACGGAATTGGTACTTGTGTAGTGGAGTTCGCATTGTTCATTTGGGATTAATATTATTTCTTGTAACAAATGTGCAATGACCAGCCTTGAAATTACAACTATTATAACGTTATTGGCTAATGCTTATATTCATTGAATTTTATTTTATTCTACCGTCTGCAAACACCATTTTTCTGCTCCCGTAGTCCTTAAATCCAATGCTGATGGGCCTATAATTAACTTCTGTATCTTCAATTAAGCTTTTAAATAATTAAGCACTATACTTTTTGCCCTCCCAATGCCAATTTCAAATCGATATCGCCTTCAATAATTCGCGAACAAGCAATGCAGCCATTAAAACCTATTCCTAGTTCACTGAATTCACTGCTAGATTAATTTGCTATTTTTTGCGCTAGATACATTACGTATTCTCTGTCAAAAAATATATTAATCGCGAGAAAGGGCAGAGCTTAATTATCCGCATAATTCGTTTCTTTCCAGCAAAGTTACTGCTCTATTAACGTGGCATCAAATTAGTTATTAACATGGACTTTCACAAATACTTATACTTTCTGCAATATTTTTATCGAAGAATAATAGCATGTCATCATGATCGGTGGGTAAATACAGGCACGGGAAAATTAGCGACACGAAAATGAATATATATATATATATATATATATATATATATATATATATATATATTCCGTTAGCGTAGTTGACAGATCCAATTTTCGTTTTCTTCGACTTTTGAGATTGAGATGAGAACAAATATTGACGTTTCTGTCGGTCCATTTTAATCATAAAAGATTTAAAATCCGGGTACGGAATCATGGCCGAGATTATCAGCTTATCGAAGTTCATTTGGTCTTCACCAACACATCAAACAAAACGTTGGTCGCCAATTTATGGTCAAGACCAGTATACAGAGTGAATGATTCTGGATTTTTCCGAAGATTTTTTAACAGTAATTTGAAAGCATATATTGCTTTTCACTTATGGCAATTTTGATACCAAACATATATTATATTTAGAGGATACAAGACACAAAATGGTAGAATGTTCCATAAGGATTGATTCAATTATTATAGAAGTGTCAACAAAACAAATTGCTCAGATGTAAAAAGCGTGACAAGATGATTGCATTATCCGCAGTTTCCTGGGATACTGAAAGATACTGTGTGATATGCGATAAAAGCTATTTATTTTGCGTCGCGATGTGTAATATGTCATCAGCAAACAATTGTACATTGCACTGCGCAAAATATTTCGAATCTCATTCATATTCCAATAATTAGTAGTAATCTGGTGTTTGCGTGTTTTTTTACAAAAAGACCAGTTAAAATGAAAATAACTTCAAATCGAAAACACCCACAACTTAAAAAATATCATTAAAAAATTATGATCGTCCACCTCGTGTGTTTTGTGATTGATAGTAATACTATCAATACCTGGTACGGTACTTGATCTTTTACTTTCGTATGTAGATCTGTCGTTTAAATTGTGCACGCTATTCGCTCGGGAATCTGAAAGGCTTGTGTAGCAAGGATGGTACCATACAGAGCAACTGGAAGCAGTGTGTAGCATGGGGAATCAATTTTACAGCAGTTCATTCCACGATGCAGAGATTCACGAAAGAGTAAATCTTGGGGAAGGTTCGGTTGAGGTGTCGGAAGTTCGACCTCATGAGGATGAACGGGATAGATCGATCGAATATTTACCATCGATAAGATCAGGAGAGATTAGCAGATTCTCTTCAATACTGCAGGCTGTGGAGTCTCTTTATAGTATCAGACGTATTGCGGAGTTCAGCAGCTCCGCTAGGTATCTCGAAGCTCACCCTCACAGGTATGTAAGCATCATTAATGGTGATTTGATCTGAGCCTTGTAGAGGAGTAGTTGCTGTTCCGAAAAACTTTCAAATAATTTTCACATGATCGTACCAGGATACGTCATTGTTAATGTAAACCCCCTGAGGTTTGTTAGACCAACTATCGATCGTGTGATTTCCTTGTCAGGACAGATAAACTGAACAATATTCTTAGATCCTCATTCAATTTTTATTTTAAGTACTACGTTGATCTGGTCGACAACTTGCTGGCAACGATTTGGAATTTATTTCGCCCAATCTGTTGATGTACATCGAAAAGATCGTTGAAATAATTCAACAATAAACACGTTGTTAGAATGAGTCAAGCCACCCATGCCACACATATCGCATAAGAAATCAATTCCACTAAAAACGGTAAAACACAACCAGTATCTATTCATCGCTACGCATATACCGTTACGTTACCCTTTATTACTGTAACAAAAGAAGGACAATTTCGTCTGATTATAGCAGCAATTATTATCAGTCACGCAACCCCATTTACACGCAGATTGTCTCCTCGGACAAATGAATTCCCTCGAGTTTCCAGCAGGTTTCCACTTTTCCGGCCGTCCACAAACACCCCTCTACTTACCGCGGTAATGAGGGGATGACTTTGCTGTCGAGAAACTTTCTTTCCGATACTGCCCCCGCCTCGCTTGTGGCGTGCTGTTGTCCGTATTGTTTCAACAGTTGTGGGAGTTGACGGGAATAATTTCAATACTGTGCCATGAGCGTACGGAAGTCCATGGGTACTGGATTGTGTATTACTATTCCCATGTTGGTAAGTTGGAAATACGCATATACTAGTGGACAAACTGGCCCACTATGCCTATTAGCGCGCTTGACTTTGCCTCGACGCCTTCCATCGCATAATATTTCCTCTCCTACCATCGTTACGTAGATATGCCACCAGAATGAATTGGTGCAGGTAAATCAGCATACCGACGTCGTGTGACTTGTGTGGAGTAAAATTACACACATACTTTGGCATTCACCAAATAAACATATTTACAATGTGGAGAATTGGAATTAAAACCCACAACTCCTGTAATCCGTAGCAGTGCCCCTTCCCCACTTTGGGGTGGTATAATTGGTAGGATGGCAGGACGGGTTGATGCGAGAGTTGTGGGTTCGAATCTTGCCGACAACAGATTTTTAGTTAGTGTTTTCCAAAAGTGAAATACATTTCATTATTTGGCGCTTCCCTCTTTCGAATGCGCGTTAGACAACAATTTTCATGTGAGCAATATACGTTTCGTTTCAGCTTTGTAAAATTGCTCTTATACCAAAGAATGAAAATCATTACTTGATGAGTATCATTGAACTGAAAAACTTGATATCCATTTTCATTCCAGCTGTCCAGGAAATTGTGAACTTGGAATCGACAAATTACTCTTTTTACTTTATCCGCTATAAATATGGAATTTAAAACGCTTCTGTACATAATAACGTTGTAACGTTTTTCCTCGCCGTCATTATATCACCATTAAATGTAGAAAAGACAATAAAATAATTGCTATGACAAACTCGGTTCGTGGTTAATTCAATTATTCCGAGGCAAAAACCGAACTAAGTATGTTTTTGTCAGGTGGACCCTAATTACTAAATCACCAAAAATGAACAAATTCCGTGAGCTCGATCTAGATACTGGCGTGAAAAAACAAATCGCTACGACGGACAAGACACCCGCCTGCTTGATTTCATTTATACCCATAGGCGTACAGATTACATTTTGCAAATAGGTAGGAAATTTATCCAATAGTGGAAAATAACGCTTGATGCAATTCAGCAGTTTAGTTAGTGA
Organism: Bruchidius siliquastri; assembly: GCA_949316355.1. Classification (NCBI taxonomy): domain Eukaryota; kingdom Metazoa; phylum Arthropoda; class Insecta; order Coleoptera; family Chrysomelidae; genus Bruchidius; species Bruchidius siliquastri. Next base: position 14,318,357 of record OX438531.1, on the reverse strand, counting down.
AGTGTATTCCTACTGTAAAGTAGGTTTCATTCTTAAACATTTTGTTTTACGGTTGTGTAGTACATAACAGTTTTTTATGTTTTAAACCTGATATAGCTACATTCTTCTTATTGCAATTGAATTTATTTCTAGTCACTTATTTGAACAACATTAGTATTTGATTGATTGGATAACTTTAGATATGTACATTGTGCAGTCCCTAACAAAGAAGTTGCACAAGTTGACGCTGCACTTTCCACGTCGTGGTATCAGTTTGAATTTGCAATATTTCCAAGCTTACTTCAACTAAATCAACAGTTCTAAAATTCGAGTAAAATGTATTATAAACTAATACCAGTACCACTGCAGGTGAAATACACTCTCAGACCGATTTGAGTAATTCTTCAGAGAATTCTGTAATTATTTATGATCATTTTATCAGTAACCTGTAATAGTAGCAGTTGTGGTTGTAAAACAGAAGCGGAATTATTTAGCTGAGTAATTATATAATAACATTAGGAGGACCTAGCATCTTGGATTGGAAATTTTTCGCGATTGTAATACTTCCTTCGCCTATTGGCACGGGGAGTAAAAGAATATTGGAATGAAAATTAAGAAGTTTGGAAGTAGAATAAAGCTTGAACTGATGTACGATTCCAAGCGAATAAACATAATGGAAGGAGTGCAATATTCTAAAACTAAAAGAAATCATTGTTTTCATATACCTATTGTCAATCTGTAACGTAATACCTCTTATAATAGATGATATTTTGTCCTTAAATATAAATTACTGATCATAATACAAAAACGAACAGCTAGATGGTCTAGTATAGTAATGACTGTATAGTTATTTGATCCGAATATAACGATAACAATTGATCTAAGGTGGATACAGAATTTTACAACCTGAATTCTTTTTGTTACAGGTACGTTAGCGAAGCCCTAGTAAGAAATATGGTGAGCGTAATGTCATAGTATTTCACACATCTAGTCTTGTAGTACTAGAAGCAACAGAACAAGAATTTTAGGAGTGTAAATGCAGCACAAGTGAATAATGGGGTGCCTCATCCCCAAACTTTGACTCCTCACAAAAGTGTTCGAAAGTGCTTAGAGCACCCTAACACAGTTCAAAAGTAAGAGTATGCATTTTCATATTTATTTAGATGGCAGATGCTTTTATTTAGTGAAACTGTTCCACAGTTTAGATTTGGATCATTTGATAATTTTTTCACTGCCACTTCAATTTTCAAAAGCTATTATGCTTTTTCGTCCTCAGATTCTACTAACACTTTCCCAGTTATAGAGGGCCCAACCATTACTCATTTTTTGAGTACTACACTACATGTATTTCCAAAAACTATACATTTTTTTCATTATTGCTCAAGTGTTAACTCATTGACATGAAAATACTTCATGATTTGTAAAGCGGACAAAGATATTTTGAGAGACGACAGACAGACGGACAGTAAAACCAACGGAAGTGAGTGGCTCCTTTAACATAATAGCTACTGGATTTATGAATATATAAGTATGGCCAAACCTGATAATTTCATCATCTCCTGCGAAATGAGGAGTTTTTGATATCATCCACAATATTTTATTCTGACATAACATTATAATTTCATTTAAGATCAAAGCCAAATAATAGTTTTGTAACTATCATGCATCTAGAATCCTTCTGCCCATAATCTGACGTTCATGTCCGAATTGCGGCACGAAAATGAATGACAATCAAGCAAAACAATCTAGATCGTTATCAGTTTGTGTGTACATGGAGATAGCAGCACAAGCAAGGCGCGAATGAACATTAGGAATGATCACGAACTCGCCTTATCTTGATCGTTTTGTGAATTTCTTTGATTGTTTTCGTGGCGGGGATGGTTCGAAATCGACAATTGGAAAAGTTTAAATGCGACTTGGAAGTCTATTTCGGTTGATGGAATGTATGTAAGAGCTCTTACGGAACAAATACAAATACCTCATCTACGTCTGAAAAACTGGAATAAGTTTACTTTAAATATCAAACACGCACAGAGGATGCCAGAGCAGTATTTGACTCATTAGATTCACCTGTATGTATGTATGTTTGTAACAGCATATCAGATGCATATCTATATTTCAAGTGATATGCCCCTCAGTGTTAAGGAAAACTAGGGAGGAAACACAATTACAGTAGTATTTCTTTGGTTTTCTAAGCAGTTACCGGTTTTCAGACTGACACAGTATTTCTACCAAACACACCTAAACTTTATGTTTGTGTAGAGGCAAGGCAGAGGTAGAGGTAATTAGCTGCAAAATCACAAAGCGCGTGCTGACGCATCTGCGACGACGACAAACAATGAAGCAAAACAAGAAGAGAACGAAAGAAGAATAATACGACTTGACCAGGCATCAGCAGCAAGAGTAGCAGCCGCGCAGTCGAGGAAGGTGGTTTCTGGTCGGCCAGAGGCATTGGTGTTCATACAAGGACATCGACAGGGGCATTTTATGCGGTGTCACTAGCTGAGATCTCGCATAAGTCTTCTACTTTTGGAGCTTCTAAATGACATTACGATTGTCATGTTAATTTGTACGCTGCCTGTATTTCGGTTCATTTTACGTTCCACTCATAGTCTAGGGAAGTATTGTGATAACAAAGAATTTGATAAAGCGAAGCGGGCTGACCTAACGTCGCGCGTCTTTTGATGCTACTGTCTGTCGCTCATAAAAGGACCGGTCGGAACGGAGTGCTTTAGAAGAGTCAACCTCAAATGATTTTAGGAAGGTGATCCAACTCTATATTTTGTGAACTTGTAAATCAAAAAAGGATACATTCCGTTTTGTTTATTTCTCCATATGTGACACATACCACATATTTCTTAGGAGCGTTCTAAACTTCATTATGAAATACTATTAAAGCTTTTGCGGGTGTAATGGATGTTATCTGAAAGTGGTGTAATCGTTGCACATCTCATGGTTATCATACAACTGTATCAAGGATAATGTAGAAGTGAAATACTCTTTCGTGAACTACTATTCTGGTGATCTGTAACATTAGAACACCCATTTTCTTAAAGGGATTAAGGGAGCAACTGTGGTCAAATTACATGACTTTTCCTCCTCACCATCACTATTACTTAACAATTTGAGAAATTAGGTGGACTCAATGAAATTAACATATTTTTATGTATTTTAATTGATTGAACATCAAATATGTAATATAGTCATAAATATAAATAGATCTATCGATATATCATAATTACCACCATTATCAGTTTATTCATGTTGACATGTTAATCAAGTATAATTTGTATTATTCCAAACTACTGCTTCAATCTTATACTATGGCATACGTTATGTTAATAGAACTTATTGAGGAATCAATATACTGCGATGGAGCTGAAATGATAAAATATTTAGTCTATTTCATGAAGAAAGAAGGGGTTAGTATATGGAAATCCGTTGTGTTGATCCAACTTTATCCCTTTAGTACCAAAATTTATAAAATGCAGAGGAGTTGGTTAACTTACGGGAGGAGGGGGGGGGGTGCACGTATTCCCAAATCAGATTGATCAGTAAGTACTAGCTTTCATTTATTCTATAAACCTCATCAGTAGATCGTTGTGATGTACTGTGCAATCGTTAGGGTGATAAAACAGCAACTTACGTATAGCTCGGTGCTAGGTTTTGTTCCCTCGTGTGTGCAGATCCTTGAACGCTCATGGCAAAAGCATGAACGTTCTACCAGAGTCGTAATTTTAATGCGAGCCGTCGTAAAATCGGTGCACACAGACGATTTACAATAATTAACGATTGCTTGTTTACACTACCGTGCAGAGCGTCCGCGTCCGCCATTTTGTATCTCAAGCATGGTACGACTCGCGAACCGACGACGTGGTAGAAGCTCGCACGTGAATTGCATCAGTCGACGTCGCTGATGCATAAAACATAGGCGTCGGATGTAGGGGATTAGCGTATTAGTGACAACTACAATGGTAGAGTTTGTTGCCTACCTTTTGGTGTAGAGTGTATAATAGTTCGACCTAACTACGTTTTCAATATTGATGTTCATACACTATACTCGTACATACAAAGAGGTTCACTCAATCTTGTTTTCGCAGTATATGTACTAGTAAACCCTACATGTATTCGTACTGAAGTACATATGAGGTGTGCGTTATTTCAGTTTCAGGTATGATCACTTTTTGATGTCAGGATTGAGAGAGTTTCTACCTCTCTAAGGAGTCTAAGGGACATGAGAAATTCAATCGTAGCAGCACATATTATACGTAAACATTGTAATTTGGACTTTTGAAAGAACAAACTACTAGTTTTGACTAGATGTTCCACTTCAAATATACCTAGGATTAAATGAATGTTTCCGAATAGATTTAAAAGTATATCTGATGGGTACAAAAATTGAGTTAAACGTTTACTGGCTGCTGCTACAGTAAATGTCTATGAGCAGGTCCGTCGAGACAATCTGGGCTTGGGGCAATGTAACATTCAGGGCACTCTTGAAAAAAATATATATATAATAAAAAACCAACACAACTGGAGACCTCAAAAGAACTGATACAGCATAGTGTGAAAAGTTGAACATTTTGAGAGACCCTATAATTTTCGGGATTTATTCAAATAACCCCCCTCCTAGATACCGGATCCAAAAGGTTTCATCCCCCTCTTGTAGTTCGTCTAATGCCTGTTCACATTGCTGTGATATGTATGCGGAATTCAATTCAGTTATTGGGCAATAAACACTTTATTAAACATCTTTATTGCTTCCAAAATATATCACTTTCCTGTAATCTGCATTTTTACTTTATTTAAAATTCTACTTTGAAACCTCCTTCACTTCCCCCAACGAATAGTCAGTCGATCAGACTACCAACACCCCATTAACAACAGGCTGGTAGTGCCGCTCATGCACGCCGTAGCACAAACGGGCCACGTTTGGAGAGGGTTTCCTTTTTAGAAATGTGTGTTCTGTACCAGCGGAATGACCAATTAACCGACGCCGCGGAAACATGCGCTGAACTGACAACACCAAGCTAGTCTGCCTGGCGGCTGCTTTCAATGCTAGGCGGCAGTTCGAAGAATTTCGTATGCATACGTATGTAGAGTGAATAATTCCGATACGCCAAATTGGATATAGTTCCATGGGACTCTGACTTGTGAATCTGAAACGTGTACCTGCGCCTCATTAAATTACTTTTCACACCACGGGACACTTCTATCAGACATATCTGACTATTTTTTATCGTCTGCATACAAACGTAGCCAAACGAGAGGATATAATGGTCATTATTTGTGAACAACGTCAATATGGCGGAGATGCTTTAAGTTGTCTCTTATGTAGACAGTGTTCTCAGCTTTGGAGGTTATACGACCTGGCTCGAATCTTGCTTCCAATGCATATAGGAATTTTCTTACCCTAATGATATTGTAATCCCTCATGCTAGTGGGCACGCTGTCATTGGAGTACAGGAGCAACAAGCAATGAATCTTTGTGTTGGCTGGACCTACAATTTTTCTAATTCGTCTTAATTTGGAAATTGACAGGAGCTCAGTGTAAGACCATAGGGACAACTTCTTCATAGCAGTAGCTCATCGCGCCAAATCAAAAGTCTATTCTATACATAAATCATATTTACACCTACAATATGTATCTTACATTCAACGTGCAGAAAACGAGGAATATCAATTTAGACCATTTGCAAGACTCACTCTTAAGAGTGAGAAGTAATTGCGGATGTGTGACCAATCAAAAATGTGTGGCAAACAAAAGACTCCATTGATGAGGATGGAAGTTCCACACACACACCTGCGGTGCCTCAATGAGCTTTTTCTAATTAATTTTAATTAATTTTTTAACAATCGCTCCCAAACCTTAATTTTAATCTGACCATGAATGCTAGTTCCTTTTATAGTTAATTAGTCAACGTTTCAAAAAAACTGCTGTGGTTGGGTTCAACGTATTCTGTTTGGTACTCATGAGAAATATGAAAAAAACTTGTATTATAACTCATTTGTGATATTTCGTGCAAGTGTCCATAATTAACTTTTTTCTAGGATAAAGAATAAATTTCTAATTCTGAGAAAATAATACGGCGTTATTTGAAAAAGAGTTAATTTGTTGAGTGTGTAATTACAGAGTGTCCCAGCTGCCTTAGTCACTGTAGCAGTGAACCGCGAATAAGAAAAACCTAATTTTTTCACAGTAAATTTTCACTTCTCATGCGATAATCGAAGAATTTATTCCATAGCACACATTTTGGAATGTGATATGATGCGTTTTTTACGTTTCATGATGATTACATCATAACTACATTTATGTCACTCATTTCCCATCGGTATGTCTGTCGGTTGCCGTTTTGATCACTGCGGAATCTCAGTAACTGCTTCATAGAAAGTAATGCAAATGGGTAAGTCGATGCATAATTCATTTTTGTTGATGTTGGCAGTTTTTTGCGATCATTTTTAGGCGGAATAAGACTATTTTTCAAACGTTACTAACAATTTTTGGACGAAACAATCTTTCAGAGGGCTCAAACATTTCGATATTCGCCGACCTTCATTCTTACATGCTATCAACTAACGGCTCGAAAACAATTTTGGTGTTAGTATTTTTTTCGAATATGCCTGTTTGTCGGTTTCTAGTCAATTGCCACCACTGAGCAGTAATCGTAGCATCAAAATTTATGAAACTTGTGATCAATATCACTGCTTTATTTTCAATCCTTGTATCAAAAACATTGATAGAGATTGCTTTACCGAATCTCTACTGAGCTTAACTACCTCACTGATCCATCCAGTGCATATAAATTCTGATTTTGCACTTAAGAAAATGTGAGCAATTTTGTACTACTTTTAGTTGTACTAAACTAAATTACATCAAAATTGATAGAACAGATGCAAGAGATCCAATTCAAAAAAATTGATCGCTAGTACTTTGGGGATCTACCTGAATAAGTTCTAATTAAGTTATACCGGACAATCATTTCTCCAAGTGAAAAACTCTATCATTACAACTTGAAAGGTGCTGAGAAAATCTCAACAACATTTTTCAATAATCACCTGAGTTACAAAAAATATTTAGTATACAAATCTTGTTTGGCATTAAGTGTGAGATTATGTAACAGTAAACAATCATGAAGCTGAACAAAAGTTCAGCATATTTTTAGGCTACGTGGTGATTTAAAATGACAGGATCAATAGGCTTTTTGATGTTTCATTTACTTGGAACCTATGAAGTTACCATTATGTTCGGTTGCTCTTACATGGAAACAAAATTTTAGACCTGTTTTGGACGCTGGCTCTGACGTCATTATTTAAAACGGGTTAGATAAGCACAAGCAATAATTAGCTATATAGGTGTCCTCCAAACAAAGAAACACCCTTATACGAGCTCAGACGCAGGCCTATATGGATAAATACTACTTGTACTCAAATGCTTACTCCTACCAACTCAACTTCACAACATGTAGAGGTGGTGCTGATATGTTTTAGCTCCATATTCTGCCTATCCATATAATAAGTTGTTTATCTGCACGGATACATCCCGTATATACTACAAAAAAACTAGGAAACAATACAATTTCAATTACAGGAGCTGTTGCAGAACAGCATAAAAGAAAAACCATTAATTTGTTTGGTGAACTAAATTACAAATTGATATTATATATCGATTACCTAGTTTTTTATAAATATCATGCTATTGCAGAAACGTATATATATTACAAAAACCCAAAAGCAGAAACTTTGTTAATCAGAAGAGATTTCAAAATTATCTGAATTCCTTTGTAGCTTTCTATACAACACTTGAAAGGTTTGAAGAACAGTCAATTATGGTTACAACCAAAAAACTAATCTGTTTTTGCAATATAAGCAACACATAATACATTTAACTAATTTTGACATAACAGATAATTGAGCAGAAAAGCGCTTACAAGAACGTGAATTAATCAAAGTGAAATCGGTATTGTGTTTCTTATTTATAGTAATAGAGATCTCAGCACGACGTAAAAATATTCTAACTTGTCGTAACTAACAATCTGTTACATATGGAGAATGAGCAAAAAAGAGAAAAACCCAATATGAATATTACAGATAGTGTTTTTGATTTTGGTGGTAGAATGTGACAGAGATGAAAATATGTATTTATTACAACAAGAACATCGAATGCTACCAGCAAACAGGTTGAGCTTGTGGTGGGGTGACACATGCTTTCACTTTTTCGCAAATCAGTCACTGGAAAATTCGTGGACAGCCGGTCTATTTGTGTTTCTGGTCAATCAACCAAACCACATTCACAACCAAAACACCATTTTGAGCACCTTTTTTCTCAGTATCGACTTGAACTATGCCCTTGCATCCTTAATAAATAAATTTATTGTACTGACATTATAGTTGCTGCTTTATTCAAATATCTAATTGCATTACCTCATTCTTGTTCCATACTTGACATTTGAGTCACCACATTAAAATGAGCCAATTATCTTTAACTTATGTTTACCTTTTCTGTAGTCTGCTATTAGGCTGTCTTCCAATCGAAAAAATGGAAATATACATATACTTTTTCTGTAATGGAGCGATTATCCATGAAGAATGTTTTTTGAATGAGCGTGTTTCGTAACTCGTGAAATGAATCTTGGATAGAGTGGACTAGGAAGTGGATTCCGAGGCTTTAGTAATGTATTTTCATAGCAAGAAATAAAATATTTTATCACATCACATATATTAAGGATAATTTGAAGTCGATAGTTGAAGTTTTCTGGGGCTTCTCCTCAAAACTAGTGCGAATGCGCCCAAAAATATTTCCCCCAAGATAACAAAGAAAAAAGTATATCTGTTAACAGAACATTAGCTACACAGGGTGAAGGAGGAGTTTTGTATTCATGAATAGAGCTCGTTAACTAGTTGACAAGTAACCGGGGTAGCCTTTGTAAACAATCAAATCTGACACTCACACGTTGATTTAAATATGAATCGGAACGCGTCACTGGGAGGAATTTTTTATTTGAGTAACATTTTGAGTCAGGCATATGTGTTTCGGTTGATCAGATATTCACAGATTATGCCCTTTGAGTTACGACTTGCCAGAGGAAATAGCAAGCGATGCTGGTTGGCTTGGATATCATCTAAAGCTCTTTTTGCTTGATTATCTATGAATGATTTTTCTAAAACCATAAGAATATGTCTCGTTTTAAGTTGGAAGGTAAAAAAGTAAGATTTGGATAAATCCTTCAGCACCTATTGCAATACTGGGACATAGGTATGGATAGGTAGTAGTTACGGAACGTGGTGTTTGTCGTGGAGCCGTTTAAAAAGCCATTAACTCCCCGCGACGGTCACCGTAGCGCGCCTCAGCGCAGCGGTCATCGCATACCAGGCCGGCAAATCCCAGCAAGCCGAGTCACGCAAACAAATGACTCGCGATTCGCGCCAAATTAATTTCCGCACGTACACGTGTACTTCGGATAAATCAGAAACCGCTACGGTTCACATTTCGACCGATCGCGTTTCCTTTGCATTGATGATCATATGTGAACGTATGTTTGGCCATGTCTTGATAGTTTAGTAATTAGATATAATCAGACTGAATCAGTTTTTGGTCTTCAAGATACCGTCTGACTATGAAAACGGAGTTAGTCGCATTTTCCCTCTTCACGTGGGAGAATGAGTAAAAACTTGGACTTTTTTGTTGTTGTTTATCTTTGATGTTTTTTCATCGCTTCTTGCGGTGGGGTTTTAATATCCAATATAAGAGTAAATAAAGCAGTGTTTGGGGCTAGCAGCTTATTCATCTCCAAATTCCAACAACATCTGTAAAGTGGTTACTGAGATTACGCATTGCAAAGAGCAAATAAAACGCAGATAGACAAGCCGTGTTTCAAAAAAAAAAGATCTCACTGTGTTTTTGAGCACGTATAATGTTACCTGTTGATTGAAAACCATTCTTTCATCACAAGATTTTTGAGCCTACTAAGAAGTAGAAATATGTGAAACGTAAATATGAGACATTTTTACTTTCCAAAATTGTTGAATCCTTACAAAAATTCTTTCACTACGTCCGAAGGGGATTGGAAGCTCAAGACATATATTAAAAGGTTCGTAGAAGTTTTGATGATCCTTGTTAAAATGTTATCTTCTTATTATTCCGCCACCAATGTACCGATTCAAAAAATCAATATAGCTTTGCTAACTACCCCTATCATATTTCTCCCCAAATTTTATCTGAAGCGGTGCATCAATTACTGAAAATTCGCGCCGACAAGGCCGGTCACAGACAGACAGATGTAAATTATTGACAATGGCTTTCGTCATGAAGACATGAAAAATCCAAAAAACTTCTCAAATTCGAAAACATTTGCAAACAAAACAGTTTCTTCGCTTATGCGTGCGAAGTAAAACTTCCCTAATGGCGTATGTTTTCGGAAAGACAAAATTTAATTTCACAGCACTATATCAGACGAATTTTATAATTTTATCAGTACAGAATCTCGAGGAACAGGTTGTCGGCCGACGCCGACGGCAAATCGCCAGATCGGCACATCGAGGGTGCCATGACATGCCATTTGTTTCAGAACAAACGACGAACGGCCGGCCTTCCGCAGCTGACTCGGATGTCCCAAGTTTTTCGAGAAATATATAAGTATCGGCGATGCTGAAGCGTCTTCTTGGGAAGCAGTTATCTTTATTACCCGAAGAAAAATGATTCATATATAGCGCTTTGAAGAGTTTATTAGTAATTCTTCAATTGGGAAGGTTGGGGTAAGACAAGAATACGAATTTTTGCTAGTCATCGGTCAGAATTCGTCATCTCGAAGTGTTGCACTTTGGCTCAGTACCTATATTGAAAGAAAATCACGGGAAAATCTGAAGTAATTTATATAGGAGAAATTGTTAATCGTTGTCTTTTTTATACCAACTGTTCTATATTTCGAAGCTCCTACGGAAGTTTATTTCCTCGAATTAATCCAATTTTAAAACTTAGAAACATCCTGATTAATCGATTCTTACAGACTTGATGTTACAGTGCGCAATAGCAGCAGCGGGACATCTAAGCGACTCTGCATTGACCTTATTAGCATCCTAGCTTATTCATAAATATTTATTATGTACGAGGATAACCATGTTTTTGTTGAAATAATCACATTTCAACAAATGGCATCAATAAATTGACATCATTTCAACTAGACATTCCGAGCCCCGCCTATAATTCTTGAGATGGTACAAATATTTCTTGAGTTGATGTGAATACTTTTCGATCAATACGATACTAGATCTTTCACGTTTTGCCATTCCGACTCCCTTATATGTTCCCTGGTTATAGGCTTGAGCAATCCCCAGCAATATATAAGCGTACTATGTATCTGCGGATCTGCCAAAGGATGTTATATATTTTTACGCATTCAGAGAAGCTGGCGATCTTCAACACCGTTTGTTGCGACTGGATGTTTTCCTCCGTAGAAGTTTGGATTTGTTTGGATGGCATGGATTGATGATATCTTCTAATCTTGATTACGTGGTAGATATGTGATGTATTTGGAGCAATCTGAAATATATTATAGGCGCCTCAGTTTGAGGGTAGAGTATACATGATACTTATATTAAATATTTATATTAATTGGATTTAAAAAATATTGAATAGTTTCTAATATTTCCTAACTTTTCTTAAGTGGACCAATAGTTCCCAAAACCGATCGTACTGCATCAGGTCTTACAGGACCATCCTACTTAACATCATTTTTTGAGTGGCTAGACAGCACCTTAGTTAGTTATGATCCTTATTCAGTTTAAATGTAGTTAATCTGTATTGGTAGTAGAAAAATAGAACTACTTTATAAAACGCCGTACTGTTTCTGAAAAATGCAAAAGGGCTAAACATCGAAATGTATCCAAAAGTTACTAAGTTTATAAATAAGTACCACAGTTTTTGAAGATAAATTCCTGATGATTCCTTTTCTTCCTTTCTATACGCGATGAATAAAATGCTTAATAACTGAAATTTGAAATTTTTTGTGATTTCAATATCTCCTCGCTTACTGGTGTAAGAAGTAAAAATGTGATAAGATACCTTTTAATTATGCAGATTTTCGTAAAAATAATGAAGTGCTAGCTAACATAAAGATATAAGCAAATTAATAATATTATATTTGTTTCAACAATATTTCTTTGTTTTCAGGTAAGCCCTATTAGACTGAATAGCCGCATTGAGTAGGTAAGAACAGGCATGTGATGAAAGCTTGCTTTGTTGCTAAGCTTGTCGTCGTCCTTCATACTTCTAGTACTATGTGGTACTTCTCACTGTGAGTCTTTTTTGGCGTACTTGATGACTACATTTATCAATCAGTTTTTGACTCCATCTAGGCGCAGTTGATTTTAGGGTTGCTGATTCAAACATCTATATATGTCTCGATTACTGGTGCTACATTTTACATGTGCTTGGTTTGAGTCGTCAGTACAAACTTTCTGTATGAGGAATAGCCCAAATTCACCGAATGAGTTTCTAAAAAATAGATTTTTGAATATTAGAGCGTCAAAATTATAATTTTTCTTGAAGGTTTAGGTTATAATGTCAGACGAAATATTTGGGAGCGATGATCCTGAATACATTTTGCAGTTATCTTCACAATGTATATGCCTTTTTTGTTGTCACCAAACGGAGGCAACAATAAGAACAGGATTTCTCACTTACATACGTATTGTACGATACGCTCTCGTTTACGCCATCCTCTGGAGAACACGTTGCTCAGGCTTGGTTAGCTCGAAATAATCATCTGGTTATTGAAACCACATACCTCCGCTTTATGTTGTGTATGGGACCACAACATGGGTAACTTTAAGCAAGATAAATCTAGTAACATGTTTGGTTCGACTTCGCACCAAAAAAATGCTTGGCTCTTCTCATTCTATTTCTATCTAAAATAATCTTCCTCCGTTTACACAGTTACACATGGTTATTCATCTGTTAGTCTTTCCTACTAAATCTTTTCAAGCCACAGATCTTTCATTATGCTCAAAAAGTGTCCAGTGTTATGTGCTCCCTTGCCGTATCGTTGGATATAACTATTTATTCAGACATCTATGTTGCATGCCAAAGTGACCATATTTTATACCACAATGGGAATCCATCGTATAGATCGACTATAAAGCGAATAAGATATGTTATCATAATAAATACGTACCTGATTGAAACATCGTATCTGTTAAAAAAATATCATGTAGGCAGAATCGACAATATTTGTTTAAACCTCAGCTTCAGTCTATATGTGCGGAGGCATTTTGCAAATCATCCGGAGACTAAGAGAGAAAAAATTTAACTATTGTTCTGTCTGTCATCGTCTGTGGGTCCATTTTAAAACCGCCGTTCGTAGACCGACGTCTCTTATTCATGTTATTAGCTTGTAATTTACATATGTAGGGATCAGCAGCTTTTCAAATGAATTCATAAATACCATCGTCTCGAAGTTGAATGCGTAAATGCTGTTTTGACTTGGACGTCGTCGTCTGCCGTTGAGCATGGTTTTTAATCATCAAATTGTATTGGAAATTGGTTTGATAACTGTTCATTCATCTCCAAACGAATATGTAATAAGAAGTACATTATGCATTTTTTAATTACAACTTATTATATCGTCTCATATACTTCAATAAGTTTCAAATATATTGTCGGGAAGTTTGATTTCGGACTTCCATTGTCTATAAAAATTTTAGTATCATAACGTTTCGATTGATATGCTATCTTCAATCTTCTTCTGGTGAACTGATCAAGCTTTTGAAAAATCCACCTTGTCTACAAGTTTCATACAACACATATTTTACTGATACAAAGTTCTAAGTTGATTAGTTATTTGATGCGGCAACTTAATCTGAGTTTTCGAATCCTTTTTGAGGTAGAGGGGAATGATGTATGTCTTGTTGATAAATTACAACCCTTACAACATTGGCCCAGTCATAAATAGAACATGATCCGAAAGAACTGAGCTACTTCTCCATATTGGTGGTGGGGAGGGTTAAGTGAAAAACGTTCTTAATGAGCTTTATGTCAGTATTATCAATAATTCCAAGAAATGTTTCTCCACGTGGCGGCATAGTAACTTTAAAAAGGAGGCGTCGATTGAGTACCGAATCAACTCCCTCAAAAATTATCTTCACCCTTAAAAAAAGGACGATCTGAAATCCTGAAAATATATATTAAACAATAGAGAGTGCATTTTTCGGGTATGGATTGGGTATTGATTGAAAATATATGGAATATATATTCTGTTATATGTTCTATATGAACTACCCTACTTTTTCACACTTTTTTCATCTCTTCAAAAGTTCGAAAATATTAATTAAAATTCCTAGACTATTGACCATACGAATTTAACGCTCTGGAATTATTTGTTAGTCTTTATTTTTGTTCACAGCGGCAAATTTATACGTATATTTCAAAATAGTACAGGAAGAGTACCAACAAAATAGGTTCTTGATAATACCTCCTTAGACATGGTAGTTCAAGTTTAATTCAAACTAAAGGTACCTCTTACAAAGTGACGAAATCCTCAAAAAAAACTTGATAAGCAAATAGTGTGTGGTATATTTCAGTTGTATAAATGATACCATCTGCTACCGTTTGCGGCTTTGCCACATATTCACTACCTACTTCTACAACTTTTCATCGAGTACTTGTTGAAATTGTCTGTGTCGCCATAAAAAAGTGTTATTATACTTGAAGTAACATAAAACGTATGGCCATACAGAAGTAATAGGCGTATAAAAGTTACCTACTGGAAGAACCCTTTTGTTCACTCTAACCAAATACTGCTGTCACCGTGATGTACACGAAAATCTCTATAAAATCGCCGTATAAATTTATGGGCTTGACCTTGTTCAGAACATCGCGCTGTGGTCTGGTGGAGAAGACAATAAAAACTATTTTTATAAAAAGCGAAAGTTATGACGATATATCGGTTACGTCGAGATTCAACTACCATCGACCACCATTTTACAAAGTATGTTTTATGGTCTGCTCTAAAGTATGTCGCGGGTATTACAAGAAAATTATGGGTGTATGCATCCCTACATAACTTTGGAGATTTGCAAGTTTGTACCTTTTATATAATTTTTAACGAAGATAAGGTCGAGTTCGATGTTAAAGGACAAAACGAAATGCGGGCCAAGCCTAGGCTTCTATACCCTATTCGATATAAGCGCAGGAATTTGGTAATCGAGCATTTGGCTGGTCATACATGTAATTTGAGTTGTGTATATCTCAATTTACAGATTTATGTAGTTCTTCTACTGCACAGTGATCTGAAATGACCAAGAAGCTGGCTAAAACACGATAATCATTAACGAATATGTGTAGGAGCCGAGACAGTAAAATTAGTGGTTTGCAAATTATCCATCTAAAATGGCTAATCTAATTACGAAAAATGGCGGCTGAGGGATTTTACAGTGAGGAATTTCAAATTTAGGTTTTCCACATTGCCTTCAAAAAATTTTTATTTTTTATTATAACCTTATATATCAACCTTAGTCCTTATATTTAAAATTGGCTTACCAAACGTCATCAAAGACCGACAGCATGATTTTTGAAGCATTTGTGTACATATAAGGATCTATAAATCCGTATTTTGATACACAAAAATGTCAAGATGGTTTCCTATGTCGCAGGTAACAAACCAAGCTTCGCTATGAAAAAAATTCTAACTTTAAAATCGGCACAATAACGATCTGGATGTTTAACGTTCACAGCTTAAGTAATTTGGAATACTAGAATGTTTTTTATTTTTCATTTCTGTCTAGCTTTTTGAGCGTTTTCAACCGTACGCCATGTTAGTAATATTCAATTTATGGTGAAGGAGTGGGTATACCTACAACTATTTTCTATTCTGATACACCCTTCTACTACAAGAGTGAGTTGTGTTGGTACGTCTTTCGCGTAACCATAAATACAATACTCCTTAATCCAATTGAAGAACCTCAAAACTCAAAAAAGTTCAATTACGCAATTGAATATTTCACTATTATTGAGCGGAGGAATCCTGGTGGAATGTAAACGTTACCGGAGAACTGTCCTCCAAAAAAGTTGGCCAATCAAACACTGGAGTAGCTTTGCCGGCGTATAGCATTATTTGGCCTGGTTCTAAGGGTTTGATAAGTGCAATTGGTAGGAACCACAGGAAAGGATTGATTTTTCACGATCTTAAATTGACAATGGAAGAACTATATTAAAGTGCACGCAAAATTCTGGTCGCCTGTGCTACTTGCTACTTTTTGCAACTCGCATAAATGTTTAAGCCTAGATTTTATTTCATTAACAAGAGATAATGCGTATTCAAGAACAGAAAATTATTACTCTACAGCAGGTCCAAATATGGGGTTACCATCTAGCTTCTCATTAACAGATTTACTCATGCTGGCTGTCCTTCGTTGTCACGTTATAACAATATATTAAGGTTGCAAACAAAAGAGGTATTTTCCAGCCAAAGTTACGACCTTAATTCTTGATTCTTTTTAATATGCCCGCACATTTGCCTACCCACAGACCGTAAGCTCCCACTTATCCTTTTAATTTAAGATAAAAGAATAAAATAACAATAAATACCCATATTCCGACACCCACGCATTCTAAAAATTTCAGTCGTTAGCTAATGATAAATTATAGCTTACCTGGAAGAAGACATTTCTTGCACCATTTAAGATGGACTATTGTGTTCGAACTGTGGTTTGGCCGCCATGTTGCCATGTTTTCGGCAATGAAATCATTACAGGTAAACTCAATGCCAGACCACCCAGTACTATTTCAGCTAAAAACTTACATAAATCACCCAAAATATCCACAGAATGGTGGAGAATACAAAAAGTTTATAGCGGTAGCTCTTCATGAATGTTTAAAATAATATAAAAAACTAATCATGCACAAATTTCTTAGCATACATCAAGCGTGCGGCACAATAGGGTCTACATTCTGTCAGTTGAAAACCCAGATCATATTTGGCATGTATTTGATTTTCCAAAGTGGTGGCTTTAGATTGGCCGGTTAAACCTCCAATTTCAATTATTTTATATAATTATGGGAAGTAGTGGTTCAACAGCGGAGTCTTGATAATTTAACATTACTACAACCCTTAATACCATATCTTTAACTGAAGACCACTATTCTCATAAGTACTGATTCAAGTCAATAAGTGACTCACGGAGATGTGTTTCTCTCAATCTGTCAGTTTGTAGCTTTTGGCAGTCGTCTTTCTAGATGATTCAGAGGTGAGCGGATTTCCCTTCCATACGCTTGTATGTGTATTTCAAGAGCCCTTAGCTCAGCAATAAAGCCACAATCACGTAGCCTTGTAGAAATACTCGAAGAAAAATTCTTCTAGAGGATAACAATTACTCATTTTCTATTGGAAATCATTCCAAATTATCCTGACACCACGTGCTTTTTACACTTGTCAGAATATATATCGTCAGAGTTCTTAAAGCCGTCCCCGCAACTGCCATATGTTCCTCATTCATCATCAATTCCATATTTATAGCGTTTCAATCGATCCGAGTAACTTTTTTCTTCACTCGATCCACGGCAAATCAAGATTTTTATATATGAATTCAAATGGATGTGGAAATCTCCGAGACTTGAGGCGACAACCATAGGCGCACAAACATATATAGTTCAAGACAAACTGGTAAGGGATTAGTTAAGCTTGATTGGTACAGCTCTGAAAACTTTTACTTTTTAGCTTTTAGCATAGTTGTTAGAATGTTACATTTTCCTCTCATGCAATATTGTTTTTTCAGGCCGCCTGGGCAAGCGGCCACAATATAGTAAACTATAATTCAAGCACTCTACGATATTTGAGAGGATTCCAAAACAAAGACGCTTAGAAATTATAGCTGGCCCAATCACTTTCACGTAGGTACGTTAGAAAATCTAAGTCAATACCTGCATACAAGTGAATATCCCTTGAATGTAACACAGCAAGTAAAGTGAACAAAAAATTACCATCCCTTCGTTGTTGAATTATCCAGGAATCTAAAAATACGTGTCAAATAAAATAATCAAATAAACAAACGCGATCAAAAATTGTGTATAACATAGAATGCACACTTCCCTCAGATAATATTTATTCAATTCGCTATATTATTCGCCACAGTGAAATATCATATTAAACTTACTGTATAATTACACACCTTTATCATTCATAATTACAGATAATATTTATGAATGATTTCACTGTTTTATAAAAATGTCTATTGGGTGAAAATTATATTATTATAATATTATATCATCTATTTATATTGTCGCTTGTTCGCTGAGAAATGAACTGTTAATAATTTCCTAGTCAACCCTAATATAAAAAGATCCCCAATGGTACTCAAATCTGATTGAAAAAATTTCCCGCATGAAGTATTTTTGCCGCTCCAAGTTGTACCCCACGGTTCGCACATGTAAAGCCATCGCCTTGGTCGACCAGGTAATGAAAAACAAATGAAAATCAACTGCCCACCTGCTTAGACGTACATAAATCAACGGCAATAAATCAAGTGGATGGCAAACAAAATCAGCGTAGAGAGAACACGGGAAATGAAGAAATATTCACTGTGCTGGTGTGCCTAACCATATTATGATGATATAGCAGACCAGATATTAGGTATATGCAGAGCGAAGGTGCCAAGTTGTGCCATACATAGAAGTATTCTAAAACATTGAGTTAGATTTACTGACTGTTCATATACCACATTAAATTTATTTTTTAATACTACGCCTCCTTAAGTTATTCGAACATTAGGAAGTATAGGTACTCAATACTCAAACTGATAAAACAATGAAAAAATTTACGACAAATAAAAATAGTGCCTTCAAAAGTAATTCTCAGCAACAATCAGCTCCAATTTCACCCTTATTTTTATGTGATTATTGTAGAATAATAATCATTAGAGTATTGTTTTGAATAACACAGCTAGATTCAGAGCAATGGTGAATCGCATTCATCTATCGTCTACATACTAGTATGTTTTGTATGTCCATGTGATAGTTCTGAATACTTCGTCTTCAAATTGAAGGTTTCTGAATGAAATACTGATTTCGAATGACGCGACCAATCTTTATAGCTTTCCAGATTTTTTTAATTTAGAGTAACAAACAATTAACTTTATGGAAAATGCCTCACATACTTACATGAGACTGAATATTCAGTTCACGTATTCCAATGTTTGAAATTGGCGGCATATGGTCTTGCGAACCTGGATTATGAGACCCTAACAGGATGTAATATCCTCTTAACCCTGTCTGGTGCATGTTCTTCCTACCCACCTGATAACCATAAGACAAATTACATGACCGTGCGATCAGTCCATCAAATTTACCTAAAACAAATTAAATTTTTCATAAACTCCGTTATGATGTAACAGCCGACGAAGTAGACTCAGTAGCGGAGCTAAAGTTTAGTCGAACAAAGAGGTGAAAACTTAAACTGCATCATGTTACATATATAACTTGGATATATTCAACTGACCAACAATTGGAACCCCAATGTGCACTCGAAATACTCAGTTTTCAGCCAGAAAAAAATCTGACAGTCCGAGGATGATTTAAATATAGATCGGAATGCACAGCTACAATCACAAATCTTTAATGTTTTTTGTAATCAGTTTGTGTACATCAAAGTCATATTCAATTAATAGAATCTCATTAAAAAAAGTCGTTTTTTGCGAGGTTTGTGTAGCTTCGTAGTATCGATTAGAGGTATAAATAATTTGCAGCAACACATCGTAAACTTTGAAGGCCTTTAGGGACTAATGTCCAAATAGATCGAATATTTATTCCGTAAAGGGTGAATTTGAGTCATATACATCAACGCTGTTAAATCCCCCTATATCTCTTGTGAAAGGCTTGTGGATGTGTGCAGTTTTGGATAGCCTTCCTGGGAAACACCACTGCATGGGACTATCAGGGAACATTAAGAAATTATGTAATGAACCAGCGCAACCCTGCACGTACCTAATTTCTTTCTAATTTGATTAATGTTCGATCATTTCTCCGGTAATTTCTCAGGACCGAACTACTAATGGCGTTATTATTTATTTTAGGGGTAATAAATCACGGTTACGTTCCGTAGAAAAAAGGATAGGTGGATTCTTTAATATTTATTTAATTGGATGAAGACATGCATGTTAAGTCTGTTACACGCAATAATTGCGACCGTGAAGATGCGTATCGCTGACAGCTACAAACATGTCCGCTAAATGCTGACTCCCGCTGTTGAGGTCATATGCCATGTAGATATAAATACTCGTATATACGCCCATACGCTGCGTATGTACCAAAGGAGTAAATTCATCGATGTAGACTGATTCAGTTCCTGTATTTCATGATACGAAATGTTCAAGTTTGTTCAAGCGCAGCGTGCTGAGAACCTGAAGATACACTTAGTACTCCCTACACCTTAATGTCTTCTCTTATAGTAGGTACTATACCGCATATTACTAGCTAAAATGCCATTGTTTGTTATCACGGAGTTACTTGGGTTAAAATAAAGTTCCCTCGTAGCATCTGTTTTTGCGTTTTTTACATGAAGGAGAAAGTTAAATATTGAAGCTTGTTTTTTATTCCTGATCCACTTATGATTGTATACAGGAGCATACACTACACTACTTTATGTATCATACAGTTTACAAAATAAGATTAATAACATCTATCAACCCTCCATAGCATGCTTTCAATGATACTCTCTATAAAGGCATGGTTTCTGGGTAACAAGATGAAATCGATTGATCATTATCGAAGTTGCGGATGAAGTTACAAGTTTGCAGAATACCTACTGTCATATGATTTCATTTGTGTATCCGCATCATACTGCCGAATATCAAAGAAGATGAAAAGACGTTGTCCATGATTTCTTTGACGCTATGATTGAAATTTCAACTCGTTTAAACACTGTTTCGTTTATTACGAGTATTATTCCAACTGTCAGGATTCCTAACTAGTAACGTATAAATTTTGCTATACCATCATATAGTAGAAATAATCTTCCATAACTGGCTTATGAAGCAATAGTTATTTCGAATGCAGTTGCTTTGGATAAACTGCTGAAAATTCAAATCTGTTAATTGTAACTGCTGCTGGGAAAAATCCGAATCATCCATTGTGAGTACTTCCTACGACTCAACTCTCTAGTGTCCAGCAGCTAGGAAATTTTTTTTGGAAGACTTTTTTCACATCTGGAAAGCTGCTGAATCAAACATCCTGACCATGCTCGATGCAGTTCAGAGGAGAGCAATTATTTGAACCATGTTTAGCAATAACATAACATCACGAGAACCATTCCCGTAGGTGAACGTTTTTTTATTATATGCTGTATTTGTTCCTCTGAGATTTTAGCCACGATTCCTTCACTCACTGAGTTTACTAGATGAACTAGTCAAACTATTTTTTCTCATTCCAGCGCATTGATTCTTAGTGCTTCGGAAAGTAGTGGCCAGTGTGATCGTTGCTCTATTTTAGGGCTTCAAAAATTAATTTGATGCAATCTAGCAGTGAAATATACAATCTCAGACTCTTAGCTATCTTTCATAATAGCTAAGGTACATTGGAGACTTCACTTTGCTTTCGTGATAAATAATACTTTTAACTAAAAATTAACTATATTGCAAAAAACCTTCCAGGGAAATGTCACGAGCACTATTGCGAAGACTGTCTCTTCGCCAAATGAAGTACTTCATTCATTCATTCACGCATATATGCATCTGGTCGGTCAGCGGGTAATTACAAATACACCGAGGCGTCGTAATGACAGTCCGACTGTTAATAACCACTTGGCGTACAAGAATTCTACCAGTTAGACGCGCACTGTCCTGCTACAAGCCTGCCAACCTTCTAAAAATGCATAATTACCAGCAGGCATTGTATTCTAATGATGTGTGTGCGTATATGCTAACTCTTGAACGGCTTTTCAGGAAAAATCGAAATTCTTCAGGCAGGTGGAGGCATAAGTTGCCAGTATTTGCATGTAATTTTAAAAGATAGAATGTATATGGATGGTGAATATTGTATTGTCTTTGAACACTGAACACGTACTCATTGACGTTAAGTACGATGGCATGGTCACAAGGTCAGATACTTAGATGTATGTAGGAAAGCTACAGATATTTATAGAATGAAAAATGCTGATCTATATCTATATGAAGCTTGGCTCCGATCAGCCAGCTTATATTATATATCCAAACCAGGAACCGTATATGAGAGTTCATGAAAAATGAAAAACTTAAAATTATACCAAAATACCATACATATATTTGGTATGTCTGCCTGATACAGACTATAAGTGACTGATTTAGTAATCAAATAAGCTCCATCCTCTGGTAGTTAATAAGTGAATCCTCTAAAAAAATTTTTGTTGGCAATATAGAGACCTGCCAAAAGATAGTAAAATACCATCAGTTTTGAGGAACGTTTCTTCTTAAACACAATACAATACAATAAATTTGCTCGCCTTACGTGGAAGAGCCAGTTACAAACGAAACATGTTTTGCATCCATCATTGACCAACATACGTCCGTGCATCAGACGAGCGATATCCATTTCACGAGCTTTTATTCAACTTGCAATGTATGTAACTAACTATGTTTGTCGGTGGAAACTTGTAACTCAATTTTGAAGCAGATATCTTCAACCGATTGAGCTGGAATTTTGTGTACGTCATTCTGGCATCACTCTAAATCCAATATGGTGGAACACCCAGGATGGCGGATAGTTATTTTTAATGCACTCTTACAATATGGGTATCAAATGAAGAGGCTTGCTGAGAATACGAATAATAGTTAAAAAAATAATGTGATCACAAACTCCGTTGCTCTAATCCGTCTGAAATTTTGGCGTACAGGGGTTTTTGCAGACCTGTCCACAGTTTCATTTTTTTATAAATGATGTTCCGAAGCCTCTATTCTTCATCTCAAATTTTGTATCGTCCAAAAAAAAAATGGTTTATATAATTTGTGGAACTTATCGAAAAATCCTAAAATAAACGGGACAGCTGTTTGATCGGAGATTTTTGTAAAATCAGGTAAAAGTGAAGTTTTGAGAATTTTTTATATCTTTTTTCTTTTCCGAAAATTATTGGACGCGGATGGACAAATTTTCAAAAATGTGCTATTATTTCAGTGCAACGGTGACTGACGTTATGTGGTTCAGGAACAATTAGTTACTAAGAGAGAGATCAACAGACATATAAATGTACCGAAAGACATGCTGTCACAATTTCGGAAATTCCTAACACGTGTTGTTGCTTTGAAACAAAATGCGTATTCTCATGCAAATCCTCATTGCCCTCTTCAAACACATCAAGGATCGCGCGAGTGGGTTCTCACTCTGACTAAAAACAGGCGACGCGACGTACGACGTACGTGAGTAATTATGCACGAGCTGATAATTCCTTAATTGAATCGCGTCGGCAAAAATTCCTGCTGCAACCAACTATGCCAGATATATTGCTGCTGCCAGCGATGCGAGATGGGACATGCAATGGAATTTCGCTTTTATTCGAATACTTCAACATCCGCAACACTACATGAACTTACTTTTCAAAATAAATTATATCTTACACTTGATGCATAATATACTATTTCAATAAAGTAATCATCATTATTTACTATTTCAACTAGACTATGAGATAAACCTTTTGTCGTAATTACTAGATCCAAATATATAACTAGTAGTCACTGATGTAGCGTGGTTAGTAGAGATAACTTAAAGATATGTCTTTATAGATAACCTTTCACAAAGGCGAAAGCCTATCGCAATCCAGAAACACTGCAAGAGGATTCTATTCACATTTATCCGTTCCGGCAGCTCATTCTACAACGCCGAGGTTTTCCAAAAGAATAATTTTCGGAAGAGGCTTGTTCGAGGTGAAGTTGTCTGGTGTTTGCTGTACGGGGAACTCTTGGTGTTATTATGCAAGACAGGTCGGTCTAACATTCACTATGATAGTGTCTGTGGAATAGAGCAGATTGGCCTTTTTCTCCGACCCTCCAGACTGTGGAGGTCCCTTGTAAGGACCGGCGCGTCTACTAGACGTACTGCTCGTTTTTGGATTCTATCCGAGAAGCTTTAGAGATTGCTTCGGAGCGCATCCTTACACATGCGAGGTTTAGATAACGGAGCATCATGAAACAAAGCTCCGAAGGACAGTTTCCGTGTACCGCTAGCACCAGATCATCATGATATAATCGTCGACGGGACAGGGGCTTAAACAGATTTACCAGGTACGTGGTAAGGTGGTCAGTGCTAATATGAGAACAACTTCCTTACGCCAAACTTATATCCAAGCAGCTGCTGCAATTATTAAGAAACTGGCTGGCATCAGGTCATGTCTTGGATTGTTGTAACCCCCACATGCCTCAAGCAATGTGTTTGTTGTGCAGTACTTGGCTATTCATCAAAACCAGATGCTTTTATATGACCCTTGTTCAACAAGGTATAGTGGTAAGCCATGGAAGCTTTGAACTTCAACTGCCTCCAGGCAGTGAATACTTTCAGATCTTCCCACAGACGCGCAGTCTGACTCTGTCTCTACAACAGAAATTCGGGATCGGATGTATTATGCTAGAAAGCAAGTCTTCGACGGAAAGCAAGAAGATTAGTCTCTTAACAAAAACCCCAATACATCAATACCAAACATCAGCGTTTCCCTTTCCAACTCTTGTTTCGATTCGTGGGCAATTAAAGGTGTCCCAAGACTCGTAGAGGCTATGCTCGATATAGTGCCTAGACCATTACTGAAGAACCGTACTACTTCGCTACTTGATATGTTCCATCTCTAGACTCTTCACAAATCGTGACTGAAGCGCAGAGCAGCAGTGGTAAATAGTGAAGAGACGCGGAACAGCGGCTTGCACATTTGTTGCTACCTTATTTATGGCAACGTCCTATTAGAAAGTGATATGTGTATGAGAACTGTGGCGCGCACAGCTCAGATATGGTAATACTTATTACCGATGCTGTTTCGGTATGTTGTGGCACGGCGAGACCAGCTAGCTCACGAATTTATGAACGCCTAAAGCCGCCGCCAATAACAGATTTACTTTTTTATTTTTCTTGATCTATTTCGTATTTGCGGCGATTTATGCTTCTGCTGTTTGTACAGTAGCAATTGTTGTTTGGTTTATAGCCATGATCGTGTTTGTACATTTGAATCCTCGCTTCTTCTTCACGTTTTGTATATTTCTGCTGTTATTTCTCAGTGGATTTGGACTTTTTACAAAATCATGTTTTCCTCGGTTTTGAAAAAGTTTGATCCAGTGAATTAGTTATATTTGCTTCCATCTTGCGAATGAGGAAATAGATACTGGTTGCAAAACTCTGCTTACCAGAAATGAAAATTCCATCAGTGAGGATTTTGATATGAAAGGATGACATTTATTGACTCATATCGATATAGGTAATCTTGGATTAAACGCACAAGGTATACAAATTGCTGAAAAAAAACGTAATGTTCTTTTCTCCATCAGGTCATAGTAAACAGGTTGAGTCCAAACATCCAAACTTTATCCCACTCTCCAGTCGGTGAATCTTGTCACAGGATGTTGAGTAATAACGCAGATATTGATTCACTATTAATTTGCTACAGAATAAACGACTATTGTAGAGCTTGAGTTGCCGGAATCAGATAAATTTATTAGTTATAAATAAAGGAAACAGAAGTCAGGACAGGGTCCTCGAGCAATTCATCACTATGCTGTGCGGAAGAGTTTGCAGTTTGGTTTAGTTTCAGAAAAGAGTTAAAAGTTACCCTGATTTTAATGATGATATATGCTACCTACATCCTGCCTAATTCACCTTAAACAATTTTCTCATGACTACAATCATAAACCTAAGGGCCAGTAGCCGGCGATTCCATTGCAAAAAGGGAGAGGATTGCTCGACGGCCTTCGTATGTATGGGGTGCCGCTGCTCCCCGTTGAATGAGGCTGGGGTTGTAAACAAGCGCGGTCAGGGGAGGGAAACGGTCAGTACAGATTTCCGAGGGCTCGACGACCTTCGTTGGACATACCGCGACCTAAAATAACACATTGGGCCAGGTGGCTTGTTATCCCGACAAGGAGGGGAGAGTCCTTGCGAAAAGTTTCTTCGGGTGTCAAAGGTGACGGGTAGGTCTGTATTTGCTCCTTGTATCTGGCGTTGTTTGTATCTGTTTTCTGTGTATATATCAATTTTCATGGGATTTCTACCACATTTCGTAATAACAGAAAAACATGTAGGGTGTAGCCAAATGAGTGCTAACCATAAATCTCATGATCCACTGCACCATGTGAAATCCACGAATACATAAAACATAAATTTTTTTCATACAAATGACAATTTTACTGGCATTACGATTTTTGAGTATATTGACTCAGTGGGTTCCATGCTACAATTATCTTGGAAATAACATTTGCCGATATAGCGAAATCAAAATTTCATAAAGTAGATTTTTAAACTAAACATGCTTATGTTTACTGGCATAATGAGCAGGGCAGCCATCATGTCGAAACCACATACTTGATTTTTTTTGAACTGGCATATTGCCTATTAGCTCTGGTAAATGGTTTTGTAGAATGTCTCGATATTTTTGCCCATCCAATGTTCCTTCAATAAAATATGGACCAATCAACCTGTCATCCATAATTCCGCAATTAATTTACCAACCAAGGGCGCTGATGTTCCACTTCTTTCAACCATCACCATCACACTTCATTAGTGCATATTATGATTCACTCCACCATGGTTTTTGAAACCAGATTCATCTGAGAATAACAAACAAAAGATAAATAATTTATTTAATTCTATTCAATTTCTTTCCCACTGAGAAAATGCGACAATAATATACAAAAGAAATGATAACAGCGTTTTCTACCGTTGCGGTGATGGAACATTTAAAAAAACAAAAAATGTTCCATTTTTTGTCTAGCTAAGTTGCAATCAAATTAATATTTTTTTGAATAATAGGTTTATGTGTATTCACGTAGAGTAAGATTCTGTAATAAAAAAGGTATGTTCCCATTAAAGAAACATGGTTGACCTTGATAAAACCCTTGAAAACGCTGTCAATGTCGAAATAAAGTCATCATTAAGTCATTATGAATCATATTGGGTTCTTATAGACACACTAGAAGAACTGATATGCTAAAACTCACAAATTTGTTAAGTATAAACAAACAGTGGCCTTGAAAACCATGTTATTTATATACTATATGATTAATCAACTAGTCCCTCAACACCTTATAAATTGCCGGTTTGTTAAAGACATACACGATTACTGCACAAGATCAGGAAATAACTCTTATGTAGCCAGACTAAGCACTAGTTAGTTAGTCAGAACAACCTATTTCACAAGGGATTAAACGAATGGAATGAATTGCCTGATTCCATTAAAATCTGCGATAATCTATTGAGGTTTGAAAAAGCTTGCACTGAATATATTAAGCAGACTGTTACATTACAACTGTAAAAATATAAGCATGTATCATTTATTATAAAATGCTGTCACACTTCTTTTTCATTAACCCAAAATGTAAATATTGCTAGCCAAGTACTAAATAAAGTGATTAATATAATTATTACTAATTAATGAACAACATTATGCTGGTGTCATAACCACAGCTGAAAACAGGGATGAATCTGAATAAACCTTATATCCAACGTGATAAGGTACGTTATGGATCTTCACCCTAAATCCAGATATATAATTCATTTACATCTCTTAAATACATCTCCTATACTCCCCTAAGCCTCTTACATCTTATTTAACAGGAAATATTGCTGGTAGCAGCACCATGACGGCCAATATAAATATATATGGTCTCCGTAAAATTTCCATGTAGGGAAGAACAAAGTGAAAATTTTACTTTACGAGAAAAATATATTAAAGTAGGTGAGGTGCTCACAGCGGGTCAGCTCTTAGTCCAGGATCCAGTCAAAAAAATTAGTATCGTGTTCAAAAGCAAACATTTTTTCGCGAAGGCACTACTTTCCATCCCTGAAATCAATCGTATACTGTGCCATTTCATCGTTGTTACGACACAGCAG
This sequence comes from Bruchidius siliquastri, assembly GCA_949316355.1. Classification (NCBI taxonomy): domain Eukaryota; kingdom Metazoa; phylum Arthropoda; class Insecta; order Coleoptera; family Chrysomelidae; genus Bruchidius; species Bruchidius siliquastri. The sequence continues at coordinate 14,290,345 of OX438531.1, read as the reverse complement.
TTTCGCAACAGAGAATAGTTAAAATATCCTAAGAAACACATTTTAAGGTGACACTTCCTAAGGTAACAATGATGATAGTTGTTTCGTAACACCTAAAATATATACGTATTGTATATACAACAAACAAAAAATAGATATTTAAGCCTCATATCAGCGCTGGGACTCATTTAGTCAGTATTTAGTGACCTGGGTAGTAATTATAATTATAAAAAAGTTGACAGCCTGACGACGCTACTTAATGTACTGCAAATTTACATTATTTGTGAAACAAAATCCCAGTTGCATTGTCCCAATATGAACGATGAATATATCTCACCAAGTGGGAGGTCTTTCTCTCTCTTCGTGGTTTATTTTTTATACTTAGCAGCTCTGAACTTGAATTCTAAATGTTGGAGTTGCGTGAGTGTTGCGGAGAAGTTAAGGAGGTCTGTTTGATCCAAGTACCTGACAGAATCTGGAAGTGTCTCATATGTAGTAGGTTATTCAAAATTTTTGACACACTGGGAACAAAATACCGATCGTACCATCCAGTTCTTGATTCAAGGATACAGACTGAGTTAAAATGGGAAGTGTCACTGATCGTTCGGATTACTCTTCTCAAAACTAAACTTCCTAGTTATAAGCGCAGGTCTTATCTGGACTTTATACAGTGTGCGATGTGAGTTCTAAACAGATATTCTTCTAGTTTCCCAGCAGCTGTTGTCATTGATGAAACATCGTAGTGTCAAATATTGTCCTCGATACTTTTAGCTGTCACAGGCCTGAGACTAGAGTCTGACGATTCATTAGCATGTTATTCTCGCTTAAGTATCTCTCATTTGACAAAGGATAGTACTCAGTCTTAGAAGCAAGCATTGCATTATATTTTCGCGATCGGATCTCGAACTATGGAATCTCCCCACTCCCCATTTTTCCCGGAATACCGAAGGCGTACGGGCGGGCCCCATCCCGGGAGAGCCCGCCTAACTTATGCATGGAGTTCGCATACACGGGCCAAATGAAGTTACGTCCCCCCATTGCAGGAACTCATATCGTGCTTTCTACCTTCTCCATCATCATACGTGTTTCTTTTGTGAGCGGGAATATTTTCTCGTTACGCCGCCGTCCCGCTTTTTCTTTTTCTTCCTCCGCGCGCTGGAAGCCTGGGGAGGTTTTTAATTTTCTCTGGGAGTTTGCCTTCCATGCTTGTGTGGAACGGTAACGGGAATTCTTGTCAGGAGAAGAGTGTATGTGAATACGAGTATAAAATTTTGTTTAGATTCAAATTGCATTATTTCCCATTTTGCCTCACATGTGGACTGAATATATTCTTTTTTAACTTAGCAGAACTCAGCTGAAAATCTGATCTGAATGTATTGATGTAACTTTGAAAGTAGAAAATATGAAATAAATTTGAAAATTGCATTAAAACTGACATTAATTTGTTAACTATCCACAGAATAGCAGTGTCGCGTTTTCAAGTAAGAATTTATAGTGGCCTATTATGACATGCTCAAATACAGAATGATGCATTTGCATTGTTGATAAATCCGAAATGAGGAACATAATAAATCGTACCCCAGTAAAGTAACGTTACCTGTTTTATGAGGAAAAAACAAAGAGATATATCTCCAAGTTAACGAGAGAAACTCCCTTCTTTTTGAGGCCCAAGAGTAGACCTTAAGTCCTGGAGAATAAACATCAGTTCATCATGATGTAATTCTAGACTGAGACCTTACCTAGTTAGGTATGCTAAAACGAAAAGTCTAATCAGTGTTTTGCAAAACTACAAAACGACCATGAGTGTTTTCCAAGTTCTGACATAGTTCGTGCTTGGATTCCAGATGAGAGGGTTTTTGTCGTTGCCTTTGTTGATGCCGTTAATGTGACCGGCATCCTCATGCATCTGGAATAATCAAAGTAGTATGTCCGTCAATTTGGATTTATTAAAAACGCAAATGTTATTTTGGAGACAATTAATGCCAATGTGGCTCTAACTTTCAAAACTTACATTCATCCATTCCTTGTACTTTGGAAAGGGCTACCAACGTACTGAGACAATTGAAACGTTAGTAAATATCGTTTATTAGTTATTATGTGGCTTTAGCGAACGGTTAAGTAAGATAAGATATGTTTAAATTATTTCACACACATAATGAATAATTTGCGTATCAACATGTTAATTTGTTAGTTGTTAATATCAATACTGAATATAATTGATGTCAATGCACTTCCCAGAAGAAATCTCATCAATTATATTTTCCAGCGATTATGGTTTGCATTTGAGTACTTAACTAATAAACAGGTGTTCATTAGATAACTGCTGTCTGTACAATAATTATACAGCATACGAGCTTCACAGTGCTGTGATATAGAGGGTGTCTCACTATGCACATAGTATGCACCTAACATATTCAAAAGATTTCATGTTCTCTTAAATTCAAAATTACACTGTGTACTCGACTATGTATGTGTTTCGGGATATTTCGTCGTTGTCAAATTTAATATCGTTGGAACAAAGCAAATTGTATTTGAAAGAAAAAACTAGATAGAAGAATGTCAGTTTAACACCGTCGCAGTTATAAGTGGAAGTATCAGAACAGTTTCATGTGTTTCGATTCAACATCAACCAACGTTTTTCATTGATAAGTATTCGGTACTTAAATGATAGTGTGGTCCACATATCCTTGAATAAATGTACTTTTTATTAGTTAAATACAAGAAGCGACTGTATCTGAACTATAACGTTTTAAATACGATTACATGAATATGACACTGCATTTTAGGAAATTGATTTCATAACCCTAAATGTCAATTACGTGAGACACCCTGTAACTTTAGAGGAGATAGTCATTGCACTGAATTAACGTTTACCGTATATCTCATCCCATCCTTGAAATATTAATTTGCAATTTTTTTCTTATTCCTAGAATGACTGATGTATTATTAATAGGTTATTCTCTAGTAATTACTCATATACCATACTGGCAATATCGCTAAAAGTTTAATGCTATGTAAGTCATTATAGACTTGTCCTTATTCCTAACTGTACTCAAACTAGAAATAGCATAATCCGCTGCATGCAACTTGTGTGATCGGAGCTAAATATTTTTCTTATATTCGATCTAAACATGAACCAGAAAAAGTAAAACGAGAACAAAATTTTATAAAGCTTAAATAATTATTTTCTTAAGTACCAAAATATAGTCGTAAGGCTCTTCAAATAACTGCATCTAAGGTTATTGTGAGATTTACATAGAAAAAATACTGATCGATGTTTATATACTAGTATAGCAGATAGATTTCTACCTAATAATCTCTATATTATTAGATTATTACCGGAGTATATCTTATATTGCTAATGGTTCTGGTTTTATAATATTCTGTGCACTTTATTTTGACTATTCATTTTTAGAGTTTTTCTTTGATTTTTAAGGTATCTTGATTCTATGAAATCAAAATCAAGATACATCAAAACTGTAACATCACAGAGTAATGAAAGTATTGAGGCAAATTATTGAGTTTGAGGGAGCGGTTTCAGTACAGTTTACTGGTGATGTTTAAAATTGGCGTGTATAAGAATTTGAACAAATCATTTTCATTAGAATGAAATATTATTATGTAATGTCGATAACAAAACAGTTGCTGCAATGAAATCTAATTTTCATTCAATTCAGTAGATAATTTTAGATTAATTTCATCATTAAAAGGGAATTATTCTCATATAATGACACTTAATTGTCCAGGATGATAAGTTAAATAATTTAATTGAATTAAGAGCATTGTTTTCATAATTGGCTACCTATAAGACGTGTTTTGTGATCTTTTGCTGAATCGTCTGATAAACTGTAGACTTCCTGTATAGTAATGTATGGTGTCAGTAGAAAAATGTTGTCATTTGAAGAAAGTAGCCACATAAGTAGTAGGGTTTTACTTCGGTTTTCCTTATTATCCACCTTGTTCGTTTGAGTGCAGTAGATCATTGCTGCTCATTTGACTACAGTAAACCGTCTTATCGTTTATTATCTATTGTAAACGGGATGCAATGAAAGATGAGGCAGTAAAATCAATATTCCTAAAACCATATGAGTCATCCAAAACTGGTCTGGCAATTTCTGTTAACTAATTTATTTTCTCTACTCTCTTCGTGCTTAACCGCTCACCCGAACAAAAACAGGCCATATCCTATAATTTTATGCTCAAAAATATCCAGCTGGGCACTAGAGTTGTTCTGGTAGCTGGAATTTCGCATATTTTCACACATATATGTAAATGCAGACGAGCTATTTCTGAGGAATGTTCCAAATACCTTCGTGTTTCCAAAACAATAAAAAGTCAATCGTGAGCGACCATGGGAAAAATAGAGAGCGAATTAAAAAATTGTGTGTGGAAAAAACGGTGGAAGCCAAGTAAAAAAGATAAATAATGGCTGGTCGGGCATGGGCGGCCCAAGACTTTGAGTAGGAGGAGATGCATGAAGCGGCTGTTTTAGTAAGATTAACTCTTCAGTCTGTGTTTTAAGTAGTATCCGATCACATTAATTTTACCGTAGCCTTACCAAATCTTAGGAAATGAACAGACAACATCAATAGACCATAGGCACTTAAAGAAGGAGAAGAAGAAGTAGCCTTGATGTTACAACGTCAACAAAAATTGAGCAGATGGTTAAAAAATTCACCCTCAGAAATTATTTGAATCGTTTTTTATCAAAAACTTGTGAAACATGTAAAAATTAAGCTTAGCCACTTTTCAATATCCTTAATCTTTTTTTATTGTTAAGTACCCAAATCATACCCCTTCCCAAACTTCAATTTACTGCATCGGTTACTGAGATTACGCCGTGACAATAATGAAATAACAATGAATTTCCTTAATTAGAAATCCAAAAACCTTACCGTATCTTATGCGTAGGAAGCAAAAAAATATAATAGTTTTCAGATCATTGAAACATGTCACTACGCAAGGAGTAACAACCAGAGAATGACACAGTTTTTAGTCTAATAGGTACCATCTTGATACCCTGGAGGTTGCTAGAGGTATCTGAGTCGGATACTGTCACGTTCGTACGCACCCGTTTGAAATTTGCTTCATCTCCGTCGCTGAGCGTGATTAGACCAGCATCCCGATGTGGGAAACGGTAATTACAAGTACTCCATTAGCTGATCGGAAAGGCGGTGGTACGACCGGCCAGCCAGTACCGTGACCAGCATCCGTAAAAATTGGCTGGTCGACTCGATATAGTCGCTCGGCGCCTTACCCTCACTTATAATCGAAATTACACATAATTATAAAATTTTTCCGACGAAATCTCACAAATTGGTACTCTGGCCATTTGAAAAGATGCAGTCCTGCTCTGGCACTGGCCGAATAGATCAGTCATATTTGATTACAAACGGAAATAATTGGATTCAAGTAGATGGCCTCAGTAGTCCCGCTGCATCGGTGTTTTTCTTTATAGCGGCTGGCCGACCCGTTTTCTACTGTATGAAATATCATTGTCCTCTCAGATCATCTATTAGTTCCTCTCGTTATGTAAAACAGAGGTACAAAGCGGTCATGTTTTTTATTTGTTGTTTGATCGACTCGTGTCAACAAGTACTAAACTGTAACTTTTATCGGGCAATCAATATACGAAATCAACTACGTGCTTTTCTGTGTGGTTCTATGGAGATTTGTAAGCCTAAGACTTGTTCAAATACAAATTCAATTTAAAAGTATGAGTCTTTCAAAAGAATAAAAAATTGAAATAACCAGAATCATAAGAAGGGTACAAAACAAAGTTTGTAATTTACCAAAAGTTTTCCAAAACAAAATCTTGACTACGTTCAAGAATGATATGGAGTTGAAAAAAATATATAAGGATTTGAGAATTATTATTGTTTTGCTAATAGCTACGCCACAAATGCACCGATTTTCAAAAGCCACCATTACCTAAATCCTCTTATAATTCCGCTCAACAAATTTCACAAAAGTATTTGCAGCAGATATACCGACAGACCAACAATTTTAAACTGATGCTAGTCATGTTTTTCCTGCGTGTATAATATAGTGTAATAATATTGCTTGGCTCCATAAGTAGCCAGAAAGGTATGAAGTTTAAAAGGGTTAAAGGGGGTAAAGGTCGTCTAACAAATATCATATTGTTTTTTTATAGATTGAAGCGCTGAAACTAGAAAATAAATACTTTAATAGTTGCTCTCTTGTCTTAGTTCACTGTACTGATGCCCCAGCGTAGGTCGTTTAGGTAAAAAGGAGTTTAATCGTCCAGACGATTTTATTCGCCCTATGTAATTTTTTTAATCATCCTCTGAGGTTCCGGCGGAGTTAATCGATATTATATGAAAATAATTGGGGTAATTATTAAAATCAAAAAGGTGGTGCGGTCTAAAAAAATAATCAAAACTCATTTGTTTGGGAGAAACAAAGAAACATTGGGTCGTGTGATAATTTTGGCAGACAGCCTTCGGGACTTAAAAAAACGACTGATATAGATGAATCTAAAATTTTGCTAGTAGATTTGAAATGTATGTAGTGCACTGTGCATTGTAGTTTTTTACTCAACTGGTAAAATATCTTCATTGAATTGGAAGTTGCGCCGCTTTTATATAAATTGATAGTTACTCAACTGATGATAATGATGACGATAAAAAAATTCATAAATGCTGTCAGGAGTTCTTCCAAATATTTATTTTGAGCTTTATCGTGACTCAAGGTGGACATGTATTTTATCAAAGTTGAATAACTTTTCCTTGGAGTACTTCACACAAACACCACAGTTACAAAACGAGCAGGGAGGAATTGAATTCAGGATGGAAAACCCTACGTATATGTCGACCAGTTAATGTAAACGCCTATCTTTCAAGGTCCTGTTATTAGCAGACAGTTATTGAAGCTCCCTCCTAGATCGCTTGATCTGAAATCAGCAGCTGTGGGGTTATTAAAATTGTAATTATGCCAAATGACACTGGAATAATTAATTTAGTATATTAAGGAGCAAACTAGACTCAACCTGATGCTGAACAGTGCTGGTGGGCAATTTACACTGTTGGAAATAAGAAATCCCATCATTTAGGCAATCGAATTTCTTTACATCTTGTTGTTAAACATACACAATAATTTGAAATATATCCCTTATTTTATTATAACCTTGTATTCTACGTGTAATCAATTTGACAAGGCTTAACTGTGTATACAAAATTGCGGGAGTTTTTATTCAAACGATATTATGTCTTCTATAGCCCTACACCAATTTGTAATTTACTACATCGTGCGGATTGTTGGTAGATAATTGTATATGCTTCCATAAATGTTTTTTTCCAATTCAACGAAAACTGAAACCCATATTATCAAACCTTCATTCAGATAAATGACGGGTTTTCAGCAAAAAATAATTGGAGAGTTTAGTAGTATGAAACCGATCTTACACCGCAACACATGCCACGGAAGGAAAATGATTCTCCTTAATTACAGTTTATTATTCCGCCACCTTCAAAAGAAAACAAATGTCGCTGAGTCCATTGTGGTTGTTGCGTGCCGACGAAAATATAAAGGGAGGAAACTTTAACCCAAAGGCGATACCAATTTACCACCGTTTTGTCAGAAGAGAATAAAAAATTGCCTCTTTTGTTATTCTCTGGACTGCTATTATTGTAATAATTACAAATACAGGCGTTCTCAAACACAAAAGGAACGTCTCAGAAAATCTCTAATCATATTTAGAAGTTAATTTATCCTTGACGAAGAAATGTCTGCAAGGGTAACAAAGATGCAACTTAACATTATTTATTGATTTATTCGCTTTCTCTATGTGACATAAATATGAAATTAAAATGAATTTTCTAAAAAGAAATATACACAAATTTACTTGAAATAATAAACTAATACTGCTTTACATAAATTAACAAGAATATGGCATAATTACCCATCCAACAAGGTTGAATTTATTCTATATAAGTGAACTTATATAAATAGTTTTGATGAATGAGTCGCTCACAAACAAAAATTAAGATATAGTAGTCTTTGAACTCTGTGTCCATTTCGGAGCGCCATTGTGAACGGCGAGGCATTCAAAATTTTTAAATTGAGTTTATACAGGAAAAGCTATAAATTACTGTAAATTGCTTGATGACGAGCTGACCTTTTCAAGATAATTTTTTATCACAGAATAAATACATTTACATACATATTATATGTAGACGCTGTAATTAATAAAAATTATTTATCAGGTTATTATGAAAGTTCCACAACTAAACGTGAGATCTCGTCGATATTTAAATTCACATATTGATAAGAAAGTGCTAATATTTTGTTGCAAGTATTAAATAAACAACCTCCAGATAAAGCCGAGTGCACTTTATGCGATTACAAATCAATATTTATAGAGCACTATAGCGTTTGTTTCGTTTTGTCTATAGAAAAGACTAACACAGCATAAGATATATAGCTGTCCTTTGTTTAGATCCAGTTCTTAGTCTTTTTAAATATTCCAGTACCGATAATTAAAAACATATTGCGACAATGGATAGGAATAGATGAACGTTTGTATCATTCATAACCGTGGCTTATAAGAAATAAATATATTTTTCAGCAACAATCTAAAATAACAGAGAAAGGAATTGATTCATAGCTTTGAATGCAGGTTTACTCCAGTTGCAGTGAAACGAACAATTGTGAAACTTTAATATCACTTAAGATTCCTTCCATTATAGTTGCCTAGCTCAAAAATATAACAATTTATGGTATCTACTGTACTCCATAAAATAATATGACTGAATTTAATATTTAGACGTTGCGTATGTTTGGGTTTGATAAAACTGGAACTGCTAAGTTATTTTAAGCACAACTTTCTAAATATATACCATATAAATGATTTGTTTCGACTTCAAAATATCGAATCTCATTATTGCACTGTCATAAGTCCGTAACAATTAAGTGATTATGGTATGCACACTTCATAGCGTATCAAAATTACTTTATTTATTAATCATTCCATTGAATATATGAACAATGAAAGTACTTTTTGTTAACTCGCTGATATTATTGAAAAAACGAGTGACAAGGAGATTCAATTGTTTAACGATCTAGACCTTCCACGACAATTAATTTAGTTTTTATATACACATCAAACTTCTGTCTGATGCCTCCGATAGAAGCAATTAATTTTTTCACACTTCCAGAAAGAAAACACTGCTCCGAAGATAAGCTTTATTTTAATTATGCTGTTGAACAAGTAATCAACTTGGAATAATGTCTATCGAATGTACTCTTAGCAAATAATATTTTGATTCTGCGAATGCTGTGTGACGAATGAAATCTCAGTAAAGCGCAAAAGCTTCGATCTGATACCTGGTTAAAATAACATCTTCAAGGCGTCATGCAACCTATTTTTTCTTATTAGAACATGATTACGGCAGAACAAGGTACTAAGGAAGTGAAGACGTCCAGAACAGCCGCGAATGTTTCACGTTAAACTAAAACACCCGCCCGGTTGTTCGAAAAATCAAACGATAATAGACTAAATTATCGACAGTTAACGTTTGATTTCGCCTGGCGGTCAAACGGAGATTTGCAATCTTCAAGATGTTATGCTTTGAAACCCGGGCATTAATTCTACATTATTTGCGTGCATACGATATAATTTTTGATTTTAATATTCCCCGAGCCGATATTGTACGGGGAAACAGCTCGTGTTATAACAGGCAACAGCTTGAATATTTAACCACCTAGATCGTTCTTGATTGCATCGCCCCCAGATATCAATTACTATGGACTGTTATTCTACGCGAAAAACGGCGGAATAGTTAATGTGCATCCCATATACAAAGGAATTTCCAGAACGCTCACCATCTATTACAATAATTAAGATTTATGAATGCCATAGTTCGCGATTGCAGTTCGTCTTGTGGATTTTTGCTCCAGCATTACGAATAAAAACACGATTTCACTTGATTGACAGTTGTAACTATTGTTTATTTCAACGAACATTTCGATTGTCGTGAAAAGCTGTATTAAAAACTTTCGGTACATTGACATGTTCTGTTGGACATTGGACCGAAGACTGAATTCCGGAACTTTCCCGGACATCTCGGCCATGTGGCAACCTTACTAACAATGGATATTTCATTAAACCATCGAACTGAGATTTAAAGTGTATAGCAATTTGTTGAGACCGTCAAATACTTGTTTTGATTTTATGTGAGCTGAAGTTTGCTGCTGAAATGTTTATTTCGGTGTTGAGAAACTGGTGTCAAGTAAATTGACCCGGTGCATCCTATGCGTAAAAAATCTTCATTTTCACATTACTCTCTCATAAAGATGTTTTGAGTATATTTAAAAATAACTGTGGATTGGTAATATGAAATATAAAACAGTGTTTTAGCCCACAGCGTTTCCGTTCTCAATGTTTTATCGACGCAGCGTCTACTGAAAATTTGAAATTTATTTTTTCACATTTTTTACTTTGATGAATGCTGCAAGTGCAAACGAAACGTTAGTCAAGCTATGTAGTCAATCACATATGGCTTCAGTTAGCGATCAGTAAACATATAAGCTTAATTAGTATTTTGTGTTGCGAATATATTTGGTGGATCAAAATACTGATAGTGGTTTTGTGTTGTTCCAGGGCGTCGTTCAGCAGAGGGCTACCATGTGATGCGGCGGCGCGATGCCCACTGTGTCCGCGGCGCGTGAGCATCCGAGTCCCGGCGGCAACCGCACTGACACCCCCACCGACCCCCTCGGCCGCTCTGACGCTGACGCCCACGCCGCAGAGATGAGTCCAGAACAGGAGGCCAGTCCGCCGCCGGCTGCACCAGGTAGGTCATCTCTCATTTTCTATAGGAAAAACTGAGTCAATTAGATTCATAATTTTTTTTAAAATGATTGAAAAATCCATTCCAGCAATGAACTCAAGTAGCTCTTAGTACTTCCCACTCTGTAATGGTCCATTTTTTCGATTGCAAATTTTTATTCTTCATTATAATGAGATTACGATTTTATCAGATCCTCTCGCAGCTATTCTAATTAAACATTCTCATTTTTACTTCCTTTACGAATAGCCCCATCACCAATACACCGATTAAATTTCTCAAAACAGCAAAAAAAAATATTTAAGCCCTATTTAGTGCATGTAGCACTCCTTTTCAAATACATAGTATTACTCCATATTTGTCTAGGATATAATGATAATCTTATAACATTTTGTGGCAAATGGACATCAGCGTTCAATGCCATTCTACTACACACACACACACACACACACACACACACACACACACACACACACACACACACACACACACACACACACACACACACCCACACACACACACACACCAATACACCGAGTTTCAAAAATATTAATAGTACATTGATCTGACAGCATCCCACTTCCCAAATTTCATCAATCAAAATCGGTGATAAAAACTCTAACAAACTGATGAGATTGACAGATGAATCAATAGACAGATCGACCATTATGAGTGACATTTATTTTCGCGAAAGACTAGTAACTGTATACATACATAGAAACAACTCAGTATTCTTTAAATACTTTCCTATCACTTGTCTGATAATAACATTGATTCATCTCCGTTTACCAGATTATGAAATTTATTAACTGCTTCATTTTCTTACCCATGTATCGAGTTTATCATTTTCGCCGGAAGTTTCTGGACAATCTTTTAAATTTAAAGACTTGTCTGATAAAGATTTATTCATCGCCGTTTCCTTGTTACAGGTACGTCACCGCCCCCGCCACCGCCTCCTCCCCCCACGTCCGCGACGCGGTTGCCTTCTACGTCGCCGCACCAAGAGGGCGCCACCTCGGACGTAGAGCAGTTCTCGGGGAAGATCGTGTATAATCCGGACGGCTCCGCCTACATCATCGAAGATTCGGAGAGCGAGGGGGAGGCGCAGACAGGCACGGGGGGCGGGCAGATGCCTGCGGCGGCGGCAGACATGCCCGTGGTGCCCGCCCCCCTGCAGGCGGTCTACGTGTCCAGGCTCATGCATGCCAAGTCAGGGTAAGTAAAATACCTATATCTATCAAAATTTTGGAAATGCTTATCGTGATACCTAAGCTGGTTACTGCTTTAAATCTGCATAGCAGCTTGCTTGTCAAAAGGGTCATAAATCATTGGTGTTCAGGCTGATACTACAAGTTTATGTATGAAAGCTTGCATTGGAAATATTCACCTTTCTTGCATTCAATATTAGGTACTTGAATAGTCTCCAAGATAATTTAACACGGGATAGGGGGAGCGCTTTGGGAAATTTACCATTTTGACTTTGATCAGTCACTTAAAAATTATTGGTTCTAAAACCATTTGGCGTGCAAGAAGTGATTAACAACACTATCTGGAAAGGCCTGTATGTGCCTGAGAAATCGAAAACAACAACATTTATTTATATAACTGGGAATCCTGGATGGTTTAATCTTTGGAATATATCTGTGAGGCACCTGCCAAGTGATCTATGTCCCTTATGGACGTAAAGGTAGTGGTGTAGCTATCAGGAGGACCTAGGGGCAAAGCCCCACGGCACCAAGATGAGATAGGCGCCTCTCAAATGTTTATTATAGGCGCCAACGGATAGACATGCCCCTCTGCGCCAATATTTATAGCTACGCCACTGCTTGAAAGGCATGCAACCTATAAATGCGATTTACTAATATTTGGACAAAAGTATCATATATTAGCGGCAAGTATAACCATCGTAGATTATTTGTATAATAAGGCAAAACATTAGCAAGAAAATTGGATCGGTTTTACAGACCTCTGTTGCCACGTAGCTAATCTAACATAAATGAGTGTCCATAGTTTGTAGTTTATTCACAAAACAACATTGTTAGTAGATGTGAATGTCAATGAGATGTTCTTTTTGAACACATTTTTTGATCACCTGTACATGGGGCGAAATATTGTAAACCTACTAGACATCATTATCTTTTGTTTCAGTGTGCGGCAACCAGCTCACCCAACGGAACTGCCTGCGGTGCACAGTTACCGCGTGGTGGCGCTGCGAGACGCACGACCTCCGCGACCAGCTTCGGTGCCCGTGAAGCCCATACTGATGTGCTTCGTGTGCAAGCTGAGCTTTGGCTTCGCTAGGTCGTTTGCCAATCACGCGCAGGCCGAGCACGGCGTCACACTGAAGGAGAACGAGCGGGAAGTGCTAGCCGCCGACTGCTCGGCAATTTTGCAGTGCGTGGGGGTGGACAAAAGGCCCATGGTGTCGCTGCTTGAGCCGCTTGTGCACGACTCCCAACACCACCACTCCAATCAAATAGTTCCTGTTCATACTGTACAAAATCGAAACGAAGGTAAGGAATTGTGTGATTTTCACCTCCCATGATAGGCAATAGGAAATCCATTTATTTGTGTTGATTGAAGTCGTATCATCTATAAACCTTTGATCCTGGTAATCCCCCTTGTTTCTTAGATATAGATGATTGTTCACAGATATGCCACAAAAACATTCTCAATAGTTTTTTAGTACAATTTGGATTGCATTTTAGGGCATAGTTTACTTTTTTCTAAATTGGGCACATCTGTTGCGGTTCTAGTTTATCAAATACTATCACCTACTATTTTATGATAGCTGAATAAGGGCCATGAAGAATTACGAAAATGTTAGCTCCCTTGAAGGGTAACAGATAGTTCGACCCTGTATTTCACGTGCAATAGTGTAAGTTTAATGGGTTTAATGAAGATTTCCAGTTGATATGGTTGGTGCCCAACGTCAATGACACTTTATTGTTTGAAAATTTCTGGGGAAGAATCGACTGGGAATATCTGAGTGAATATATGGCAATTATATATCTGACACAAATATATTCACACTAGCATAATCAGCATATCTTTTGTAACTTAGACTTTTTTGTATTTAGGGCTTATAGACTCAAAAAGTCGTATCCACACATTTTCTGGTTATGAAACCATTTGTTGAATTCAAAATTTTGACCCAATCCTCAAGCATACTCATACCCCTTACTGAAAGAACGCTTTTCTTACTCATCTTAGTAACAAATTCTTCCTGGATAACTTTTTTGGCCATTGAAGGTGCCACTAGACATTTATCGCCTGGCACTAGACAAAAACATGTTTAAGAAATCAACTGACATAACAATAATTAGCGAGTTCTCTCATTGTTCCAGGTCCTTCGCCTGTAAGCGAGACCCCGCCATGTTCCTCGACCCGGACGACTCCGGGTAAATCTCCGTCACCACCGTTCGCCGCGCCACCCGCCTTCATGACTGGCACCACGATAGGTGTCTGTCCGGAACACCTTCAGGGCAGGCCGTCCGGAGTCGAATGCGCCCGATGCGAGATGATTCTCGCCTCCGGAAGGTAAGATTTTATAAGATATTGAACCGTATGATGTCGATCCATCATGCTCAAAAAACAGTTTGTACAAAAACTTAAAATGAAAGAATACAATAGAATATTTTCAATGTTTAGCTTACAGTGATGATAGAACATAATTAAATAGGCGCTTTAATACGCTTTAATTAAGATTAAAGCGAAACTCCGCACAAAAATACAAAACATTATTTGTGACAGCTACTGTAGGATTTATAAGGTTTTCAATCAATGTTTGAGGAGTTGCACCAAGTAAGATATTCAGAGTTACGATCTATTTCATACAATTTAATTTATAATATATGCATTCGCTTCACTTTCATTTTTATTGGTATTTGTTGCAATGTTATGCAATGTCAATTTTATTATTTCAGGTTAGGCCCTGCCGGTTTGGCGAACGTGCATAGCAGAAATTCATGTAAAACGCTTAAATGTCCCAAATGTAACTGGCACTACAAGTACCAGGAAACCCTCGAAATCCATATGAAGGAAAAACACCCTGAAGCGGAAACTAGTTGCATCTACTGCATAGCGGGACAGCCTCACCCCCGGTTAGCACGGGGTGAGACCTACACATGTGGCTACAAGCCGTACCGATGCGAGGTCTGCAACTACTCAACCACGACCAAAGGGAATCTTAGCATACACATGCAATCTGACAAGCACTTGAACAATATGCAGGAATTGCAGAACGGCGGGGCACCCAATCAAGAAGCCCGACAAGCCTCACCCAAAGCCCCGCCTTTGCACCACTCGCCTGTCAGCAGTGGCCACAAGCCTAAGCCCAGCTTCAGATGTGATGTATGTAACTACGAGACAAACGTCGCTAGAAATTTAAGGATACACATGACCTCGGAGAAACATACGCATAACATGCTGGTGCTGCAACAAAACGTAAAACATATGCAAACGTTGTCAGCACTGCATCACCAACAACACCCCCAGCAGCACATGGACAGCTTGTACGGAATGTACCCTGGACTGGGAGACAAGCCTGAAGCTGCTCTAGCTGATATGGCATACAACCAAGCATTGCTGATTCAGATGATGACTGGTGGGCAGATCCCTGGACACGCAGGTCCCGCGGATATGTCCGCACATTCCGACCTCGGACTGAATCCTGAAACGATGGAACCGCCTCCTGAACCGGCGGATCCCGATCCCGACAAGATATTTCAATGTTGTGTCTGCAACGTGTTCCAAACTGATAGCTTAGAGGAGCTGGGTAGGCATCTAGCACTGGATCGAACGAGACTGCGCGAACAAGAGATCCTGGCCGTGGTGGCCGGTCATTATGTCTGCAAACTATGTACATACAAAACAAACCTGAAAGCCAACTTCCAACTGCACTGTAAGACTGATAAGCACCTTCAGAGACTCCAACACGTGAATCACGTGAAAGAAGGCGGCCCTAGGAACGAATGGAAGCTGAAATACGCTTCAGCACCCGGGGGCGTGCAAATCCGCTGCAACGCTTGCGATTACTACACGAACTCCGCGCACAAGCTTCAGCTGCACGCCGCTGCTGGAAGGCACGACGCTGGAATGGCACTACTGAAGCACCTGCTGGAGCGGTGTTCGACGTTGAGTCAGAACCAACCACGCGTGTTCCATTGCTCGTTGTGCGGGTTTTCCTCGACCAATCGACTACCTCTGCTGCAGCACGTTCGCTCTCTGAAGCATCTGCATATGGAGCAGCTGCATCAGCTGCAAAGACGAGCCGAAGGGAAGGAGAATTCGCCGGAGATCGGGGAAGTTTTTCACGTCGTACCTGCACCTATTGACCACCAGCAACAACAGCATCAACCTCACCAGCTGACGCAAGGTAATGACTTGACATATGTTGCATGTTACACCCGATTTCAAAGTTCATTTTAGATTTGTTTTTCACCGCGTAATCTCAGTAACCGCTGTACCGTTTTGATTAAATTTGGCGAGGGATATGCTGCGGCCGAAGAATTCCGCGTACATAATCTAAGAAAACGACGCTGTGTGTGTACTTTTAGTATCATAAAATTTTTTACTAGACCGTATAAAAATCTAATCTAATACCAGATAAGGTATTTTTGAACCTGAAACTGTATTCTAACAGCATGGGAAGTAATGATTTGATCTACTTGAATGCATTATTTAGATAATATCTCCAATATTCCTCATCCTTTATATCAAGGTATAGCATAAAAAAACTAATCACGTTAATCTCTTCTTTCATAAAAAGTAAAAAAGTATTCACTTTCCGCAGTATTTTTCATTGCAATTTTTCAACATTCAAAATATATTTATGATAATATTATAATCACTCGATAGATGGATGGATGGATGGATATTACGACCAAATGAGCAATTTTCCTGTTCGTGCTTTTTTATTCTGGCTTACCTACCCAATTGATCAAAATTTGAGTCTATGTACATGGGTATAAGAAACAAATCTTATATTGGTTGGAAAGGCTTTCTGTGACAACGATGGATATTTTCTGGATCATTTGTGTACGTTTTTCCCAGGCTAGCTGCGACTGAGTAATATTTACGAAAATTAATATTTGAATTTTTTATTTATGATAGTATGGCCAGGAGTTATTCAGCCAAACCACTTGCGATATATTTTTTAACATATTAAACATAAAATAAAATTCATTCCACCCATAGAGCAGATGAGTGAAGGTCGTTTCCTATTTGTATCTTAGATCGAGCAGGAAACGCATAATCTCTTTTAAATGTAAATGCAGCTTCTATTGACCGTTTTAAAAAAATGCTAATACTTGCATTAAGGAAAAGATATTTTATCTTGTCGTTATTGACGGTTAAATAGATTCTTTTTTCTGGTCATCGATCAGGTACTTCGAGTGTAATATAAGACAGATGTTGTTTTGAAAGGTAATGCCAAATATCGCCACGCCAATAATTAGGTTCTTTTTTGTTAAATAACAGCAGGCTAAAACCAACAACGGGTGCTGTCTTTTGTTCCATTCGGCAGCATGAGCTCACGGTAAAAATATAACAAGAGGATAAGGAATCAGAAAATATACGCTAGAGAAATAATTCCCATCTATCATTCGGCTTTCAAAATATATTCTCGAGTAGTTTGATAACATATCTCAAAATTTACCATATAAATAGTAATTGTGTTTGATTGAATTAATACTGTACTTTTGATTAGTCAGTATTTATTATGAGAAACCTATGGAAGCAATGAGAAAAATGGATCATGTAGTGAACAACAAACTAAGTTTTAGAACAGCTTGCTTTATGATTTTTGTTTAATACAACACATTGATAATTTATAAAAAAAAAATTCTGCAAGCGGTTATAGTATGTTATGTCACATTTCATATGGAACTGATACACCGATAGTTATATAATTTTTATGAAAACTTGACTCAAATAGCGATTTGATTATCAGAGAAATGATATCCAAACAAAAGACCCCTAACGTCCGCTGATGTTTGGCATTAAACACCCGAAAAAGAAGCGAATCGGGGTGCCCAGTAATAATTACCTGAACCATGATATCGGCACACCGTTGGTGATGCCAGCCGCCATATGTGTCGTAATTACGGGGATTTTTTATATAAAAAAGAAAATATTTAGGCGGTGTGTATAATTAACCCCCGCGCGAGGCTAGCGTTGTTGGGGCGGGTCGCGTTTCGAGCCTCGGGCTGTCGGGAACAATGCCGGCCACAGACGATTGTTCTTATTGTCGCTCATCGCTCTCTGCTTGCCGAAGATGTACCGTTAATCCCTGTCATTATGTTAGTGTAACAATGCCGTATAGATTAGCAGTTTCGGGCTTTGGATGAGCTAAGTTTCGATTTTCGACGTTTGGTGCTATATGACAACTCAAGTAGAATCTACTATCAGTACTCAACAAAGATTGAGTTGCCTCTGTAAGATTAACAAGATTTTTCATTTTGAGATTGGCTTCATTTAAATAAATATTGGGAAAACGTTTTTCTGATGTTCTATGTATGCGTTACAATTGGTGTGTAGCATTCCTTTAAGTGTTAGATGCCCTTTATTCAATATCTTGTGAGACTAAAAATATATTATGTAAATGTACCACAAATGGTATGCATCATACAATATACATCTAACTAAATCGTGAAATGTCCATCATTTGTCACAGAATTGCGGGTAGTAAACAGTATTACCAGCCCTAACAATGGATAAGTTTAATATATAATAGCCATCACAATCTAACTACACAACATATTCTATAACTTTCTTTTTCAGAACGTCGAGATAGCGTAAACTCGGAACAAAGCCAACACGACTCGACCCGAGATCAAGTCAAATCAGAACCTCGTGATGAATTAGAAGAGCAGCAGAGCACTGAAGGTGGATCTCAACACCATATGTGTCCCTTTTGTGAGTACTCAAGCGATTCTGAAATGCGTATTCAAGCCCATATTTTGGCTCAGCACGGAACTAACAACGCTACACCGTCACAAGAACAACCTCTGCTCCACTGTCCACTGTGTCAGGATGCCTTCAAGGATAGAACGAGCTTGGAACGGCACGTCATGCAGATTCATTCTGTTAATAGCGAAGGTCTGCAGAGATTGTTGATGCTCGTGGATCAAAGTCATTGGTTGAACCAGTCATCGAGAACTCCCACGCCTAATAATTCTATGCAGATGCAGCAAACAGTATCACCTACATCTGTGTCTTCCAAGGAGTCGAATAAGTTTGAGAAGAGTGATCCTAGTCACCAAGACACTGAACCAGACCTTCTATCGCCAACCAGTGACGACAATCCTGAAGAATCGGAACGATGCGGAACGTGTTTCAAGACATTTCGGAACATCGATGAGCTATGCTACCACCAGAACGAAACTGGACACTTGGAGATCAAGCAAACACCAAGCGGTCCCGGGTACGTCTGCTGGAAGAAAGGTTGCAACCAGTTTTTTCCAACAGCGCATACTCTCCAGATGCATTTCAAGGAAGTTCACGCCAAAAATTCGATCGCGAATATGTCGGTGTCGGAAAAACACGTCTACAAGTACAGATGTAACCAATGCTCTCTAGCTTTCAAGACCTTGGAGAAACTCCAGCTCCACTCACAGTATCATATGATACGAGATGCCACGAAGTGTGTTTTGTGCGGACGCAGCTTTAGGTCTTTGGTGGCCTTGCATAAGCATGTTGAAAGTGTGCACTCTGAGCTTACTGATGAGGAACTGAACGCCTACAAGACAAGTCTGATGAATAATCCATTGTTGTTGGCAGGTTTGCAAGGACAAGTGTTGGACAGCTCCACCAATGAAATTCTGAAAAAGGAGTCCTTGCGCAGCGAAGAGGAATCTGGGGAATGTGACGACAGCAAAGAATTAAGCACTAGTCAGTCATTAGAGGATAGCAATCAAAACGATGGTGAGAATTCAGATGACAGCATCATCTACAAAGACCAGCAATTCTTAGAAGACTACCTGAACTCACAGGCAATCGCTGAGGACAGTTACAATGACCCAAATAGAAAATACAAATGCCATCGGTGCAAAGTAGCATTCACAAGACAAAGCTATTTAACCGCCCACAATAAAACCCTTTTGCACCGAAAAGGTGAGAAACTAAGCTACCCTATGGAGAAATACCTGGACCCGAACCGCCCTTACAAATGCGACGTGTGCAAGGAGAGCTTCACACAAAAAAATATTCTACTCGTGCATTATAATTCGGTGAGTCATTTGCATAAATTGAAGCGCGCTATGCAAGAGCAGCAGAATAATAATAATAACCCGCCTATATCTCCGATAACCAGTGGGGCACAGCCACAGAATTTGACGTTAACACCGAAAAGCACATCATCCGAAGAGGATGATAAGAAGAAATATCGGTGCAATATCTGTAAAGTAGCCTACACACAAGGCAGCACGTTAGATATTCATATGCGCAGCGTGCTCCATCAAACGCGGGCGAGCAAGTTACAAGATTTGGCGATGGCCGGACAGATAGACTTGACAAAACCATTAATCGAACAACCCGATGCCATGCAGTCTCCGAAGCAGCCTAGCCCGACGCCAGGTAGTGGGGACAAACAACCCTCTCCTACCACCCCACCATCACCTGGCCTCTCAGGTAGCCAGCAGCCGCAGGGGATGATGAGCCTGAGTTGTCCGAAGTGCGGCGCGCAGTTCACCTCGCAAGACCAGTTGAACGCTCACCAGCAGTTGTATTGTATGTTCGCCTCGCCTATGGCGATCTTCCAGGGGGTGCCGGAACCGGGTCAGGCGAAATCCCCACCACCTGGTGCCACGGATCAGGACGCTGCCGCCGCGATTCGGTTGAACTTGCCCAAGAAGACGGGCTCGCATATGTACAAACACCTACTGGAAAGCTTCGGGTTCGATTTAGTGATGCAATACAATGAAACACACCAACGGAGGCAACGGCAGCAGCGCGAAGCGGAAGAAAAAGCTGCCATGGAAGCGAATACCCCTCCGTCTCCGAAGGAAGAAGAACCGGCCGCTATAATGGAAGCAGCGCCTGCTGCGACAGAGTGTGAACTGACTGACACCAAGCAGACCACCGAAGAAGATGTCACGGATAGCGACCTACCCGAAGTAAGTAAATCTACGTGCCAACATTGCAATAAAGAGTTCTCTAGTGTGTGGGTGTTAAAATCTCACTGTGAAGAAGTTCATAAAGATTTAGTGCCACTTGAATTCTTAGAAAAGTATGCTCAACAGTTCAAAAACGAGTACGAAAAGAAAACCGTGGTGGTGACAGCAGCGACGTCGTCAACAGTGAACACTGCTCCGAGGTCCACGACGCCCAGTGGGTCTACGCCCACGACAATGGCAGTGCCGGTATCCACGAGCCCTGTGGAGAACACTCCCAATCCAGAAAAGGAAGATGAATCCAAGGAGCAACTGCACCAGAAGCTCAACATTCCCCCGGAAGCCCCATCCACGCCGACGTCTTCTACCACACCGGCGAGCAGTACAGACTCCTTGCCGGCTAATATCCAGGCCATGATCGCGCAAAGCATGGCCCAAAATCCGATGGCCTTGGCCCAGCAGATGTCTGAGATGCAGGCCGCGCTGAATGTGATGCAACTGCAACAGTTGAACTTCAGTCCTATGATGCAGATGATGGGCATGGGGCTTCCACTGGGTCTGAATGCGCTAGCAGCGATGAACCTGCAGCCCCCATTGGTGCCGCTCATGATGCCACCGCCGCCCTATGATCCCATGTCTCAGTTCGGGCCTCAGGACCAACAGACTTTGTTGGCCAAGCAGCAACAGGCCATGATGCAGCAGCAAGCGGTGAGTAATTTTCGTAATATTTTCATTTGCTATGAATATGCGTTTTCGTGAATAGTCTTATTTTGGTATTATTACAGCGTATCAAACTATGCAAAATTGTGGGATATACCTTTTTATTGACTTTAACAGAATTGGGAGTGAGCTTTCACTATTTTTTGTCACAAGGCTTTCATTTAGCGGTTACCCTATTCTACATTCTCTAGTAGTCGGCTTAATGCTAAACGATATGACCTTGTTTAGTTAATAAAGATCGTAATAATTTTATTCTTGGTTCTTTAGCTATGACCATATACTGAAAACGTCAATTTCTTAATCATAAATTTTATTCTATTGAATGATCCATATTATAGATACCTGTTTACTGTCATTCTTTTCAAAATGATCCGTCAAAACTTCACGTTCTTATAAATAATATTTTTGGAATGTATAGTCACGCAAATATACTTATGACATCAGATATTGTTCCGGTAATGTTGTGATACGATAAAATGCATCTGTAGTTTTAGATTATTATTTGAAATTTTAGTTACAGCACTATAAAATCTGTAACGTATATTTATACTTCTACTTGGTATAATAAACCTCTACCAATCGCTAACGATCCCTTCGTAGCCTCAAAAAGCCAGTTTATTTCTTGAAAAAGTTGGCAGTTGGCCTGTTTAGCATGCTTTGTATGCCGAACTTTTCAGTTCAAAAGGCAGTTTAAGATTCCAATTTTATATATACATACTTGGGCACCAAATGGTGGAATATATTAAATCCCTCCAATTTGAAGTTGAAACCATGTGAATACTATAATTGTGATGATAGTCCTCGAACATAAGGAACAATTTATTATTAACGGTGGAACAGTTCCTATGAATGATTGCTTTTGTGATTTATTTAAATCGTTCTGCAATACTTCCTAATGAATTAATCATTAAATCTTGTCTTATCGAATAGTTATGTTAACAAAAACTAATTACTTCTAGATTCTAAAGGACGAGACCTTAAAGTGTCAAATATCTACTTCGTCGTACTTTTCCTGAATTGATATTCGTTATAAATATTGTTTTTTAGAACCCGTTTAAGAAAATGTAACTGATTATCTCGGTAAAAGCGAAGGTGAGTTTCTACAAACGATATCTTCATAACCTGTAAGTTTTCAAGTTTATGATATGTATCATCAAATTGAAACGCCAATCCTCATACGCCGACTTGCAGTAGGTAAAGAATAATTATTGCAGGTTTTAGAAACAACTTGAGCTGACAGGTATTTCCATTTAAGTAAGCCTTTAATTGAATTAATTTATAAACAGAAGTTGCATAATAAACGAATACTAATATTGTTATAAAAATCCATATCTATTGTCAGCCATCATCAATAAAAGCCAGCAATTACCGAGAACAAAACTGCTATAAATTATCGACGTGTATTTTTTCACCGATTTGTCGGGTAATTAGTTGTGACGTATAAAATACCCAGTGTTTTTTCGCGGCGACGAAATGTTAGATTCGTGATTTTATTAATGCCGTTATGTAAGTGGACGCAGCATTATCATAGTTGGCATAGGCGTAGAGAACAGATTTTATACCTACTTCTTGCTTTGGTTTAATATTGTCAGACAGTATAATCAATTGTAAAATTTTGAACACCCACTTTCGTCAGTTTGTTTGTGTGTTGAATTTATTGCATCCACTTAATGTCCTTAAGTGCTACATGGATTCTGATGGGGTTGTTTAAACTTGGGTGCAGTGGCAGCGGAGATATCAGAAAAATTGGGATGATATCGTTTTTGTATATTTTTCAAGGTTTTTATCATGTTTGAGAGTAGTCAAAACAACTTTTAAGGGTCGAAGGCATCTTACAACTTCAAACTTTAATCTTGTTAAAGTCAATATACGTCAATAAACCAAAATTTACGATTTTCTTGCGTTACGTAATAGCTTGATGAATATGGGGCTGACAGCAACCAAAAGGTTAGACTTATCAAACATTATTCCATAAATCGCGACACCGCACGGTGCAATAATTTGTCATTCCATAATTTAGTTGAATGTTCGGACTGTACTTTCAGATACGTAAATTCAAAGCACTATAAAATTTTCACTAACTTCATTACATTAGAAAATTAGTATTTTTCAATGTAAATATCATTATTACAACGTGAGAAGTACTGATCGTCATATTTACAATTACAACGTTCCAGCATTTTCCTTTAGCGTATTTTGAAACATAAATTATATCACCCTTTTGTAACGCCTTTGGTTGAACAGTATTTCTAATTAACGGTATCACTCCAACAGCGAATTGTAATAATAATGGATGACGCTCCCAAGTGGCTCTAATAGAAAAAAGTGAAATGTTAATTTAATAAGTAGAAGAATTATTTTCTCTCAATGATCGATTAAGGATGGCCTCTAAAAAAATAATTGATTTGAATTGTAAATTTTGGAATGTACAGGGTGTGGCTGTGTCGTAATGCAAACGTTGTAACAAAACATAAGGCAGTAGATAAATAATGTAACATTAAATAAGTAATAAGTAGATTCCAGTGAGAGTACTCTCATTGCAAATTACTTGTCAAGAAATTCAAGCTAGAATATAGGTATCAACATTTACCATATATAGTATGTGTCGATAGTTCGAATATGCAGATAAAAGGATTGTGTATTTAGCACACAGTTTCACAAATAAAGCTCTTTCCCTTTCAGTGGACGGAAGATCAATAGCTCCGTTTTATAATTTTTTTTTTCATAACAGAGAGGTCGTTGAACCTGAGAAACAATACTCTGGTAAAGCTTTGGAAAATTTGATGTATGAAATCACTTCACGCAGTTTCAGAAGTTACAATCTCAACAACTAGTCTAGGTTTTGAAGGTCGACGTAGATACTAAACATCCACAACAAATGTTAGTGCATGCTTCAGTGAAGGCTTCCTGGAAAGAATGTAGAGGTGTTACATCGAAATATTTATGGTGTGTAACAAACTGGTGTTTGTTGTATGATTCATAAAAATATGCAAGTAACTTTGATTTGTTGATTTTAATCTGTAGTGTTACTTGGAGAACTAAAAAGCTGCTAATACTTATGCTAAATCCCTGGTACAAGATATTAGACCACGCTTTCGAGTTATGTCCTCGTTGGAGTCGACAGGGTAAGACCTAAGACCAACGCCATCCGCTAAAACTTAAACGAAGAAGCACCATTAACATCAATACAACGTCGCTTGTCGCCTGAAAATGTAATTCTCCTACCATTGTAATGAATGTAAATACGATGAATACCTCAGTAGGTAACAATACCCCGTAAACCCTAAATTCGTCCGCAGATTCCGAGAAAGAGGAGTGCAGGTGTTCAGAATTTAAATACAGTTTCAAATAAAGCATTTTTACCTGTATGGCCATGCGACTATGCTCGGATCTTTTTTGTCAGCAGTAAAAACTGGGACTGTTTACTCTCGTTTGCCAATATAACCCATCAGAGGGTTTTATTGTTACCTACTTGTAAATTAAGATCATACGTTTTTTGGGGCAGTTTCTATTTTATTATTTTATATGTTCAACTTGGAAAAATAAGAAAATAGGTTGCGGTTTTTTGAATGTCAAAATGAAGACATTTTACTCTAATTCATTTTTGGGAAGCAATTGCAATGTCACAATGTCATGACTTGTAATTGTTTTATAGAACCCGCGATTCTTCTAGTCCTGGAAATTCGCGAACAAATTTCTACACTTATATGGTATATTGGCATCAAGAGGTTTATGACTGTACCTATCAAAAACTACTGGAAATTTTCGTTACTTACCAAATATTTGAACAGTTCCTTAATTAATTCATTAAACTAAAAATTAATTTAATTTGCATTGTGTTAATATATGTAAAAGCAAGGTTTACAAAATACATAGAAGTTAGGTCACTCTCTTCAAATCCTTTGATGGCGAGTTATTGATTTTCCGTCTGTTATTAATTTTGAAATCAGATGGAGTTAGAAATCTTATGAGAAACGTTGTCTGATAATTCAGACACATCATTGATATAAATACCAAAAAAATGGTGATTTGCTGTGCCTTATGGTAGCGCGTAATTATCCGGTCTGAACTGTATTCATAATATGAACCAGCATAAACTGGAAGCAACTTTCTTCTCAAAGTCATCAGTCTTCAGTTCATGTTAATAACAGAGGAGTACTTGAATTAGTGCTACTTGAACACATCCAACTTACTAATTACTTGTCTAAATCAGTTACATCCTTGTAAGCAAAGACCTGTCTAAATAGTATAATTACGACTAATTGCCACGTCTAGAGCCTCGTATTTTAAAAGAATGTCCCAAATTTTCTCATCAGCCAAATAGAAACTCGAGATACGCTTAATTCACACCTACTTACGAATTTAAAACGCCTACAACGACAAGGCAAAGTGTAAAAAATTCTTAATTTATTAATATAACATTTTAGAAATGATTATCATACAATCGGTAATTTGTTATAGTATGCTCCGGAGTGTTTGGTAGTTGAACAACGTGTGAATATTAAATTATTAGAACAATAATTTTAAGTAACCATTCATTCTGTTTTTGCTTGGAGAGGGTGCGCACGTCGTATGTTTAAGTAATTAGACATAAAGGTTAACTCTGCTCCTTATATACAAGAGGAGAAATAAAATTGTTTTCACTGATACAATGCATGTATTAATATTTATATTGTTTGATGTCAAAGAATGTACCGACCTTTCATTCATAATAGCAGCTGCAATAGATGCTATGCCAGTAGATATAACCAAAAATTGCATTGAAATCAGATTCAGATAGTGTCAAATAGTTGATCATAGACTAGAATGATAGCATGAACGCTTTTTTAAAATGATTGATAATAACCCATGAATCTTCTTTCCTCCTCTTAGATTCCGGATGGTACGTGAGTCGAATACCTCCGTGTCTCAGATTTTAGTTATAAATTTCCACATTACCTCCGTCTCGAGTATTTGAAACTACAATTCAACATGATCTTTAAACCTATGAAAAAAAATCTGGATTTATTGCTTTAAATCCATAGCATTAATTAGAAAAAAAAATTTCATTAACTTATTTATGATTTACAAACAATCTTGATCTGGAAATTCATTTGATTTCATGAGTAAATAACTTTAAATGATCTTTGTTATGCTGTATAGTTTGTCGGATATTAACTATGAACTCACTCTAACATTCATTTTCCTCAACAACAAAAGATGTGTATTTAATTATTGCAGATGATAGATATCACATCATTACAGACCAGTATAAAAAACTATTTTCCATTCCCTTCTTGGTAGAACGCCACATGAGAGGACGATATAAAAATAGTTAAATTATTTTTTTAAACAACCCTAATGTCTCGAAATACGAAATATTAACTTGTAATAGATATTTTTACAATATCTGCCCCTTCCTTTAAAGATCTCTAACCACGCTTATGTTTGTGCGGGTTATTCTATCATGGAGGCACTTGAAATGGTATGACGTTATATTTTATATGGTTCTGATGTTTATACTTGATCAAGTTTTTACTTGGCCCTACAAAAACAGGAATGACTGGATTATATACGTACATGCACATAGAAATAATATTGATTAGGTATTCTGAGGGCTAATGGAACAGTGATGATGTTTGAAGAAACCAGGATAAGACACGAATGTATGTAATTAACATACATGGCGTGTCAGTTTTTACCTATGTCATAGCAAATTGGCTTTGTATTTATCACTGACAGTTAACGATCATGTTTTAATAAATTTTCGATTCGACAACACTGAATTGTAGATAATGCGCTTGGCAGTTAAAATCGTTAACAAGTCACTTATTTTTTCACGTTCCGAACACACGAAAGACAAACGATTACCATAACAATAAAGAAAAATGCAATCACAGTAGCATCATTGCACACTGACTCAAAATATACTTCATGTAGCTACTTCCTTAACGGATTTTGAACAACAATTTGTTTTTTGCATTGGTGAACAGTAGTTTACCATTTATTTATCATTTATTGACATTTGGCCCCGGTTGCTACAAAACATTACATGATTTTTCACACATTTGCCTTCAAAGTGCAGAATTGATAATGGCCATTGTTGTTATAACGATATCAGATTTTCTACAGGTCATACTGAATGAGCCTGCGTCTCTCGTTTTTTATGTTGATTTTTTAAAGCATTCCTGGTTCAGTTTTACAATGGCAGACTCATGAAATATCTAAAAAAAGTATCCCTCAAGAAAGTTCCGACTACGTTTATGACTACGCTCAAAACAGAAACACCTTCGAGCGCGTTATTCCTATCTGTCGATTGTTGTTTCACTTTGATCCGACTGTGATGATTATTTTAATTGCTATTTGTAAGAGATGTAGCCTTGTACCGTGATAATGATCGTAATTGATTTATTACCAATTTGTTGAAATTTATTAAGGCTACATATGCTTTACTGACCGGCTATGAGGCTACGAAGATCGCATAAATCTGTGAATATCGACAATATAACGACGACGACGACGTGAATTTAAGGCAGAAACTGCTAAGAATAAAAAGTAATTATTTTTGTGTAGCATTTTACTTTGGATGCTGAAATATACCCGGGGAAATTATTCTTCAAAATTAAAGAACGTATATATTTTACTATACTTTTATCTTGTATGCTGCACTTGTCTATTTTCTATGTTTAAACAATTTTATTTAGAATTAATACATAATTTGAAGTTTTATTAAATCGTTCGACTCAGGGATTGATGTATGTTCTTAGATTCGTTCTAGGATGTAAAATGCATTCATATTTCATTCACACCACGTCAAAACACAGGCTTTGTGCAAGAACTTTAATTAACTGCTTCATAGATTGGTGTTTATGGTGTAGCAAAAGTTAATAAACTTGATATCCATAAGTTCTGTTGAATATAACAGACCGTTTATAATCAAAACTAGGCTTGATTCATTAAACATAGTACCAATACCAAATTCCAAAAACTTATATCAAGTTCTCTGCACGAAAATGATAAAACCTATAAAAGGTAGTTCGGATGGTTTCTGAACGGTTCTCCTAACTTAAATGGCGTGAAAGTATGAAACGTTAAGTTTAATCACCTCAAGACGTTAGTCTCATTAAGATATATTCTTGACTATGCTATATGTAAAAATACTGTGTGTGTACAACCACACACACTGATAAACCTAAAATCCTGTGCTTGGTTTGATTGGTACTTCGTCTAGTGCTTACAAAAATCCACCTGTGTTGTTCATAAATGATGTTAATTTGTTACATACTTAAAAACAATATTACTAGATGGAAATGACACAAAGTTGAAACCTCAACTACTAGGACTGGTTGAATGGCGGGCTTAGAAGTGATTGGTAATTTCATGTGGTTTATTTTGCCAGTACTAAGCAAATATAAACTTGCTACATCGTTACATCTAAGTTAGTAGCTTGGTACCAACAATATGACAAGATTAATAATAATAATAAGATTTTAATATCATGCATCTGATTAAAAATTTCGATACCCAGTACGCCATCTTCAGTCGTTCATGAAATAGCTTCATCCCTTATAGCAATATGACGTCAAACAATTTTTTTTTCAGTTTATCTGATACTTTTAAAATCCTCGTTTGACCAGTTGTTTTTTCTGCAGGCCGTCAACGCTGCAGCCAATCAGAAACGAGCACGGACCCGTATCACCGACGACCAACTGAAAATCCTGCGGGCTCATTTTGACATCAATAATTCTCCATCCGAAGAACAAATCCACGAGATGGCGTCTCAAAGCGGCTTACCTCCCAAGGTCATCAAGCACTGGTTCCGCAACACGCTTTTCAAGGAACGTCAACGCAACAAGGACAGTCCTTACAATTTCAACAACCCGCCTTCAACCACATTGAACCTGGAGGAGTACGAGAAGACTGGCGAGGCGAAGGTTATGCATTTAAACAGTTCTGGAAGTAGTAGTGAGGAAAATAAACCTATTAAAGACTCTCCTCACCATTCCCACAACGAAATCAAAACTGAGATGAAAGAAGAACCGATGGAAGAGCAACCTCCGCCAAAGTATGAAGAGAAGCAGCAGGAATGTATTGAAGAAAAACCTAATGTGTTCAACTTACCGTTAAATCTTCAGCCTCCTCAAAGCCCTGTAACCTCAATAGCCAGTTCTGACAACCAAAGTGTCTCGCAACCCAGTACACCAAATAACCTGACTCTCACATCTATCATAGCTTCTCAACTTGGTGACACTATCACAACTAGCACTCCGACCTTGAACATGACTAACATGAGTACTCATCATGGATTGACTAGCCCTATGCTACCGCCACCAAAGCTAAATCAACAAAACTTTCCCAACCCCAATAATCTACAAGGAATGCTGCCTCTTACCCCTAACAGGTGTCTGAGCCCAAGCAGAGAGTACAGCAATCCTGGAAGCAACTCCGGATCTACTGGAAAGCGAGCAAACAGGACAAGATTCACTGATTACCAAATCAAGGTTCTCCAAGAATTTTTCGAGAACAACGCGTACCCAAAAGACGATGATCTCGAATATCTCTCAAAACTTTTAAGTCTCAGTCCAAGGGTGATTGTTGTCTGGTTCCAAAATGCCAGGCAAAAAGCTCGGAAAGTGTATGAGAACCAACCTGCAGCTGATCCAGCACCTGGTATCCCTGACGAAAGCGGAGCTAATCGGTTCCAGCGAACACCAGGCTTGAACTACCAATGCAAAAAGTGCTTACTAGTATTCCAAAGATACTATGAACTGATCAGGCATCAGAAGACACACTGCTTCAAGGAAGAAGATGCAAAGCGATCTGCTCAAGCTCAAGCGGCAGCTGCCCAAATTGCTGCTGTTCTCAGCTCAGAAGACTCGAATTCAAGCACTACCGTAGAGCAATCTCAACAACATCAAACACCACCTCAGCAGCATCAGTTGCCTCCACAAGCAGGAATACAACAACAGCAACAACAACAACAACCTGTACAGCAAAATCCAGCACACAGTCCTTCCTCTCAGCCAAATCCTTCCACTACCCCAACACCAAATCAAAGCCAAAGCAGTTTCGCTCCCACGTCTCCATCCCCTTCAGAAACGAAAGAAGGTACTTTCCAATGTGACAAATGCAACCTAGTTTTCCCACGATTTGAACTCTGGAGGGAGCATCAGTTAGTCCATCTAATGAATCCCAATCTATTTCCGCCATCTTATCCGCCAGATTCTCCGTTTGGAATTCTGCAGCAACATGCTCAGCTTCAACAACTGAACTCAAACCTAGGAGATCTAAGTAAACCGCAGAATAATACTCCTCAGCAGAATATACCCCATCCTCTAATCAACATGTTGAACAATGTTACTGGTCAAAAAAGAAAGGTCGAGGAGTTTGAAGGTGAAAGTGATACATCTGATCAACCGAAGGATAAAAGATTGCGCACAACTATCTTGCCTGAACAGCTTGACTATTTGTACCAAAAGTATCAAATCGAAAGCAATCCTTCGAGAAAGATGCTGGAAAATATTGCCAGGGAGGTCGGATTGAAGAAACGAGTTGTGCAAGTATGGTTCCAAAACACCAGAGCTAGAGAGAGGAAAGGCCAATTCAGAGCCCATGCTCAAGTGATTAACAAGCGATGCCCATTTTGTCCTGCATTGTTCAAAGTTAAATCAGCATTAGAATCTCATTTATCAACCAAGCATGCTGATCAGTGTGCTAGAGGGGAGATAAACATTGACGCTTTACCTGACGAAGAGGCTAGCCTAGAATCCGCGCCAAGTTTGAGCTCCGGAGGTGACAACAAATTCCAGCAGCAACAGAACCCAAACATGATGCCACCACTTTTTCCATCTCTTCATCCAGAAATGGAGAACAATATCAAGAAGTACTACGAGGAGAGCATGAAGAGATATATCAGCGAACTGCAAGCTCAGGCTTCGTCTTCGAACGGAGATAAGAGCGAAATCAAGTCAGAAAAAGGGGAAAGTGGTGAGATACCTCTAGACCTCTCCAAACCAGTAGATCTGTCGAGACCCGTCAAAGTGTCTATGGACCACGAGCGCAATATCTGTGATCCCGGGCCTCTGACCGACCTCAGCGAACGATCTCTATGCGACGAAAGAAGCGATTCCATGTCCGAAACCACTGAGTTTTTTGATGATGAAAGCAACCCTACATCACCTGCCAGTAGCACACAAAGTAATTCGCAACGACAGGCGAATAACAGTGGCAACTCGTCAGGTGGTGCCAAGAGGTTTCGGACCCAAATGTCTGCAGTTCAAGTCAAAGTGATGAAGACGTTGTTCCATGACTACAAAACGCCGACGATGGCTGAATGCGAGAGTTTGGGTAGGGAAATAGGGTTGCCAAAAAGAGTAATACAAGTGTGGTTCCAGAACGCAAGAGCCAAAGAAAAGAAAGGCAAAATGGCATTGCAGAAAGTTTTAGGCGCTCCTGAGTCAGATAATCCTCCAATGCCTGACGATTGCAAGTATTGTAATTTCAAATACTCGCACAAGTACTCCATTCAAGACCACATCTTCACAAAGGCTCACATTGCGAACGTCAGAGCGCATCTGGAGAGCCAGCAGAACAAAGAGCAGCTGGGTGCCGAGACAGAGTTCACTGTCCCTCCACTTCCTGGAGCATCTGGTGCAGTCAACGCGGACTCCACGACGAGCCCACAACAAACCATGAACAACAACACTCACCTGCAGCTTCTGCAGATGGCTGGAATGCAGTCCATTAAGCGGGAACAGGAGGATAACTCAGAAAATCTGTTCCAGCAACTGTACGCTTTGGGAAACAACGCCAACTTCGGCGTGCAGAACCAGTACGTCCATCATGCGATGTTTGGGGCTAATGGTGAGTACAGATTTGATTTCTCTAGTTTTAGTAGTGGAATCTGATTGCTTAAATAGATGTTCGCAGATTTGGTGTTTTATAATTGTATATACCGCTCATTAAAATTGGAATACTTACTGAACAAAAATGAGCGCAGATGACGGTTGGCAATTTTATTCGTTATGATTTCACTCGTCTATGAAAAATATAAAAAATAGCTGTGCTGTACTGCATATTTTATTTTATTTAATTGAGATAAAGTTATCCATTCCAAGGACATATGTGTAGAATTTTCAAACATAAAAAAAATGTAGGCGCGTCTTTCAGACAAGATACACGTTGATATCAGAAACGGGGGATGAACATTTATATTCTTATTGACGAATTACTGTTGAAAATAATTTTTATCGAGGATGTGTACTTGGGATACTAACAAACTATTTCAAATCTGTAATCTTCAGCAAAGCATTTTATTTATATTCGAAATTGCAGCAGTTAGAAGAGCTCAATAATACGCTCTTTTAGTTTAGATTCTTATGCAAAAATACTAGAGGAACTAAGAGCAATTTACTGTATTTTACTCTAAGCAATTCGCTTTTAGTTAAACGAGATAGATTTGAGAAAATGGAATAACTTTAATATTTTTCCGAAATTAAAATGAGACGATGTTACATGTAGTTATCAAATATGTTCAACCCAGTGTGTCTTTAGAAAAGTACTATGAAGTTGTTAGATTCAGGTACTATACTGTTTGAAAGATAATGTATTGTAGAATTTTATTAAGAAAACAAAGATCGTCACGATACTCAGTGAAGCTTTGAAATCTAACGGAAAAAAGACTATCTACACTCAAACAACTTCGAAAATGCTCAAGTATATTCACTTTTGAACACATTTTTTGATGCTTGATTAGTAAGCATTGAATTCTTCGAAACTATCAAATACATATTATTCTTGACACACTGTATCGAGCGTAAGAGAAAATAGGCAGGAATCAGTAATATCCGGAAATAATATACAATTAACAAACAAAAAATGTTTATCGGAAAACTAATAGTAACGTAAAAGAAACAAAATCTATTAAACAACCGACCTACAGGTTATGAACAATGGATTGATTAACTGAACACGTCTCGTCCGACGGTCAAAATGGAAAGTCGCCCGATCGTAGTAACATAAGAACAATAATAAATTCAAGCGTCTCCTTTATTATAATTTTAATAATGTACAAGTCGAATAAAACGGACAACTGCCATTGTTGCTGTATGTTAATTATTTAGTTGTAATTTACGATCAACGGTATCGATCAGTATGATTGGTTCTGGGGCTATGGCGATAAATTACACGAACAAAAGACGGAACGAGAAAGTCGCATGTGTCTTTTTTACCCCACGCTGCTGGCGCATTTAGTTCAGTGGAAATAGGGTGTTACATCTTTGGGCGTAATTAAAGTTTTTTTCTTTTTCTGTTCTGTTTTAGTAACAACTACTCAAAAATAATCAGTGTCGTTCAAATTTTAAGATTGTACATTTTTTTATTATAAAATATTTGAGTTACCTCATACAGTTTGAATATTTTTCAAATACAATTTCCAAAAGTATCAGCCCCAAAACACACCCAAATCTTTATTTCTACACTGCTACCATTGCGTGAGAAGTATCGCATGAACCTAATAGCGGTGGTTTTATCTCTTTAGTTTCCGCATCAATAAACGCAGGTGTATTGCTACCGTGAAATAGAATTTAGATTGTGTATCTTTGGACGTTTTCAAATGATTCAAAAATTAATATATCTCATTTCTGTCGGTCTCTTTGTCAGCCTGTCTGTCTGTCGTATATTTGTCGTCCTTCCGATAATCCCTGTCCTCTCTATAAATTGGAATCCACTTATTTGATCTGATGACATTTTCACAGTAGGTGAAATCTGAGGCCAGGACAAAAAGCATTATAGTTCTTGAAAATTGATCCAGTGACGGCGCAGTAATTAAATAGTTGTAACTATAACTAGGAAGAATATAATATATAGAGTAATAATTTTAAAGGCAGAACTTCATTGGTGTTTTTTAAAATGTGCATATTGAAGAATATTCGATTGACAATCTAGTATAAAAAATGTGCTTCATACGAGCATAGATTGAATCTTTCTCTGTGCCTTTAGTGTCAGTTCGCTCGTGATACTCGTACTTGGAAAACTGTAACAATTTCAACGGAAGGTTTTTGACAGCTTCTTCAGTCTTTCATACATATATTTTTCCTCCTTCTTGGCAACATAACGTCTCCTAGAAATATATCTACAAGATTCAAGGATTAGGTGCAAAAAATTGTAACTTATCGTCCCGTCTTTAATAGCTTGATTTTTCCCTTCATAGTTTGTGCCTATTTTTACTGAACTGTTCTGTTCCTTTTTACCCCACTGTTCCGCATGCTGCTGTCGATGCATTTAGATTGAACCCATAAAAAATGCGGTATAATGTATTTGTGATACGGTCTGTGACTCATATCGGTATAGGGAAGGATTTTGGACAGATTCCTACTACAAATTGATCGATAGATTGGTATCGTGTTACTCCTGTATTCTTCTATGTGTAGTAAATAACGTATGACTCCTGTACTCTGTGTGGATACCAATATAATGAAAAGATGTGTTCTTCGTAGATCTTCTAGAATAATATTTGGTGTTTTTTAATTTATTTTTGAAAGCATACTGGATTTTCAATTTGACTCTGATATTCTTCACACATATCCTGCTCGAACTGCCTTTTCTTAGTTAATATGTGTATAGGTAGTTTGAATGATGTGATAGTGTGTGTGATTGACACTTGGAATGCAATGTTTTGATAATCTGATCTGTATAAATGAAGATATCTCCAGGAAACCTGAATGATATTAGATAGAAGCATGTCAATCACAAGGCACAGTGGTGGAATTTACATATGCTGGATCACATGACAGGTGAAACAATTAATTTTAGTACATTTCAAAAATGTTCAGCTCACTGGATTTTTTTTAATATGCGCCATAATGATTAGGAAGTGCAAACATAAATTTCATACTTTTTTTGCTGTGCACAAATAAATTATTGAAACATACAAAATTGATATGGAAATACCGCACCATTATCATGAGAATGTGTATGTATGAGCGGCTAAATTATTATCACCAAAATTCTCGGTTTCCTAACAGTCAGCTGAAGACTACCCACTTCTCATACCCCAACTAACTTTCGTGCTTGGCGTTACAGGGTAAATGGATATCTGGGAGCTCACTTCGCGTTACGAATTCATATGAGAAATAAGGAAGGGGGAATGAAAAATTAATTCTTATTTCTCATTTCCGAGGGTATCTTTCGTATAACGATTCACGTAGCCTAGCTGGAAATTGGTATTTTACGAAATAAATAACATGCTATTAAATTAAGTAGGCAGTTTTTATGTATACGTTCGGTTAGATAGGAAGTTTCCGTAAATTATTGGTGAGGCTTGTTAGTCACTTGCACATAACTATTGGTGCATCTAAGGATGACATTCGCATGTTATAAGTCTGTTGTTTCTACATAAGATCAGATTGGATTCGATTCATAATGTCACATGCAGGAAAATTCGATTCAAATCAGTATTAAAATGTATAAAAAGCTTCTTTAGGTTATTTCAAGACGGAAATAATATTTCACACATTCTTACGGATACTACTGAACCATTTTTACTTCTCACGCATAAGCGAGTATCATATCGTGATCGGTAACATTTCTGAATTTTAGATAATGCTTTTTTTCAGACATTTTACGAGGTCTACATCACGAAAATCTTTCCGTCGCTCTGCAGTATATGTCGGATTGTTTGTTTGTTGGCACGTTGGTTACCGCGTAGTCTCAGTAACTGCTGGACTGATTTTGATTAACTTTGGGGAGGAACATGATGTAGGCACATAGTAGGTGCTGCTGCTCTCTGTTTTGGACTCGGTGTTTTGATTAGCAGTGGCAGTAATTAGAAGGAAACAAATATTATTAGTACATCTTCATACTTTCTTTGTATTAGCCGAGTTTATAATCATATTCATATTTATATGAAAAAAATGTTTTGGGGGTTGAGCAATCTTGATCAGGGCCCAAAATGCATGTTTCAGATGCTTGTGGTCTTGTAGAGGTAATTAATTTTAATAAAAAATCTCAAGAATTTCAAACTTATTTTTGAATTTTTTCAATTAGTGCGTCACGTAAAAATATTTCTGCAATTCTACCTTAATATCGGTTCGCATGTCAGTTTTAGTTTCGATTGCCACGTAATATCACAGACAGATTTTGAGGAATACATTTATGCCATGGGCTAAGGACGCTGCTTTAATTTTACATCACCTTTCATCCCTAACCATACAATTTTGTATTCAATATTAAAACCCTACCGCACGAATCAATATACAAAAGAAGAGAAGCTAAATTACTTGAATCTGGAAAATATGGAATTAGTAATGTTTATGTAAAAGTGTTTACTACGACGACTTGACTCTCTTTTTTTCTTCACCAAAAGCGCTGAATAAACTTCTGCAAATATGGGATAAAATATCCATTCCAATACCTACTACGTCCAGTGATATATAAAATTAACAGCATACCTTCTTCTGAAATAACTGTCTCATAATGTAAATTATGCATATAGCCGTGGCTACTACAACGTCATACAACGATAAAATATTCTACGTTATAGATGCTATTAATAAAGTATGCGCTTTACTGTGCATACAATTACAAAATGTAAACAGAGATGTACAAGGTGTGGCTTGCGACTTAACTGGGAGGTAAGGCAACTTCAGACCCTATTTTTAATCGACGTCTCCACAAAACCCTGAAATTGTTGCAAAAAGGTACTGTTAATAAGTCACGACATACTAACATGGGTTAGCCTCAATAATTCTTCAAAGAACAATTTGAAAGATTTGACTCGTGTAACTGAAACACAACTACTGATGCCAGTATGCTATGTGTTCGAGCTTATCTGGAAGACAAAATATTTATGAAAAGTCAATATCATAACAAACTTTATGATAAAAATCACGCTAAGATCCTCCTTTGCTACACAAGCCAAAAATTGATGTTGACTAAAGAAGTCAATATATAAAAACAGACTGTTTGTGTGGTGAATCTCCTAGACCTAAGTTTAGATAAAAAAAATCAAGAAAATAACATTACTAAGCCGAAAGCTTCAAAATTAGCAAGCAGTGAACATGTTTGGGAAACGGCATACAAAGTAAAATAAAATTAACAAGTCAATATACTTTACAAGAAACATAAAAATTTCATGTGAATCATTGTCTTTATTGCATTTTTAACTCCTCGGTAGACTATGACCACTTTGGTTTGAGTATGATCTAAGAAAGAGGTACCCAATCTATGTTATTCATGTTTTTACTCTCCACTTTCTCAGAACCTCGTAAAGATGCCAATGGGCAGCGCCAGTGTGCGCAACGTGTGGAGTTGAAGAATATTGCTGAATTCTTCAAACCTATAGAACATTCAACGTCAAGTATGCATTAGCGAATAACCAGACAGGTCTTTGAATTCATGGGTTGATCCGAAACTTGGATTGCATTATTTTCTATCAATCAAAATAATCAGCAACAGACTCATATGGAATCACAATTTTCGCATTACAGACAAAAAACATACTTTTTATCATGAGAAGGAATGGGAATTCAACAAATCACAGTCTGAAAGATATGACTTTAGTATGACCGTAGGTTTTCAACCATCCCTCTAAACTCGCGGAGTCCAACAGTCCTTTCAGTAAGACTGTACAGACATAACGTTACGTACGTAGCCAGCGCAAGTTGATAATCGCCGACGAGCCGTCCAATGAAAGCGCGTATTACGGTAGCTATAGAAACCGTCTTGTTTGTCTTATTGTTGAAGTAGAATGAATCTAGAGACCACGCCTCCTCACACGTCTCTCTTTACCGGCTAACCAGTATTACCGTCCTGTGCTCTCTGCTGCCGTCGCCGTCGTCCTTTTCGCTCCGTGTGCTGCTTCCAACTGCAGCGGCGTACTGGTTTCAAGTTACCTTGAAGCTCGGGTTGAGTAATTACATGCTATCGGATACCTAATCCTACTTGTCCGCCGCTCATATCGGTTTTTGTAGCATCCGTTTTTTTTTTTCATGGAAACGTTCCTCTTAACCCTAGACAAGTTGAATCGATCCAAATATCCTTATCCATTTCCAAAATGATATCATTGCTTGAGAAAATACAGGGTTCACACATCTCGCCGTGCACATGCGTTTGACTGTACTGAGCAAGCAAATTTTTTTTTCTGGCTTCGCAATAAGTGTCACAATCAAGTCGCGACACAGAAATGGAATGCTATGTCCATTGGGTTTATTCTTTGTGTTGTGAGATTGCAATAAATAAACTAATTGCTCACAAGTGTAATTCAGTACGAGGAACGAATAATTAGGTTGAAAGCACGGTGATTATGATTCCTATAACATTACTATCTAACTGTCCCTCGTACCATCAAAGTGTCCCTACACCACTGCATTCTGGTACATTGTGTATACCTTGCTTTTTTTGCCGATCTATTAAACGGAATTTATTGCAGCCAGGCTGAATCAAGGTTTCGGTAAGCGACTTTTTTGCACTCGCTCTCGCTCGTATCTGGCAGTCCTGTTTCGTTTATTTTTTTCTTATTTTACGTCAAAAGTCGGATAAGACGGGGCATAATTGTTTTCTGTCGATAGATTTTTGGACGACAGTTAAACGTATTGATTCCCGGAACGTTTTTTATATCACTCGGATGTCATCTTTTATGTGTTGGGGACGCGATCTCTCGTTTTAAAACTCTCCGCCATTGTTGCTGTCGAATTGTCCGCTGAACGATTTGGGAAGTGTACGGTTTTCCTACCATTCCCCTCATTTCTTTCTCTCGCTGAGATATTAATAGCTGTTCAAACCAGCATAATGATTTACTAATAGAAATGTTGTTAAGACGGTCCGAGATCCTTTCTGCATCAAACAAAACGGACAAACATTTTTATACAAAATAAATCAGAAATCAGTATGTAACTTATCATACGGTAAATGGTAATATAAGAGCTGTCAAATTAAAGAACAGAAAGAGGACATAAATAAACAAGCGTTGTAGAGCACAAGTATAACTAGAAGAAAAAAATAATGCATCCACAAAATTGGAGCTTGATTGCCTTTCTTATCCTTTGTGAACTCTAGTTCAGTCTGATTACGTTGTATTTAGTGAAAAAACAAAAAACAAATATATGACCAAAACGATTGAACTAACAGCAAAAGCTATTATAATTTATTATCAATCTCTAGGTCTGTTGAAATCGATATTATATTCTTGCTGTTCGAATTCGGCTTCAAACAAGTCAATAAAATGGAATAAGGGAAACAATGTGCTTATATATTCTCATTCTCTCTAATGCCATATACCTTCGTAGAGTGCATTTGCATTGTTCATATGATGAAAGCAAAGTAACAAAAGCATCATCGAAAGGGGGTAGTGTTGGAATCGATACCGTCGTATTATCTTCATTTTCTATTGGCCGGTTGGTTACGCCTACCCTATTTGTTTAACTTATAAGAAAGTACACCTGTATTAGCTACAACATTTCCTTTCCCCAATAGCGGGAGAGCCGTAGCGTGACTCTCCCTCCACATCTATTAATTTGTCCATTATAAAATTCTATCTGTGAATAGCTAATGAACTGGGAATATTTACCGCGGGGCATCATTATTTTACACATGCTGATGTTGTTTTGCTATTATATGTACGAGCTTCCGATGTCTACGGTAACCGCCAACGTGTAGTCTGCTTGTTTGCATTTTCTCTCATAGCATACTTTTTAAGTGCAACTTAAATCAAAATGCAAAATGCCGTAAATCACGTTGAATCCGAGGTTCTCACGCAATGATAATAGTTCAAAAAAGTGAGTGTTCCTAACATCCAAAAGACTGGCCTGCAAATGTCGTCCCCTTGTATGTCATTAGGGACATGAAAAATGCGAAAAAATGAAGTTTGAGCATTTTTATACATGCGTGCATGTTTACCATTATTTTTCCGCCGCAGTAATTTTTAAAAGCTGTAAAGCTTTTCATCTTTGACGAAGTCGAAATCGGATCAGTAAAGGGGTGCCAATGATTACGGGACACGCCAGAGGAATATGCTTTACCGCCAATTGACGCAAACAAGAACATCAATTAACTTCAATAAAATATAAATCTGATACTAATACTACTTCCTGGCTCACTGCATTTTGATAGCCGAAATGTTCGAACTACCGTTAAAAAGTAATTGATATTCCCATAGTTATTATATAGGTTTCACCCTGTAAAATTCTAGAGCAGGGATCTCGCTGACGTTAACAGTAATAGATCCATCAAACAAAAGGCGGTATTATCAAAGTATTACCATTACCAAGAACTGTCCCCCTCGGAATAAGCTTTGCCTCAGCCCAGAATTCGAAACTTAAATATCCTGTGTTTTGTAAAATCGTGTCAAACAAAGCAGCTGTTTATATTATCGGTAAATGATAAGTAATCTCAGGTAGAAAATCTCTGAAAGGGACCCATTTCTTTGAAGGTAACACCTGGCCAAAGATATTAAACGCTACAGTGAACAATAGTGAATAGCGAATGATATTAGACACAGAATAAGGATTTTGCTACTTTTTCAACTGCTCGTTCTGCTGCCGTATCAGTAACGGCAATTTTGCTAGTTTTGGGACATTTTGGTACCCATTTTTTTAACAGTCTTGCAGTTTGTGGACACCTCTGCCCCCCTAGCGACGTCTTTGATTGTAATACCTAAAGCTGAATCATATAACGGCAAATAATAAAATCACATGTAATAATCTCATTTTTCTGGGAATTTACAGAACTTATTGCCAGTTAATTTAACACTCTTCCCGATTACCATTTAATTTGTAGTTAACTTGTACCAACGAAAAAAAATACCTCCAAGACGAAACTGGACAAAGGATACCAAGAACAATAATTATTGAAATTTACGGTGTTGGGACACCAGTTAATGCCAAATAGCCAGTTTAATTTTCGATAAAAGGAGAATATGAATTAAGCTCGGGTTCGGTCGTAAATTATACCATAGTTATTTACATACCTCGATGCCTCACGTATTGGCGATGTTGTCATGTTTACTCGGCGTTTTAATGATGACAACCTCAGAAGTTTTAAGTACATACGGTCCACTATACACGTGAGACCTGTTACAAACATGAGAGTCTCAGCCTTAACCTAGACACTGGTCACCATTATGTTCACATATCTTTGAATAGCGCATCTCCTTAGTAGTTTACCGGTTCCTTCAGGAGATTGCATATCACAATTCATATAAAAGTTTCATTTACAGCCGTTCCAGGAGCTCTGGCGCAAGTGTCTGAGCCACAACATATTATCTTTTCTTTTTTCAATTACTAGTGTGTATTTTTCATATAACGCTACAGTGAACGCTATCATAACTCATTTGATTTATTGGTAATATTTTATTAGCATATCATATAGATTTTCCATTGTACTCCTCTGGTTCCCAATACAGCCGCACATCCAACATCCTGTTTTTAATATATATTTTTGGATGGATTATTGCCATAAAAATTGTTACTCAACTCAATTCGGGTAAGGAATAAACGGTATGAAACAGAACGTGAACTATACTTGTGCCTATACGCATTACCGGCATTATGTATAATAATATAATTTTATCAAACGTATATTATTTCCAAATAACTGTTTAACTTGTTAAGAACGATTTGACAAACATGGCAACGCTGCGAAGCAGTCACTTCTTAGGTGTCGCATCAACGTTTTTAATAGCTCCGCAGGTGTTTAATATAGGTGTTCGATCGTAAAAATACTCGAAACGCTGAAACCCCAAAGCAAGGTACAGCAGGCATCGTGTTAGTATAAATAATAATAATTTTAGTAGACTTTAATATCTCAACCAGCAACTGTATTAAAATACTCTTTTGTAATATGCTGGGTACGGCTGGGTTCTGGCGACAAATGAAGCAGTAGCGGGTCTAGCGTCTCGTCTCTATACAACTAAATATTCACTGATATGTGGTACTTAAGCTTTGTGTTAGTTCAACAAAGTCTTGTATGTATTTTTGCTTCTCTTGTTCCTATCAAATACATTGGCACTCGCTTATTTTTGTTAAGCCAAACGAAAACAAAATATTGCTGCAGGTGTGAATATGTAGCTCTACATTTCATTAACACATAAACCACTATCAACTTGTTATCAAATATATTGAAATTCATCAAATGCACATAATGATTCCTGGGTAAGTCTACTGCTTCTAGTTTGCTTCTACTACTTCTTAAGAAAACCCATTTATTCCTCATATGTTTCCCAATTAGCGGTCAGTCACCAAATACAAATTCTTTATATGGATCTGTAAACGTAAAATTTTATTTTCGAACATTATAGTAAAATTTATATCCATACATTATATTTCGTTAATATTCTTACAACATATCCAATGGTACAATTTGGAGTCACCTTTTGTGTCCCTGGATCCGGCCCTAACACGTCCCAGGAATGCTGTATGTTGTTTTACGGTAGCGCGAGAAATACTTCGGGTCAACAACATTCATCCGGTGTCACTTTTGGTCAATTCTCTCGCCATGAATTTTTGTTTGTTTGGAATAAACTAAAGCTGGTTCTCTCTATACATGACATAACTTATTATTTTGACCTGGTGCACATAGCAGTGTTCTGTAATGACTACTGCATTATTCTTATTGCATCCACTATAGAGACATTTGGGAAATACTGATGCATTATTTTCTGCGGCATCTCTTGTCACTTATTAATTATATTTACACCATAAATGCTTGCTATTCGTATACTTCATACAAATAACTATTACTGCGTTTTTTTTCCTGACAACATGAACGTTTTCTGAGATCCACCTATGGATACTTACCTTAATTCCCTACATCTTGAGTTTTGAACAGAATCAAACAGATCTGCATATCAAGACTCTTTCCATTACATAAGACTCTTTCTTCTTGACGTGTTCTGTTTTTTTATTCATCTATCAATATATTTGTTCTACTACTCATAAGCATGTACATTTATGATTGGTACTAGTGAATATTGGGGGGATAAACATTTTTGACAAAATTATTTTTTTATATTATATTTTTCTTTGTTTTAT
The DNA here is from genome assembly GCA_949316355.1 of Bruchidius siliquastri. NCBI lineage: Eukaryota > Metazoa > Arthropoda > Insecta > Coleoptera > Chrysomelidae > Bruchidius > Bruchidius siliquastri. The sequence continues at coordinate 14,246,722 of OX438531.1, read as the reverse complement.
TTTTATCAAAATTTACTGAAATCACAACCAGTATCGTACATTCCTATATGATCTCTTCAATTTTTTTTCTGAGAGATAGTCCAAAATATCTGTTGTTTTCGGAAATAAACTTCTTCATATACAAATAATATAATTTGCAGACGTTCAACAAGATTCAACCACAGAAACGTGTATGTTTTAAATAGAAATCCACACCTTAGCATCAATTGAATCGGAATAAGTATGGCAGCATAGAGCAACTATAGGCAGAATTGCTTTGCTGAGCTCTATTCAATATCTAGAGGTGTTGTTCTTGTTGAAAAATACATGTATCTGTTGTTATGCTTTTGTTGAACATCCGACAAATTCTACAATTCTCATTAAGAAGTATTTTGTATTTCTCCTAAGAACAGAGATTTCTGCATTAAACAACAACCATATGGATCCAGGAAAGCAAATATTAGTTTCAATATTTAGTTTTTTTGAATAGAGGTAAAATCTTTATTGAGTTCTTTTTTAGTTGTAAAATTTTATTTTCGTTTTGATGATGTAATTGGATACTTTGTTTATGTAGGCAAAACATTGGTTGGAATAGTTTGAGTCAATTTTGATTTTTTTATCAAAGCAGTGGAAAATATTTGAATGCTATAGAACTTAATGTTTTTCGGCGCAGAAATATTCAATAATAAACCAGGACTTGTACATCCACGATAATTTGAGTGATAATATCATGTACTGGTTGTGATTTGAAAGTTTGTTATCCTTATTTATCTTTAGTTTTTTTATTTTTTTTTATTTTTTGTTTATTTGAAAATTTTTTTTCAGGCTAAATTCTAAATTTCGCGTTCAGTGTGGGGGCGAGAGCAGACTGATGAGATCCGGAAATGTTGAAATCTCGAACACGTGATTGTGTAAATAATGAAGAAAGAGACTTATGTTTCCATGATCGAGAAAACATTGTGATATTTGCTTTTTATTAGTTGTTCAAAATTTTTGTATATATATTTTATATATATAATTAAGTTCCTAGTAGCATTTTAAGACTTCCCGAATAAACTATGAACATAATTTAATTTCTTGTGTAATAAGTTATTTTTAATAAAGTATATTTTGTTAAATCCTTCAGCTGGACGTTTGTTTTTTCTTTATTTCTTTGGTATAATCAGATATTACATTTATAGGTTTTGAACATTTCTAAATTTTGTAACCGCCATTGCAACTACGGATTTGTTGTAAACTTAGCTGTTAAATGCAGTTCAACTAACTAAATCTTAACCGCTTCGTGAACTAAATAAAAAAGGAAAGTGTATCGAAACATATATAGTGGATATTTCATATTCGTCTACAAAGTATTTCCGGAAATTTATTATGCACTTTCTTTCACGATAATATTCCTAACAGAACTGCATTCAACCAGTCAATCAATTAACTGGTTTCAGCGGGTGTCTGTACTTGAAACGTTGAAGCATGGAAAACATAATATTGAAACTGCTCCATTTTATTGCAATTACTTCCAAGCCTTGTCAGATGTTCAGGAATATATTATTATTGAAATATGTTGTGCAGCAGGAGAAAAATATACAGTTGTCAGCAAAAGAAAAAAATTCATAATTTGTAGATATTCATATCCATCTTACGCTTCAGACCATCGATCAGAAGTTAACTTTGAATTATATTATGAATTATTAGGCAAAAACGAAAACTAAAATATCTCGAGTCTTTCCTAATTACGTTGATATTGCAAGCGATGTGTAATTGTGTATAGATGGGAAGGTACACCATTCACAATAAACGAAATTTCTTGTGTGTTTTTTGCCATTACGAAATTGCACCTGTATTGGTTTGCATTGTGAATCCCCATTTCTCGGTCTGATGACTGTGTTATTCACTGATTGAAAGATACAATCGATATTATAGACATCTTGATTGATTCTGGTTCAAAACCGCTGAAGTTATATAAGTAACCACACTACTCATTTTACATGTCCAGATACAAAATTGGATCATTTTTTACAGAAGAACTGCGTTAGTATTTTTAATTTAGTCTATAATAAAGCCTGACAAAAAGTGGAATATTGTGCATAATTACAAAACGCTTCGCACAATAATGCCAGTCAACTTCAATGCGTGAACCACATAAACTAATTAACGTTTTCTTAATATATAAGGACAATAGATTTCTACTTTTTTGCCTAAATTGTGAAACAGGTAATTGATTGAGATGATGATTATGTAAAGTAGAAAAAAGAAGGATAAAACTATTTGTATTGTGCATTTCAAAGCGGAGAACATATACAGGGGATTACCATCGTGATCACTAATATAGTGATCACCTATAATAGGCGATTACGTGATCATGTGTGCAATGACTCCTTTTCTTACTGCCACACAATCTGACTGACGGCTTACTTCGACAAATATCGCTTATATTTTCTCCATATAATGAGTCGTTTTCGAGAATTTGAGTGGAGTGGCCGTTCTTCCCGCCTCAACTAGCGAATTATTGACACCAGAATATTGAATAGTTTTTAAGAATAGTATGCAGCTGAATCAAATGCTCCGGTTTTCCTTTGAATTCATGTCTCCTAGTCGTTAATTAACACAGATACAACAATACGTAGAGCACAAAACATTCTTTGGCATTTTGATTTTGAATTTGTTGGTCATACAATATTGAGGAAAGCTTTGTGCTCAACGTCTATACTTGCTGTATCACTAATATTTTTATGAAAATTTTTGAAAATCCACTAAAAAGCCCTCTTCAAATTTAAATATGTACAGTGCAATTTACTCCATTATTTAAGTGACACTTGTACAATAATATAATTTGTTGCCGTTACACTCAGTTTGGAAATAATCTACTAGTCTATAAAGGCACTATCTTTCAATGGAAAGTGTAGCTTTTATCTAGTATTGCCTTCTAAACCTTTTTTTTCTATTTTATAGTTCCATCAACCACATTTAGGTCGTACTTTTAGGAACTTCAATAAAAAATAACCACGAACTCGCGATGTCGCACAAGTATGTGCAAATTATTCCTTTTGGCGAATAAAAATTGGGTATCTGGATAATTTATAGGCCTTCACGCGAGAGCGTAAACCAGTTTTTATTGCAAGCCGAGCTGAGAGAAAAATAATTACAAACTCCTGTTAAAAAAGAACTTAACCCAACGTTGCCAATTTTCAGCGGCTAGGAATAATGCAATCGTGCAAATTTATAATTCAAACAAAATTGTTCTCTGTATTGGATAAAATATATTACGAAAATACACATCACTAGTGTGTCTCTTAATATGCTTGTAAATGGAATAATAACACTATTCAAATTATAATTGAAAATGATTCTAAGCGTTTTTAAAAATAAATAATAAAAGAATAATGAAAATCCGGTGGCAGCGACATCTTTTATAAGCTGTGTCAGATAGACTGTGATTTACCAGTACGGACAAGCAATATAGGGGCCCAACGGGCGCATTGTCGCCACGTCGAACCTCCAACGCCTAGAACGAGCCTCTTCCAAGAAGTAGTTCTTTTGGAGAACTTCGGCGCTATGAAACAAGCTGCTGGGAAGTTTGTTCCCCCGATTGTTACAATCTAAATGTGAGTGGACATTTATAATTTCGCTGTGCCTCCGGACGGCAAGAGGTGATCTATAAAGGAAATATCAATTACATTATATGATACAAAAACAAACCTGGAACACATTATTTCATCCTTCTTAAGACTCGTCAGCAACTCCATACACAATAATGTGCAGAAGTCAGTTACCGAGCCTCACAAGTTGCATCCCACTTTCGCGAGGACACAGCAGAATGTTACTCCTTATAGCGGACAGGTAGTTAAACTGCTAAAAAGTAACGATCTAGGCTTTGGATGATCAAATGAAATTATACGGTCGTACCTAATTGGCTAACTAAATTTTCGTTCTATAGTTGGCGCACATGCTTTCGAGTAATCTGCACAGGGTCGCGTATGGAACTGTGAATATACCTCATGTGGTTTCATTTGTTCATCCGAAGCCTACATCATGCTGAAGAGTACCAAGGAGGACGAGACGACGTTGTTTACGATATGTTTTGGATCAATTTATGAAATTGCAACTCTTTTTTATGCACTGTGTTGCTGACTCATGTTAATTCAGAAACAAAGTGTCAATATTCCGTTTTTCAATGAAGTCTTTGTCCGTGTATAATTTTAAGAATGAGCATTAATAAAAGTAGTTTTTTAAACTATCACCCTAATTACGTATTAATCTGTTAAAACGCTTTGACCTGTTGCTAATTCACAATATTCATGACAAGATATTTTTCTTCGAAGTTAAATTAATCTCCTCTCTTCTTCCTATCATCTGTTTATATAACTTATAAATAATTTGAATTCAAGAACAGATGCACAAGCAAGTACTAGGTTAGAAGATCGAATCACCAAAGCTACAATGATTTTTTTATGATAACAAAGTTCACCTATTGAAACAATAGCGATCAACTCACAGTTTTTATGCCTATAATGTTTCTCAGGTCAGCGTAATATTATGTCAACCTAATGACATGTCTTGTAATATATATTTCAGCGATGAATCATATAGAATATTGTTATTGGTCTATTGGTCGTTTGAATCATCTGATATGACCACCACCGCAGTTTAGATACCAGCACCTGAATGATCTTTCCTTTTCTTGATCCATGACAGCATCTGAACATGACGTAAGTTAAGCATGGTCGATTTAGTGAATACGAGAAAGCATAATTTCGATATCTTCATCTCTTCTTTTCCTAAAACCGGACGGTATAACTAGGAACATCTCAGAACCCACATTCCAATTTTGATATGATTGCCGTTTTGATATGATATTATATCTGATCTCGAGATTTAATGCTGATAGCCGGCAACCCTGACGGTTGGCAAAAAAGCTTCTCAACTCAAAAGATAATGCCAAATTCAGACACTTCTTGCTCAGTCGGCCGCAAAACGACGAAAAAATCATTCGGAGACAAAAGACGTCTACGCGACTGTCACTCATCAATAACCACTTGATATACTTCGATAATTTAAAATTCCGTCTATCGCGTATATTTAACTGGGAACTTAACCATTAATTTTTTTACGGCAGCGCGGACCTTGATTTTAAATTTGATCGAAAATGAAAATGGAACAGATCGCCGAGAAGCAGTCTCTTCTACTGTGACATATCATCTGTGGCATAGGCGCACGTACGGGTGAGGGGAAGAGGATATCATTATTTTACAATGACAGATGACAGCCTTAATTACTTTTAAAAATTCATATTTGGCTATTTTAAATGAATAAAAGCACGCGCAAAAGGTCATACTTGTATTCATATTTATACTAGAGTAACATTAATTTTTATATACAAAATGACGTACCTTTCAGGAAAATAATTTCCTTCCTCAAGGCTCTAGGATATTTTTGTTGGTTCATGTTGCAGTCGGTGCTATGGTTTCTCCTACAAAGAGTAGCTGTATGTTCAAATATGTTAAGTAATATTTTACTTTATGGGTATAGTTAATTATAAGATAGAACTAAGATACGCACATATTTTATGTAATTAAATGCATGCAGATCATTTATTCCATATGGTAAACCTTACGGTTTTTATTATGTGTCTGCCGTTTATTTATATACATATGTGTGTATATAATTATTTCAAATTTATATCAAAAAAATTTCTTGTGGAGCCATAGATAGGAAAATGGATATCCTGAAACATAAGGGATTTTGTATATGATAATTCTTTCTCACCCTAGAAGCTTAAGACCAGATGACAACTTTACTTGATTAAAAAAAATGGTCAACAGTAGAATGATTCATTACATTTTGATTTTTGGATTGTCCTAAAATCCACTGCCATTAAATCAACGCATGTGGCTCAGCAGTGAAAATTCACTGCTTCCAGCTTTTCTTCTTACTTCCTCTTAAGTTTCACTGATTAAGGTGATTTATGAATCGAAAAATCTTTAGAAGTCCATTTGGAATATATATCATCATATAAATTACTCAATACATGTGCTCATCAACGTTACTGTGCAAAAATTAGAGCCTCGCTAAAACCCGTTTTGCTCAATCTTTTAAGCTCACTCGTGAAATGAAACTGAGACTGCAAAGTAATTCAAATATTGTCTCATCTGAATTTAATTACTGACTCTCCTGGTAAATATTTTTTCATTTGCATGTAGTTTCAGTTAGAGGATTAGTCTCAGAATACATGTCGTTGGTAGCTGTTTTATAGGTTCATAGTAAATGAACTAAACAGCATTCATGTTACTGCCGAGGACACACATACCTGTATAACAAACCATAGCATAAAACTTTCTATATTGAGTGAACTTTCGAGATCCATTTTTTATTGTGACCTGACATTTTTCCAATTCATCTATCAAGTATATTAAAATATTTACCAGATAGCTATTTGACATGTTGCTACCTTCGTTGTTCCGTTCCAGTACTGCCCCTGATGGAAATATACAACTGTTCGCCTATGTTCTACGGGCGGCCATTTTTGAATAATTAGCAATTCTAAATTTCATTTGTTTATTCCGCGATGCCCAGACAAAAGAATATCGGTGACACATTTAAATATTTAAATGGCGGGCAGCGGACGATTTTTCAAGTCAAGCAGGCGATGTACGATGACGTCTGTCATTTTAAACGAGATGCACGCCATGGTTGCTGATGTACGGGGAATGTTTACAAAGTGCCTGGGATTGTTATCGTCATGTGGGGCGAGGTGATCTGCATGAAGTATCATGTCAATGGACGCAATCCCACGTAACGAGGGACATTGGACATTTTCATAAGAATGTCATTCCCAGTTCGAAAACATTTTTATATGTACATTCCGTACCGTTTTGTACTTCACACACTAATAGCGTAAAAGACGTTCTATCATCTATAAACTTTGAGACCGAGAATCATTGCTAATGATTAGACATAGTTACACAGTGTTCACACGACTTCAAATTGAGGATGATTAATTTTTTCAAATTTCTATGCACTGACGATTAGGATATACCCGAAATAGTATAATCTCGATGCGTCTTCGAGTGTTTTATGAACAAACTTAAACTATTTAAGCAGTTTAAACATTTTTTTGTTATATCTTATTTTCTGAAGTGGCCTCATTCTTTTACTAACTTTTGTTAGCAAGCCCAAAGACAAGGCCAACTTTTCACACTCTTGCGTACTGGGTCTTGTTCTTGAGGTCGTTAGGAGGCCCGGAATGCAGATTTCCTTGTATTTTCCGCGTTTTGCTCGACTGTCTGATCGTCATCAAGACAGATATCGTTCACATTTTTGCCTACAAGTTTTCCACCAAATACACTGCCATTTTGAAATAGATGTACTTTTAAACTAACTAAAGCTTTCACTAACCATCTGAACATATCAGTTATTTGTATAGTGTTATGAATAAATGGCATCTAGGCATTTAAAGTAGGCGCATGTCTGTGATGGAAAAATTTGCTTAAAAGTCTGTTATATGATCTTGTCAATACTCAATTCGGTCTTATTACAGAGCATGTGCGTATTATAACCTCTTAGAAGTTTCTCTAGAGCAAATATTTACATTTCAGCATGTTAATATCAAGATATTTACACGAAATGCCATCCTAGCGACGTCTTCCGACAAGGCAGAAACAGCAGCAAACGTAAAATTCATAGATCCAGTTATCATTGTTTGCTCTCCGGAAATCATTTCTCGAAGCCAAAGACATGCTCTATAGAGGCTTTACTTTTGCAAAGCTATTCCGGATCCTTTACTTATAACTCCACTATCCTACAAAGGTGACTGAACGTAAGAACGAGACTGCAACGTTAACTACCTTATTCAAATATTCCAGATAACCACTTCAATTGGGGAATTTGGCGGGAATGATCAGGATTCAAATGATTTCAATTCATCAGACAGAATTTCATTGTGGATGCCTGTAATTGGTAAATTTTTTAGAACAAACATTGGTCCTAACACATATTGACGCACTCTGGTTTGTGACCATAGAATGTCGCGGTATTTGACAGAATCGTCAGACAGAACCTTCTTGAATGTAATACAGTAATACAGTATAAAAGGTCCTCTGCTGTCGAGTTTCCAGTTTCCAAACTAAGTGTAACTTCTTCTGCTCTCCAGAAAATCATAATATAGAAAGGATAATATAATTTTCAGGGTCGCTAAACACATTTACCTCCTATCTTGTTCTATCACTCTCTCCACGGGAAAATCGATACTACAAAAAGACCAGAGGTGGTGCGTCACAGCAAAGAGGAGAAAAAATATTTTCTCCTGGAAGGCATGGGTGTACGCGACTATTTGGATGAAGGAAACCGTAGACTAGAGTTAATTACAAATTAAAAGTATTGGCACGATATCTCATGTAACTCAATATGTTTTGATGAGTGTCGCTTCAGTAAAAGATTTATAAGTCAACGTGTCTATTTCAAAATGTGCATTGATTTTTTGTACCAAAGCAGTCAAATATGAATTTGCTGTTAATATCGCATAGTTTATGAAAGAATATCGGGCATTCATCCAATTGTTCTCCAGATTTATTTATAGTTTGCTATTGGATTTCAAATGGAGGGATATTGTATCGTTCTTAGGATCACACTGCTGGATGATATCTGAGGAAATATGCAGCTTCATGTCTCTAATGTGTTCTGTGTTCTTTTTCATTTATCAATTATGCAAAAGCATCATCTATATACTAGCCACAATGTTTCATCCTGTTTTATACAATATCTAAACTTTTCTCTATTCGTTCTGAAATATGCCAGAAAAATATCAATTTATGAATAAAGTTGATTATTTTAGATGCAGTTCTCTCTTACTCGCTTAATTTTTTTTTTGTAAATTGTGAAATCATCTTTCCATGGCTGGTAGGGAAAAGTGACTCCTTTCAGAACAATAATGGCATCTGAACTGTCAGACTTTGAATAAAAACTCTACTCACGCGGTTCGTTATAAGACTATTACTAGCCCAATTAGAGATAAATACCTCTATAGTGTGTTGATTGTATATATGCAGATAAAAAGATTTTGTAATTAACCCGCAGTTTCACAAATAAATTTCTTTTTCTTCATGTGACGCGTTTCGATTCATATGTAAATCATCCTCGAATTGTCAGATTTAAAAATAAATCGAAAGGCGTCACTGGAAGAAAAAGAGTTTTATTTGTGAAACTGTGTGTTGGGTACACAATCGTCTTATCTGCATGATGGAAGAGTTTCATCAAGTAAAAGCATCTACAATCTATATGATTGTGTATATGTTTGTATAGACGTCAAGGTCATTACATGATACTTGAGCTTCAAAAAAAATCAGTTGCTTCACCTAAGACACGCTCATGAAGGGATAAATATAATTCTCATCGGTATTGATGTGCCATGTGTTATTTATACAAAGAGTACGTTGACTATCAAATTTATGTTTAATTAATGAGAGGAATTGTGAATGCACTGGATATAGTATAAAATAAAACACGAGGAATGCCGTTGAATAACAGTGTATTTATTGAGCATGCAAATAGACGTGCACTATGCTCGAAAGCATCCTGTGGGAGTAAATGGAAAAAACATCGTTAGTGTCAAGGTTAAACCTTTGAAAGGTGAATGTCCTTATCGATACGTGACAAACATGTGTTTGCCAATCCGCGAGCGGCTGCCTAATGGTGCAGTTACTCTCCGACAAATCTAAGATGGGAAGCTTTGGAAGAGGCTTCAATAGCACACCTACAAGCTTCGAAGCTAGATATTACTAAGCTTCGAACTGTGATTAACAATTACTTAGAAACTTTGAAGTCTTCATGCACACATAACATTCAGTTAAAATGCCACGGATAGGTTTTTCTCATTTAAGTTGTTAGTTCGATAACGCTATGAAATGGTATTAGAAAGTCAGAATTTAAAACTAATTTTGAATCGAATACGCAAAGGGGTAGAATGACCTAGGCATCCTTAGCGTCATCGTCGCATCTTGTCCTGTTTATGCACATTCTCATGCATGAAGCTTTTTATAACAGATTAAGGGAGATTGATTCTACTTCAATCGGCAGAATAGGAATTTTGCGTGGTCAACTTTTTATCAACTCTTAATTTTTGATTACCTCTCCTTAATCCGCTATGATATTCATTAATAATCAGAACAGACTGTGATATTCGTATTATTTCTGTGTGCATATCCTGAAATCCTATTGACGAAATTTTATTTTCAAATCCGAAGCCAAGACCAACGATCGATCATGTAGGTCCTATTTCTCTCTTAACTCAGCCAACTCTTTCGGAATTGCAATCTGGCCACAGCCCGCTAAATAAGTAATAAGGCGGTCGACCGCCGCCGTTGCCGTCGTCGTCCGCAGAGCGCCGGGGGCGGCTGAGACACAGCGCAGGTCGTAATGGAGGCCGCCTCCGACGCGAGCGAGTAACATCCGCCAATTAGCTGCCTCCACGGCCGCCTCGATTGGACCGGCGGCATCCAGGGATAATTACCGCGCCCGGCGACGCCAGAGAAAAGCGCATCCGCTTCATTAAGTGGAGGTGCGAAAGGGATGGTGTTGAGGTAGATAGAGACGGCGAAAGGGTTGCCAGACACTCCTACTTGTATCGACGGTGTGTAGATGCGAGAGGAGGGGGTTGCCGCCACCGTATGAGCAAAAACTATAATCTGCAAGGTTTGACTGCACACCCGAAAATATTTGTTCACCATACTTTTCGGTTTAGATTTAGACATTGTGGTTAAATGATCACATCATCGTTCAGTTTTATAGGCATAGGGATGTCACTCAATGTCCAGACACACGATCAGTATTCCATAGACGGTCTGAAACGCCGACCTACCAAAGTCAGCAATATGGTCCTGCCAGGTCAAATTATTGTCAATGTTAATTCCCAGAAGCTTGGTGGAAAATATCTCAAGCATTGTGCGTCCCTGCATCGATGGAAAAGTTTCCTCGAATAAAAACATCTAGTAGAATATTTTGTCATACTTAGTATTATGCCTACACTTCTTGCCCCTTTTCCTAACCCACATTTATTTCCGTTGGTTGCAAAAGGCTAACCGGTTGGTTTTCTGTATTTAACAGTCGTTGCAGGTAATTTTATCCCATCAGCAGGTAAAACAGTGTAAAGGTTTATAATATCAATTAGTGTCTTTATTGATAATGCAGAGAGATCTCAAACATGACCATTTATGGAGGCGGCTTGCTAGGATTTTGCATTGAACTTCGTTTAACATGACGTATGATCTTCCAAAATAATGTCAATGACAATGATATGGATTGATATTAATATGCCAATTTTTCACAGATAAAAATGTATAATTAAACGAATATCTAATTTTAATTGCAAGACGGCGACAGACAGACCGATGAAGATGAGTGATATAAAATTTCGTGAGACGCCATAAAACATTTAAAAAACCCTTAAATTTTGGATATATTACTATTTCCAATAATTGTGAGCTCATAACAGCACCCTAAAATACTCCATTTTGATTCATCTTATTATTTTCTAGTTAACGAACATACCTCACTTTATTTGAATATTGAACTGTTATCTAAATCCCACGATGGTCGATGTTCAAATAAAATCTAATATATGGGATATTCCTCATTCAACGTAAGCTATAACCGAGAATCAGATCAAATAGACATTACTTTTATTCACAAAAGTTCACACATGTGGCTAGGATAAATTGGGGACCGTCAAAGTTTAAAATTGGAAATTTATGTGATGCCATTAGCTGGAAAGCGATCTAGTTTCTCACTTGGATATTAATCAACGCGTATTGTATAAAAAAGGGTGGTTTACTCATACGTGAATTATATGGATCGGGGTGTCACGTGTGTCACTGAATTTATAATATTATTTCATTCTTTTTTATTATAAGCAGTTTCTTCCACCATGGTGGTAGTGAAATATATTGAGGAGGGTAGTCTCATCTCTTAAACTCATTCCATGGTAATCTCTAGGGCTGCTCTTGTTTAATATTGCAATTGTGCATTGTTTTAATGCTTTGTCTAAGGTAATACAAATAAATCAAAAAACTAAACTGGTTTGCCATGATGAATGTAAGTAAGACCCAATTGTTTGTTATGAAATGGTGAGGTGACACATAGCACTCATTCATGTTACTTGTACCAGGTGTGACTGATGAAGGAAGTCTTTATCAAACGTCAAATGAGGGCCAGCCATTAGATGAATAATTATTTAAAATTCGCAATTCTACCCAGTGTGTTATGGATATTGTGTGTGCAACTTAAAATGCTACGAAACTTACCACTGACCTAAGAAATAGGAAACAAATCTCTCATATACATAGGTCAATGACTTTATATCGCTTTTTAGTTCGTTACTGTTATAATATCATAAGTCTATTATCCTAAAACGAAGATTCGTTTTATATTTTTAATTTGATATTTTAGTACTCTAATGATCTCAAGAATATTAGCTTGCTTATATATAAAAATAAAGTCAAAATCACAGAAAGGGATATCAAAATGCTACAGACTGACCAACTTCGCTCCTTCCAGGTGTGTCAAATATGTGCTGTTCGCAATTCAAAACAATCTCCACTCAACTACTAACTGTCGAGATAACACGTTTTATCATTTCTGTGTGGAACAAACGCCTACTTTTCCTTAGTATCGGCGCTCATGCCAAAAAAATAAATCCTCTAAAGAATAGGCACCCTGAATTTTTTTCTTTGTCTAGGCAGTATGGTCGCTCCATGTATAAAGAGCATCCTAATCCGTTGGATTTGAACCAAACGGTACCGGCTACAATGTCGGTGCCTTTTGAAATTTTTGTTTCCCAAATGAGCTGTGTTATTAAATATTTTACAGCCAGAAGAGTACATTGTAAAATTTTAATGTGAAAATACCCCGTAATTTACCCAGGCCGAAATGAAGAGTATTATAAGTTATTCGGTTTCATAAATTATTTACAGGGCTCCTCAATAAATATTTCGTTAATTGTTGTTGTGCTCGGAATGTTCTGTAAGTATAAGGTTCATACCGTATAAAAAAGGGAGTGCTCAGTCTCTGACGGTATTTTTTTTTGTTTCTCTAAAAGCTAAAATTGGCTGACTAATTGGTAGTGTTAATGTCTGTTTATGTATTTTGGCGCCTCGGTGCTTGCTTAGTCATAAGAAGTATTAATCAAGAAGCGTCGTATACGTGAGATTTTGGGTTTGGGAAGGGGACAATCTAGCTGCAATGAAAACTTTGGAGCAAGTATATTGTATAATCAGTGATACACCAGGACTACCGTGTTATATATTTTTACTTTTATTAATGGGGCCAATCATGTGGCATATATAACAAAAATATAGTGACTTGTCGAGGAAAAATCCGGGTTACGAGAATATCCGACATCCAAAGCCCTGAAGAGGAAACAAACGAATCCTACTAGAGACATCAGACGCACCGCCACCCTAGGCTCTCTCCTCCCCAACTGGTTTAGGAACATATTTTTTCCTCTTTTAGCTAACTGATAATTTAACATATTTTGTTACATATGCTGGACAGACCTGGTTTTGATTTTTTTGTACTTGTTAATAATAATGTCAAATAATTTCAAAAAGTATTTTTCATATTTTGATAAAATTTAAGAAATGCTTGATCTGTTTCTGTTATTTTGGCGCCGATGCCATGCGATTGAACTCTTGATAGGTATAGTAAAGGAAGTGTTTGTACATGCCACTGACAAATTTACTGTGTTCTTTAATTGTCGTAAAGAAATTCGTATTGTATTTCATCGAAGGAGAAATTATAAAATTTCAATAAATAATTGATTGTTGAAAATAAAGAATAGGTTTTCATACAAAACTCAAGTAAAGGAATGTATGCAATTTCTACAATGCTCAAATTATATTTAAATATTTGTTTTTCAATCTTGGCGAAAACTAGTAGGTATGGAATAAACAAAATTAAATAGATACTTAGTTGCATGTCGGAAATGCGTAGTTTATTCACACCTGAAATTATCTACCGCCGATGTGCTACATACAATCAATACATTTCATTTCTGTTCCAAATCAGTGAATTTTATGAAAACGTTATAAGAAAAAAATACAGTCAAATGGCTTTGTCTTAATAAAATGCTTGTGTTGTATAAGCTATTTTTAAGTTAACAAAGTCGATACGAGGATTACATACTTTTGTATCAATAAATTCTCAAAAAATAAAATATGCCTATCATAATTTTATGCCACGTTGATAAAGAGAGTAACTGACTTTTATTTTCTACTAGAAATCACCCTCTGAAGCTTTTTCATTTGCCTTGAAGCACGCTCTGTAATATAACATTATCAACTTAATTAGAGTCTTTGACATTTACGTTCTCTATTATTTGGCTCGTTTCTGATAAATAAATTATATTGAACTTAATGAAAAAATGTTCTGCACCATTCCTAGAAATAGTAACGTGAAATATAATGATTCCAATTCGATTACAACTTCGGCAAGTGCAGCTAAGATTATCTATATTTTTTTGTAAAGTCTCCAGAATTTGAAATAACAGTTTTGTTGGAAAACTATGTTACTCAATTTCTGGTTTGTCCAGAAAAATGCGAAGTATCAGTGATACCAGGCAGCCAAAAATTATACTATAACAATAAAATGCATTTTCTTGAGCAGAGTAACACATGTTTACTGCAAACATTTTTATACCACTCTCTGGTCTTTGGTGTAGCTAAATTTTCTGGAAGTAGACGTGAAATGATCTAGTTAAATTTTGTGTATTGCTTGATACACCTATCATTTTAAAATAGTCAAAAAAACAACCGTTTAGAATATAATGTGTTACAAAAAATGCAATGACCCATTCGACCCAGCAGAAAACTGTCGCCGATTGTTAGACTAAATAAAACAGCATATCTGACCCACATACTTCGTAAAGACAAATACTATTTCTCACACGTAACCATACCTGGAAGAATAGAGGGAAAAACGTGCTTAGGAACATAAAAACTTGGCTGAAACATCTCAGATTTGATTAACCGCATTGTGTACAATTATGAAACATTAGAGAAGATAGGTAATCGTATAAAGAAATGATAGCCAACCTTCATTGAAGAAGACAGCTTAATAAGAAGGCCTTTAATTTATAGTACTTTATTTAAGAGAATTTCTGGAAGCACATTTATACTGAAATCTTGAACTTTCCCTTTTTCTCTTGCATTTAGAGCTGTCCTAAAGTATTGTGTTTTTACACATAGCTGTTCAGCTATAATTTTTATCTTTACCGCACACGTGTTCAGGTTCTGAACTCTTCGAACTCCTCAGCACCACACAAAAAACACCCGAACAGGCAACTAATTTCTGATAAAGCGATCTGGCTGTCTGACTGGTCCTTCTAGCCGCTGTTTTTAATTCGGTAGCTAAATCGTTAAGACAGCATTTCCGCTTTGTTGGCTGATCAGATCATCCGGTTAGTTTAACAGTTGCGCGCTCCCAACATGTAAGAAGCCGTGGGCGAGCGATGCTATTGGAGATATTGATTGATTAATACACACACGATTCACTTTGTTTTTCACCCTTTGTATCTGCGATACCAGTGGCGGCGTTGAGAATATTTTTACGAAAAAAATAAGTGATTTCAATTTCACCAGGGTTCAATCGGCAAATTCAAGCGAATTCGGACTAAGTAGAAGTAGCAAGCAAGCTGTTTTTTATTTACCATGATCACCTAGTCTGAATCCGTTGTTATGAGTGCTGTCAAACCAGCAAATTTGACAGATTTTCAGATTTTCGGAAATATTGCTTGGGACAATATATATTAGGCGGAGTAAATCCCATATAATGACAAGAGATTATGTGTTAAGAATATTATGTAGATTGTAGATGATCTTACTGAAACTATTCCTTCGATCAAATAAAGTTGACTGTCTGACGATAATTTAATTATCAAATCGAAACGCGTCACGAAAACGAGTTTTGTTTGTGAACCCTTGTTTAAGGTTCACAATTTTATCTTGAAGATCATGTAGATTAATCCATATATTTGGCTAGGCTTTATTACTCTTATATACTCTTTCCGTGATCGGGCAGTACAAGTATGAATTTCGCCACATATTGTGGAATCAAATAGTTTTCATCCCAACCTTCCTTAGAACAATTGATCGTCAGTACCGGATAAATCGAAATTAATTGTAGATTTTACCGCGCACCACTGTAACGTATCTTTAATTTATTATTACAGCATGTATGAGGAATAATTACTGAAGTTATATATGATGCAGTAATTAAACCATTATCAAATGCTTATATAATTCCGTCAAGGTTTCATTAGGCGAACAATTAAAATAATTATATAATCTCGTAATCTGTGACTGTCGCTGGATGATATTTTCCTAATAGTTGCATAGCTGATCATTACTGTTATAACCTTATACCGGGGCTATTCGGATACTATAGAAATACCTACCGTCTAAGAAAGAATTGCTGGACCCATAGAGTACTACTAGCATTTCGATACCCAATAATCAAATCCAACGAATATTCTTAATGTCACTGGGATAGTTGCAAGTCTGCAGGAGAATCTCATCATCCTCATCAATGTTTACTTTAGCAGAAACAGCAATTATCGTTATATCTTTCTGATTGTTGCGTGGGCAGCTTTAATATCTTTAGTTACCTTACGTGAATTCAGATATATGTATGGTCATGTAACTAATGAGTATGTCAAGGTAGGACCTAAGGTGTATAATACAAGATGTGTACTTTATCTAAGGTGATTGCACCATTAACCTACACATTTTTCAGGCTACTCTATTATTTTTTTTAATGTCGTACATTTTTATCGGACCTATAAAAATTTATATTAAAAATCTTCGTAATTATAAATAGTAAAATTCGAAAACCCGGGACATACATCGTTTGAGAAATCTCAGATACTAGTTTCTTCGTTTCTGAATGAGTATTTATAATTTTAATGTTGATATCCATAAGTTTGTAGATGAGTTCGAAACTAGTAATGCCGATAAGAAATTTCACATTACAGAAACCATGGTCGATGTGATCTCTGTTGTTTCAGAAGAAAATTAATTACGGGGTATTTCACGTTATTCAGTCAGATTCCAAACTAATTTATAATGTTTAGCTACTCAGCTCTAAAAGTCGAATATTATCTCTCTTTTGATTTCATGTGGCAAATGTTTCATCGAAGAAAATGTATCATTACACCAGTCAGCGCTTTCGATGGAAAACTAATCTATAATTCTGTCGACGTTCTATAAATTCTGCTCCGACTCGACGTCCCTTTTACACCCCTAAAACAAACATTTCTCTAAAATTTTTGATCGATATCCCCGGAGACAGTAAATTCATCAATTAGTGTTAATTTCAGCGCAGCTGCCACTGAAAATCGATTACTGAATTTATGGTTATATGTATTTCCACTATTCTTTCACACCGTAAAGACCAAACTCGCTTGCCCCGCGCGTATCAAATTCAGATCCCGTAGGTAGGGTGGCATTGTTAAGTATCCTTTGCACAACCCATGGGCGCCAAATACGGGGATAAAATACATCCCAGTTGCTGATCTTATACATTTTCATTCCACAAATCTCAATAAATTATTCCTACAAATACTCGGTTGTCGGAATGTCCATCGTCATCATTTGATAGGAATTTTGTTGGGTTGAAGATTGATCGTAGTGGCGATAACATATTTGAACAAATGTTGATTCCAGCACTTCTAGCAATTATTGGCCAACTACAAAGCATTATCAGTAGCATGAATAGAACATTCAAGACGAATGAAACAAGTGCTACATTCCACACGTCTGCTGTTGCAATGTGAGTTATAGAAACGCTACTATCAACAATATGTTTATTGTGATTGGATTTCGTATATAAGTTGTAAATTCCTTGCATCCCTAGGCTCCTGATATTTATTGGACGCTTTGAAGGTGATGAAAGCATCCATCCGAGATTTATGTACCTTTGCTTTAGCTATGTTATTATTTACATATTTTTTTGAGGACTTGCCGTAACTATATACGAGTATATATAATATATCTATATATCTACAGGCTAAGGGCACCTGCCTGAACTGCTGGACATATGAATTAGCATCCCGCCACTACCAGACCGTTTTCTTTGATTCTCCCCATTTCATTATTTTTACACGTTGTCTCTCTTGCAGATGGAAGTATACTCTGAATAATATTTGCTTCATACAAAAATATGTACACTACTCATAATCTATTTCGTTTGGCTCAGCTACTGGATTCTGTTTCTAATACTTGGTGGACGCCCATGGAAGAGGTGTTATGGACCGACCACGGTGGCTGCGATTCTTTCAACGAAAAAAGCATTTTTCATGCAAAATCTCTCCCCCTCCTAACGACTTATTGTATGTCAGATGATTAATGAGCTAGAAATATACTTTATTCCGCGTTAATGTTTCAAAAAAATCCCACCCCTATTTATCGTGGAATGCTTTAAATTGGGATGTATTGTAAAAGAGAGATGTGGGAAGATATTTATTTTCCGAAAGATTAAATTTATAGTTCCTGGCATTCAGACGAAGGGTTGAAATTAATATCTGGGTGGGGTAGATCGGCTGGTTTAGTTTAGTATATTGTTAAATCGTACGCATATAATATCCCTAAAGCACTGAATACTTGATCAACGTTCTTGTGTGATTTTTTTTGACTTGGCTCACTATCCATAGTCGAGGATATATAATATTTCCTAAAATTGCTTCAAGTGATCTAAAATACGATGAAAACGTTTAACAAACTGATACCACTGTTCGTGATAAAACTTAATCATTAGTTGTCCATACTCTGTTAAAACGCAGTATGTGTAACAGAAGCTGCTAAAACAATCCTCCAGAAATTGTATTTCTCCCTTCGAAGTTTGAAATGCACTAAGGGTTCAATATGTTCAAACAAGAACAAAATGAAATGTTTTTCTCCCAAACATTTATGGAATATAATCAAGGGACTTGCAAATTCCAAAAACTAAGCTTGTGCGTTTCTTAACTAGTTTTTTGGATTTTCAAAACAAAAAACCGTGCCTCAGTCTCAAAATTCAATAATTATGTCAATAATACTTTACGAATTATGGGGCAGTTAGGATTAATTACTAAAATGGTAATCAGTCTTGCAGCAACTGTTCTATACAATTAATTGATCTTGTGCAAACTCCGATAAAGTTTACAATCATTTAATTTATGCTACATTTTGGAAAAAACACGGAAATACGGGAAGATGAGAGCATCTACAATCTACATTAATACTCATTCCGGAAAAATCCAAATTTTTTAACTATTATTTATCGCATTTACTTTTTGATAACTATTACAATTATTTATATTATAGCTATTACTAAATATACACAGATTGAGAGTTATGGTTAAATTTGTAAGTGCTCTTCGGACAAATAATTTTAAATGTTTACAAGTAAAAGCATAATGGATTCATCGATTCAGAAAATGCCTTATTATGTGCAAAATATTAACTGTTCCCATGACGTAAAGTGCTTGTTAACGTTTGACTTCTACTAACCAAAGAGGTGAAATATTAGTTGGGTGTTTCTAGCTACTGATTAATCTAATTTCTCTTATATGTTGAGTGATTAACTTACTACAGCACTTTTTTATTCCGCATACCTATGTTCATCTACCAATAAACTATACGACATAAGAGAAAAATGTGTGTCCAAACAATTCATAAAGTACGAAGGTCATAAATGGTGTCATTAAGACATATAACGATGGTCATAACAAGACTGTTTAGGAAGCCTTGATGGTGATTCTCCAAATAGCTCACATAACTTCCCTGCTCTTCATCGTGTTTATTGCTTATTGCCTGCCGAATATGAATCGAACATGAAAAATTGTGAATAGGGAATTTGGAAGTTCAGCTAGAGAGAATCGATTGAATACCAAAAAATATTTTAATATTATATGTACAGAGCATGATTGAAAACTATTATGATGATCGATTGGTCAGTCCATCGGAAAACGCGTTTCTTCTGAAGCAGTGCTTTATTTTCACAATTTAATATGATTATGTGATATTAACATTATTAGCTCAGCTTTTATTCAATTATAGAGCACCTGGAAAAAAGGCTAAAATGTATACCACTCTCTGTATTTATTGTGCCTTTAGCAGTAATAATTATTGTTATTATACATAATCACAGCAAATATTTCTCGTATGCTATGACATAATGTTGTCATTGTTAAATATTTTAAGAGTGTCGCTGATTTCCATGGCTCATTCTTAGCCAACCAGTTTTTTATGGTTGTACTTGCCTATAAAAACAATTCCCTAAACTAGCCATTCAAGTTATCACATTTATTAAATAAAACTGGCCGTTGCTTTCATTTAGTCAACTTCATATAAAAAAGTTAAGCTGGTTTTTTCTAAGTATCCCTAACTCATTAAAATATTCCCATTAGTTCAAAAAGTTATGGAGAAAAATATGGACGTCTGTACTGATGCAAATGCAAATTGAAATGATTGGTATTGGTATTTTTGGTATTGATAAAATCTTTTTTGTTTTAGGTGAGTACCATAAACCTTAAATTGCTGACCACGTAAGTAAATGATCACTAGTTTTTAATCGTGTGACAAATCCAAGAACATATTGAAATTAATATTTATATTGTTTTTGATATAATTAACCATCCATTAACGATCCCAGACGCGCTTTCATTTATCCGCGTAATATTTTTTGAATTCTCCTCGATGCTTCTAGTTAACATATGCTTAAAAAAACTACTCTGAATGTAAAAAATATTGGACAAGTACCCATAGATTTACAACAATTGACTGTTTTGAATCATCTGAACGGAACAGTGCGGACTCTCACTGGGACAAAACGTCAGGCTATGAAATGGACTCGATTATTTCACCCGAATCATACAAGATAGGATACAATTCATTATCCTGTCATCAATGTGTTCCATTGGATGATGCTCTTGCACGTATTTCCTTCAAAGTAAATATATTCATGGACGTGTTGTATTAGGTTATAAGCGTACAGGTGCAAACCGGCCTACATTAAATATTTAAGCAATGGTGGTCAGACAAAAGCTAACAAGTCTCGTTGTTATTCGCATCTCGCGCCATCCAGAAGAAGGCAAGCTTCATTTATTTATATCCAGAGCAGGACGTTTCGCATGTCCCAGGGTATTTCATCTCATAGAACACGTCTACCGCGCTAGCAAATCATATAAATTGTTAATACATCTCAGTTGGCCGAGGCAAATGGTGGTCTGAGATCGTCGGTGTATGCTGCTATGTTGCTGGCTGAGGTATTCAATTTATCTACGAAGTCACGGACTGACTAATTACTTATTGTTATAAATCGAAAAATAGTACAGTGACTTTGATTGAGTAAAATATCAATAAACAATGGAAATTGACATGCTCCACAAATATATCCGTTTATAAAGTACGGGCAGGTACGGTTTCGCGCTTCCTTGGGGTTTAAGCGTTATTTAAGACAATAAACAGATACACCGACCTTACGGTGTAGTCTAAACGAATAGATAATATTAGACCACGTACCGCGCCTTCAATAAGGTTGAGTAAATTCAGCCCTTGATGGACTTATTATTGTAATTATCATGAATATATCGGATCCCTCTCAGAGCACGAGGAGGCAATCTGCTAGGAATATAGACTGTAGGTACCACTGGTAATTGTTTTACCGTTATTTATAACGATTGACTACTTTAAATGCTCATTCAGATTTTTTTTTCCCACAATTTTAACAGTAGTATTAACTTCAAAGTTACATATAGCTACTATAAGCAATATAGTCGTTAATAAAATCGATTTGACTTTTGGATTAGACATGAGAACTGAACTGAAGTTAGTTAACTTTCTTTACGGTAAAGGCTAATAATCATATTTCGGTGTATTTGAGCATGTTCGAAATGTCGAAAGTATTAAGTCACAATAGTACAGAAAATGCCCATGAAAGTTTGATTCTGTTATAGCAGACTTATTTTTAAGCGGATAACAGCGTAATTACAGCATATCAATCTACTTGAATCCATTTTTTTCTTATGCATTTATATGACGTGTTTGAATGGAAAATGTGAAAGCGCCGCCTATGTCTATCGTCCTCCTCCCATTCTTCCCGCTATCTCTCCTGCAGGCAATGTTCCGAGTGGCTGCGATCCGAATCTCGCATACATTGACATATGAGACGCTCTAAATTGAACCGCCAGCGGAGGCTAATTCCCCCTTGCCCCTACACCCGCTACCTCTACCAACCCTGTCCCGTCCCGCAGAAAAGGGGAATCCAGTTAAAATTTTAATATAAGCGATATTAACTCCCTTCTATTCGTCGTTCCTTCGGGAAAACCAATAATCTCGGGCATGCTCGAAAAAGCAGCCATTCGAAGGCCCGGCGAATTTTTTGCTGTTTTCTGAAGTCAGGGTATTTGCCTTTTTTTCGAATGAGCTGTTCCGATGGGAGTTGGAAGATATTTTTTATTTGAGGGCTGCTTTTGTAGGTTAAAGAAATTCCTAAGCAATATTGTTATTCATTTTTATCTATATAAAGTGTGAGACTTTTTGGGTATTCGGTGTACTGTTCAGAAAAGAGCAAAGGAATTCCATTCGTTCATCTAAAACGAATCAGGGTCGACATCGTTTCATCCTCATTTAGCCACGCTGACTCGCTGACACTCCAACCGTCTACCCATCATTGTGAAACGGAATTCTGAAGATGCGGGTTCGAGTCCCACGAGTGCGCCAAAATTATCCGGATACTTTGCAGTCTATTTTTTGTCTTCACTGCCCCTCTTTCCTGTGAGTGTTTTACATAGTTACAGAGCCGTACTCAGCCAACCAGTCATCTTAATCCTCTACTGCCCTTTTGGCCTAGCATTGCAATTATTTAGAAGACATGAAAGTTTAAAAGCATCATCATCAAGGTTCTGGAATTTAACATCAACAATAAAATGTCTTGGCACCATCACGTTACCGTCCTTGCTGGGTCTGCATCTCAGAAACTGGGTCTTCTCTTCTGCTCCAAAAAATTGTATTTATCGGAAAAGCTACTGTTTGAAACTTGTAGACAAGGTGGATTTATGAAAAGTTTGATTTCGGACTTCCATTGTCTATATCACCTGAAGACGATTGAAGATAGCACATCAATCGAAACGTCGTGATACTCAAATTTTATAGACAATGGAAGTCCGAAATCAAACTTTTCGGAAAAGCTACTACTACACTTCAAGGCTCAGATCTGACCTTCGCATGCATGAATATTGCTCGCATGTGTCTTATGGAGAGAATCAAAAAACGAGCAATAGGTCTATTGGATGCGCCGGACCTTACAAATGGCCTCCAGAGTCGGGAACATCGAAAAAAATCTACCTCGATTCTACAGGTACTATGATGGCAAAAGTTCTACCAAGCTGTCTGCCATAAGTTTCCAGAGTTGCCAATACAGCAGACACTACAGGCACTCAAAGGGTGCATCCTCACTAGGTATGAATAGACATTTGTCCTCTCACAGCGCTTCTGAAGCACGATAGGCTTTCTGCCATTACGAAAAATCTTAATGTAATAACTCAGTTAATAATTTTTGTCTGTGATTAAAGGCGGAAACAAGTATTAACATGTACGATTAATTATACCGGGAATGATATTTCCAAGCGGAAAGTTATATTACTACGATGTGGAAAGTACTAGGTCCATATAATTGACTTCAGTTTCTGTATGTATAGGTACGAATCTAATAGGGTGTATAGACTAAAAACCTCAACAAGTCGGACCAACGCAAAGAGAGATCACGTTCCTAGTTGTCATGTCCTGCCGTACTTCTTTGCATGATATATGTACCCAGCTTCCGCAAATCTATATTCCCGATGCGTAGTCCGATCTGCTCCAGCAGTGGAATGCGCGAGTCGAGTCGCGTCGAAGACAGAAAGCCGGCATTCGCGAGAAAATCTCGCACTAGATGAAAAGAACCGAAATTCATTACATGCTTGGCTTCATAGGGAGATTGTGTTTTTTCGAGTCGTTCGGGAGAGAGAACGAGATATAGAATTCTCTGTGTTGTCGTACGCCCCCAGGAGTGGATTTGCATCGCCGCGCCGTCTACATCACGTAACAAGGTGGAGGGCGTACGGGGAACATTTAATAGAATATCTAAAAACGTGTCTTAAGAAATAAAATAGTTTATCCCATGAAATATCTTAAGAACATTTTGACGGTGATGGTTAAGGTTTCGTAGGGGTTTCCCTTAACACTAATGGAAATACAGTCGCCAAAAAAGATTTACCCCAAGACAAAAAAAAAGAAAGAAAAGATAAATAATTTCATAGAAAAATAGCTAGTCAGGATGAATAGTATGCAAGATTTGAGAGCTCTAGTTTTATATCCATGATAGGAATTAAGTAGCTAGTGGATAAGTGATGTGGGTAGCCTTTTATTTGTGAAAATGTGCGTTAAATACACAATCCTGTTATCTGCATGATGGCAGAATTTCACCAAGTAAGAGCATCCACAATCTACAACTATGTGAATATATCTTCATTCTCTGGCAGAACTTTTGGAGTAAAATAGGCTTTCTGCCTTTGCGAGAAGTTATCTATAAAAAAATAACTGATAGCCTCTGATTACTGCGCCTTTGCAGAGAACTCTGTCTACGGCAATAGCCGGCGGACATGGGCTACATTAAGAATTCCGAAAGATTTTTATTCATCGTTTATCTGGGAAGCATGTACAGCAATGTGCATTTTAAGTCTTTGGATAATCGTATGCATATGAGAATATATGGAAAAAGAGATTGGCTACAATGGTTAGTCGCAGGACACATACGCCGTGGTCTATTCTAATCAGGCTTCAGGATATCCATGTATGTTGAGGCAATTTGAAACCATTGAGGTTAAAGCCTATGTCGATAAGATCGCGTACTTCATATAATGCCAGAATGTAACTTGATGATTCGAATACTCGAGCAGATATCGCACATGTTTCTCATCGTCGTATTTGAACACCTAAAACATGGCTATGCGTTATGTTGTCTCTTATAAGCCTGAATTTATGGTTCTGTAATTGGTTTCTTGCCTGGTAATGCCTCATTCATATCGTTCATAACCGTATTGAAGCTTGGGGGCATAAAGCTGTGGTATATTCTTATACCATTCAGATAGACAAATAATTCCAATTTTTCTTCTGCTCTCCAATGCTGCAATTCATGTGGAGTTCAAATAATATTTATACTAAGGCCGATCCCTGTTGGATACCTACACTTATGTTGTAAGGTCGGTTATGAAATTATATAATCCTAGTCCGGTTCTGTATACGACTTGTGCTGATGAATACGCCCCTGATAAGGAACACACTATGCGACAATGTCGACAAAAAAAACAAAACCTCTAGAGACCGATCCATAACTGGTCCGATCAAAAATAAAAAGGAACTCAGTTTCGTATGGCACACATACAGAGGTGAAAGATATTTTTAATAGATTCCTGTGTCAGATTCTCTCTTTCATATTGAATTCCGTCGGCCAGGTAACGCGGTGCGATACACAATGGCGGGATTTCGTATTCTTTTGTGCGGCGATGTGGGTGCGCTTTCCAGGTAGTGGAAGTCTTGTTGGTGATGGTCATTAGCGTAGATATACATGGAAGCCTAACAACGTTCTTTCTGTGTATTCAAAAAACAGCAGCACCATTCAAGGCTATACCGGGAACTCGTAAGAGAAAAATAATATCTGATAGCAACAAACTCTCCAACACTTTGTGTTTTACAATTCAAATACATATCCTTCGTTTTACCTGCCCAAAGTGTTACACAAATGTACTGCATATGCAATTGAACTTCTCGATTGTTCCCTATGTTTTTTGTCACATGGGTCCATGCTGTATCTCCTGATATTTGTTAACATTAGGTAGGCTAGTTTCAGCCATAAATTTTCATATTAGTTCCCAGCGTACCAATTGCGATTATCTTGCCAGGCATTAGTTTCCTATGTTCATATTTCCTGAACAGTTTTTTACCAGTGTTACCATCTGGAAAATTACATCTTTCTCAACATTATTAACTTATATTCCTTTCTAATACTGTATTGCACACCTCTTATTTGCCTAAACAACCATCATTGTTATTATTAATATTATTATCACTTGTATCACTTAGATCACTAAATTTATTTATATTTATAGTTTCCGTTCATACCACTACAAAATAAAATACATTCCATTGTAATGGTTTTCAGATCGTTGGAGATATATCAGTATTTTAGTCAACATTATGTTTATTGCATCTGTTGGGTAGGTTGCTGTATCCATTTCTTGGAATAATCTAATAAGCCTATGGCACTATACTATATTAAAGGTATATATTTTAAGTTAAAGGCTGAAAAATATGTATTTAATACTTCAGGACCCCATGAATTATGTTTCAGCTCCAGCGACCCAGAACATTAGAATCATGCAAAAATACAGTCCCATGAAAGTTCCTTGAATTTTTCTAATACAGGCACGGTGATACATCGGAAAACAGCTTTTTCTAAATTATAAACAACAATATTTACTCTGTATTTACGTTGGATGTCAAATAACATGCTAACGGATCAGTTGTACGACCCTTAGGTGGATGGAGCATATAATTTACAAGGCTCAGATCTGACTATCATTGCAAACTTGATCGTATGTGAGAGGAAGCAGTCTCGAAGCCTTTGAACTCAATCCTGAAAAGAACATTACATCTAGATGACATCTGACATGACAAAGGTTAAGAGTATACCATGTTATATGTTCAAGCGATCTGCCAAGAGCCATCAGTACAACAAGAGCTAGAATTTTCGGGTATTCTCACCATCTCCGGCTACCAACACCTGGTACGAGCCTCTCCTAAAAGAAATTTGTTTTGGAGATCAGCGCTATAGAATGATCTGCCGGGAGTAGCAATTTAAAGCATTTCAAGGTCAATGTCTCATCTCAGAAGTTATGGGGTGTTGAGCAATAGTTACATTTGAAAATTTGCAGTATCGTCACTTTCATTGAAATTCTCAGGTTTTGGTTGGTTTGCATCCTATTGCCTTTTATATGTAGAGTCATAAGTCTCTGCAAAAGCCCACATAACGTAGCTTTAGAAGTGCCACAGCACACATAGTTAGAAGTCTTTTTGATTGTATGAGGTTCAATTCTGAGACCAATCTAGTACTCAATTTTGTTGATGTACTTTAGCGATAAATATATAAACTCCTTTCTGCTTAGTTTTCCGATACATATGGATGTGGATGGTCAATCATAAATTGTATTTGCAAATTAGTATACTCCAGTTCTTCCTAAAAAAATACATAAGGTGTTTTGTGATACAGCTCGCAACGCTGTTTTGTGTACATGTAGGACTAATCACACAGCATGCACACCTGTATTCAGGCTTGTACCGAGAATATCTGAGAGTATACTGACACGATTAACGATCCAAATGTATTATTAATAAAACGACATGTACTGATTCATCAAACTAATCAGGATACAATGATGTCCCGATGGTAGAATAAGATAAATTATAAAGTGCTACAGTAATAATAAACGAAGAAATATGAGCATGTCAGTCATGATTATATATATCTATGATCCTACCAACCGTCATGTTAGGCAATACTTAGCATAATGGTAGTATTCAAACAATGCACTTAACTTTCCATTCCTCCTTTATTTTCGGCAACGTTAGTTAGATTTCAAAGTCAGCTTTTATCATGCAAAACTATGTCCCTAAGCAACATTGCACGAAGTTACAATTCGTACCATATGTCGTACCAGCAAGGTATTGTACTGTTTTCTCCAAATGATCGGTGGTTAAAGGTGTGCAATTAGGCTAACAGGTAAATACTGTTCAGGAAAATTAAGTTTCGAACTAATTCCAGCTTTTGAACAGGTAAATGTGCGGTAAAATGACAGTGGCGTAGTATAAGCGTGTAGCATTCATAATAATGGGGAATATCACGACGGGAAAATGTCAAATATATTATTAAATGGTCTGATCTGCTTCTAATTTGTAAACATACAAAATTCTTATGAAAAGTTCATCTGCTATGCTATCTCCTGAAGTGTGAATGGCGGGTTGGACTAGCACAATCTTCAAACGAGCTTTCCCAATGGTGATTTCCGCTCAACCAATCTGAGGTGCTGCTATTATCAGAGAACTGTAGGATACTTTATTAGAATAAGTCTGCGATCTACAAGAGGGATATCATGATAAAGATTTACACCTAAATTGAAAAGATTTATACAATCTGGTATTCGCTGTGATCGAACACACGTACTCGGAAATCCGTGCCTCCCCTATTACCTCTGTACCACAATGGCTTGTTGACACATCGATCCATAGAAGCTACGAAATTTCGTTTTTTCCTTCAATTTCATTTTCCTTCCACATTCCAACGAGTTTATCTTCATTATGACATCTACCTTGCACATGAGAATATAATTAGGACAATACATCTCCTGCAGTTCTCTGATAGATAGCGTGGTGGATAACCTTCCATAACATCTACACATGCATGCGTCAATAATTTTAATCGCGCAAAAATTTCTATTCGTATTATTACTTTTTTGATGTTTCATGACATACATCACAAAAAATTTAAATCACTCATTTCCGTCGGTTTGTCTGACTTTCCGTAGACACTTTGTCTCTCTGTAACTCGAGAGATACTAATAAGTTTTGAATAATATTGACGAAATCTAGCTTGTCACTGTTTTCAAAATTTCCAAGATTAAAAATTGTCAGCTGTTGTAACATCCATTCAAAACCTTTATATGTAAACTGATACCACTGCATGGAAAGTTCAATATACTTAAACTTATGATACATGGATTCTCTCAGTTTCGTTGAAAAACCGTTTTTCAATTTGAAGCAAAAAAATATTACCAAAACCCACAGCTTTTCCTACGCCACTGCCAAGATATAATAACGCGTGATTCTTCAAAGCCTTCCAGCCGCACCAAATGTTACGTCCACCACACCATACGAATTCGTAAGCCGCACGCAATATTTTCTAATTACGTTCCATACCGAAGGAACGTAGACATAGAGCTGCGTTATACAATGAGTTCGTTGGTAACCGCAACGGCAGAAATTATCGCTTCGGTTTATAATAGTATACGTGATCTCCATAGGTAATCATACCTGCGATTATTCCTTGTGATCGAAAAAGCGAATATAATTTACTTTGCGATGAAATATCCTTTTTGGTAGCCGACTGGAACATTCAAAACCTTTGGGTCAACATTACCGTCCTTTATAATTATTCCTGTAGCACCAACAAATCCGGACTAGGTAGCAGTACACAACAAGCGGTTTGTTGTGTTAAAAACCTGTTCAATACAGAATAATATTAGATTAAAATGGGAATGAAATGATTTTTTTATAGATAACTCAGAAAGCCTATCACGCTTCATAAGCGCTGCGACAGGATAAATGTCTATTTACATTGATCTTAAAACGCTTTTGATTGTAACCAAGTAGCTCATTCCACAATAGCGATGTTCTCCAAAAGAACGTCATTTGGAAGAGGCGTTGTAAACTCGATCTGAGGATGCGGCAGCTGGACTCTGCTAGAGTTTTCTACACTGGCAACGTATCTACTGTGATAATATCTATAGAATTGAGGTAGATTCTCCACCGTTCTAGACTGTACATGTCTTTTGTATGTTCAGGCGCATCCACTAAACTAGACTAGAACACTACGGTGTTCGTTCAGAGGGAAGCTTCTTGAATTTTGTCAAATATGGAGCTGTGGTTGTATTGATTGTCATATGTTTACCGCGAAGTAAGGGAATAGCGTACCAGCAAAACCAACAGACAAACATAAATTAAGAATAATTATTTGAAGTAATAACAGACTGAATAGTTTGTATCAAAGATCCAAAATCTGTAATCATAATACCTGTCTTGCTTTAGGGTGGCATGTGGAAACCCATTAGAAGAGAGAACAAAGGGTAACGAAGGGATTTACAATGTTTTAGAATGTGAATAATTCCAAAGACACAATTTATTTTATATTATTTATTTTGTGCAATGATCGGAGAATAACCTTCCAAAAATTATTTAATGTAAATTTCCAAAAGAATCTGTTATGTCACCTCCTAACACTAATTATTATGAATCGTTTTTTTTCCATTTCATGAAAAAAATCACCAAATACCATATACCATATGCGACTCTTGTTGTAGCAACATACACCCTCATCTCAGTTCTAATGGTTCCATTCCATAGAGTAAATTTAATTAAACAATTTTTTTTTCCTATTGACACCTAATTTTTGGTACCGAAACGTGTATCTTGACAACTGAAAAACGATCGAAGCAAATGTAAATCTGATCAGTAAATTACGTCAGGTGGTCCTTTCCACCCACATTTAGCAGCCATGTCACCTACAGGAAAAATAACTCTTCAATTAATCACCAGTTTTGAAATTCAAATGGCATCTCCCGTGCCGCACCGCGCTGGTGTTCGCGGAAGAATCCCTCGAGTTTCCCTCCTAATTGAACTTCCTACGTGGTTTTTAAAAGATTCCAACATAATGAAAAATCGTCTAAAAAAGTGCTTTTTCTGATTCCTTGATTTATTCCCATCGTGATGCTTAATACGTTTCAATTATCATTTTTTAGATTAAGGGCAACAGACTATTTAACCTTTTTTTCAAAGTCAATGTAAAATTACATGGGTGTTTCAAAAATAGACTCATTCGATAAGGTCCAGAATACAAGAATAGATGCAGATTACTTTTTCCGAATAGGCATAGCGATATGATATAGAAAGTCATTTATTTTGTATGCTGTATTCACTGTAGTAGGTATATTTTAGCAGGTGAAAATTTATATAGATTTCTGAAATAATCAAACACCATTATCAGTTCGCAGAAGTCAAAGAGTCAAACTACTTGATGGCAATTCACGCATTTCTTCCGCCGAAACATTTATAACTAAACATTTTCAGACCTAACAAGTTTTGTTTATTCTGTTGCTTGTAAGCAATAAAGATAGATGTTTCTATAACACTGTCGGGGACTTCCGTTATCTTCGGAATTTACATTACACAACGTTTCGATTCTTATGGCATCTTCAATCATCTTCAGTTGATTCGTTTCCTGATCATTATTATTTTTGATCATTTGGGGCAAAGTTCGAAGGATTTTCAATATTCTAGACTGTGAAATTCAGGTCTGAAGCGAAACACTTTAGGATATGGTCACAAAATAAATGTCACATCATTTAAAAATTAAGCATGCAGAAGTACCAAATCAATTAGGTCAGCAAATTTTTTTCTAATGGGCCAGTATTTTTGTTGTTCAATGACTACGCTAAAAAAATGCGAATATACATGTCGATAAAACAATAAATGTGCGTATAAACATCGACCTATATAAGTGATGACTCAGATTTTTCACCACCGTAGAAGGAGATCCTTATTGAAATTCCAGCATCGTTTTCTACCGGATGCGCGTATTTGTTCTGGGGGTGTAGCGGGACTGATCCCGAACTAATTTCAACGCCCCCTTCCATCAGGTAAAAGATGAAAAATAGCAGCGATGAATGAACGAAACTATGAATCGCTTGGGGTCCACCGGACAGCCCCGAGGTAGATCATTTTTATTACTTGCGTCAATAGAAGACAATGAACTGACCCTCGGTATTTCTGCTGTGCTTTGTGATAGGTGGCTTTTGAAAAAGGCTAACATTAAGAGGAACGATAGATTGATTTCCCGCCAAAAACTTGAATGGCATACTAATAATAATCTTTACGGTGCTCAGGTATATTGTTAGTTTAGTAACATGCCTTAGGGTCAATAAGTCACTCTACTAATTATTTATCAGAGATATACATGGTTCGTTTGGTCGTTGAAGAAAACAAGTTTACCTCCCGATGGCGTGTCGATGATTAGTTTTCAGTTAGTATTGCTAGATTTGAAAGTTACGTGGTATCCACGAAGAAATGTTTGTATTATCTGGTACCTCGGCAGGTGGTTCTTAATAATAAATAAGTTGAGGCAACACCCTGTTTCCATGAACCGGCGCAAAATTTGGGACAAATAGCTCTTCTCCGGTCAGATCGTTGCCATGTAAAATTCATTATTTGCTAATTCGGGCGCTTGCAGAAAACTAAGGCGAAGCCATCGAACTTTTTGTCCTTTTTGCCGAAATTACAATAGTGTACGGGCGCGCTGATAGGATCAGGAGCGGCAAAAAACGCGCGAGTGTAAAAGGGGGTGTAAAATGGGAGAGCCAGCAGCCTCATTTGAATATAAAGAAATGCACGTCCATTCTGTTTCAGACCTTAAATCTCCTGGACACAAAAAAGCCTCAGCTCAGAATTGAAAAGGATTTAATGTGAAAACTTTAAATTTATTGCCGCAGAACAATGATACCAGTTTTTATAGACTTAAATTATTGGTTAACTTGGGTCATTTGAAACGGTCTTTTGCTAACTAAGTTATACATTTCTGGATAATGTGTGTGTGATGTGGGTAGATACGAGCGTCCACTGGAGTCTCTAGAAGGTTTTAGCATGTATGTGCATATGATACAGCAAAAAGTTTCCGTACGTATATTTTCAAAAAACTTTGTATTCAGCTGAAATGCGTTTTGTATATTGATTTCACCATAATTTATGTGGAGGTAATATAACTAACCAATGGTATGTTAGCATATTCGTAACATTGATCGTAGACCTCAGAAGCATTTAAATTA
This sequence comes from Bruchidius siliquastri, assembly GCA_949316355.1. Classification (NCBI taxonomy): domain Eukaryota; kingdom Metazoa; phylum Arthropoda; class Insecta; order Coleoptera; family Chrysomelidae; genus Bruchidius; species Bruchidius siliquastri. The sequence continues at coordinate 14,214,039 of OX438531.1, read as the reverse complement.
ATTGTTTGGCACTATTTGCCTTAATTTGTTTTTACGCTTTATTTATTGAAAAATACTAAGCTTATTTTAAGAAGGAAAATCTATGTTCCCTCATAAAAGTTTCAAAATGATCGAGCTCGATGAGTATAAAAAAATAGCTTTGGACAAAAATGTTTTTGAAACGACAGCCAATAAAATCTTATTTCGGTAATCTTTATTTCATATCGATTACTGACTAATCCCATGTACTTTCTCGATGCAACGATATTTCAAATATCACAGAGCAATAGTTGGGTTGAATTGAAACGTTTTCAGCCGAGTATCACTCTGTATATACTTGCATGCAAGCTTAAGCTTATATTCAGCAAGATGGAGGTGAGCTTGAAAGATTCATGAATTGAAGATTTGTGAACGCACTTAAGTAATTCATTCCAAATCTGCTTAATTTTTGATAATGCCCATAACTTCTAAAACACTGGTCAGTAAATGGCGGACCGCTGATTTACTTTGTGCGGACCTGAATAATAAACTTATATTCAGGCTTCACTTTGTTATGTTTCTTGATTGATATTCATAGTATATATTTCTATAATCCTATATTTAGAACCAAATCTGAGGTAAAAAAGAAGAAACGAACTGCGACCAATATATTATATCAAAAAGTCGAACCATATGTAACTAATTGATGACCACTGTTCTAAAATTTACAGGATAGTCTCAGTGCGAGAATGTCTACACCTTTGTTACTAAGAGAATCATAAACAAAGGCACATGAGGATAACGATCATTATCGTAAATCTTAAGAACATAGATTGCTCTAACAATATGACCCATTGATATCTATCATGTTTGCTCCATTTGAAAAAAAATTGCAATTACTTATAACTATTTCTGATATGTATCATAGCTACAGATATATTACTGAAAAGTGAATTCGAGCAGTTGATCTTGTAAACCGAAATTTTGTATTCATATTAAAAATTGTGTATTAGAACACAAAGTTTTACTAATAAATCTCTGTTTTTTTTCAGTGACACATTCGGATTTATATTTAAATCATCGTCTGACATACTTTATATAAAAATTTGTTTTGTATCTCACACTTTATACTGATTTGGGTGTAACGATAATGCCAACAAAGACATCACGATTATTGATTGATCGAATTAATGCTACCGAGGTTCAAAAAAAGCTCCAATCTTCATCCTATACTTATTTCTATTGTACGTCCATGTGTGTGTAAGAGAGCGCTGGTCAGGGCAGCTAAACCGCCTACGGGGTTTTCAAAACCACCCACGGTCCGGTTTCTTACCTTATTTCTAGTTTGTTTACTTTAAAATCCAGTCCGTCCGTGGTCATATTTCAATTAGAAAATGCAGCTATAAATTTTCGTACAGAGAATTTTATTGGTGTTGCCTTTAGAAGAAACTGAAATGGAATCTGATACTGTGTGCGTTAGTTAGTCAGACCGGCTCACAGCTAGTATAAATTTTGGATCGTTAACGTAAATCAATTAGGAATTAAGATGTTAAAGACCTGGAAATGTAGCCTCGGCATTATGGAATTATTTGGTGTGAATAGGAAACTTTAGGATTGTAGGAATAAGATTTGTCAATGACGGAATTAATTATTTGTCTGTTGGAACACACATTCCTCTACAATGATGATATTAACGATGATGATGATGAAGATGGTGATTACAGTTCTATAATATGATCGTAGTAACTCATCACTTCGATAGCACACATTCATCAGCGTTAACAAAATGGTCAGTGATCTTGGTAGAAAAATAGTCGAATCTGATGGTTCTAAAGTTCATGTTTAAAGTTTTTGAATATTTTTAGGTCAATACTCAAAACTCCCTGAGCTCTCTACATGCTTATGTATGTTCAATACACAGAACGAAGTACAAAGCGAAGATTGGTAGTCTTATTTTTATTATATCTCTATGTTCTGCGCATTGACAATATCCATTTTCGATTGACAAGTTATCCGTTATATTACGTTGTTAATGTACATCGTTTTTCCGGTTTTAGGCTCTCATTGATAAAAAAATCGGTATATTTTTTATGGTTATTAAGTTCAGTTACCAAAGACCATCGTTTACGTAATATATCTGATGATGTCATAATTTGCCTTCTTCGGTGTGTTATAACACCATAAGATATATTATCGGGTAGGTGAATTTTTAATAAGGATGAGAATCGTGTATTAAAAATATTTAACATAAAATATTAATTTTGTCCACAAATTTTGGGGAGAGAACGTCTTGTCGGACGCCCTAAATTCAAGGAGGCCATAGAAAAGTCGTCTCACTATGAGATTTTTTAATACGTAGGTGCAGTAACTGTGAAGACTTGATCAAAGTAGTTAATTAATATATTAATAGTCTTTCAGCTTTTATATGAACTTTTCTACATTTTCCTTTATACGAAAATAAGAATTCTAGGGAGGTTGGGGGTTGGAGGCGCTTATATAATTCTATTTCGGTCTTAGTTTTAATTCCATGTGTTACTTCCGTGAAAGCAGATTAATGAAATATTAATAAAACAAAATGGCGTATCATCTGATAACTGAAATGCTACTGAAGCTGAAACTAGTAATGTCGCTATGTCGAAGCCCAACTCTTTTATAAGGTTATAACTGCCGGGCAGATAAAAAACACGACTCAAGTATGGCGTCATAGCTACAATAATTCCTCGAGTCAAGTTTATTACTTTTCAATAAAATCCAACAGTCACGAGATGGTTTCAATAGATCACGAACTTACCCTAAAATAGAAAAAATGTATTCTGGTTTTGACTAGCGTAATAATTTTTCATAAAAGTTTTCCGGTAATGAATTGATGAAGTTTAGTTGTAGTACAGTCGAGACGGCCGTCTTGAGAATATAAGGATATTAAATGAAATGGTGATACATCTAAATATTTTAGATCATTAAATTATATTTCAATGAATTGAGAATAAATGTTTAATATCACAAAGGCAAAGAAATATGCATGAATGGCTATCAGAATTAGATCATAATTCTTACATTCTGTCATTAATGTTTCATTACTGTTCAGTGATAGCTTCCCAGTCCCAAAAACTATTTGATTAAATATTGAATAGCTGCAAACCTAGCTTTTTAAGTACCCGACAAACGAACGCAAACCTGAGAAACCAAAAAAAACAAATGGATTGCAACTACACAAGTATTTGGTGGCGCTCTATGAGTAAATTGGCCTGTAGTCTCAACATGTATCACTAATTTGCATATAATTGTTAAAAATCTTGAATCAGGAAATATATGCTATTTTTCTATGCTTAAAAATGATTAAAATCTAAAAGTTGAGTCATTCATTGAATTTAAGAGATCAAGTTTACTTATTTCAGCTTATATCTTTCCTCAAATTTCATCAAAATCAGCACAACGGTTCTTGAGGTTACAATGTGACAATATCGGAAACTCAAACAGAAAGACAGATCAATAGACAGATCGACGGAAATTGATGATAACCCGCCTAAAATCGTGAAGCGTGGGTTGTAACATATTTGTATGTAATCTTGCTCGAGTTTGTTCATATGCTCAAAATGTGTTATATCCTAATTCCACTAGGCTATTCGGATAAGTCGTAAAAAATGAACGTTAGGATATAAATCCAAGGTTTCCCTGTTTTTGATAATATTTATCTACGGTTAATGGCTCTATATTAAATATGGCTCCCGTCATTAAGGTGAAATATTAGGGGCCGTGTAAATCGAGCGTGCTATGAAAAAATCAAGACTTTCCAGTTGACGGCGGGTCACTGATTTATGCAAAGGTGGGGGGAAATTCACTTATCCAGGATGGAGAACTTTTTCGTGTTAGAAGCCGATAAACATTTCGCCGATCCATTGCATAGATGCAATATGGACAAGGCTTAAGGATAAAAAATGGATTTCACTGTATGACAACAAAACTGAAGATTATGAGAGCCACTTCATGAAAAAGAGGGCTTGTATTTATGCATCTATTATGAAAAATGTCTGCTTGCCTCAGTGCCTTAGTGCTGTCGTCTAGTATTAGAAACAAAAATAACCGTCCACTAAAAAAGTCGTTTGAAATTGTTCGTCTCTAGTTTCACTTCATTTTAACTGAACTGGCTCATCGTTCGTACTTCTGTCGCCTGATGAAGGTATGTGTTATATAACCACGTTTGTCGTTCAGTACATAATAAAACAAAATAACTGTTTGAAGAATATAAGACAAAAACACAGAACCTGCAAAGTTGATAGGAGGGGAGGGTATAAAGGATGGAAGATAAAGTATAACAAACTGAACAGGATGCTTGGCGATGAATTTACTTGTAATCTTCCTTGCCACAGTAAATTGGGCATATATAAATTGGAAGCATTCGGACCATCCATAAATACCAGAATATAAAATATACGATACTGTACGATAGTCAAATCATGATGGTTATGCGGAGTACGCGTAGTGGGTATTTTTTCAATACTTTGATATTTATATGAGTTTTCAAAACTCAAATCAAAATAGGACACCAGTTTTATGAGGTAAAAACGTATCAAAACCTACTCGTACCACAACCAATTTGATACTCCTTGTCAGGATGTACGGAAATCATATGGTTTACTTTATTTAGGTTTATCTTTGAATTTCAAATTTTTGAGTTGTTTCAGACGTCGGGTTAGAGGTTAGGCTAAGTTGGGCATCATCAAAGCAGACAAAATACTTAAATGTTGGCGAAGGAAGGATGGAGGCAAAAACTAGTGTGACCGAAAGTGAACAACTTCTATGTATTCAGTAAACTTTGATATCATCCTTTTTTCAATTGGCTTCAATTAAGTCAAGCTAAGAGCTAGTAGAGTAATGTGGCAATACTACCGTATCCAATACGAAACATCCAATGTTTGAATGATCCACCTTGGAGTTATTTGTTTTGTGTTGTTGCCGACATGTGGAAAAATGGTCAAAATACATCTTTGGTCTTTGGAAATGCCAATTCGAACGTTCTTTCTTTACAAATTATATGTTAAACCGTCCTAGCGTACATATATACAGGGTGTCTTAAAACGGTCCGACTATTTGCAGAGTGATCGAGAAACAAACGAAGGGCAGGGAAGGGGTGAGGTGGGCATCGTTTGCAAGCGCGTTCCTTACATTTTCAGTAGCAATCATGCCGCCCAAGAACCCCTGGGAACGTTGAGTTAGTTGCTCATTCCGTAAGCCGGCAGCCTCGACTCAGCGTCAGAAAGCGTGAGTCGCAGTTGGGATTGTGTAGAGCGACGATTCATCGGATAATGCGATCTGATCTGCATCTCAAGGCCTATAAAATTCAGATTGTCCAAGCACTGAACGAAAATGATAACGTTACAAGACTAATTTTTGTGAATGTAATGTTCGAGAGGTTTAACAATTTTGAAAACATTTTCTTCAGCGACGAAGCACATTTTCATTTGGACGGATACGTCAATCGGCAAAATTACAGGTTTTGGGGAGAAAGTAACCCACAGGCGTTACATTAACGCCCGTTGCATAGTGCCAAAGTTACTGTGTGGGTCGCTCTGTCAGGAAAGTGCATCATTGGACCATATTTTTTTGCAAATGACAGAGGCCAAACGGTGACCGTAACTTCTGAGCGGTATGTTGATATGGTACAAAATTATCTGTTACCTCAACTGCAACAATGTGAACACTGTAATCAGCTGACATGGTTCCAGCAAGACGGCGCCACGTCGGACACCACAAACCACTCTTTAGCAGCATTGCACGAGCTGTTTCCGGAAAGGGTCAATTCTTGGAGAGGTGATATTGAGTGGTCCCCTCGAAACCCTGACTTAACCCCACCTGATTTTTTTTGTGGGGTTATCTTAAGAGCGCAGTGTATGAAAACAATCCACAAACTTTGGGCGACTTGAAAAAAAAATAATGAAGGAAAGATCAGGCTCATTCCTCGACGACTTCTTGGAAAAGTCGTAAATAATATTCGCAATCGGTTTGAGGAGTGCCGCCAACAAAATGGTCATCATTTAAAAAATATTATATTCAAAAAATAAAATTCCGTTGTTTGCCTTTCCTTGAGGCCAATAAATAATAATTACAATTAATTTGAACAGCTTTTTATTTCCAACCAAAGTAGTTGGGTCGTATTGAGACACCCTAGAACTTAAAAACCCGTAAATAGATGATTATACCTCATATCTTCACCCTGGTATACTTATCAGCAATCTACGCCTCTGAAGCGGACGTTCCTCAATCATCAATCGGAGTTTAATATTGTGGGTGGCTGTGTGGCACGTACCATCGCGTACGGGGCATTTTATATTTAAATGTTGCATGATTAACTGGTATTAAATAAACGTAACGGACTCTTAAAGGTTCGCTTATAATTTATTTTTTATTGTCTTTTGTGTCTAGGGAACATCTCACGCCATTACCAACTCAATTTCTTCGATTGTCATAAATCTCGGGGGCTATACATAGTTGGCCGCGCTCACCAACTCGCTAGTCGGATGTTTTTATTTCGCAAGATGGTAAATCGGAAACGGCGAAGAACGCCGACAAGCGGGGCGATAAACATTCGATTATTCCACGGTCGACTTGGATTCGCGTGAGGTTTGTTCATTTAATCAATTGTTTCAGTAATCTGGTGCTTTCAGTGATCTACTAGATCAAATGATAAAGGGTTACTATTACAATTCGCTCCACGTATGCAACAAACTCAAATCAGGTCTTCAAGCCTCAAATCTATTTAATTTGTTCACAGATTTCCACAATTTTGTACTTATGTTGCATATATGATAGTTACTAGGTGCAAGTTTCTACCGTAAGCTAAATCTAACATCTATATACTTCCAATGTACTAAATGACGACTGCTCCTGATGTAGTATAATCTGTTATATGGTTGGAGCATCGTATGCCAAGGTTTTGTCACCATTAATTCCAATGTTTGACTGTTTCCAAATGTTCGTTAGAACAGGAGAGACAAGGCAAGTGGGTAACTATGTCCCAAATAACCCAAATCAACGCCCTCGTGTTGCTTAACAAGCAACTATTTAATAGTAATATCTGCACATATAAGTTAAATAAAACTGAAAATTCACTATTTTTGACTTTCCTAGCAAAATTATATAATTTTTCAAGTAATAGGTATATTTGCCATACATATTTCACCATAATCAAAAAAATGTCAATTATCACTATTCTTTTTTTTCATAATTTATGTATATTGCGCTGAAAATAAAGATATACACCTGATAGAGGTGACCAGTTTTATGCGTTGAAACTTCATCTATAATCATGACGCCTATAGAGCTTCAATTCGTTCTTAGCTAGGATGACAGTCAATTTATCAATATGTAATATAAATACTCGATCTCAATCTCAATATTAACAAAAGATAAGCTGTTAAAATATTCAGAAATTTACCATGAAGAAAGAACCATCTGTAATATATTCTTTTGATATATGTTCCTTTGTTGAGAAATGTGTCAAGACCATATAAAATGTTTGTGCTAAAACGTCAATGATATAATAAGTTTCTTCGTGGACTCATCGACTTGTTTCCAGAAGTGTAGTACCTCCAAAATAAAACAATTGGGAAATTAACTTTTCGCACAGTGCCTGGAATTATTGTATAATTTTTTATGTATATTTTTTACTCACCGTAAGTCAAAAAAATGGTATTTATTTATTATCTCATAACTACTTACAACAAAGTTGCTAGTAACATATCTGGAATAGAAAGGCATCAACCTTGATACAATCTCTGAAACCAAAGTTGAAAATGAAATGAGGCGTATATATTTCGTATGTATAAAATGAGATTTTTTCGATTCCAGAACAAAAACTAAATGCAAGCATTCTCAATCATTTGTTTCATTTCCGAAACAACATTAGCCTGTTTCAACTTAATACTGATTTTCCTACCGTTTCTAGGATCTTTGGTACAATCAGACATCGACATCCCCAATGTGCTTAAATACTATAGCTACCCGCAAACTATTCCAAATTTATATTATGGTATTTTTTCGTTAATTTCAGACTATGATTCATCCCAATGCGAGTATGGACCTATACTGGCCTCTCTTACAAAGGTCAGTAAATTATTGTTTTAAGCACGTGGGGTTCGATGTCTCCAATCATTGTATCTACTTTTTATCAGGGAGGTCAGAATAATGAAGGAGAGATTTTTAAGCCGTGGTACACGACCATTGCTGCCTCGTGGTTCGCAGCTCGCACCACAAGGCGTTACCAAATATGCTATCAGTGGATATATCCTAACATTGCAAGGCCTACTTCCGAAAAAAAGCGCTATATACAGCAGTTGCTAGTTCGTTCCCCGGACAAGAGTGGATAACACACGACGGCGAAAATGTTTTATCACGTTTTTCTCTAATTCTAGTATGCAGTAAAGATGTAGCTACATTGATTAGGAATTGCATGGCGTATATTTTTTTGTTTCTATAGCTGCACCAGCATCTGAAATTAATGAGCTAGTTTGATTGAATCAGTACTTAAAATCCGTTAATATAAAATCTGTGCGATTATAATACGCATGTTAGTGCGTGAGTAGTCAAACTGGTTTGTATTGATCACCTCCAGATATCGTGATGGGAGGGCTGAGTGGAAATGTATTTGGTTTTACAATTTGTAACCTTCACTTTGTTATCAATTCAGCTTATATATTTTAAACTCATAAACCCGACTAATAGGTGTTAAGGAAGTGTTGAATGGAACTACAGAATCTTGTTATCTTTCTGGTCGCGGCGTGTAAGCGAGAACGATTAAAGATTGACATTTCATCGTCATTAAGTCTATTGATGAGGGTTCAAAAGATGTTCTCATTTCTGTAGTTGAAACTGTAAGTATAGATAGATTTCTATACAGTTCATAGATAAAACTTAGACAAGGTGGACAAATTAAGAGCGTTCATAGGTTCAATTCAAACTAATAGTTACCTACAGTATCCACAGAATGATGAAACGAAACAAAATCAGAATCATGATCTTCACATGGTCCAATAACGGCAGGTGTACAAGACAATTTGTGAATTCGCTATCGACCGCTTAAACTGCTTAATCTAACTAGACCAGAGTCAGGCATTTATGATTCCTGTATTATTGCACTTTAATATAATCTTGCTTTCTTACATTTTATTTGTTATTATTGGGGTTATTAAATTGAGTTCTTCTTTGTCGTTTCTATTCCTCGTTATTATGGTATATCATTGTTAGTTGCTTGTCTCGTACAGGTACCGTTCAACTTTCGGAGATCATCTGCCCAGTACATCAAATGTTTACCTCCCTTCCATCTTTTACATGTATGGATGGCACTTAGGCATCTCGCCCTTGTATTTAGTCATTATTAAAAGTAATAATCTTCCTTGCCATTCCATATCTAAGCTCAGTCACTTCAACATATCGGAGAACAAGGAGTCAAGCTTGGTTAGATGTACAACTTACCCAGCAACATATATCCAGTGTTCTCGTGGTAAATGCCTTCCCTCTACAATTAGGCACGTTGCGTTGGTCAAAGACCCGATACGAGAGCGAAAGATCAATAATTTAAAGCCGCGGGTCTTTTTTAAGTGAGGGTGTTGTGTGAGCGTGACTCATTTTTTTCCTTCCCTTAATAAGGGGTGGCAAATATCTGCACATAAAAAACACACCCCTCTAGAAACATCCTCCTTCGTAAATTACGCTCAGCATCGTGGTCGGCAATAGGGGAGAGGAAGAAACTTTTAAAGAGGAACGACACAAAATTAATTTATAGAATACGGGGGTGGTCCTATAACGATCTTAAAAGTGTTACTTGAAACTTTTAAATTTCCTACTACGAAAGAATTACCAATTTACCGAACCTAGCAATGCCTGTAGCATATATGTACATGCGTTCAACTGAATGTGAGCTTGTAGATTGTAGATGTTTCTATATACATACTATTCCATCATTGAGATTCACCAATTTATACAAGATGTCTTACAAATTAATATTATTGGTGCTAGTAGTAGTAGTAATAGTGGGGAGGAAACACCTGGGAACTAGGCCACAATTGACACAACACAAAAACTACTATGGGCTTCTTGATTTCGGACTTATCAGACCTTCTAATAAAAGTCATAACATATAACCATTCCATATACACATACCTTCTCTGTCGAAGTTTGGGATCCTGAATGACTCAAGGCCACGATGTATAGCATACTTGCGCGGAAAATAGAACCAACATCACCTACCAGCACAGCGGCACGCATTTATATTTCCATTCTCATCAGGGGATAAGTGTATGTTCAGGCTGCAGTGGCCCGTCAGAATTCTTAGTATTAGGTTAAGTGATTATCTACTCCTATTGAACAGCTATAGCAGCCAACATTTGCTGAGGCCTCTATGAATCTCTTAGCCTAGATGCAGTTATTCCTCTCTAGCTATACTTTCGTCAGTTTGCTGCAGGCCTATTTGTTAAAGGTAGTACTAACCTAACGCGTACTGATAGCCAGAATAGGTTCGCAGAGAATGCATGAGTCCTTAGACTTGAGAAGTGATCAGATTTCTCTATTCTAAAGGATGGCGTTACTTTCCTGGACAAGGGTTGACCTACGCGTGGGGGTTGATATCAAGCTGCCTAAGTTGACTATCGCCGAATATGTCAATAATAAAATGGTAATTAATATCTCTAGGTTCCCAGCACGTTGCTTTTCTCCATGCTTTTGCTTTCCAAGCACCACTGGATGGCATCTTCATACAGCTAGATTTAGATGCAAAGCTCACCAGACTCTGGGGCAGGAAAATAGTCTTGCTTTTCCCCCCACATCTCTATTAATAATCCATCTCAGATGTTTTCTAATAAAATTTTGTCAACAAAAATGTCAAGTTAACATATCAAGTTTATTATTGGGTAGATATATGCATTGTTTTGGGCTCTTTTGTCGCAATATCATTTTTTGAGAGAATATGCTGTGAGATTACGTGCGATGCTTTTGACCTACATATTGGGGCATTTCTATTAATAGGCACTCAAATAGGTACCTTCTTAGGTTGAGGTATTACAGTTTTTTAATCATGGTGCTAACCAAGACTCTCATTAACATAAAAACAGCTTCCAATGCGCGTGAAGACCAAGAAAAAAGAGTATTTGGTTACAGTAGAGTCGGTAAACAACTATTTTCGATTATCCTTTCATTAGAAGATGGGAAAATAAATAACATTAGATTTGGTCTGGAGGCGATCAGTCGGAAAGAATTTATGAGTATGATCCATTTTACTCATCTATTTATAGATAATACGAGTTTACGTTCTACAGTATTACAAGTGTAACCATGCATGTTTGGCTTATTCAGAATAATGTAGAAGCTATGAGCTTTCTATCTCCAAAACGTAAAATCTGCAACTTGCATATTTTGTAATTACTGGCTGCCCAGACATCCGAAACGTGTATAACATTTTGTTCAGTAGTCATATTTGGTTTTAGTTAGCAACCCATTCAAGTTTGGAGTCTATTACAGTATGATATGTGGATCAACCTATATTTTTCAGGATCTGATAAAAAATACGTTAATCAGAGATACGTATATAGCCATACCATTTTACAAAAAAATTTATTTTATCTGTTTAAACATTTAAGTACAATTCTTAAATTTTCTTAGATTTTTATTCTGGGTATATACTTTTCTAAATAAATTTGATAAAAGGTTATAGAGCAAATTTTTAACATTTGTTATATTATAGGCCAAGGAAACCTTTATCATGATTCAACTATCGTTATATGTATACTCTCACTCCATTTCTTAAAATAGGTCTTGCCGATAGTTATCTAAAATCACGACCACTTATACATATATAATTTTCATTTTATTACCTTTAAAAGCAGTGAACATCGTAGTAAACACAAATCATTTAACCCTTTAAACAAAACAATGAAATACTCCAAATGTTGAAAAAAATAAGCTTAAATTCTCTTCCTATTTGAATATATAAATAATAGAATTTATTAGAGGTATGTTCTCTATTTCTTAATGAATGTTGCAGATTTTTTTCGAAAATTCGTGCTGGAAATTCTCGACCAATAATATTGGGATTGTTTTTGAAATAATTATCACTTGGTGGCGTTGAGCCAATGTAAGTTTTACTGTACGACTGAGCTGTACTGTTACATTTTTTTGATCACAGATACGAAAAAAATACAATTTCCTGACACTCAGTTCTCAAAATATAGAGAACAACTGCGCAGTAATGAGAAGGGATAATCTGGCGAGGACGTACACTAGACTTAATAAAACACAAAATACCGATATCGATGATGAATGATAGTCAGTCTATCCATCACAATAGCCAACTACGGTTTCTCCTACTACTATTATACAAACACCCTCGTCTTCCAAAGAGAGATAGAAAACTGCTTATCAGGGTTACACCGCCAGCATCGCCATCATAACGATTTATTTTGATTGGGGATTGTTATTCTATGGAGATAATGAGAATTTTTTTATTGTTCGTCGGCATAATACGGATTATTCTTCCTGGAGCAAACAAAGATTTTTCCTCGTCGGAGAAAATTAAAGGGCTTTATTTTCAAAAATGTAGGGAGGTGATAAGGAAGCGTGCATTGTTATGGTAATGCTGATCTAATTAATCTTATTACAAAAGGTGGATATTAAAACCGAAAATCACGGGAGCTTTTCTTTGCGAGGAAAAATTCATCTCGTACGTGTACGGAAAAAGTAATCCTCCCTTTGAATAAAAAAAATTAATTAGACAGCGTTCTTTGCTGGAAATTTTCCTTTCAGTTTTATTAGGCATACGACATGTAAATCAGTTGATTATTTTGGTTGGTGTTAGTTTTTAACCCTTATCGACGAACTCGTAAACTAAACGAGTATATTAATTTTTGTGTGTGGTTGGGAGCCTTGTGAGTACACTTGTTCAAAATAATTTTAACTATACGTAGATTGTGCTGATATGTGATTAATATTTTTAATTAGTCCATAATAATTTATACAGTTCCATACAGAGTTCTATCAGTATCTATCAACTGTTAATTCATTGAATCCTAAATCCATTTTATCTAAATATGGGTCATACAAAGCTGAAGTAAATATACTGGGCATTCCCTAAAGAGAAGATAAAATGTCCCTTTAGATTTTTCCAATAAAAGCTACTAAAATATTCTAATTGTTTTTGTTCGAGTAGATTTAGAAAAGTAGTCTACATAAAAGCAATTTTAAGAGAAACTATATTGAATTACGTCTTATGAAAATGATACTAAGCTTGAAAACCGTATCTGTCCAGAGACATACTCGACTACTCTATATCTCTAAAATGTTTGCTTCAATCGGTCAGTATTCGATTTGCCTTGTTGGTTGTCTATTAGTCAGAAATAAATATCCAGAATTTACGAGTATATGAAGCACACTATTTACAGTACTGTCTTAATTATCCCAGTATTACAGAGTCATCTAGGATCAAATTCTGTGAAATTCCTTGTGTTGACATTGATCACACAGGTCTGACATAAGCAATTGAAGTAATGTATAACTCACAACAACCACCACACTCCATAAGCAATGGACTTAGAGAAGATCTCTATATATGTAGGTCACCAAATCATGATCCGGAACCACCATTGTAGGCCTGAAAATCTAAAGAAACTTAACCAAGATCGTGGAGTTTACTTCTACGTTCTCTTCAAAACCCATTAATGATAAAAGGCCAAACCGAATTAGGTTAGGCTGCTTAACGTATTCCTTGCAACTAACTGTAAATAAATATAATAATAAGAGTATCAAAGATTATTTAGTCTCAGTACACTGAATGCCCCTCCCCCCCTCTATGCCTCCCAAAAAACAATATACAAAACATCAACTTAGTCGCCTTCCTTGAAACGTGAAACATTCAACAGGCTTATGCAAATAAACACGACAAAGCACCCCTTTGACTCCAGATTCCCATTCATAACCTCGATCCCCCAACTTTTCAACCCTCTCCCTGGTGTCAAACAACAAATATTAACTTCTCGATTCTCTGTAATCCACAAAGATAGCAGCACATCGGCCGTGCTGCCTTCAAATCTGTTCGCGTTCAAACAATGCGACAGTCGTTAATTAGCGGGTTAAAAGGGCTGTTAAGCGCAACCCTTTCAGGGCAACAAGTGGCTAAAAGGGTTGGCGGATGTTAATTTCGCAATCAGCCCTACAGTCCGATGCTCTTGCGGAATTAGCTGCTATTAAAGTACCAAGTGCCGACAGTCACCGCCGCCCAGGCCGTTTATCTTTCTCGCTCTCACTGATTTTAATTACGACATTTTAAGCGGAATTAACGAATTAGCGCCGACATCCTGATGGGGGAAGAAAACTGGATTTGTAGGTCAGGCATTTATACGGAATTTATTACGGGCTGATATTTGATCCTACAAAAAGTTCATTCAGAGCGACGAAATAATGTTTTAGCATGACAGGGAGAAATACGTATCAAATACTATGTGATCAGTTACAAAGTAACCCATTTTGTGAGTGTGATTTTGCAAAGATCGGCGCAGACGAGTGCTACAATACGACACGAGCTAAATAGCACATTAATTAAAATGTGCCTTTCCCCTTAAAATATTATCTGATTACTCTGTTATAACAACGAACTACAGAAGCAACAAATTGGTTAAAATATAGTATAATTTCCAATACTTTGGATCTAGGGATCACGGCATTACATTACATAAGAAAATATACAATTTTCTGGTTGCTTTTGCGCTTTTTGCATATCGTGAGCTGCAAACGTCATGAAATCTATGTTTAATTGCCGTGAAAGCTAAATAATATCACCCATGGAAGACTAGTGAATGTTTAACAAGAATCGAGACACCTAGTTGAAATTCTGCAGCACCAACGATGGAATAACTGAATCAAAACAACAGAAATTTTTCCGCCTTAAACTTCCTAGTAATATATACCTTATGAATATCGACAGAGTATTTTTCAGTTATTTCTCAAATATGGTTCAAAAATAAGAATATGCATTTTAGTAATACGTAGCTTCGACATATGTATATATGATCATTAATATGAATAGTGAATATTTTGCCAAAAATAAAAACGGTTGCGGTCTTGGATACGGTCGTAAAGAACACCCCGTCGAAAATAGGCAGCCTGTTATATCAATTTTACGTATATTCCAGTGCATATCATCCAATCTCCAAATTTGCAACTATGACCGTTGTCCTAATGAACGATTTTCGCACAATTTGAGTATGTTATATCAATTTTACCTGTAGTAGCTTTCTCAGCAAATTCCCTGATGACAGATTGTACTGAAGGAATAAATCTGTAATAAAAAAATCATGGTACTTCAAGAATAAACATAAGCGATTTACAAAATTACCTGGGTATTTAAAGGAAACGGTCAAAATTGCTAAATTCTCCGCCTCCTGTTATTACATTAATTGCCTGTTTTTTACTGAAAATTAAAAAACTTGGCAATGCCGCAACGGTGTTAATAACATATTCGCAGAATTGCATGCTGTTCGATTCTGTATCCAGATGTGAAATACTTTTTTAACACCCTATATATGGCAAACTATTTTCTATATGCACAACTGGAAAATCTACCATATATACATAAAGATTTTTTTCATATTTCTATATAAACAGGTAATGTACTTTCTCGCACTAGAAAGTCACTCGCTATAATTATTTCCGAAGAGACGAACTCTTTGACGTTCCAGAACCGCCCTCGCACACCATTACAATTGGCTTTAGTGTAAATTGTTTAGGTAATTATCTTAACTAGTGTATCCCTATTAAGACAAACTAATTAGAGGTCGTTAAGGCTGGTTCACACTATAATTAGTGATCACGTCACATCCTGCATACGCAGTCTTCCTGTTTTTAAACGATGTGACTTCAAACAGATTTTCTAATTGTTCGCACCATGATTCAATCCGGCACACTAATTGAATTAACCTCTTGACGCCCATTTGAAGCAGATACAGTGTGTTGTGGTACGTTAAGTGGTGGTTGCAAACCAAATATTAGGCTTCCATAACCTGCATTTTGAACATCAATTTTGTTCGAAATGTGTTATTCATTATATGGATTCAGATTTTTCCACTTTTCATGCGGTACAACTTAAAAGTTAAATGACTAACGCACAAAACTTATTTATTTGTTTTGAAAAGAAGTATGACTCCATTTGGTTTTTGCAGTCACGTCATGATTAAAGTTGCATTTACAGTGAGATATTTATCTGTTAAGCAGGAATACAACAAAAGAAACGAACTTGTATATTTTTGACCAAGTCGTAACAAAGTGTTCTTATAATATTTGCAGTAGATTCTTCTCAAAAAATTCACATGTTGTAATCAAAATAAAAACGCATAGAATTTACATACATGTACGAAAATGGAAATGCGATATCTCATAGTAAAGTCAAAGACAGCATTTGGAGCAAGAAAGACGGCTTTACTTTGCGTAAGATACATTGATCCAACTATATTACTTATCTGTTTTTCAATTTTATGCTAGTTTTGTTTTTTATTGCTTTTCTTAAAAATGTAATGTTTTAAATTCATATACGTAGCTTTTTCCATCTGCCCAAATTGAATGGAATAAATAGTGAAATTTATGGCACGGCAAATATATCTATAAATAAAATATCATCAGTTAAGAAATTTTGTTCGAGCTTTATTTATCAATGATATTTGATTGTAAGTAAAGACTATAAAGGTTCATCTGAATGTTATTAATTTTGATGATGTCTGCAATGGCAGCAGAAACGTTTATCATTTGGCGTGTACATAACTCCAATATGATTATATCATTAATATTAATATCTTTATTCTCACACTAGCTTGAGAAGCATTGTAATCGCAAAAATTTTCAATTTAAAGTGATAGATTCTTTTTAAATGTTCACAAAGATCAATGAGCTTCTCGCCGATCACTGGGTGAACCATTTCTGACGGAGTAATCAATACAACACTCATCTACAAGCGTCGCGCACTACGGCTTTGCCCATTGGCAACTTATGAAGCCAAAGATCCTAATACTTGGACAACCTTGAAACGGCGACAAATGTGCCTTACGACAACTGCCAGTCTATATGTTGGAACCTTTGACTTCGTATGTTACCAATGGGCAGCGCCATCGTGCGCGACGCTTGGAGATTAGCGTTGATGCTGCTATAACACCCTTGACTGGGTTACGTTTATACCAGCAAATTGCTCTCTACAGGTAGACTGCCAGGCTCTACTAACGAGTCTAGGCTAAATACGAAACATGCATGTCTATAGAAGATCTGATGCATAGTGGAGGACTTATTGATCATTTTTAGGCCTGTTTCCGTTAAGATTTTGCAATTTTAAGATGATGATAATGCTTATAAATGCTTTCCAACTTTTAAGGTATGAGGTCGAGAAAAGAAGTATCCCCATCACTTTAGATACCATATTATTCTCAATATTTTGCATGTTACTTTATTTCTGGGTTTTCTGGGTATTTTGAAAGTGGTATAGATGTGTAATTAGTGAATCTACTTCTCTTAATATTTTTTTTTCAACCTTTTCACGCTATTATACCCATGACGCATTTCCAATGAGACTCTTTCAATGAGGACAGTAATCATTCCGGTAGTCGTGAAAACGAATCAAATAAGGATGAGACCGTTAATAATCGAATCGGAATTTAAAATATAGGAAAAAGCTATCAATATCACCGTCGAGTGCCGTCTAATGACTTAAACGAAATTGGAATCTCTCGGTGATCAATCAAACGGGTGTTTTAATTGCGTTTGTTCGTATCCGGAATAATAATTTTAATTCGGTTTGACGACGATCCTCGTAGCTGCTCTCAGGAAACTTTTTAATTTTCAATAACGACCTTCGAGCGCAGCAACCACCGACTGTCGGAGCAAACGAAAGAAAGAAAGAGATATATTTTATAATTCTGAAAAACGTGCTGTCGGAAGCAAAAATCCATATCTCACCCCCAGGAGGAAAGCTAGCAGCATGGACGGCGTCATAGGTTTTCTTCTTGCACATATGTGTTATTGAACTATCCCTGAGTGCCGCGCCACGTGATGTGAATAGCTGGTACTGCTACATCATATGTTAGTGAATGTATTTTCATATGAAGTATGTCATATATTTTTTAAAGTGATTTCTTCAAAAAACAGAATTAATTCCTATCATGAATTCAATGAAAATCATAATAACTTATGAACAACATGTAACAAGCTACGTGTACGTGTATTAATTTCTGAAAATGTAAGTGTGTTTTTTTTTCTAAAGAAAACATCCGAATGATGAACTCAATATCACATTTGGTTATACAAATAATATATTTACCTGTAAGAGGTTCTAATCTACCTCTGACGATCCCAACATAGTTTGCGTGGTTGGCTACAGCTAAAACTGTAGTATGTGTATTTGCTGCGCCAAAGGATCCAGTATCATATATAAAAGTATTGAAGCTAATTTTCTTCTAAGGCTTCATAAAAACAAGCCCAGGCATAGAATTTTCTACAGACATCTCGAAAACCAATTTTATCTAAGCAGTTAACCTTCTCTTTCCTAAGGTCTGGTGTGTAGAATTCAGAGACAGTGGACTTAATAATGGCATTCCATGAAGGTGTCTTTAACACCTCAGTGTATCGTAGGATTATGGGTATGGAAGTACCTGATATCAGCTGTGGAGCATGCCAGCAGGCACCAGAGATACTTATGCATGGATTCACTGAAACTACCGGATTCTCTCAACCTAGCTTGTGCAATCTAATAAGCCCCACAAAATCCTTCTTGATCACCAACTAAAGAAGATGTTCGTTATTGAGTTCTGTGCTTCAGCCGAAATGAACACCGGCTTGAAGGAGAGAAACGGACAAGGTAACAGGAGCTCTTCAGCCAGCTTCGCAAGCTTTGGCTAGACCGTACTCTGCTGGTTACTATAATCTTTGGGTCGTTTGGTGCAATGAGCAAAGCGTGACTATCTGCTCTAAAATTTATACCAGCATGCCTGCATCGGCAAATATCTTGGCTGGAAGGATCCAGAAAGCAGTCTTCCTCAGTTCTCCCCGTCTACTTAGGGCGCACGATTTGGGGACCCATTAATTGCTGACCGCACTTTGTGGGAAGCAGTCGCTGGGAAACGTGATAACGACCAGTGGATAGAAGCTTGTATCAAACACCTTTTTTCCCTAATAATAATGAAAAATTGAAAGGAGGGGGGAATGCTGTCAATAGATGCCATACGTTTAGAAATTTCGTCTAATCCCAGTTAGATTATGCAAACGGTCATCCATTTCTAAATATAGCGATATCGGATGTTCGTTATGACCATCTACCCTCCAAAAAACTCCGCGCTCCACCGCCCTGCTCCGGTCCCCTCCTCTATTATAACTCTCAGAGCGAAAAAGTAAATTTTAAGAAACCCTCGCCCTTGCTTGTGCTCCACTCGTCGAGTTCGGTATTGCTCTCCCGCTCAATGGAACAGCGAACACCGCTTCTTCAGGCCCTCTGCCATTAAATAGGCAATTTATTTTTTTATGTGGCTCTCGGATTTTTAATCAAAACCGCGAGATATGTAATTAAAAAGTGGATTCAAACGTAATTTCGGTCGTTTTTATTGTTAATGAAACAGTTCAAGTACCTCGAAGTCATATTTGAGCCGGCTATGTAGGATTGGATTACTGTGAATTAATCCATGACATCGAGGATGAGTTAGAGGAGCCGTTTACTTCAAATAATGAAGTGTATGCTCTCAACTATTCATGAGATCTTTGACCTCGTAGAGGGTGACACCTGGAGAAGATTTCAAATAATTAGCCATGCTTCATTTTACATCGTCTCTACGAATGATCGAATTAAACTCTTTGAGAGCTTGGAAAGAAATGTTCGTCAGCGGGATTCGAACCTGCATCTTCGTGATTCCACTAGAAAGTATCAGTACAATCAGAAAATAATATTAAAATATGTGAAATCTCTGATTGCTTGCTTCGGAAAAACAGATCAGAACAATGTGTGGTTTTGTCAAAATAATCGTACAAAACGCTTACGTTAGTAAATTATTTTTCTCTTTATCGTACGAGAGGAGGACTTATCGTACATGTATGATAATAATACACACCTGGCAACTCTGATGCATACACCGTTCTTCTTCGCAATACAACCATCGACAAGGTCCAATCAAAGCAAACACCTCTACAGCTCTAAAGTCGATATAAATAATTCAATGAATCTGGGGGATTTGTTCAACAGCTACACGCTACACATACAAACAGACACGTCTCAAGTATACGTGTCCTTGTATAGGGGAACGAGTGGGCAGATAACCTAACTACAGTTCAATCTGGAGGTATCTGAATACACATACTCGATACAAATATATTATGTATACAAGACCGCATAGTGCGGGGCCTTCCTTAATGTTGCCACTTCTGGAAGAATTCTGAAACTAATTGATTGAAAAATAGGAAACAACAGCGAAAAAAAGGCTGGATACTAGATATTCATTGTTAGTCTATTAGTCTATTTGTCTTGAAAATATTTATTTGATCTACTTGGATTTGTTATAGAACATACCATAGATATGCAATGCATTTATGTACTTATTCAAATTCAACGTTTTAGATTTGTGTAGTGATTGTTTTTTCAAGTCTTAACTAATCTGTGAAAGTCAGATTCGATAAAAATATAATGTGACAAACACTTTTTATGTGAGATTCCCTTTGTCAATTTATACTTTTGAAAAAGGAAAGAAAATAGTAGAACACTTCTACTTTATCATGCAGATTGTAGATGCTCTTACTTGGTGAAACTCGTCCATCATGCGTGTGAAAGACTGAAAGTTAATGTTCGTCTGTTTGTCCAATCTCTGATCAGTATGGTGTATAGTAAAGTATTTCTTTCTCTACAAAATTGTAATTGCTTATCAAGTATGTCGAAAACAGAAGCAGGTATGTGTACCACATTCCACCGAGTGAGAATTACTCTTCAATCTACTTGATTCCACTTTTTTCTAAATTCGTGTCTCCTGCACCTGTCGTGCTGACTTGAGTTTCGCAAGAAATCTCGAATGAATTTACACCTCTCAGCAAGATAATGTCTAAATTGGCAACGCTGCTCGAGTTTCTTCGTCGCATTCTTCTGTCCGGCTAGCTTCATTACTCAGACGTTGCACTGTTACCGCGACCGCCTTATCTGTCTCTTTCGATTCTAATAGTGTATTTTATTTTTTAACACGCCTGCAGAGTACACTCGGCCGTGATAGACCGTTGGCGTTGGCTGCCTCTCGCCAGTCGACTAGGGACTATAAGGTTCTAAACGGGTTGTAATCTTGCGGAGACTTACCGACTTGCTTGATGAACGTCCAAAGGAATGATTATTTAATGGACAACAAGGACGAAGGTGTGGCAAGCTTCAACTATTTGTTGAATCCGAGATGGTCAGTTGTATTGAAGCTGTTGCCAAGGCAGTGATGGAGAAAAATGTATGAAATTCCTCCATAAGAAATTTTTTAGAGATCTTATGAGGAAAGTCTCATGAATTTCCTTTCCATGTATTTATTTCGCTCGAGTGGTTGTACTGGAAACATTCTATATTATTTTATAAATATCTAATATATAAAAACATATATTTTTGTAATTTAAAATAACTGTTTTCTGCACCTAATTGCCTGAAGAATATGATTAGTACTTTTTTGTCGGTGGTACCGCTCCGCGAATGGTCAGCAGGACCTCATAAATATGGCCAAGACGGAGGTGATTTAAAAAAGCAAATAAACAATTAAATGGAAAATCCAGGGTTGTTTTCAAAAATGCGGGTTTCTCGAAAAGATGTCGCCTAAATGTTACCGTTTATAAGATTTGTTTCATTCTCAGTTTTCCAGCTGTAAAAATAACAAATCATGAATATCTGTACATCCTTAATACTCATCTTAGTGTTATGTTTAAAAGCTCAATTATTTCACAACTTCCACATTATTTCCAATTCTATCGGCTGAGGAACTTACTTTTTTTATTCTAGCAATAAATGTTTGCGATTTTTCGAAGACAGTTAGTAATCATTTCAAATTCCAGATATACAGTTGTTATTTTTGAATATCAGTTGTATTACTAAGAATTAGCCAGTTTATTACCAAAAAATGTGCGCTTGTTGTTCATTCAAAAAGCTGAGGATTTCTTTTTCTTAATGATTACCTTGTAAAGAATTTATTGATCAGGGAAATTGGGCTAAGTATTCGGAGAAAGTTAGGTAATGGTCAGGATTTTTTTGGCATTCTGATTGGACCTCCTGATAATACAGTAGGTTATTGAAAAAAACTACGGTTCCTGACGTCAACGAACCTAGTGTGTGGGCCTATTAACGTAGAAATTCTTAGTTCAGCCTGTAGTGAAGGTATAGATAAAAGTGAAAAACTATTGAAAGAACAGAGTTGGTCGTAAACTGTAACTTTACTGGTATAGGTGGCAATGATTTGACGATATAAGTTTCACGCGAAGAATAACTTTTGTTCTAGAATGATGGGGAGGTCGCGAAGGTCTTGGAGAATTGTGAGGGTAATGCGCATTATCTATAATAGGCAGATGCTCGAAAGCATATATGCGATGAATCGAACCAAAAGTCAGTTTACCTTTTGATTATGCAATTCATTTTTTATTGTGGAATAAAACAAAAGACAAAATATCTTTTAATAACATGTATCGTACATTTATTATAATAAAATGCATATGAAACATTTGCTTATACGCGTAACTCAGAATACAGAAATTGGATTAATAAGGGCTTAATCACAAAATTACAAAATGTTAGGTCGACATTTTGAATATTTTTCTAATACAATGTCTGCTTAAGCTTACTCATACGCAAATTCTGTGTAAATTGTTCTTATTGCTTGTTTCCAATTCATGACTGAGCGTGATGTATTTCTTTTTATCCATGGAGTCCTCTCAAAACTTATTTCCTTATAATTCATAACAAATTTTGAAATAGTATGCTCTATTAAGATCGTAATTGCTTCGATTGTTTATTTTTTTGTGAAATTATTACACCTTAGCAACTACCTATCAGCGTCGAGATAAAGACAATTTCGATCGGAAAAAATCTATTGTATTGTGTGCATTTAATTACCTTTTATGAAAGGTACGTGCAGTGATGATGGTGACGTAAACAGACAAAAGACTCAAAAAGAATTACGTAACCCGTTTCACTCGGAACTGTAGCAGTCCAATTAGGTATATTAAGCTGGACGCTCCTCCCAATACCAATGTAATGCAATTGTTGATAAAACACGTTACCTAACCTAGACGTATTAAATGTTGTTATTAGCTTTTTGTTGAATCTCTGATAGGAGTGACCAACCTTATGATTGTTTTCCTTTTCCAATAACGAAACACAAAAAATCTTTGAACATGGGCGTCGCGTCGTTTAGATGTAGTAGTAGTTGCTAATTTATTCGATTGCGATTTATGCATGCTGATTCTAACAAGCATTCTGAAAAACGGGTACATCTAAGAAGTCACGAATACTAAATTCCTCTAAACTATGTATGTGGTTTAATTTTCTATAAACATGAATACAATAAATATTAAAAGCGTCAGTGTAAGTTTCAAAAATCATAACAGTATTTGCATTGCCTTTTCTTAACAGATCATAATTTGTTTTATACATTTGTTGCAATGTACTTTCGGTTAGAGCGCGTCTAATGTAAGATCCAATGAAGCATTCAAACAGTTGGATATTCTTAATGATACTATTAGTGTAGGAAGCTATGGTGTCGACGTCGACCTACTAAGTGATGTCAGCTGATTTAGTACAAAAACCATAGCTGCAGTGAAAGTTGAACGTTATACCAATGGAACCATAGAACAAACATTTAATATAACAATATAATAAACAAGCTCAGCTAAGCATACGATATGATCAAATGTTCCTTAGTCCTTGAGTAAATTGAACGTTGCATAAAGATCAATGCTCCGTTCCATATTCTCACTTTGGAGGTCAAACATTAAGAGGGCTAACATTTTTTAATGTTCCAATGATAACCTATTACGAATAGTTCAAGGACACACAAAAGCGTTGTGAAGAATGTTAGTGAACGTTAGTTCTTAAGTCTTCATTATACTTTATGCCACTTATTTATTCAAGCTTTAATGTACTGCAATAATTGCACCGAAATAATGAAGAGACAACATAACCTCTCCTTTGACTTCCACAGGATAGACTAAACATTAGTGACATTGTCGACGTTAAATTCATAGTCGACATGCTGCATACATGTCGAGGTCAACAATAAAAGTCGACGCGTGGACTTCCCACTAATATATCAGTGGTATAAATTTATTATCAAGAGAACTTGCATCCATTAAACAGATGTTTTCTTTGTTCCAGGAGGAGCGGGCGGACTACTACTAGATACAGGCAATGGTCCCTCATTCCTCCCTCTCCCTGCTCCCGTTCTGGAGCAAGTGGCCGCCGGCAACTCCGAGCCAGGAGTGACAACTTTGAAGCTCCCTGAAAACTTCCAGAGACCCCAAGACTTGCCAGTGCGTGACATCGACATCGAGGTTTGCTTTGTGTGCAAAAAGTGCCGGCTGGCCTTCCCAGGCGAGTCGCCGCTGCTCACGCACCAGCGGCAATGCTATGGGGGCAACCAGGAAGGTCGCGGTGCCTTTCGCATCGTCCAGACGGGCTACGAGTGCAAGAGCTGCCACGGAGAGCGCTTCAAGACCCCCTTGGAACTAAAGAGGCACTGCGAAAGCGAAATGCACGCTAAGTGCGGTGGCGCGAACGCGGGGATCATGGCCGAGTCGCCGCTGAGCCACGAGATGGAGGACGTGGTGAACCAGATCACCCTACTGGCTGCCAGGGCGGCTCAGGAGTCCCCGCAACAGGTGTTGGACTCGAACTCAAACACGTTCTGCCAGCCAGGTGATCCTAAAAGGAGATTCTTGTCACCGCAGGATGTGGTTCAGCCGCTCACTAGCGCGGGACATTAACATTGAGGTATATTAATGGATTGACGAATGTGAGGTATGTACAACCAAATGCGTTTAGAATTCAGTTTTTAGGCGTGCGTGTGATGGTTCAAGAGATATATTGGAATAAAAAGCTATCAAACTGAAACATTTTGCTAGTAGATAGATATAATATGCATACATATTATACTGCTGAATAGATACAGGAGAAGATGTTTATATTCTAGTGCAAGTTTTTGAAGTTATAAATCCGTTTTTAATAGTTAGAAGATACAAGAGACAGATCACTGATAGATACTATTCATAGATTTCAATATTTATCCATTTTTGTCGCTGTTTCAATTTTTTCCACGTCTTACTCAATTACTGTTATTTGTATTGAGATGCTAGCTTATCGCCTATCAACCTACCATATTTTTTTGACAGTTTTTATTAGTGGTGTATCATTACTTGGCAGTTAGAATACTTATCTGCCGATATTAACTCCGGTGTTGTATAGCGCACGATTCATCAACACAGGATGCAAATAAGCTATTCGTTATTGTGCTACAAAAAAGATAATATCATAATATTCTGTAGAATGGCTACAATGTAAGAAAATACTGAAATTAAGGACCATATACAATTCAAATTTTGAGCAGCAGTTATTATGGCAATCAAACACATTCATATAACTTGTTATAGTTGCATATATGAAAAACGTGAATTGTCATACTTTCGAACTTCTACTGCACCTTCAGAGTTGATAGGTTAGTAACTGGAAAAATGTTGAATAATAAAACCAAGTAACTGATAGCTGAAAATTTCCTCAATTTTGAGTAAAATAGATATTTTGTACATGCTAGTAATTTTCCCGAATAAATTGCTTAAACCAAGTATATCAAACTGAATTTGGTAGTTTTCAATCGTACGTATCATCAAAACTTTTCTTATCATCAATTTCTTTCTGATTCCTTTTTGCTAATTCCAATGACTCGGACAAAAAGAGCCTTTTCAGAACATCATCTGGTATCATCCGCTGTAAACTGAAACGCATTTGGCCATACATAGTCATTACCGATATAAACTAAGCAACTGAAAATTGCTGTCGCTAGCATTGGAACTCAAACAAAAATTTTAGATCTATGTAACAGTAAAAAGCAATGGACATGAAATCTGATTATTACGAGTATATTATATATTTACAGCTGTTGTATCATATATTTTTAAACTTATCAATTTATGTTAATTGTAGATGTGTCAGTGTAGTTGTGTACATGTTGTATATAGCTGAGGATTTGCGGCCGCTTTCAAACACTGCAAAGTATTCTCAAACCGTCTCATGTTTAACTGGTAATCTGGAGATTATTTCTATGAATATGGTTTTTAGAATATTTATGGGTGCGTTATACGGAATCAATATTCCTAGCGACCATGCAGCTTTGATCGACGATCGTAATTTGAACTAAAAGTATTATTTTTATAAACCCACCCAATCTTTAATCAGAAAACAAACTTGTTAATGTTTGGAAACAAAGTTGTAAGAATTAAACTCTAATTTTTTTTCATCATGGCAAACACTCAAAAAAAAATAATTGCAAAGTATTTGCCAATTTTGATTTACCCGTGTTATCTCCAAAGCGCCTCATTGACCTTGTATTCTGAATATCGAGCTCATTTCATCAAAGGTCCAGGTACACATGATAAAATATATTGCTTATTATCTGCAGATTGAAATGGTACTTTCTTATACTTCAAATGCTAGCGTTAACTTCGTCATCTAGAGTCGTGAATCCTGGATCTAGTTACCTAGTTGACAAATACCAACATAAATAGTCATCCGATTATGCCATTGTTTTAACATGGTACGTGTTCTCTCACTTAGATTTATTATCAAGAAAATCATATGAATAAAAGGTGTGCAGAAATTGCGAGATAAAGTTGGCGCTAGTTGCTAGCAGAATTGCTTTGGCTTTTGATGAATCATGTTAAGGCGAGTGAGATTCAGTATGTGGTTGGAAGCAGGCTGATAAATTCTCACAATAGTCGAGTAGGTGAGACGTTTCCTATTGCAACGTATAGTTACTAAAAGCAAACAGAGAAAAAATTCGCACGCGTTGAGGGCTACTGCTGGCGACCGCTCCGGACGCTGTGGCCATCATGTTCCTGATTTTCTGTGTATATCAAAACTGCGACATAAAATGTTCCTATCGAGTTGTAGATACTGCATGCGGCACCTCACGAGGGCCAACACACAATTTGGGTCGCTCCGGCCCAGTAAAACAAGTTCCTATCGCCGCGCGCCGAAAAGTAGTTCCTTGACTAGCTGACACGGCCGCGGACAACATTTTTTTATTCATTATTATTAAATTATTACAAAAAATCTTTTATTATTATTAACACTAATTATTAAAAAGTTGATAAGGCAAAATGCTGTATTTATCATATATAGGGTCATTCAAGCTGATTGTACGTTTCAAACTTCTTGAGAAGTGAATGAGATTAATTTGTTATACATAATATAGGATTTTGTGCAGATTTGGAACCTAATAAATTTCATGGTATCGAAGAACTGAGAAATTTCATCAAATGAAGTATCAGTATTTCACGTATATGCCACATGCTGACACTTGGTATCATGCTTTTTTCAAAGAAATATTTTACAAATGCATGTACTTGTGGTGATATAAAAGCATTTGAATAAAATCCCTCCATTGACTGTTATAACACGAAAAGGCATCCTTCTAGCTTGAGTGAGTTTTTCATGTATCTTGAATGCCAAAATCTGTTCTTTATTAATGTTACTATGATACTAATTTCTAGTATTCCATAAACTGCTAACATTATCGTTTTCATTGGTTTACTATATTGCAATCAATATTGGGACAGATAGAGCTATCTGTGTCAAGATATATGACTTTGAAATAAAGTTAAAACAACCGCATCTTGTTGTTAAAACGAAAACACGTACATAAGTGACATATGTATAGATCGTAAGCAACCAGTAAAAAAATATACAAGACAAAATTATGAGATGTACTACCTCTGTAAACTTCCAATGAGATCCTGAAATTTTCATTGAATTAATGGCACGTACATTCACTACGAGTGACCCTGTATTTACCATATGTATATGTATATGTAACGAAATATCAGCTGGAAATGCTTGACCAGTATGGAAAAAATCCAGCAGTAAAGAAAAAATTGGTTCCTACTAATAATAATCGATACGGTGTTTTAAGTAATAATATAGTTATTATGTTTTGAACGTTGGTTTCCACAAGGCATTGTACGTATATATAGTAGTAGATATATATTTAAAATTTTAAATATATTAGGTTTACTTATCCAAAATAACTCAAAAATGGGAAATACCTCGGTATGACCTGCCTCGCATACTAGTGAGTTTATTTGGAAAACTTAAGTGTGATTGTTGATATAGCGCGGCGCGATCGATCATCGGCTGCAAGTGATTTTTCATAGTTTCCACTTAAAACAACGTTCATTCCCTAAAATGTTTTGAATCTACTGTGAGTTTCACCAAGCTATCAACTGCTGCTGTTTTCTGAAATACGTATTGCTGCAATATGATCATAAGTACATTTTCAAGTGTGTGCGTAATGGGATGGCCCCACAAAGCATATCAATGCAATGTATTGATGCATATACAGTCCTACTGGGCTGTTTTCCATGATGTTGGGTTGCATAGTAATCATAATTTCCGGGGTTCCCGACATTCGGATCCGTTGCTTCGGTAAAGATAAGAAGATAAGAAATAGTGTCAAATTCATTACGTTTTAAATTTCACCACATCAAATTGAGTTAAAAAATTGAGTATTTTATGATACTTCACACGATTTTAGAGAGTTCCATAGAAATCAATTGCACTCAATCAAAAAAATTCCAAGCTCAAGTTGCAACACCATCTTCCACAGAACCTTTGGTTGACTTACTTATTTTCAGGATAGTTGCTTTAGTAAACAGTGCATGCATCAAGTTCTTTAAGTACACCAAAAAAACATATCAATTTCTCGTCAAAGTACATTGATGTCATTTATATCTACTACTACATTTAGTTATTTTAATAACCATTTTAACCTTCGATTGCTATGCAGCCTGATATTGTAGCTTATAATAACCATATTTACTAAACCCATATGTACTGCTAAGTTTTAGATGGGGTCCTTACCTATCCTCAAAGAGGTCGACTTCAATTTACATACTCAAATATGTAAACCAGAACTCTGAATTTTTAGCTTCTACATCCAAATTCACACTGCAGTCTAACGAATGATCGCGTTGTCAAAACATAGCAGCGCTAAGTGAATGTGACACTTGGGACTCCCTTCCCGCTCCTCTGACGTATTACACGATTATTATTACTATTCATATTATATTATTGCTATGTTTAGAAAAATCTGTGTGTATTTTTCGGTTGATTGCTATTGGACTGACAGGTGGGGCAGTTAAGTCGCGAACTCAAGATTATTTAGTACATTGCTTTCCGACACTGATTCGCTGGTTCATACATATACTGTTACCAAATTTAACTGCCACTTAACAACAATATTGAATAAGCCACAAACCCCATTATATTCACTAATTCAAACAGCAGCAATTAGATCAGATAGGGCTTGCAGAAAAAAAATATAAAGAAAGTCCTTCAGTTATTAGTGTAATATGTGTCTTACATTTATGTCAGACTAAAATGCTTTAATTGAATTGTTGATTCTCATTCATATGGCTAAGTAGTATAAAAGTAAAGCTAATAACAAAACCACGATGACGCGAATAAAATAGTATAATCCTGTGATATAAAAATTTGTTCTGACAGTTCATTTTAAGTAATTTGTACCTTTCAATCTCGTAAGGTGATTCTGATTGAGTTTGTTAAAATTTTATTGCACCTATGGAGCAATTTGTCTGGATGGACATATTGTTGCGAACCATCTATCTTGAGACTATCAATTATCATGCTTTTCACTGGGTTAGTCGAGAGCTTTGAATATTCTTGGTGAGTTAACTACTTGAGCTTCCTTCTTATTCCATAGCCCATCGATTGCTCGTCATCACGCGCCAATTATTTCAATCAATTTCTGATAGTTGAAGCCTTATTAAAGTCCACAAAAAAAGATTCCTATGTATCATATTAAATTTTAGGAAATGATAAACATAGGAATAAATTTCCTCATTAATTTACAAGATACAAAATAATTACTTCTATGAACTCCAGCAAATGCAGTTTTAGTGTTTATGATAATAGTTTTGTTAAATATACTTTTCAATCATCTGCCATATTCCGTTTGGAAAGCTCTGTATATTTTGTAATCTGATTTTGATTTATCCTACGCCACCAGTTCGGTCCAACAGAATTGTGGTTCCTACTAAATGTGAAATTCATATCGCACGACGTTTTATTAAAATGAATTGAGAAAAACAACATGCTGTTGAGTTTTTTGAACGTTTTCGTTGTCGCTGTGGATCATTTTACTTTTATATACCTCAAAACAAACATTGGTGTACATGTTACTAACTTCATTCTCTTGCAATGCTCTCTAATGTATTAATTAACAATACTCATTTTTAGCTACTAATAAGTACAGTCTTGTAACAAATTATCATTCAGTTATTTACTTCGAGAACACGACATTATGCAAATTCTGCAGAAATTAACAATTTCATGTGCGCATTTTTCAAAACTGTAATGTATAAGTTGAGTTGTTTTTACTCGAAACGGATAACTATTGTTTTTAATCATTTGCATACTTGAGCAACTGTTCAAATGACTCTCTAACATATATTTCGAATAATCGAAGTGACATTGTATGGAAAAATATTTATTTCAATATTTTTTTATACACTGTTAGGTAAGCAGATATTTTATAAATTACAGTTTTGCAATTTATCGAAATCTGTCTACTATTGATAATTCGTTCAAGTCAATCACTATTAATAAAAATATATATTTTGTGATACATTAGATATGATTTCAAATATACATAACGAATAGTTTCACAATTCCTAGAGCCATCGTTATACTTAATATAAAATAATATAAATTGATCTTCGGTCGCTTGTTCGCACTACCTCATATTGCTGGCTCAGTAAAAAATAATTTGTCATATGACTGTACCTTTTTTTCGCTTGTACTCTCAATCATACACTGACAAACGCCGTAACGTCGGTACACAATTGCCAAATCGTTCTCGAATGGTACTTTGTTCCTAATACTGCACTACAGCCTACGTTACGGTGATATTCTTCGCATAGTATTTACAAAGATGTAACGAATTATTAACCCAATTACCCATGAGTAGTTTGCTTTTGCATGGCTTATATATACATCCAATTTCTCCCACATAATATACTTAACACAATAGCTCTATCTATAACATTGATGACATCTTCAGCTCTCATCTATATATAATAGTAGGATATTAGTTAGGATAACCTCTTTTATTGTGCAATAAAGTTATCCAAGTGATGGATAGAGCTCTAGGGTTAAGTAGTATTTCTGCAGTTTCAGTTTGGTTTCAGGTAAAAATAATAATCTTCAGTTTGTATTCATTGGGATCAAAATTGTTTCGTCTCGTCTATATTATCGGTAAAAATTATATATGTATTCAGAAAAATTATCTGTACTGCCTGCTTGCTAAAAAAAGTGTTCCTAAATTCACTAGTGCACTTAATTTGCATATTTGCTTGTACGCGAATGAGGTAACATTTCAATAATATTTTAGGCCCTCCCTGTTGTTATGTCGAGTAAAAATTAAAGGTTCATATAAGGTAAGGAAAGTTGACCATTGGGTCATTGTCGAAAATATATTTTCAGTGCTTTTTTTGAATGCTTCTCTGATTTGATGTTCCATATCGGTAGTTACTAACGATTTAGATCGATTTGTGATGATCAATTAAACTTTGAACCATTCTAAAATCTGAGTACATCGTTAAATAAATTCGAAATTAGAGCCTAGACACACGAGTTCACGTATGCCTTTGACTTTATTTTTCAAAGTATTTAAAATCCAGTCTTGCAAAGTGTTTACAAAGCTCATCAGGCCCTTCCTAAAACACATGAAGATATTTTTTTCTAGATTAACTACAATTAAGCGTCTGATACGTGAGATAAGTTGTACTGGCTTCTTTGTGTCTCAGTGCATAATTCTGTAAGTAGAGCTCAGTATCACTCGCAAACTGTTTTGATCTTTTTGTCATTTCCACCTCTTCGATAATTGGTGGCTCCAATCTTCCATCGTATGCTTGCTCCATATACTCCACAGAAGGATTTTGGACCTAGTAAGTGTCTTAATGTTATGAGCTAACTCATCCACCAACTTTTTTTGTATCTGGCTGTTTAAAAAATCCTTATATTTCCTCTCAGTATATATAATTAAGTGATTTCAATTTTTTCGTTACTATTTTTCTCGTGTAGATAATCTTACTTGGTGTTTGGTTTTTAATCAGCCTAGGGAGGCAATTAATTTTTAAGTGCTAATTACACCATTCTGTGTTCGAGCATACTATGATAATCGATAACTATATTAATTTCGCTCCCCTAAAATAACAATTATGATATAATGAAGCAAAAGAAAGAAAAAACTCGTATCCCAGTAAATTCCAGGAGACAGTAAAAAATATTCTCCTAGTAAAGGGGAGGTCATTACCCAGCCTATTAATGGGTGCTTAGTTAACATTGTTTTGAAGCTGCGTTAGATCAAAAAATTTAGAGTACATTAAATCTCCTTTGTATCAAAAATATGGTGGATGTGCGTTCTACTCCTATTTCCGACTCTACACACATTGATTTTGAATTTGTTTTACTGGTTTTCTTTTGCACGAATGTTTGTATATATATTTTATTATCGTTATGTGGCTGCCTTTTTTTGTTTTGACCCTCGTTATTTTATTTATTCATGTTGTTCAAGCGTGCAGTTATCTCACTCTAGTTTAAACCGGCGACTGTTGTATTATTGTTGATATTTGTAGCCAGTAATCTGTCTTAAGGAACACACTCGAGGCATCTTTGTGAATACTCCGTGAAGAAAATTAGGCTATAGTTGTTGAATATATTTGTATATATTATTTTTTCTTAGCATTTATTTTAGAACATGTTTATATGTTTTCTTTGCCACGCAAGACTTGATAAAACAGTGATTTAGGTTAAGTTTTACATAATGTCGAATGCATAGGTAATTTATTTTTCCTCCTTTTTTGTGATGTATATACTTTTATTTAAGTTCTAAAACAGATTGTATGTTTGGGAGAGTGCGCATTTTTCTTTCACCCTGCTAAAAATACACTGATTCCGTAACTAAGAATCTGGATTGTTTGAAATGGTTGTTTTTCTATGTAAACAGACGAAATATTGTTCCGTTATTTTTCATAAAAATTCAGATGAATATTAATAATAATAATTACTAGGTAAATGTTTGTATCCTACGGCTTTAGCCGCTCTCAATTTGTGAGTGTATATGAAAGTCAAATAAACTAAATAGTTTATCATAGTTGACTGTTTCATTTACCTTACTCGTAATCTACACCATGAGGACTGAAATATTCAAGCAACAAGCCTCTTCGTTTTCATCGTCCGCACTTTCAAGGTAAGTCCCAAAATCCCTCGGACGGACAAGGGCATGGCGTGCGGCAATAGCAGGAATATTTCACGGTACCATACAACTTAGGTGGTGCCGTCTAACGTCACCATTGGCAATCAAGAGAACAGCCCTTTACCTCATGTATGGTTCAAATTCTAGAAGCTTCAGGTGAACGAGACTATAACTTCTTAGCGTCACGACATTTCATTTGTTTTACTATTTTAAATCATCTTCAGGTAAAGTGAAAACGTTTCAACCGATTCTTACCCGAAATACGTGCATACATCGTCCGCCTAAGGTAGACAACTCAATTAATTTTTGAATTGCTTGAAATCTACGATTGAAAATTACTGTAATATAGGATAAATAACCCTAATTAACCATATAAACACCTTTATCCTCACCTACTAGGTTTGAAGAAAGGAGCCGATCGATCAATTTTTGATGTAATGTGGGGAGAGCGGGAGCTTTTTCTAAAGGGCTTTCCGGAACGAGAAAAAGCACGATCACCGAGGTATCTAGAATTATTTTTCACAGAGGAATGATTGCAATTAAACAATGAAAAATATCGTAGATTTCTCGATAGGCATTATTTCCACCTCGAGAATTCGTTTCGAATGAATCTTCATTCTATCCAGCATTTCATTTAATTTCAATGATCAATTATTGAGCTTCTGTACTCCCGCCCTCCGGAGATCTTGTGAGGGTCCTTGTATATAAATAATAGTTTTGGAGTCATATTTAATGTATATAAATTCCAGTCCTATACTACTACTTAAAAATTATTTAAATGTTCTGGAACTTTTAACAGATACTTATTACCAGTGGAGGGCGGTGAATTTTTAGCATAGGGAGGCTGGATTAAATGGAAATTGATTGATTGATTGAAGGAAGCAGTCTCTTCTGGATAGGTGATTTGCGCCAGGCCTAGTTTAAGGGTGTTACAGCAATCATTTTTAAAAGAGAAAGGAGACAATCACGGTATAAGCATCTTCTCCATATGGTGCCGCGGTGGTCGGTCACTAATACAAAAAAAGTTTTTGTTACTTGAAATAAAAAGACTATCCTTAATCAAAGTGAGATTCATTTGAGAGAGAAAAAAATGATATCATAGCAAAAACTCAGGAAGGGGTGAGCTTACCTTGACCGGCTGCCACTGTGTATTGCAACTATTTGTTCTCTAATGTTGACTGCTTGACCTACACCATAGTGCTTTGCAAAACTATAGGATTCCACCATGAATTTCATTAGAATGAATAATAAATATGTACAAAATTGAAGGTCTTTTTGATGGGATGACGAAGCCAGCTCAAAATGTTTCTCCAAAAGTTGCGATTCAATGGTTGCCATAGGCAGTGGTGCAGAATTGTTATACAGCACCCAACCACCACTTAGCAATTCTAGACGACATCAAAGGATTCTCCCCTTTATCATTTCCTTAACCTTAAAACATGTTGAGTATTTGTCCTCAAGAATCCAATTAGCTGCATTGGTTCTGTAAGGGCACAAAAACAGTGTTATCGAAAAGCTTCATATTTAAACTGGGAAGAATATACCCGTTTAGAGCAATACAGTGAATTGTTTTTGGGAGCCAATAATTTTTTTAGAATAGGTACTTAATTCTGAAAATGTTTTATAGAAAATGCTGTTCAAGGCTCTCCATATAGTTTACAGGTCACATTATGAATCGTTGTATAATCGAATAAAATTTCATCAATATGGTATTGATATAAGACTCCAGTTTAGTTTTTTTTGGAAACATTGAGCTCATGCTGATGGAAAGAGGCGGACTAGCCTTGAAGAGTTATAGTTGATCTAAGCCCAGCACAATAAAGGCACACAGATAAAGATTTCAGGCTGGTTGGTCCTTCAAACTAATAACACTGACAAACACATAATGACATTAACAATTGATTCATTGAAAATATTTTACTAGTGCCGCCAATAAAGCAGGATATCTATTGAACCAGATGGTATCGTAATGGTGGAAACCTATGGGTAGGTATGGTTCGCACCAGAAAGCGCCTGGCAGAAGATTCACATTTTCCGGGCGTAGTACAATGTAGAGGATAAAATGTTTGTGTCAACGGATCCATCTGCGTGAATACGGTATGCAGCTCCAGAAGCCTGCCTTTTGATAGAGCTGAACTATTAAATTACTACATACGAACAATGCAAATTCTATATACTTCTAAAGTATAGTTTGAAAGAGTGATTTTTTGTCCAATAATCTCCAGAACCTACTTTCCATACGGAATCTGTCCCAGAGAAAACAAATCCTCTAGCCATAGATGTCTCCTTTTCTAATACCCTCAACATGGATTATTCGTATTCCGTATCAGTCCTGTATGAAAGTTTTATATTCCAAATATAATATTAATATTGAGGGTAAATCTCAGTCCGCAATGAATCAAGTGGTTGTCTAGCACAAGAAAAATGATCAGTAGCTTGAGGACACGGCATTTTGCTAATTGGCTCTATCAGATCCAAATTAATATGAATATACGTCACACAACGGAGTGAATACGTACCCATACATTTAGGTATGAGGAGACACATTAGGACGATGGGTGAGAAAAATAATACCGTAATGTTTGTAAAACGGCAATTTATTTCTACTAATAACACTACAACTTCTACGCTAATTTATATCCACGTCTTCTGTTCTTGACTGACCGACGACACATTGACTGACTCACCGTTCTTTTCCAGTATATACAGAAA
The DNA here is from genome assembly GCA_949316355.1 of Bruchidius siliquastri. Classification (NCBI taxonomy): domain Eukaryota; kingdom Metazoa; phylum Arthropoda; class Insecta; order Coleoptera; family Chrysomelidae; genus Bruchidius; species Bruchidius siliquastri. The sequence continues at coordinate 14,177,824 of OX438531.1, read as the reverse complement.
TCGCCCCTCTCGAGAATTCCATAAACAAAAACATGTCATTCTGTATGGTGTCACTTCCGACAATACCACAAATTCACCATATACAGATCAATCTTTTACTAGTTCATCTCGTATCAACGTTAGCAATTATGAAATTTATTATCCGAGACACTGTGTCGCTTGGGTTTATTTTTTTCTACCTGCAGTTCCTTTATTGTGGACTGTTCATGCACGTACCGCATGGCTATATTTTTTGTATGTAGTTTCCTCATGGGCTAAAAGTACCACGCAAGTTACCTTTAACTGGCCTTCGTAGTGATAATGAGTGTTGCCTCGTAGAACACAACTTCTCGTGAGCAAAGCTGCAAATGAGCTGCTTGGTGGCTACTGTATTATTTTTCTATCCATACGTGTTTTCTTGGCCTCACTATGCTCACTGCGTTAGGTGAAGATGCACATTTTTGCATTACATTAGATACATTCGGAACTATCTGACATTTTCTTTTCCTTAAACCATCTCAACTATCTTTTCCCTAAGGAGTTCCGCAACATTTTTTCGCATTTTGGAATAGCTGCTTTTATTGCTGTTTGATGATTTATCTCAATTTGTCCCTGTACGACACCCTCTGTAACGATACGGATTTCCGCTTTGGAGAACCATTCTTCAGTATAATGAAATCATAATTTTATGATTTTGTTAATCTATCATCGATTGTTTTGAACACTGATCTGCTGTTGTAATGTTCATCGTAGTAAGAGGCTAAAACATTTTTGACTGCCAGACAAATCAACAACGGCTCAAGAAACATGAAAAACGGTATGGTAATTTACTGCTAATTAGATACATGAAACAATTGATCTCTTGAATCTCTTCTATGGCTACAGAATTTGGACAGAACTTGTAAAATATGGTAAAGGAAGTTTACCCACTTTTATATGTATGTATATGAACTCATCAAAAGGTATTTTTGACTAAGGTTTAAAATGTACGGATTTTATGGAATTAAACTATTACCTGCTACGTGCCCACATCATCTCGTTCCCTAAATTTCATGGAAAGTGTTATATTGATTGTGGACTTTATGAAATTATGCCCCGATTTAATTGAAACTTTAATTCTCAAAGCGAAAAGCGAGAAAATCAGTATCTGTTTTGGAATACTTAATTCAAAAATGCCGATAAAAAAGTCAAAAGTTTGGATTGGATGTCGCCAAATAATGAACTAGTTGCCTTAAGTTGTCGTCTGCGAGAGAATGCAAGCAGTCTGTAATATACTAGTTCAATGGTGTGCGGAAACCGAACTCTCAGTCAACCCAGCCAAGACAGAGTTGGTCCTTTTCACGCACAGGAAGAACATAGGAGACTTTAAGCCGCCCACCCTACAGGGCTCACAACTGACACTAGCCAGCGAAGTGAAGTACCTGGGGGTGGTATTGGACAGCAGGATGTCATGGAACAGGCACATCGACCTTCTGTACAAGAAGGCGATTGCTACCATGTGGCAGTTACGCCGGGTTGTAGGTAGAACCTGGGGACTCAAGCCTCAGGTACTGCATTGGCTCTACAGGTCGGTGATCAGGGCCAGGTTTCAATATGGGTGCCTGGTTTGGTGGACTTGCACCACAAGAGCCACGATAGTCAACAGGCTGGCCAAAATCCAAAGAATGGCAGCGCTAGGGCTTACGAGAGCGATGAGAACCACGCCCTCAGCAGCCCTGGACGTCCTCTTAGGCTTGCCGCCCCTGAACATCTGGTGCAAGCGAGGCGCTTTGGCGGCCTGCCTAAGAATGCGGGACGGGGGTTCCTGGACCACGTCGGCCCCATTGGTAGGCCACGCCAAGCTTGAGGAGGTGGCAGAGATCAATCTCCCCATTTCCTCACTCAGGGTGGCAAGGGCCGATGATAAGGTTAGGTTCGATAGAAGATTCTCATTCGTTCTTCCATCCAGGGAAGAGTGGACGGGAGTGAAGGTAAGATTCCCGCCAGGCAGCTTGGTATGCTACACCGACGGGTCTCGCTCGGAAGGGATGGGATTCAGTGGCCCGGGAATGTACCTGGAAGGCAGAGACGGGGAAGAAAGCGTTGCGCTGGGAACCCACACGTCAGGCGGAGATATTTGCCATTCTGATGGTGGCATATTTAGCAGAAGTACAACAGTGCACGGAGCAGGACATCTATATATGCTCCGATAGTCAGGCAGCTTTGAGAGCGGTAGCATCTCCTAGGATCAGAACACCTCTGGTCCAGGAATTCAGCGCCGCCCTCCAATCCTTAGCCCAATCCAAGAACGTGACCCTCATGTGGGTCCCTGGTCACTGTGGGGTGCCAGGCAACGAGAAAGCAGACTGCCTGGCGAGGATAGGAGCAAGGGGCGCATGCATTGGCCCCGAACCCTCGCTGGGCATTAGCAGAGGCCAGGTTAGTAATGCCCTGGATGCCTGGGCATACAACGAACTTGCGAAAGCATGGCTGGAGAGAGACGACTGCAGGCAGTCAAAGAGGTTCATAGCGCGCCCCAACAAACGTAGGGAGCTATGGCTGCTGAGCCGGAAAAGGGATTCACTCCACTTGTTGGTGGGGATCCTCACAGGTCACTGCAGACTGAACAGACACATGTCACTCATCGGAGTGGTCAAAGATCCAATATGTCAGAAGTGCTGGGAGGAGGATGAGACTTCGTCCACTTCCTGGGCGAATGTACCGTATACAGCAACCTTAGGACTGAGGTGTTCGGCACAGCAAAGTTTGACAGGGAAGAGTGCTACTTAGCGGAATCGTGACCTTTATTAAAACTAGGACGTTACCAAGTCTGCCATAGTGTTGGTTGTTTTTTTTTTCAGTGATGGTCTTTGGGGTTCGGAGTCAGCAAAAAGGGCCAAAAGTGGCCTGCTTGCCAGGATTTGCCTGCCCACTACTACTACTACTGCCTTAAGTAAAAATGGTAGTGATGCAATTTATGTTCCCCAACTTAGGGCCACTGAAAAATGAATCGGAGGAGGAGTTCTGCTGTTATATATTTTAAGAAAAATGTAATATTTTCTATTTTTGTTTGGTGTTATGTTAAACAGAATTTTTATCTTTTTGCGTTTTATGTACCATTAGCCTAGTGAAATAAAAAAATGGAGATAATTTTTGTTGTAATATATTGCAGGAAAAAAAGGCGGTTTTTTTTCTTTGAGGTCGAAATTATATTACTGTTATGGCACTTTTACTAAGAATATATCAAAATTTCTAGTATAAATATCGGATATATATCATATATGACATTTATATAAATATCATGATATTTGCCAACCCTGGTACTGAATATATATCAAAATATAGTGGCATTCACATTGTCACTCACTAGAATGGTATATCATCAATTTGATAATTTGTTCGAAAATTTTGATTGTTTGTTTCCTAATAGGTACGTTTTCCTCCTAGCCTTGTAACTAAAGTCGTATCTGAAAAACAAAATGTTTTCCTAAGCACAGTAAAAAACCAATATAATAATAATTTCAGAAGGTAGTTAATCTCCGTATTTCGTACTTTGATGCTGTTCAGGCAGCCGGAATATTAGTAATTGTTTTATCAGTTGCATGTGTATTTAAATATCGACCAGTGTAGTTGCAAGATGAACCAGAAAGACAAACCACAGGTTAAGTTTACCAAGTTATATTTACATACGTACAATATCTTATAAATGTTGCTGGATCCAAATAACTTCCACTGTTACGTACGAAATGGATTGTAGACTGACAGCTAGGATCCAAACAGAGATTAGGTATCAGACCAAATAAATGCTGTTCCATCTGTGTGCTGGAATACAATTTACGTTGGAGTAACAATGCCCGTATGCACTTGACCTCGTTCAGAAAAGGTTAATGCCTTTTGATTTTATGGTAAGGCTGGAATAATGGTTGTACCTCTGTAATGGGGTTTTGTCCGCATGAAAAGATCGATATGTCGCGCTATGTTTACATAAAAAAATAATTATGTTAAGTGTACTCGTTTCTGAAAGAGTATTGTTTTGTCTACCTTTACCTATACGAGAAAGGATTCGGATATGGTTCACAGTACTAGTTTTCAACAAAGCAAAAAATGGCAAGTAGACTGAGTCGCGTGCGCAATGAATCAAGCATTCTGAAAAGTTAAGAAAATATTTACAGTTGTTTGATAGAACAAGACAAAAATGCTATCAAGTAGGGCGACGCTGTATTTTCCGCAAGGTGGTATAAGCTTAGAAATTATTGGTATTTGGATCACACTGTGCTAGTGCTAAGCTTCTGAAAATTTTATAAAATTTTATTAATTTCCAAAACTACGTTAAGGTGGATGTATAGTTTCAAAAACCAGAACAAAGTCAAACAAAATACAGAGACTACCTACACGTCGTCTTTTTTTAAGAGACATACCTAGTTCTTTCATCATTACGTGATGTGATGCTCATTCCGTTAAAATGGAGCAATTCTTAGTAATCGTAATGCTAAAACAGAAGCAGAACAAATTAATACTCTTCAAACGAAAAGTATTACTATTCACTAAAATGCTGTACAACGTAAAAACCATTCAATGGATTACATCTGTTTGAAACATTCGCAAAATTATTATGTTTACAAGACGGATGTGAGAATTCCACAGCTATTAAAAATAAATCATCACTTCTCATTTTCAATGCTGATGTGTAAATATCATCTATGTCTAACAAGTACGCAATATTACCGAGGTCAAAGTATTTTTGGTGATAAGCGGTTTTTCACCAATAATCATTTACTAGTACTACTTGCTGAGCTATAGAAATTTCAATGACGGCCGAAAAGCAGACGTCATGACGTATATATTATAGTACATATAGACAGTTGACAGCATACTAGACCGAAACGGATTTTTTTCGCGATTACAATATTTACAGTCTATATTGCTATATTAAGTAAAAAGGTTCTAGGAAAATACTATCGCGCCATGATGGTGTGGTAGTTTACGGAATATAAAATGGTATAACATTGATCATAATGATTTAAAATGAAGATTCTATATGCTCAAATCAATTCAGTAAGCAGTAGTGAGCAGAAAAGCTTGTCACTGTCACTGTAACCTAGTAAATTACACAAATAGTATTCTGACTACAGTTGATACCAGTGATTGAACTGAGTACATTTTTATTTATTCCACTGATTTTTTTCGGTAATATTCCAAAAAAGATTATCATATTGAAGTGTGATAAGGTTTATTAAAATTATTATTTTTTATAGGTATCTAGGTAGGTATCTATTTTTTTGGTAATTGTTTCGAAATGAACTTTTCCTAGCTATAGTTGTCTAATATTTTAGTTTTCGCAATTCATTTCAGCAGTGTCATCAGTTCTGAAAAATGTGTTACTTCACAACATGGAACAAAGTTTCTAAAAAGTAGTCATTGATATATGCATAAGCTGCGTGTATAGCCACGTCTATGCCCAAAATCAGGTTCACTCCGCTCAATCGCTAGGAACGAGATGATAGAAAAATATTTTTACATAGGGTCTGATTCTCAAAAAAATGGTATTACTCTCTGCTTGTCTCAATGTATGTTCCACTTAGATATTCTCTGTCTATTATTGTTCTTAAAATTCGTTACATGATTTGATCGCGAGTTAAGGCCCACGATTTACTTACTGCTAACAGGAATCGTTAAAGTTTTCTCAAATACTACTATATTCTGACATGCACTGGTTGCTAACTGAAGACAAACTCCCGATATGACCTTCATGAAAGGTGATACGGTAGTCATGACCTTAATTGCCGAAACACGTTTTTACCAAAACTGTGTGTTACTAATTTAGTATGCTAATCGACAAGGGTAGCGATTCTCTTTCAACCCAAAAAAAAGTATTTGAAACAATGCATTAATATTCAATAGCAGGGCCCTATCAATTAGAGATCCTCTTGTAACCTATACTTGTTATTAAATTATCAAGAAATGGGATCCCGCTGACGATTTTTCTGCTTTTTGATTGGACGTTTTGAATATTTAAATTTTCGGCGAAGGTCCGTATTAAGATCGATTTAATTTGGTAATTTTAAGCTCCCCGCTCTGGAACGGATGCTGCAATAATTACCGTGGAGTGAATTAAGGGAAATTATAGTAATTAATCCGAGAATGAGAATGCATCTTCGAAATAAATTTAATGGCGGATGCGTCATTATTCATGCATTTATACAGCTAAAGCGTATACGAAGATAGGTTAAGAAGAGACGCCTCCAGCAATCCAAGTGGATATTTGGCATATGAAACAAAAATCAACGGCCTCTAAAGAATGTTTGGCAATTCATGGTTCCCAAAATTTATTTTATTTATCTCTTTATATTACTCGATTCAATCAATAGATCATTATAGTCATTCTGATGAATAAACCACGTTTTTATCTTGCAACTGCCACTGCGTTTTTGAACTGCTGCTAATTTATTCTTGCATCCTCCATCCATCGGAAATCACCCATAATTAATGTTTAGAATTTCTTGTTGTTTTATTCCGGTGTCTTTTTCCCATGATTATTTCCCTTCCATGAAATCTCAGTAATCATGTTTGCAACCACTTCCCAGTTTTTCTGCGTCTCCATCAACAAACCGAAGGCATTTCTAGGCCTTTATTTTTCACTTACCATAGCAATTTGCCTGAAGATATCTTCGAAACGTTGTAGTATTGTTACATATTGTTGTTTCGACGAAACTCCAATAATTTCTAATGCGAATTAAGTTATATTAAAGTTACTTAAAGTGGGGCCCCTCGCAGCACCATTTCCTCCCTTTATGTGAATGAGAGAACTTTGAACATATTTTGTTGTCTGTCATTTACGTTTTAATGTGTACCTGTATAACAATCAAATGCATTAGAAATCGCAATTCCACAGTTTTATCAGTTTCGCTCAAGCGGTCACTGTGATAACGTAGTGACAGGACAACAACGGAGATTCCAAACGGTACTGACTTGTAGAGTTTGGAAAAAATGTATTGATGAAAATTTTTTTGAGTGACCGTACAATTTAAAAAAATACTAAAATGTAAGGCCACTAAAAACGTTTAATTGGATTCTGAACTCTCAGATGCAAAACATAAAGATGAGGTATCAAGGATACTTTAAAATTTTTTGAATCACCCATTTTTTTCCTACCAACCGTGTTTGATTGGAAACTCGCGAAACGTGAGAGACTAAGTTAGAATAATCAATACGCAAAATTCAATTTTTTGCGTATTCTACCATCTCAAATGCATAGATTGCAAAAAAGAAAGCGCCAGACAGACAGACTGACGGAATAAGTAACACGCATTTTTCCGATGTAGAGATCAAACCTTCGAACCACTACTCTTACATGGCTCATCCGTGGTAAGTATAAGTAAGCTTATTGTCTACTGGACGCACTTCACCCAGGATTCTAGATGTGGGATTAACCTTTCTATCCAATAAGTCATTTCCTGTTCTTCAGAAAAGATTTTGACGACTTCTTATAATAATAATTTAAATTATAAAAAAGCATTTTATGATAACAAAACACATATTTTTGATGTTTAATTTTGCTTTTTTATATTTGCTGATACCTTCAAATGAGTTTTGTCTCCATTAGTCTATTAAATTCTGCCAAAGCATGCAATAATTATCTATCCTCTGGTCCAATCTATTATTCTCGAAGGAATCTCTGCAGATTAGCCTATCTCACCATTTTCAATATGTTTGTTGCATGCTCATCAAATTTTTAGATACCATACAAACAAAAATCCACGAAGGTGGAATTGTCACAAGTAAAAAACATCGTCCTTCAGGGAACGACTTCTCCATTCAAAGTTTTTCACCCCACCCTGCTTAGGCGGACTTAAAATTACACGACCGCTACATTGTACCTTAATTACTTTGTCACTGGCTGGGGAAAAAAGAGAAAAAACAAGAGGAGGGAGTCTTAAAACAACTTTTTTACGACTCCTCGGGCCTTTGTTTGGCGCAAATTTTTCCACCTCTAAGTAGGCATTAAAATTTTAAAGCATCCGAAGTGCGCTTACGCGCCACAGTAGCTGGTCTCAGATAATTAATTTTGTTGCCACATAGACCGTGTTAATTTCGTTAGCATTTAAACGAGTAATTAGGCTTAAGTGCTGCGTTAAGGTTGATAATGCGTTTTAGCGCCGAATAACAATAATTAAAAATGTTTAACACCTCGCGCTCAGTAATCACTGTTTATTTGGTTAAGATGAATACTTGAAACTCATACTTTTACTAATGTGAGGATTTTTTACGTTCAAACAGCGTCACCATTGAAACGATGTTCCACTGGGGATCATAGTGACTTTTTTAGGTGAAATGATAATAGTTTTTGTTGTCAGGCAGAGTTGTAATCCGACGCCATTATTTTGAAACACTGTTTTGGGCCTTCTTAGTCTTAGTAGTAGCAGTAATGGTAGTAGAGGTCGTATGAATATGTTGTTGTTAAGTTGAAACTTAACGCTATTAAATTGTGCATAATGTTGTCTGTAGTTATTCAGGTTATACGAAGTAAAGAATCGAACATTTTTGTTTTAACTCTCATGTAGTACAGTCAAGTTTTTAGTATACTGAATTCTTAGAAGCATTTCCTGTTAATTGTGAGCGAATGGTCTTTTCGCTCCGATGATTCCGAAATGTCACCTGAAGTTGAGTTATCCAAAATGGCAGTCAAAATGGTGCCGAAGTCAAATCGCATTGAACCCCCCTCGTATATTGTGTGAATACACTTTCCTGAGGTTTTAAAAAAATTGGCGACCAAGATGGGAACTTCACTACTCTTATTTTGGTCATTTGCACAAAAAAGGGTGCGACGTGTCGTAACGTATGCATTAAGGATTTCAAAGAAAACCCAAAAACAGTTTAGACAACGCGATACGTGAAACGCTCAAGCATTTCGCAAAATTTGAACAACCATAAAAATACATTTAATAACATCTTAATATGATCAGACGCTAATATAAAGAGGAAAAAGAAGGTTTAGTTAAGATGAAAATAAGCACAAAAACTAAATTTGGATTTCAGACTTTTGCTTTCAATGCAATGATTTCAAAAGAGAAGGCAACAAAACCTATTACGTGCCAACAACATATCCATACCAAAATTCCATAAAAATCGATGCCGCAGTTACTTAGACTACGAGGTTATAAAAAAGCTACAGATAAATCGACAGACAGGCCAATGAAAGAAGACATGTATTTTCATGGTCATCAACTCATCATCAAACTGCCAAACAAGTAATTTATCCGATATTCCAGACTTTCCGCTGTTTGCGTGGGAAGTAAAATGACCGAGAAATAAGAACACGGTGCAGTGTATGCGTTATCGACATCGCGAGAGTGAAAATTTTTCTGTTGTAAATATTTTTCATAGTAAAGAACACCCTCAAAAAAAAATGAAAGCTACCTATTCGATTAATTGCCTGCCTGTTGCCAATGTATCACCAGATAACTTACTACATCGATTTTGATAGAACCTTTCGCAAATCGGTGCATTTAGAGTAGTGTAATTAGCAGAAAAAACTAAAGCAATGTTAGCACCTCCAAACTTCGCTTTACTTCCTACCCATAAGCGAGGAAATTATTATGGTCATAACGTCTCTGCTGAACGTTAAAAAGTCTGGCAACAAATATCTGTCCTATCAAATAATTAAACCATAAATTGCGACACCTTCTCATGCCAAAACGTTTTTTTCAATAACTCTATTGAAAATATACATGCATCAGAAGTATAGCCCTGCTGTTTACTTTTTTAGGTATGTCGCCCAAAACCAGCCTCTTACAAAAGCATAAAAAATATCAATAATGATATTTTTGAACTGGTACGGTTCTCCATTCATTTATTCCCCTAGGGGAATAAACCTGGTGGCCAAAGAATACGTGCCACTTATGGTTCAAAGTTATTTAAAAAACTATTTTGTATATTTCAAAATTTGGCATACCTACCGCCACGATTGAAATTAATGAGAACTAACCAAATGAATAAAATCGCCTTCCTGAGCTAAATATTTCACTCTGGTTAAAATGATTGAGTCCTTTATCTCTAGTTGTACTGCAGGAGCTGCTTCATGCGTTCAGACTTAGCAGACGAAACTTAGCATATAATCGGTATAAAATTATGGACGGTAGTGCGGTATCTATGTAAATTACAGAACTCTAGTAATAAGGTTTGTAATTTTTTTATATGAATCATCCGAACTGCCAGAGTTTTTTTTGCTGGGCTATGTTACAGTAATACTGACTCATGATTAATAAAATAGGATCGAATTATAATAATAATTTGTCCTGGATTTGATTGAATGAATTACAATTGGATATTTTAGCCTAGGTCTAATTGTTGATCGTTGTTCCAAGAAACATAATTATTGGAAAATCTTAGTACCTCAGCATTTGCCGTACCTCTGCTAGGAAAAGTCCACCATTCAATTTATTCAATTTTTTTTCGGAGGTTTAGAGATGAGCGTTGTTAAAAGTTTTGCTAGCGTGCACACACTGCTTCCTTTCTTATTTATTATAATATTTCTGTGGAAGCTGATTACGCGCGTCATTGTCAACTCGATACTCTGAGACATCTTGTATGTTTATTAGCGTCTAACATGAGGTTGTAATTGGTGGCACTGTTGTGTTTGTTTCTTCAGTAGTATTCGTACAGACATATCAGCGAGACCTCAACTAACAGAATAACAATGTCGAACAAACAAACATATATAGGTAAAAATTTAGCAGCTCGGTGGCTGTCATCCTAATTATATCTTTTATGACCAAATATAGAGTTTGTCCAGAGTCTCCCGTTTTTGATTGTGCATCCAGCTATGGTTGTCGTTTCCGTTAACGTTCTCGTTCCCGGGAAATTGTGCAGCAGCACAGCAGATACTAAACGAATACTAATCTAGATGATACTTAATATTCATCTGTTGAGGCTCATCTTACGGTCATTCACAGCAACAAGAAGAAATCAGTTTGAAAAGATTTGAAATTAAAATTATTTAGACAGTATTTGATATATACATCAATTCTAATGTTTGATTCTATAGCTTATAACATTTTAGTCAATCCATCCGTGCGCAAACTTCTCTCCAAATTTGCCTGAGGACAGTCTTATCCAAAGGAAAGCCATAACAAATATGTGGAATATTTCATGACTTAAGCATCCTATAAAAGCTTCATAAGCATAAGAAACTCAAATCATCTGTGACATTCCAAGATTCTTGAGTGTATAGTTAAAAATTAAATTATGATCACCAACGTTAATGTCTGCCGATAAATGGAATACAACAAGAAACATACTACGCTAGCGCTTAACCATTCATATACCACAAATGTCATAAAAATACTGTGAATTACCAATTAAATAGAATCTACACATCAATATGGTCAAAAAAAATATTTTCTTTGATTTCAAATCGAATTCGCATGTAATTTCTCTTCAAGGCCGGCATCTCTGCCAAACGTTGATTTTAACAAATTATTCCCCTCAGATTTTGCTTTGATTTATTGTGAGTTGATGAGAGATGCCCACGCATATAGCCTGCCTGGCTGGTAAGCATCTCTGCAATTTTATCCTGCACTTTTCAGACTATAAGAGCTAGTTACCAGCGAAAAACGTTAAATTGTGAGGAATAGACGCATTCGTTATAAAATTCTCGCCTGCAGGCGGTCACAACAAAGGGCGGAACACAGAATTGTTCTCTTGGGGCTGCACAAACTAAAGTGAGTGTACTTATATTGATGGGCATTCTCTATAAAATTACGATTTACTTGTCTTTCCAGTGTTATGCTGAATATCTTTAGTACTAGGTGCAAAAACTTCCCTGTGTATGATCAATACCAATACCTCCTGCCTGTGTCAAGTGGCTTGGCAACTTCTTAATCATGCTTATATGTTTCTCTGTGCTTTATGTTGTATACTGAGTTACTCATTCATTACCACAAAATACTAAACAGAACCCTCAGTAACCCTTAGTTGAGCTACAATGATTAAAAATCTTACAGATACATAAGGAGGATGATAAGATTACATAATGCAAAGTTTCCAAAATGCACAGTTGGAGTTGGATCACTTTCCTCAAATAAAAATATGGAGGCTTGGGGGAAAGTAATCCAACCTCTACGTATTTTGGAAACTTTGCTCTCACGGGTAAGACTACACAGTCTTTATTCATCCCAATTTGAGAATATTGTTCTAATATCGGGATATTTATTGTATGTACTGCATAGACAGATAGACGGATCAGAAGTATTCTTGAAAACCAGTCATCAGTCCAAAAAAATAAATCTATCCAAGGTGTATTAGTACCATAAATATGATCGTGATAAAGGTGTAAGGTGTAGTGTTAGCATAATTCAACACGTGCCCTCCAATTAGCAACTGCTCTTTCAGTAAATCATAGAATGATCTAGGAAATGAATGAACAACAACAATGAATAAGCATAAATAACCAAGATGGTCATCTTTTGGACCGTATATCTGCAATATTCGAATATTATTAACATATTACTGATAGCTATGATTATGGAAATAGCACGACCAATATTATTTTTTCATATCATTATATTCATATTATTTTCCGCTGACCACTTATTGAAGCCACATACGTATGAATAATAGATATCACATGTTATTCCTTCAAATGTTTATAGCTTCTTTAGTAATGTAGATTTTAGATGCTCTTACTTAATGAAGAATGAATGAAGATAAGAGTTCTATTTGTGAAACTTTCCTCAACATAGCGCATATAACATAATCATAGCTGTGCACATTGAGTTATACACCTTGTTTCTGGCTACTAGGACGATTTCCTAGTAACAAAAAGGAATTAAAAGCTTTGTAAAGATATCGTGTCTTCCAGTATACGCTATACATCTTGTAGGGATATATTTACGAAAAAAGCTCCTTTTCTCTCTTCCAAGGAACGCCTGTGACCATTATTAATGTCGATACTAATCCTTCTCTTTTAAAAACTCGCAACGAAAGTATAATCACCGTTATTAACATTGTTTCTCAAAGTTGGCTTGATTCCACCCGTGGTCTAACAGTTAATCTTCATCATCACATCACACAGAACACGATGATTTACGAATATTCCTGGTGCTTTATAGCGGCCAATCAAATTGATTTAAGTGACGGTGTCGGAGTGGCTCAATGCCTCAAGGAAATTAGAAATTTTAATAACAACAGTTAATGCCAGATTAAGAACATACGTACAGTAAGGCGGTGATGATTTATGTTATGTTTGAGTCTGTATAATAGTTGAATGAATTTAAGCTTCGTGTTAATTTAATGTAAGTATTTTGTACCCGTTCCTTTGGATAAGATAATCAGAATTTATGAATAAACCTATTATTATTCGACATTGAGAAGCAGGGAAAGGACAGAGAGACAAAGACACATAGAGTACAGGCATTATGGTATGCTGATCTATGCAGAAATACCTTTAAAAGGACTTTAGGCCCAAATAATTATTCAAAAACGGCTAAGCTCCACAACTTTTGAGAAATATTTTGTAATTTTGAAATTATTTGATCGCCTGGAAAGGGGTTGCACTGAATCAACAAAACGTGATGGACATTTATACATTTTAGTATTGAGTTAAAATGATACTTTCCTTTATCCCTAAAATTTGGTCCACAAAAACTGCTGTGTATTAGGAACCAAAACAAAAATATTTTGGACTTAAATTGTTCAATTTCAACGTGAAGACGATTAAGGATACACTATCAATGGAAACAAAAATTCCCAAAACAATGTCCAAAGCAGTGTCGTTGAAACATCTGTAAGGGTTGAAATCTGTATTAAAAAAACTCACAGACCCATTCTTTTTAAAAATGAAAATAAGCACATATATTTTATTATGCCTTTATAAGTACATAGTTTTCAATATCACATTTCCCCACACAGTGATAATTGGACTCGCTATTAAAAATGTATATTAAAGATTTTCACATGTACAGGACATGATTATATGTGTTTCCAGGGTCATATTTATAAAGCAACCATATAGATATGAATACAAACCAAATTCACGAACGAAGTTACTCCGCCGTCAATGAACGATTCTGTCAACCACATCATTTCACTCTCAAACATCAAAATTGGTGCCGCGCTTACAGATATTGAGCAGTAACAAAAGCAACGAAAAACAGTCCGACTGCCCGGCAGCCCTACAGTTCGACAGCCTGGAAGTCCAACAGGCTTACATCCAACAGTCCCACAGTCTGATAGTCCGACAGCCTGACAGTCGGACAGTCCGACAATCTGACAGTCCGGTAGTCCGACAGTCTGACAGTCCGACAGCCTGAGAGTCCGACAGCCTGGCAGTCTGACAGTCTGACAGTCAGACTCTCTGACAGTCCGACAGTCTGAGTTCCGACAGTCCGATAGTTCGACAGGCTAAAAGTCTGATAGTCTGACAATCTGATAGTCTGACAGACTGAAAGTCTGTCATTCTGACATTCTGACATGCTGACAGTCTGAGAGTCTGACAGTCCGACAGTCTGAAATCCGACAGCCTAACAGCCTGAGAGTTTAACAGTCACTTTGACGGTCCGACCATCCTGCAGAATGAGGGAGTTGAGTGACACCCCTTTATTTGATGTAGACTTCATGGAATATCAGCAAAACTTCTATTATCAGAAATTAGAAAATTTAATTCAATTTCCCCGCATATGCGTGGGAAAAAATAATGGCGGATTCCCCGAACGTCAAGATGCTGAGTTGGATTATTTCTGCAACCATTAGACGCCTAATTGGTGCGCCGCCATTATAAAAATCCTCAAATAATTAAGGCAATTACCATCGTGATACCTCAGTAGATCTTAAAAGGCTATTCGTAAAACTGAAATGCGCCTTGGCAGCGCGGAAAAAAGGAAAGCCGTGTTTATTTTTCATCAGCAGGATTTTTAACCCTGCTGTATCGACCAGTTCGCTGTAGGAGGAAAGCGTAGGATTTCCACCGTTTCGACTGGGATGGTCGACTGGATATTTGATCCTCACCTAACGTATATATGTATAGGGTTCGATTATAGAAAATACACATACAGCAATGAAAAATTTACCGGGGATGAATCAATAGTAGTGTTTAGTTTAAGTTGGTATACAATGGTATTGGTTGTAGTTCCAATATAAGCATGCTTAAAAATTAAGGAGATAATGATGCTTTCCGAGAAAACTGCGATTGCACGAGGATTCTTGGTAGTTTGAAAGCGTTTTTTATTTATTTTAGTTGAGAAACGTGGTTGGGGCAGCGTGTATGGAATGTGTAAGTGTCTATTCATCAGAATTAGAACCTCATATCAGTAGTCAAATAGCTAGCATGCATAATATTGGAATGGCATAGACCCGGTGAAAGCCCATAGGCAGGAAGCCTGACCAGATGTCTCTGGTGGAGCAACATATGCTGGAGGAAGGTGTACTGATAACCGTTGTGTGTTTTTACTCAATCCCTATGATTCAGAAACTTCACGTTAACTACAGTCTCCTGGACCGGCACCTGTAGCAGAGAAAATGCATAGGTCTGTAGTTGCTGTGCTCTGATTTGTATTTTTTTATGTGGGGTTGCATGTAGCTGTTTGCAAGAATGCATTTTATATCTCGATGTCAGACCCAATTTCTAGAATTTTGATGTCTTCGTAAAGTTGACTATTAAAACTGACGATGATTTAAATATATATCGAAACATGTCGCTGAAAGGAAAACAGTTTTATTTTTGAAACTGTGTGTTCATTACACACAATCTTTTTATCTGCAAAAATGAACAGTATAGTCAATATTTGCGTAATATCTCAACATATAAATTTTCTCGTACATTCTAATTGATTTACCAAAAAGTCGATAGTGTCCCCGATTTGTTGCAACATTTCAAACTGTACCGGTATCGGCATTTTGAATTACATATAAGGGTGCTCCTGCGCATAAAGGGCAACAGTTCATTTACTTTTGAAAGTTTCATATTCATTACTTGTGGATTCGGCGTGGCCACGCTTGGTACACTCGAACGCAAAAGAAATAGCATTCTAGTATAAATAACCAGATGAGACAAATGCTAATATTTGGTACACCAAATGATGAAAAACAAATCAGTCCATTTTATGCAAGAAACATGAGTGAGTGGCTTAAAATACGTTTCATTTCACACAATTTTAGTAGCAAAAAAAAAAGATTTGGATGATATATGCCAATTCACAAAAAAAAATTGAAATTGTTTTTTCAACCGAATCAGTAGCGTTACCTGAAAATGGTGTCATAAATTAATTTTTAATATCAGTAAAACCATGTTTGAAGTCAATATCTATGCCAAAACCCTAAACAAAATGTTTGGGATTTATCTGAATACTACAGAAATGTATGATGATCAAGGAAAACCAGCATATTCTAACTGGAATGGAAATTTAAAACGTCCCATCACTAGGCCTGTATATGAATCGTGACGTTCACATTGCGTAGTCATGTGTTTTTGTTTATTATGATTAAGAATTTCTTCTCACAATTATCTCTGTAAAGTAAAAGGTCAAGTGTATAGAAATATCCAAATTGTAGCTCAACTTTTTTCAAATTTTTTTCCCAGTTGTTTGTACTATACTTTTTGAATGCGGTGCAACCTTATACGTTTAAACATAAGGATTCTTGTAATGCTGCATGTTTGTGACGGACTCCAGGCAGGCTTTAGGTGGCAATTATTTTGTAGAATACCAATGGACATAATAAGTAATAGAAAGTATTATATAGCTTATAAAAATCACTGTAATACTCTCCATTACATTATTATGAATTTGATAGATCCGAAATCCGTTCAACAAATGTCTCTCATTCCTCAAATCCTATTGCTGGAGGATAGCGAGTCGTTATATCTTGTGAAATGAAGGAAGTAGCCATTTTCACTTATATATGGTGGATTGCGAGGCTCAGAAACATGCTCCAAGGTTCAGAAAATGCCCTTCTTCATTAATAAAATCTTTTCCCACCATTTTTTGTTGAAATTCAAAGGAAAATCAATAATTTTCAAAGACTTTTGACAGTACAATGTTTGGTGGCATTTCACAAAGGCCTTATGTGATTGGTCAATTCATTCGTTATATCTTTGATGTTGATGAAATCATATTGTTATATTTCAGAGGTAAATTACATAGTTAGATTTGATACCAATGTAGAGTTCCATAGTTAGTGCATTCGAAATCGGAATAACTTAGTTATACCTCACCATAACTTGGCTCTAGATAAGAAAAGTCCGGATTTATCGCTATAATAAGATTAACTCAAATATTCGTAACATCTCAAGCCCGATAGCATTTCGTAAATCAGTGAGGTGTTTTTTTGCTGAGCGACGATATTATAGTGTAGCGGAATTCTTATGCAGTTGAGTTGATAGCTTTTATGTTAAATGAACATTTTATTCAACTTTAAAATGTTTTGCTGTATTTCTTGTAATAGTATTCGACTTTTCCTATGCCTGTTTTGCTCCTCCTGCGTAGCGTGATAAAAAAATACTGCATTCTTATGGATGTTTCTATGTAAGATTGTTTCATGTATCAAAAAAATGGATCCATCAATAACTCCATTAATGAGCTCTGCCGATAAAGTTTAAAAATAAAAATTTGTATCATTGTCATGATAGGTTACAGAGTGACGTCTAACAATTACAGCGCCTCGAATAAAGCTTTCCTCCCTCGTAGCAAATCTTCGATTATGGGGAAATACACATGGTGCATATCAGCAAAGCAGCACGGGCGGATTTTAGCCTCATTCCCTTGGTCCCTTATTAATGTGGAGGAAATAAAATATCCTGTGCTGCCGAATCTGATGCGGTGCTGGATTTCGGAGCTGACGTTTCTCAAATTAGAATTTAAATACGCTCCAATAGAGACTGGATATTGCACACCGAGGTGCTGGTGGTGCATACAAACGTAGGTTTCCAAAACTCTGACGTAGAGCAAACGGTTACCGGTCCCTCTATGCTTGCATGCTAAGGCTCAGTATACACTGCATGCGCAGCAAGCTATGTAACGTGTAATGCGATACGGAGCTTAAATGGGTGCTCATTGGGGCAATATACCCTCCCTGGACTAGTATCAGTAAGTTAGCTTATTTAGAAAATACATATTTTTGTCGTGAAAGGCATTGGAACATCAATAGTGCTCCCTTCTGGACAACGTCCCGCCAGCAAACAATCGCGAGCTGCGAGTTTGAGTATATTTATAGAATCATAGATTGGAGGACGGAGCTGAATTTTACTTAAACAAATCTGAAGGGCATTTTTCATTTTAAACGATGGAAGTGCTCTAAACAGAGACCAATATCTGTTTTGCATCGGTAAAAGGCTTTATATCATCCACTATTCATAAATGACAGCACACATAATAGCCCTCAAAACAGAGAAAGGGTATATCTGATTTAAATAGCTGCGGAATTTCACTATACAACCGACTCTATGAACCTTTTTTTAAGGAGCTCTAATTTGAACTACTTGAGTAACGTCGACTGTCAAACGTTTACGATGCTTTGAAGGTGAACGAAAAACGAGTCACAAAAGCTACTTTTGTAATACATTTTTCCAAAGTACACATATGTATAAGAAACAACGGTTCGGTCCTGACCAAGACCGTTTTGGTGCTATCGAACGCAGCTCTGCAATTTTCACTCAATTACCAGTGAACATTGAACCAAATTTTCCTGCAACAACGACAGTACTACAAGTTTAGCCTATATAGACAAATCGTGAGTACAAACACCACATTTACTTGCTAAATTAATACGGAATTGGGAATAAATAATAGTTCGCACGAGTGTTACGGTGCGCCGGCATACGAAAAACTCGTCCAAACAAATACATTCCCACAGACAGGTCCGTATCTGGAAATGATACGACGATCACCTACAGCGAAGATTAAAATACCATAATGGAATCTGCTCAACATCCAAATGCACCCGAAGGTCTCACATCAGCTCAATCCTACTCAAAAATACTAACGCAAAATACATTCAAATATCCAAACAAGGATCAAGCTATTATTTTCAATTCCAATGATGGAACCAGATTGCAAGACTATCTACTTAAACTAGGCCCATTAGTCAATCCCAAAAATATATTATTCTGTTCAAGAATTTCAAATAATAGAATATGCATATACCTATCAAGCAAAAGTCTAGTTGATACATTTTTAGAAGATCCTGGACAAATAGTAGTTAATGGTGAAATCATAAAAGCACGTAGACTAATTACACCATCAGACCGGCTTGTGATTTCAAACGTGAGCCCGACAGTTCCACATAGAGTTCTAAGCGAAAAACTATTACAAATAGGTTTGAAACTAGTGTCACCAATTACGTTCCTTAGAATCGGAGCTCCACTTCCAGAGTATAGCCATATATTGAGTTTCAGAAGGCAGGTATATATCGAACTCAACCAATCATCCACAAATCTTCCAGAATCACTAGAAATAATACATGAAAACCTGACTTATCGAATTTTTTTATCACTTGATAGCCAGAAATGCTTTAAGTGTAATAGACAAGGACATATAGCTTCCCAGTGCCCCACGCTTTCCCAAATGCAATCAAACATACTTGAAACTACAACCCAGCCTAACAGCGAACAAGAAACAGTCATCACACAACAGACAAACAAACAGCAAGCAAGTCATATAAAAAACCATACAATAGTACCACCTCTAATTATGACAAATCCATCAGAGCCAGCGATGCAATCATCCTCTCCAATCCAAACAATAAGTGCTACAAATGAATGTTCAGGACCAGAACATCAAAATCATGAACCGGTATCTAAAGGTCAAAGCCACATTGAACAAAGACACACTGAACACCAACCAATGTCTACACCACAGATCTTAGCGTGCAACACAGATGTAAATATACGAATAAACACATCTAAACGAAACTTTTCAGAAGCAATTTCGCCAACCACTCCAACACATGACCTAACATCAGACGTCACAAACCCTCCCACATTTGTAATCCCCAGAACCTCAGGAACAACAAAGAAACATAGACTAGATTCGCAACCATCATACATCTCTGCAGAAGCTTTACGAGGCGCCAAACTGTACATAGACACCCAGAAACATACTCTTGTGTTGAATAGCGACCAGTTTAAAAGCCTCCTAGAAAATACCCACGGAACAAAAGATATAGTTAATACAATCAAAGACTATACGGACGACATCAAAGGACTCATTGAAATGATTCTACTGGTATATCCCCACATAACAGATAAGACACTGAAAAACAGATGCACCAGACTTCGTAAAAAGCTAGAACGTCACATAGAGAACAACACCAACGAATGTCTTAGTGATAGTTCCTCCATGGATTCCACAACCTAATAAAGTATATACAATGCACATTGGTCTTACGTCTTTATTGCAATGGAACCTGAATGGATATTTCAGCCATATGAACATGCTACACAAGCTCATATCAGATAACAGTCCAGACATAATCTGTTTACAAGAAACTCGCTTCCGTGAATCCAAAACGCACACTCCGAAATACTATACTGGATTTTTCAAGAATCGCGATAGCACCACTAATTATATAGCCAGTGGAGGTGTTGCTACATACGTCAAAAGTAACATAGTAGCCAAACCAATAAATCTGAACACACAGCTTGAAGCACTTGCAATTTCAATAGAAGGAGCCCAAACTATAAACATTTGTAACATATACATACCTCCCAACCGTCATATAGATGAAAATGAACTTGAAACTCTACTTCTTCAGATACCATCCCCTCGTATTATTCTGGGAGACTTCAACGCTCATCACAATGCTTGGGGATCAAAACGAAACGACGCTCGAGGGAGACTCATAAAGGATATATTGGACACAACTGATCTTGTTCTTTTGAACGACGGCACAGAAACAAGACTTGATCTAGGAACCGGAACATCATCGTCAATAGATCTGAGTTTGTGTTCAACAAACCTGGTAACGCATCTGAACTGGAGTGTAGTAGATGACCTTTATGGAAGCGATCACTTTCCCATAGTAAT
This sequence comes from Bruchidius siliquastri, assembly GCA_949316355.1. Taxonomy (NCBI): domain Eukaryota; kingdom Metazoa; phylum Arthropoda; class Insecta; order Coleoptera; family Chrysomelidae; genus Bruchidius; species Bruchidius siliquastri. The sequence goes on along the minus strand of OX438531.1, from coordinate 14,156,852 downwards.
ACAGAACCCAGACAAAACAAATACCGTCGTGCCTTTCGCTAAGTGGAATCTAAACAAAGCAAACTGGATCCAGTTCTCGGAATATATAGAACATCACCTACATATATCTCAAACAGATAGCAACATTAATCAAACAATAAACGATTTCATCAATATCATTTTAGACGCAGCACAGAAATGTATTGGCAAGACCAAACCAGTCATTAACAAAAATCCTGTTCCATGGTGGAACGAAGAGTGTGATGCAGCAATCAGAGCATCTAAGAAAGCATTGAACAAATTCAAAAGGCACAAAACCACTGAAAACCTAATAGACCTTAAACATAAAAAAGCACGTGCAAAACTAACAACAAAAAAAAATCAAAGAGATTCTTGGAGGCAGTTTGTGAGCAGCATAACTAGCTCGACGCCATTGACTAAAGTCTGGAAGAAAATCAAAAGTATCGCTGGAGCTAAGTCGGTCACATCAATCAAATGTCTGAAAGAAGGAAACATAACACATACAACCAATGAAGCAATAGTGGAAACACTCAGCAAAACATACCGTGCAAATTCCAGCAATGAAAACTACAGTCAAGAATTCCTCAAATATAAAACAGATATCGAAGCAGCACCACTACTACTGCAGAATAATCAAGAACCTATTAATACAGCAATTTCCGAACATGAAATGGAAGAAGCACTCAATGATCTGAAAGAAACCTCAGCAGGACCAGACGATATCCCCACTATTTTCCTGAAAAAACTTCCATCAACAGCAAAACTACACTTATTAGGCATTTACAACAAAATTTGGACGAAGCACGTATTTCCAGATATATGGCGTCAAGCATTCGTCATACCTATATTTAAACAAAACAAATCACCACTCGCACCCGAATCGTACAGACCAATATCCCTGACATGTGCTATGTGCAAATTATTGGAGAAGATAATAAACAAAAGACTTCTATGGAGCTTAGAAAATAAAAATCACTTAATAAACGAACAATCAGGATTTAGACAAAACAGATCCACCATAGATAACATCATTGATCTTGAAACACATATACATGAAGCTTTTAATAACAAGCAGCACTGCCTTGCAGTGTATTTTGACATGAAGAAAGCATTTGATACTACATGGAGGTATGATATTGTCTCAAAATTACAATCATGGGGTTATGATGGAAACATAATCGCTTTTATTTCCAATTTCATGAAAAGTAGAAGTTATCAAGTTCGCTCAAATGGAGTCTTATCCAAATCCAGAATACAAGAAAATGGCATTCCTCAAGGATCTGTTATTAGTCCAACACTGTTTTTGATTGCTGTCAATGATATCATACATGAAATAGAAAAACCAGTACAGGTACGACTATACGCGGATGATATGATAGTCTTTGTAAGAGGTAGAAACCTAACAACTAATACACGCTTAATACAAAACACAATAAATAAGCTAGAGCACTGGACAGAACGTTCTGGATTAGCATTCTCAGCAGAAAAGACTAAATGCATCATTTTTTCAAAGAGAACAACAGATGATAGAGTACTATTAAAACTGAATAACACAAACCTTGAACAAACATCGGACATAAAATTCCTAGGTCTTATATTTGACAGTCAACTCACATGGAAGAAGCACATTGCATATTTAATCAAAGCATGCGAGAAGAGGATGATAGTATTGAAATACCTAGCTAACAGGCACTGGGGAGCCGAGGGAGGATCTCTACTGATTTTATACCGATCACTGATAAGATCAAAAATTGACTATAGCAGTATAATTTATGCTTCTTCTAGGCACTCCACTCTTAAGCCATTAGACAGCATACATCACAGAGCACTCCGATTGATACTGGGAGCATATATAACAACACCCATCCAAAGCTTATATTGCGAATCCGGAGAACTATCCCTGAACGACAGAAGAACAATGCTAAGTCTTGGATACGCCACCAAATTTGCTTCAAACAAGAATATACCGGCTCACGCAAACATCACTCAAATCAATGCAGGCATTAGGATGAACCACTCCAATATAATCCACGGAAAGCCATTTCAACAGAGAATTTCGTACTACTTAAAAAAACTTGAAGTTCCTCACCTGCCCACCGTGACCCTTGAGAGTAGTACGAATATCCCACCTTGGACTTTACACAGGACAAATATCAACAAGGAGCTCACAAAATTAAATAAAGCAGATACTCCATCACCAGTGATAATGCAAAACTTCCAGGAACTGGTCAACAAATACACAAACTATAAAGAAATATATACAGACGCATCAAAGATAGACAATAAAGTAGGTACAGCTGTTGTGACATCTACCACTACACTAAAAATTAAATTACCAGATGCAGCTACTATTCTGACTGGAGAGTTATATGGAATACTAGAAGCAGTGAGACTAATAAAGGACCAGAACATCCACCAATCCTTGATAATAACTGACTCACTTAGCTCTCTCCTACTTATCGAAAAGATGTATACAAGCAATCATCTGGCACGTGAAATCAAACAACTCCTACACACGTTGCATTTGGAAACTCACGATGTAACTCTGATATGGGCGCCTTCTCATGTCGGCATCAAAGGCAATGAAAAGGCCGATAAATATGCAAAAATCGCAGCCAACCTGAGTACTACGTCATCCGTTAGCATCCCAGCTTCAGACATCAAAACATATCTGAGAAACACATTCATCCACATTTGGAACAACAACTGGCAGAACAATCCATCGAAGCTTCTTGAATTAAAACCTAAATTTGGACCATGGAATACTACTAGAACAAACAGAAGACTTCAAACATCTATAACCCGTCTCCGATTAGGACACACCAGGGCCACACATGAATATCTTATCACCCAGGAACCAGAACCCCTGTGCGAAGTTTGTGAAGTGACGCTGAGTGTTAAACATATACTAGTGGAATGTCCCCTATTAGAGTATTATAGACTTGAATGTAACCTTAATTCACAGACTTTGAACGACATTATAGGACCACATTGCCATGTACATAACTTAGTAAGGTTCCTACATCTAACCAATGTATTTTATAAACTGTAAAAGTGAAATCTTACCCATCACCGCTAATGGCCACAAGGTCGAAGCGGTTAAATTTAATAAAAAAAAAAAAAAAAAAAAACAACGGTTCCTTTATGCTATATTCTTACATTTTTGCTATCATTAATTACACTATTTTGCTATTCTGACGGTTTGTCTTTTATATAATTATATCAAGTAATATCTTTCAAAGTAAATACACGATTTCATGAAAATTAAGGAAATGTAGAGAATTCAGAATGTTCACCTATGATTCCTTTTTGAGTGATTCCCTCGGTAGATGCTAACTTTCTACTTAATTACTAGGATGTTCATGTTACTGTATTGCGATATTTGTATAATTTTCTCAAATGCTTTTTGTATTCTATGTTATTTGTATTTATGCTCAGACAGGTTGAAAACCAATTTCAATCGGACTTACAGTGTCTTCGCCTAGAATATATTTGAAGGTTTTAAGCGATAAGAATAAGTTGATGCTCATAACATCTAGTTAGGCGTAGATATACTGCCTATAGTTTCGCTTCTAACTATAGGGCAAAAATTATAATCCATTATTAGGTAGAATCCACGCAACATGCTATCAGTGAAATTTCACACAGTATCGTTACCAAGCACCCCTTATTAATTTGAGGCAGACTTTAATTGGGCAATTTTCTTGGTTACCTAAATATAATTAGAACAGTTGTGCTCCAAGGAAACTCCAGCTTATAATACCATAGAATTAAATAATACACATTCAGTGAGGAAGAGATAATTTGAAAGAAACCATAATCTCTCGTATTCCAAAACCTTGCAGCAACATTTCGACTTGCTAAAGTATATCTAATATTGTTGCAAATAATGAGTATGTGAAAATTACCATTTATCCAAGATAACTTAAATAGCTGCAATGTAATATAATGTGATTTATTCAACAATTATTCAGTTTCACGGCAATTTAGCGGATTTTATATTGTTGAATAAACAGACATCATTAAAGGTTACACTTGTACGTGAGGAAATCATATTAGGTTTCAAATGAAACTAGAGATAACTGTTATAATAGATAATCTAACTGTAAGAATATAAATGCTAAAAATATTAGTAATTAAGATGTAAATGCATTTATAGAAAAAGTCAAATTCCAGACAAGTTACTTTTGCAGGCCATATACCAGCAATCGTCTTGTTGCTCCGCGAGCTTATAAGTTCTTGTAACCGGTCAACCCTCTTCAAATAGGACAAGCAATCCAGTTCTGTGTGTGCTATTTGACACCTCTGTATCCGCGACAGTCTTTTCTCTTTTGTCTGTGAAAGACACCCGTCCGCTATCTGTCAAAGACACATTCTCGGTCATTTACTTGGTGGCTCTTTCAGCACACAAACGTATTACATATTTCCATTATGACTCATCAAAAAGCTAAAAATATCCGGAAATGTACGTGTCTCACGAGAAAAAATTGCTATCTAATTCATTTTACTGTTTTGTTGCTTGTTTTATCGCCAATTTTCTGAGTATTTCCCTATTTTGAACTTGACTGATTTTCACTTTTCACGAGCACTAGTTTTATGATTCTAATCATGAGTTTTTATATTAGGAATATCGAACAGAGAGCATTGAAATACGTTCAAACTATGTTTAAAATGTGTATTTCTTGTACTGATTGACTGATCAATTTGAAATATATCACCAATCAAATTATATACCATTAGCAATTGTAATAGTATATTTTTTACTTTTTGCTATTTCATTTTGAAAAGCAGTGTTTCTGAATTCCGGTTTTAGTAATATATGCTGAAATTGGCAATTTCAAAATTGGAACTATAAACACGCAGCTCTGAAATACCTGTCATAAAATAAACATATTCTTAGAAACGATATCATGTGGGTGTCAGACCGCTTTTGGGGAACACCTCCGTTGTTTTTTTGGGACCTGTTTTAACAGTACTCCATGTACTTCAGCAGTAACCCTCTATTTCCATCTCCACCTGGCATCATCGACGATAAGGTTTTTGTGTGGTAATTTCTGTGTAACTTGGCGTGACACTTGTTTTTTCTATTGTATACATTTGTGATTGCTGCATATTTGTTTCAATTGTACTTTCTTCCCCATACTCAACCGCTGACAGCTAGCCTGAGATACAATAACATCCTCCCTGAAAAGTGGAGTGGGTGTTATGTTTTTTACAAAATCTTTATAATCCACTAGCGAGGCGTGTTTCTTACTGGATGGAACATCAGTCGCATGCAACATATCCTTAAGAAGGGTAGAAGAAAGAAGCTTACAGATGCATCATGCCACGCAAGATTTTCTAGCCTATGTTAGCCACATTTGGCGCAGTACAATCTTGAGTCGTCGCACTCGGTACATCGAACCTGGAAAGCTTTCGTTAAGATTTGGCGCGAGATGCCTCTAATGAGCTTGCAGCTTATTGGTTGACACTGAGTCTAAGATCATGGTTCGATAATTTCCAGAATCTCCTGGCATCTCTTCTTTCACCAACACTCCTCTTGCTGTACTTCAACGAATTGGTGGACATTACATCGGTTCAGAAGAAGAAGATAACATCCAACACAATCTACAACATCGGCGAACGCAGATCAACAAAGACATCGAAGTAATTTTCTTATGGAGTTCAATTCAATGCACAGAAAACTCGGACAACTTCCCTGATAAGAGCATTTGATGGTCTTCAAGCCATGGAGATAAAAAAACATCCATTAGTTGAGTCGCCTTCCATCAAGTAGTAGATACTGAAATGTCCCTGCATGATTATGTTGCCAGCGTTGCTAGTACTATGTCCCAGAACGTGGGAGTTTACTTCTGCTCCATATCCTGCACGTTTCAAAAACATGGTTTGAATTTATTCCATAGATTCAACAGCTCTCAGACAAAAATCGAACTATAATCATTCTCGAGTTCTGTGTGGACAATCGTATATGTCCAACAAGTACAGAGAATCACATGGGCAAAAGTTTAGAGATGATAGAATATATTTAACCAATACCAAAAGAATAAATTATATTGTGCACAATTACAGGTCTTTTTTTGTCGTGGAGAGCAACGGGCTTCTTCTATGCCTATTTAATCTTAACATTGCTCTAGCTGGACTAAAACAATATTAACGAGGACAAAGTGAAAATGAGTAAACTTTAAATCTAAAAGAGCTAACTTACAACTCCTTGAAGAAGGACTGTGCATATATCATTCAGTCTTGAAAACGCTCACCAACAGACAAATTGCAGTCATTATGTCTGTGCCATGAATTTATACACACGAACTTCTACAGAAACATCAAAAGCTTTCCCGTATTGACATTTACCCGCTAAATAAGACAGTATCGCCTAAATGACTTATTGATTACACTTATTCCACTTTTATTATGTCTCTGTCTCTTTTGTCTCCTAAATATCGTTCCGCAATTAAGGCAATTCTAACGGTAGATTTAAAATTACTTGCTGAAATACCAGGATTGGACTTATGAGAGGATGACGATTCGTCGTCTTTTTAAAATATTAATATATGTGAATGTGAAAATGACTGAAAAATATAATTTTATAATCAAATATTGTCATTGGAAATATACCAATTTGCATTATTCATTTGTTATGAAATCACATTATCAAGGGCTACATAATCAACTAATAAAATATGATAAAGCAAATCGACTTAGTACTTCTATAGTTATCTTTATAATGGGTAGCTGGCTAAAGGATCACTGTTCAACATGATGCATTTACTCAATGTTTTATGAGCACGTACCATTTATTCCCCATCCAATTAACTCGTGAAGCAATATAAAGTATGATAAATTTACAAGCAAATTTCTTCCAAATCGCTGCAGCCTTTACTCAGAGAGACAAAAAAATTTATATAAAAAAAATATTAATATGGGTAAGGAAATTGGATGGTGGGAAGTACTCTCTAGTACAATTGAGAAAATGTGATCGTGCCAAGTCATGGCTTCAGCACTTTTCGCCTCACAAGCCTGACCCAATGATTTTTTTGTATAAGTTAATTATTAGAGTATTCAATCAATGGAGGATTATGCATAAGCCCAATTCGCCTTAGTAATAATAATAAAAACCTATAAGATATGTGAGAACCAGGAAAATATAGTTGACCAGTGGAATAATCTCTCCACATAAGTTTCGGGTTCGTTATAGCCTAGACGACGCGACAAGGAGGAAAGAAAAAGGTAGAATGCAGTAATAGCAGTTGTTTGAACAAACAGGACAGAGTCAAGAGTAGAAAGTTCTATCAATTTTACATTTATACAATATTAATGCGTATACGTCTGTATTACTAAAAGTTCTACCATCACTTAACTTTTTTGAGATCTACCCCTTCCCCCACCCCTTTTCACAGTAATAACCTAGTGCTGAATTTTCATGGAAGTCCCAGAAGCACTTTTCGCATTATAGAGGGGTCAAGGATTAGACAAACAGACAGACAAACCGATATGAAACCCAGACGAAACGTTAATAAATAAATTTTCAGTTCTTAAGCGAGATTATTATTGGAATCACTTTATTTTGGGGGGTAGTTGAACATTCTGAGTTTGTTTACAAATTGATGCTGCCCTTGATTTTATAATTAAGAATTAGTGATATTTGGAACCATTGAAAAAGATGTTCGTTGTGAAATTCTATAAAAACTGAGCATTGATTCAGGTCGCTAAATGTACTTTTTGACGACTTGCAGGTAGCCCAAAAAAATTTAAAAACTCGTTTTTCAACTATCTTTGTATTAAAAAAAAACGGCATACAGAGGGTTCAAATTTCTCTTAGATGGTGTCTCAGTTTTTCCGATAATGTACACCACTGCTGTGCTCACTCACTTGCTCCCGATAAACTCAATAAGCAAAAAAGCGAATTTGCTGTTTTCCGCTTCTAACGCTCTCATATAAATGATTTTTTCTTCTATATCAATCTGTTTATTGGATCGCCCGTTACTGAGTACGTCACTGTTAAATTACAAACAAGTCTCTTTATTCCACCGACTTCGGTTCGGCTTTTCCATATCGTAATTAAGGGCAAACGGCATTTCAAATTACAAGCTATATGCTAGCATAATTGCTGCAAATTTAAACAAAGTTTCAGTGCACTCTTTTAATGTAGGTAGATAGTGTACTCATTGATGGGATTATTCTTTCATTGCTTACAGCATTTAATAAAACATACCTTTATACCAGGAATTATTTGACTATAATTGTCTCAAAGTAACTGAAAACATTATTTATATAATAAACTTTCCGGTTTGGCACTCTGTGTATCTTCTTAATAAAGTTTATTCCGAAAAAAAAGGATAACCCTCAAAAGGCAATACAATTTTGGACCTATTGCATTTGTAACAGTGAATGAATGATTTAACTCTTAAAACTCATCATAATTATCGTGCTTTACTAACATTCCGGCTGCCTCTGCAGTCCTCTTCAAAATTACAGAAATAAATTATCTGAATTAATTAAGCTGATAATAATTGATTAACCCTTTATAGAACAACAACGATTTGTTTTGAAAGTCAAAGCTTCGCGACTACTATGAGATGTTTGAATACAAAATGGTACAAATTCATTGCTGACAGGATTAGAACGTAATGGCTATCTGTTTGTATTATAACAAAAAATGAAAACAAATATGCTCAAACTCCGCTTAGAAGCAATTCCGAGGACCCTAATTACTTACAAGATTCCAAAAAGGCGGTAACTAGATTACAAGATCATTTAAAATATATATTTGATACTTTCGTTTCATAAAAATTCTATACATGAACATTTCATTAACCATACTACACCTCTTCATCCTATGAATACTAGTGTTATGAAAAGCTCATGACTTAACCAGATCATTCTGTACACCACCTATATGGGTTTTTTCAAACGTGCCTCTGATTTGCAAATTACTCAACGTATGGCACACAAAAATAAAGGAAAAAACTGCGTAAGAGTGGATGCTTTAATATCCTAATGGAAAAACTCGTTTACATAGCCAGCCATGCATGTCGCGGGTAAAAATATTTGGAATCCATTTATAAATGGAAACTTAATTATTGAAAAAAGCCGTTCCACCCATTCGAAATCGTTCGTATGTAAATATAAGGTTCATTTAATTCTTACTGTATACGGAAACGAAGCTATCGGTACTTCCATTCGAAACGGTCTAATCATTCAGCATGAAAAAAGGTAGAATCAGGTTGTTCCCCATTCGCTGGTTTTTTAATCCCTGTGCAGTAGCGAAAGTAATTTAATCGCGCACAATTCTAGATTCAGCATGACATGTGAACTTAATTTTTTCATATGAAATTAATAGAGATGAAAGGAATGCTAGAAATGAACAATTTCTCCTGCACATTTCAAATTTGATATATGTATTGCCCAATTGCTTCTCCGAAATCGTCGGTAAATTTTCATATTTATGAGTTGTGCAGAGATAGATTTTTTCTAAATATTAAATAGAAGTCGCTGGTGACATTGGAAAATTAGAATAGTAATCTGTAAATCAACTTCGATGCAAGGTATAAAAGACTCAGCCAAGTTCACTGACAAGAAAATCACACCATATGGTTCGATGCTTAATACCACGGTAATTTTTGATCAAGTTTCCGGGTGTTGACATCAACAATAACATCTACTGGAATGACCACGTGGTTGACATTGCTGAGTCGGCATCGCAAAAGCTGTTTCCTACCTCTACAGAACTTCATATTAACCGAAATAACTACTTGCTGTGCAAGGCTTAGATCATACCATAATAGGTACACCAGAGGGTATACTATGAAGCACTCCCACTTATGGCCGCTATCCATGAAAAGTTCCGGACTTCCGCAGCCTAGAATATTGAAAAAAGTGACATTCGTTTGACCAAGCTGTCCTGGATAATAACACCAAGGTCATCAGTACATTCAATACTATAAAAGATCAACAGGCTCATCCTCACCAGGTCGTATTTCAACACCTCGAACGAGCGTCTCCAAAAGACATTCTGTTTAAGAAGCTGAGTCAGGGAGTTTATACCCTGATACTCATAATTTCAGTGTTTCATTTCAACTCAAATGGTCATTTATCTTCTCACAGCGATTTGGAGATAGTATGTCTATCTTCATGAGAGGTGACATAACAAAAGAAGACAGCCTGAATAGCTATAGTTACTTCTGAAGGTATTTACGTGAGTGAATAAACTCAACAGATAAGTTATGTTGACGTTTTATTTAACTCCTCGTTATATTCGTTTTGGATTCAAAATTCAAAGCAACATTCATGTGAGGAAAATAATGTTAACTTCTGATACTTTAACTTGTATGTGTCTATTTCTAGGAACAGGAGAATATTTAAGAGATCAATTAAAATGAGACCAATCAAAGTTTTTTATAAAAAAACTAGACATTTCTGACGCCAAGTTCTGTCTCGCAGTGTGGTGGTCTAGAAGAATGCTAAACGATATGAGCGGCGTCCGTATTATTTTTTTTTTCATATTTTATTCACTTTGTGCTTTCAATTTGTAAACCAGTCTCTGTCCTTGTAACAAGATTCACAAAGACTGTCCTTTAGTGAAAATAAAACTACCACTACCATTACTACGGATACCCATTCTGCCGTCCAGTCTCCCTCAGGTGCATATTATGTAGTATTTGGATGAGCATTGCTGTATGAAATTAATAGGAATGATTCGCCAATGCCCCGATTTTTACATTATGGAATAATTTCAAATAAAAAACGAGGCGAGAATCTTCTGATTAATACAGTTTTTTTTCTTATAATAATTTCAGCCTTATGTCAACGCATGTATCGATTAATTTATTCATAGGAAAATGAAGTTCCAGAAATATTTGGGAAAACTGACTTACAAATGTCACTTAATAATTCTTCTTTTGACGATGGCTATCGTGTTCTCCATAGAGACGTAAGCAGAAGTAAATTTTAAGCATTTATTCTATAATACACTGTGGAAGAATTCGAAGTACAAATCTTCACAGATATTAGTTATCTCTTATAATTTGCTTGTTGGTTCATGAAAATACGCTAATTGCTTCATTTTTTTGAATAAATGTAACTTGATTAAATCTTATTCCGTACACCAATAGGTGATGAGAGTAATTCATTGCAAGAAATTTTAAAATTGTAGATATTATGGATGCTTCAAGGATACATCAAATAAAACAAATCACTTATCCGTGAGCAAATCTGTCAATGTGTCTTTGTAGTAATCTCTCTGTAACTTGGGAAACATGCTCTAACCTGAATGTGATGAGAACAAAACATATCTAGAATGGAATATTAAGGACACAAGCATTGCATTTTTTCTTATTTCTTCATAAACACTCATTTCCATGCATCGCGCACTATGGCGCTGCCCACTGGCGACTTACGAAGTCAAAAGTCCTTACACCTGAACTGTCTTGAGGCGACGACAGATGTCCCTTACGCTATCTGCCAACAAGGATTTACTGATTTACAGTCGCCGCTTCGAGACAGTCCAGGTGTTGGGATTTTTGACTTCGTAGGTTGCCAATGGTCAGCGCCATAGTGCGCGGCGCTTGGAGATCAGAGTTGATAGTGCTATCACAACCTTGACTGGGTTACGTATATGCCACCCAATTAGACCGCCAGGCTGTACTGACGAGTCTAGGCTAAAGACTAAGCATGCATGTCTATAGCAGGTCTGATATATATTGGAGGAAGTCAAATTGGAGGTCGATTGAGGTAGTTCCAAAATTCTATATGGTATCTTAGACTTAGGATTCCAATGATGTTCTTCAGACCTATCGGTGTGACATTAGTTGTGACGGATTTTTATAATTTATCTTTGTGCTTCTCATCTTTTCTCTTCTAACATCTAGTTGTAAAATGAAACGTGCATATACTGCATATCTCTCACAAAACGATTCATTGTGATATAAATTGATTCAGTAATATTTGTGCTCTAATTTGATGAAGATTGTTCAATAGAAAAAGCAGAAAGCTAATTATACTTTTTCAAGATTTATGAAACCTTAAATTAGTTTTAGTACGCGGGATGATGTGAGATTAATAAGGAAAGGATATTCTTTAAGTGCCTTTTTTCTCTCACCTCACAGTAATCGCGCAGCAAGGTATGCACTATTTCGCATCAGTTTATGCGATGATTACTCGACTAAATTACCTTCGCTGAATCGTATTGGAATCCCATTCGAACGGATATTCTCATAATATTTAGATGCGAATTAGCGAGCAGCGAGATACAAACCTGATGAGAATCGTGACAGTGAGGCTAAGCACGTTTTTAATTTCTTCTGTTACTCTATTGTCATTTCACTTTTCTCGCTCGTCAATTTACGGCATTCCATGGTCGGCCAAGCGCTAATCTTTTCATGTTCGGAATCTTGGACGTCGCCCTTTTTACTCCCGGCATGCTGAATGAATTATGAAAGAATGCAACTGCATGTAGTTTGACTTCAAAGGTAGCCCATAGATAAATAAATCTCACAATGTTACCGAAATTAAACTTTTTGCTTTTCCACTAGAGTACTTCTCGAATGTGTAGGGAAGCACTTTGAAACACCTCCCCTTATGCTTCTGGACACAATCCAAAGATGAGCAATACGTGGATGCGCCTGACCTTACATACTTCCATTGCCTGGTAGATCGCAGAAAGGTAGCAGATCTTATCGTTCGTCTGAACTGTCTTACATTAATATTTTACTGACGTTTGGGATGCCTCTGCAGCTTTTATCAAGATACAAAACAGAATGACAAAAATGATCTTGAAGATATACTTATATCAATATTAGTGACTGTTTCCAGAGTATCAATTTGGTTTTCAACCAGATCTTGGTATTTGGATTTGTAATGAACCCAAAAAAGGAAAAAACACTCCGCCGGACAAGAAGCTCACAACTACCTGTCCTATGAGATACAATGAAACATATAGTAAGTAAGTAGCTTTTACCATCAGCATTGATTGCAAAAGCTGTTCCATTGCTTCTTCGAAAGAACTGCCGGCGCCCAATCGATGTTACTAATAAATGAACGTAGCACTACAACCAGTTCTGTCCGAGCGTTCTTCAAGAACACTTTATACCTATACGTCATCTGCATATAGTATGCTAAATAAAATAGGTCCTAATCCCATCCAGTTAGTATTCGTTTTAATGACAAAATTCGATTCACCAGTCTCAAGGTAAAAGCTTTCTACACAAACCCAACCGAAGAAAATTACTTAATGGTATCAGAGTACGAACGTTATGGCAACAATTCTTCGCGTTTCGCCTTAATTAAAAGCAAACATTCGAAGGGCGACCATATCGTACAGCGCACACATATCGGACTATTATTGTTTACCATCTTTTTCAAATTACGGGAATCCCCCGCAAACACACGCGCGCCCGCTTGCTGCGTGTGTGCACACATAAATCCTGATAAAAATAAATCAGAACTTGCTCGGCCGGCCGCAGATTGCCGCAAATTAACAGCCGAGTAAAGTAAAATGACGACACAGTGCGTAAAGAAATTAAAAACGTGCTTAGGCTCGGAGTCACGATTCTTGTCAGTTAGCTAGTGGTGAACTGTCATTATCTAATTATAACATAGAGTGACCAAAGGATGCAAATTTACAATTAGAAGAATCAGGAGAAACACGATATTCACGGGATATGAACACTTAATTACAGTTTTTCGTACCAATGCGAATTACCAATTATGCTATGCAACTGATGTAGTGAATAGCTACAGAAACACTTGAGAAGAAAGTGCTAATTAAATTTGCCATTTTTGTTAAGAAAATCAATATCTATGCCTGCTAGTTGCACTTCATTACTTGAGAAGGATTTAAAAATTTTTCACCGCAGTTAACAGTTCGTTGATGTGTGGCTTCCGTCGCTGGTTGACCTCGCAATCGTGATCCAGGACGCCCTTACATCATACGAATTCAAGTTTATGTCAAACGATCTGCTACTAGAACATTAAAACAAATTCACTGGCGAAATATGCACAAAATGAATACCAGTCTCAAAAACTTTAAATCGCTTTAAAATAGAGGTACATAAACTTGTAGATGATTACACATGATGTCTTGAAATTAGCCTGATCAGTTGACCTGAGTGAACTGCGAGCGGAACACTGCCTACTGCAAACTACATACGTTCACAAATCTGGATTTAATCAAATAACGTTCTCGGGTGCCACCACGTCTTTTGTAGAGCAGCATGGTAGAAGAGTATCTTTCTGCCAACTATTAATCAGTCAATTGTACCATTTCAATACAACGGCGTCGTAGCGTAAATCGTTGAATAGACTGATACAGAACTGCTTAAGGTTTTTCCGATTCCTCCAACTGCTACTTTGGTTCCTAAGGATGACCATATATCTCTTTTTTAGATAAAGAAATGAGAAAAAAACATACAAATATCACTTTTTCAAAAACATAGTGGCTGCTAAAATAAATTTCAATGCACATACAGAAAAAAACATTACACAAACGGGACACACGTTAAAATCGATAAGATATAATAATAATAATAATATATCGGGCTATATGACGATTTAGCTAAGCAATATCCTCAAATTGCAAAGAATGATAATATCTCTTTCCGCCAAGAACTATGTGGAGTCCTTGCATGACTCTAAATTAAACCAATATGGCGTACTTCTTTTTTCCGGCAAACTACAGCATCTGCGATATGAGACCTTCCAAAATAACACAAATAAAGTTCAAAGGACAGACTATTTTCGGTTAAGCACGAACCTCGTAGAATTCGGATTCCAGTATACCGGAAAATGATATTTCCAAGCGAACTACAGCATAGGAACTGAGTCAATCTACTTGAATTCATTTTTGTCACCGTTCAATTGATCAAAATTCAATCAAGTATATGTAATTGTTATACTACTTTGATGAAGACACCATGAAAGTTTTTCGTAAGTGATATTATTTATTAACGAAAAGAGCTCTTACAGAATTCAGCTAGGTGCATCTTTTCAACAGATTCCTATATCGTCGAACATCTTCATATGTAGTCGTGAAGCGAAGCGTGGCAGAATGGTGCTCAAACAGGAGGAGACAGAGGTGCAGTGGTTCGGAGGTGGAGTCGACTGGATGTCTGGCAGAAGACGGCGGAACGGTCGACGGTACAGGCTGTCATCGTCTACGCCGCGCCTCCTTAGATGCTCCTTTCAATTTAGCTAATGACGTTTTGTCGACTGTCGCATGGACACGTGCACCACGAATCGCGACTTTGCAGAATACCTAGCAAGGATAACTGTATATATATTATAATGCATGTTTGAAGGCGGAAAAGCTATAGGTATCTGATTTTCGAGTATTTAAGAGGCCCGGTTCCATGTGGCGCCTGCCTCCTCCTCAAGAATGTTTACTCAGGGTGCAAGGCCTTACAGCTTTTACTTTCCACGTCAATCGGCGAGGATGTATTGTAGTCGTAGTAGAAAAATTCCGAGGAGGGATTAAGGGTTCTGGTATAAGACGTTCCATCATCACAAAAGTCTTGTCTCCGATAGTACCTCGTACTTTTTCTAGATGTCTATCCAATAGCAAAAAAGTGATACTAATATCGAAGCTACATGTCCTTATAAGAACGCGCGATACATCCGGTCTATGGTTCGAGAGATATTGTTGTACGAACATGAACTCCGAACGGTCGGATTATTTCGGCGCTGGCAGCCAAGCGGTAGCATTTGGCAGTGATGAATTTGTGTCAAAGATACTAATTTATTCGATTTTTGTTTGAGCGGCTTTTATTAGATATTAACAAATTTTTGCTGAATAGGGATCTGGAATAATGCAAAAAGTATCATTTAGCCTATTAAAAAATGACGTCAAGTATGTTGACTCTGTATTTCATGTGAAGCTGTATCAGTTGATCAGCTTATCGTAGTTAATGCTCATATTTTATTTTGGAGATTATTTAGTTTTAAAATAAATATAAAAATATAATAACGCCAACCTACAAGGCAATTTTATCCATAAGACATTAGTGATACTCTTTTATATTGGCCATTAATTAAGACCACAGATTCGATTAGCGAAGGGACATTGACCTTTTTAACTGTTTTTTTTTCTGGAAAACAGTTTTATTCTAAATAAGTGAGTTTGAACTATTTTAAATATATTTAATAAGATTATGATTTGTATTGATTATAAATAGAGAGACATCATCATATCAGAAACACAACGCTGCCTGTCTTATGATAAAAAATGTACAACAATGTAATCCCAATGCCAGAATACAAAATCCTCAGATATATAGTTTTAATGATATTTCGACTGACTTATAAAATAAAAATAACTTCATCGCGACCTGTTGAATTATTTAATTTGAACATTCATAAGGTACTTTTGTAATCTGTAAAACTGTAGCTGACACAATTTTGGAACTGTCTGCCAGGCAGCTGAAAGCTAACTGAAACTCTGCAGGTTGCACAAGAGCATTTGTGTTTTTTTGATAAATCAGTTGTCCGAAATACCATAAAAACAAATACCTCCATTTAGAATACAGTCATAAATCTGATGGTTACTGACAAGAACCACCATTTAGGAACCAAGAACAAACCATAAGAAATCATATGGTCGATCTTTAGGTTTGGAGATTTTTTTGTTTTGTTTGAAGTCTACTGATGAATTGGAAGGACAATCATCATTGCATGATTGTATAAGAATATATAACACATACAAACCAACAGAAAAGACGGTTTTAAGAAATAACATTATGCATTATTCACCATCCTTTCTCAACCTTCGTTAATCTCAGCGGACCTTCTTACCATTATCATCGGATAGCGGTAGGCCATGCATCATCCGGTAATCTTCATTATTTCTAATTGTGTCAGGATACGTGCGGCTGCCTGGCTCGATCGCCCAGCGGATTCTTCCGGGTCGCGGCCTACGGGGATCCTAGAAGAATATCGGCAAGGCCAACTGTGCACATATGTATCCATACCGCTCTGGGGTAGTATATTACCATTAGAGGCATGGAGAGAGTGGACCAGGCGAATGAGCGAATGTGTCGGGGCGTGTTCTTTCGGTTTCGCAAGATGGGGATATAGTATCTTGATATTGAAATATTTTAGGTGGAAATTGATATTGTTTGAGTACTCCTAACTAGTTGAACAATACTTATAGCCTGTTCACATTAGAAATATACAATAACGACCCTGCACAGCAGACTTGGTGGCTTCAAAGCGAACGATAGAAAATCAGAGAAATTTGTGGACCAAGTTGGTACAACCAACAGAACATTGCGACAACATTGGTTCCAACATTTAACACATCGTGTGGTGCCGGCTTGGTTGTTTGCCGATTAATTTATTTTTGCAATAAAGCACGATTCCAGGAAGAGCTTTACTAACGTTTCGGCTGCTTCCTAATCTTGGACGATTCCGATATTATCCGATATTAGACCGAATTATTTACCTGATAGTCAAATTTAAATTTCGTCTTTTTCTTCATTCCTGCAAAATATAAAATAAACTGATAGCATTACAAGCAATTCATCGGTAATTCTCGTTCAATTAAACAAGAGTAATATGTAGCAGTAGTTGTTGAAAGACAAGCGGAACAAGTGTCCTAAAAGTGTCCTAAAATATTTAATGCTCTACAAGTTATAATATAATTCAAATGTGTTAAGTTTGAGTCATCTAAGATTTATTGTAAGTATAGTTCATTCAAATGTCGGATATATAGTAAAAATTTTAGATCACATCAGTTGACAGTAAATGCATCATTGTTGTTTTGAGCAAATGTGTGAAAAATTACGGGTAACAAGGACAGAAAATTATTACCGATATATAGTTTCTGAATGATAGAATTTCGTTTATCGATCGCCTTTTTTCACAATAACTCCGCCATCACTGCACATTTTCAAAAACTATAAAAAATGTTCGTCTTTGTCATAGTAGCAACCTGTCAAAGTCTCATAAAAATAAGAGTTATAGAATGTCCAATGATTCCGGACGTACAGACAGACAAACGCGATAAACAAAACGCCAAAATTGTCAGTACTCGTATGGATGGTATAAATATTGAATTGACGATATTGACGACAGGATAAGTGTTTATTAATAATAAACACTGAATAGTATATTTTGAATAACTTATATTATTAGCGGGGCTAGCTTGAAATCTAGCGCTAGCCTTATGATTTTTGTTTGTTGAGAAGCAAAAGGTGTTTCAGCAATTCCTCTTCCTCCTCGGCTGGCTTCGGCGGCATCAGCGGCGAGTGCTCGCATTCCAATAAGATTGTCTGATTGAGTCTCTCAAGATGGCGCTGAGTGCAATGAATAAAACATCAAGAGCTCGTAGGGAAATATTGAAAATTGAAAAGAGTCTCGCTGGCATGCCGATAGACTGAATCGATGTCATTATGTAAAGATCCCGTATATGCGGAACGCGATACCGAGACAGGGGAGCATTCGGGTGAGGGGGGGGGGCTAGGAAGCAGTCGCTGATATGTGACGCTGACGACGATCGTACAGCCAATGTTGTCAACTCTTCAGTATTTAACGGAACGTTTTAATTAATAAATGTCTGCTTATGAATAATATAAGCAAATTTATAAAAACGAAGCAGAAAGTGCCGACATCAGGAGGCTCAAGAATAATCTCAGATCGAATGATAGACTGAGAAATTTGTAATAGGTATTTACTGAAGAGCTAGACCTATAATATAAACAAACGTTCATATATCATTTAATATACTTTTTCACAGTTGGAAAAAAGGTTACCAAAAATGATTTTACTCCACTAAAAGATAAAATCTATTGTTCAAGTATAGTTTAAGCATTGTTTTTCACACAATTACATTAGGTGCCAATGATTGTATCATTCAATGCTTAAAAAACATGATTGAATAACGATGGCTGATATATAATAAAAATAAATATCAAAAAAGTTATGCCTAAAATCCATTTAGGCAATTTCAATAAAAATCTACCGTCAAATGGCACGTTTTTTCTGGTATTTTTTTAGTTGTATATTGAATAGTTCAGATTAAATGAATGCCGCCTTGTTTGAATTGATATTCTGCTATGGGTACGTGTTCATGCATCGTCGATATTGAAGAACTTTGAACGACACTATTGGTGACAATCGCGAAATATTAAATAACTGCGATCACAATTTGAGCTGGAAAGAGCTCTAGCACTGTATGCTATTATTGATAATGATTCTGCTATATAACCCCATTGGGTGAAATATACAGTTCTATTTTTTCAATTTTTAGCTTACACAGTTGCAAATCTGCATACCTAGTTACTTTTTAAACGTGAGAAGAAGTACCCCTACTCAACATTTTTTCGCCTTGAGCATATTCGTGTATTTTGAGAATAAAAGGCGGCGACCCTGCATGCAACTGTCGCACTTCCCTTATCAAAAAGGTGGATAACCACTATTTAGCTATTATATGCAAAGAAACCTATAATAACATCAATGACCGAGCATTATGAAAGATGAATATCTATGAAGTGGTGGATGGTGCATAAGGTGCAGGTAGAGAAATTGCAAAACACCTTAAAATTTTTCATAAAATTCATCAGAAGCCGTCACTGATGAGGATAGGTTCAAAAATCTCCGGATGAACCCATACGGGAGAAATTCGTGTTTCGTACTTTATGGATCTGCAGCTTAGAAACAAAACAGTATCCGAAGTAATGCACAACCAGGAGAACAAGATCCGAGATAGATCAAGACAATTTCATAAGCGGGAAAAAGATGGAATAATGAATAAATAGTATCTATACTATACAAACCAATTTGCACAGCTTTTGAAAAAAGTCAGAATTAGTAAAAAAAACGATTTTGTCCCTACAAGTTAATGCACCATACCACAGGTCAGGCTATGGCAAAAATCAACTAATTGAGATTTGAAGTAGCTAAGTAGTCCAATGAAGATGACGATGTGATTGAATCTAAGAATGCCACAAACACCTATTCTGATCAGTTAGAAGGAATGCTTGATAAGGAGCGTATAAAAACACCTGAACATTGGACCAAATGCATAAAACTTGACGGAAAGTACTTTGAATAATAAAATTACTGTTTAGGTTCTTTGATTCCTTGACTAGGTGTAGACTCGTATAAATGCGTCAAATATTATCTTTGTCAATTTGACTATGTTTTTTTTGCAATATCCTCATCTATTTTTTCAATATTGCCAGTGAACCATTCTTTCTGTTTCGATAATCTTGATTACCGTACACGGTACCGTCCATGACATGCGTACGTAAGGTGATTGATACCATTCCAACAGATTCCATTTATGTACAATAATGGAACTATACAAAGCTGAAGCATGCGCACTCCGATCCTAACAGTTTCGGAACGGTTCAACGGCGGTACAAAAATCGACGTTGGAGCAAAACCACTCCGAATCTAAAATTGTATAACAGGAGCATAATCGTAGCTAGGAACTATGGGGCAGGCTTTCTAGTTTGCACTCTCCTTGTAGACATAACGCCCTTCCCCACCTTTCTAAAAAACCTCTCCACAAAAAACGTGAAAAGTACAAAACTGACATTTCCCGCACATGATTTTGCACCCCATTCACACTGCATTGAGGGCAAGCCCCCTACCCTAGCTACGATTCTGAATGGGGGTGATCTGGTTTAGTAGACAATCAAAAAATTCACATAAAAACATAATACACAGTTTTCTATCATAATAATAAGTAACGTACATATAAATTACAAACTCGAATAGGTTGAAAGTCCAGATATTATAAATTAAGTAGCGTAAAAAACGTATGGATGGTCCGCAATTTTCCTCAGGTCCAGTTATTAAATACCTAAAAGTTATCAGTTCTCTGGCAAAACGCAAACGGGTCATTCTGAAGCTATCTTGGCTGGTTTAGCATATGTTTGTCCTCATAGCAGAGTCCATTCCTGCCTCTCGCTGACTAGGGATGTCATTACGTGATCACGGTCGAGCAAGTAAACATCCAAGTCGATTTATCAACGACGAACAATGCCCGTTTGACTGTTTGCGACGCCCTTAATAATCTTAATGATCGCGGATAAAATCTCCATATAATTTTATCCCGCGCATCCTCGAATCTGCCCTCGGCGAAGTCCGGCTTCGGCAGCGACCGCCCGTTCCTTTCGCTTGCACCACCAAATATGGTACATTCACTTCCACTGGCTGTAACGTGGTGAAATCTGATAAAACGTCCTCAGAGAGGTAGTTGCATAAATAGCCAGCGTAAGAGGGTTAGTAAAAATAGACGATTGAGTGTACCTCACCTGACCACTCCAATACTTTGTGTAGTACAGGCATAACCTCTAGTATATAAGGTCGCCATGTCATGGTTAGTTCAAAAGTATAGTTTCGTCAGCATAAGGATAAACTTTAGAGGGAGTCAAAGATTGTTTCAACGACCAAACCCTGAAGAACATCGCTCGTCAGGTCTTGCAACACAAGAGGGCGTTGATCGTGATTTACTACCATCAAGTAAGAACCTAATAAGTTTTGAAATACAAATCGGGAAACCCTTTTTGGTATG
Organism: Bruchidius siliquastri; assembly: GCA_949316355.1. Taxonomy (NCBI): domain Eukaryota; kingdom Metazoa; phylum Arthropoda; class Insecta; order Coleoptera; family Chrysomelidae; genus Bruchidius; species Bruchidius siliquastri. The sequence goes on along the minus strand of OX438531.1, from coordinate 14,135,341 downwards.
CAGATAAAAAGATTGTGTAATTGACACACAGTTTCACAAATAAAACTCTTCAGTGCCACGTTTCGATTTATATTTAAATTTATATATAAATCGGAACGCGTCACTGAAAGAAAAATACTTTTATTTGTGAAACTGTCTGTTAAAATCTTGAAAACTTATAAATCGTGACTGTTACAAGAGACTTCTAGGTATTTCGATAGTAAATCACCCAGGGAACATTAACATATCTATTTATTTCCATAACCTCAGATTTTCGAGATATTAACTAAATAAGAAAATCTATGGAAAAATACGTTGTTCAACAAAAATCCGCGTACATTAGAAATTTCACTCTAATGATTTTGAAGGAAATGTTTACGGCAACAATTTATTGCTAATCAAATAATCAAAATATTAAACTCTTCACACTGCTACGTACCAGTTCTCTTGCGGTCTTTAGTGGGATACACTTTTTAGTTCCAACACCAATCCGCAAGGAAGTATTATAATTGCAAATTATTTCGACATCGAGATATAGTGTTTTCTTTGTTTTAAAACATATACATCACGAAAAACCATGTAACTCATTTCTGTCGGTCTGTCTGTCTTTACTCGGTCCGGTAATCATTGACCGCTCTATAACTCGGAAAGTAGTTTTTGGATTTTTTTGAAACTTTGTCACTAGGTTAATACTGTGAAGAGGACGGCAAAGCTTTGTAGTTTTTGAAAATCGGTCTTAAGACGTTACAGAGGCCACTGATTATTTCCGAAACAAATGGTGAGAGGCGAAAAATGTGATTGAGCTGGGGGAGGGGGATATATAAACGTCTGAATATGGTAGTACTTTTTGAGATATCGATCCAGTGGCAGCAGAGGTACGTATCGATATAACAATGGACGTACCAGTATGTATCTCGTCTAACTTATCCGTCGTTCTAGCAATACTGCCAGTGCGGTGAGGTGGTGCCTCGGTGACAAATACCAACGTATATTGAGCTTGTTTCGACAATCCTGACAGCAGTACGTAGTACCATTCCGGACATGCGCAGTATGCATGAAGCGTTCTATTTGACGGGTCATGGAACGATACCAAACTGTTCCAACTGAATACATGACGGTACGCGGGATGGGTTCTGTTCTGTATATAGAAAAGGTGTTCCGAGAAACTTTATTTCTGTACGATCACGAAGCCATACAAAGGTAACGCATGCGCACTCTATCGTAATAGTTTTGTGACAGCTCCTTGGCGTTGCAAAAGTCAACATATGAACGAAGCCTTCATAACACGGTTTTCACTCATACCTGAATTAGGATAATAGATAATTACAGTAGTGGTATTTAGTTTTTTTAAAATTGCGTCAATTGACCCTGTATTTCACGTGCATATCAGTGTTCTAAATATTATTATGGTATTCCATAGCAATCCAGCTGGGGTTGGAATTGCTCCAAGTCATAACAATTTCAGGCCCTTCAGTAGTTTCAATATTTGTTTATTGCATTTCAAAACATCAGCAGATGCAGAATACGATTCGTTTTTTATTATATAGGTGATGCTCTTGCGTGGGATGTACACGATTTCTTAACGGTTACCGGGATTTCTGATTAACCCCCGTCCAGGAATTCCTCTCCATCTGTCTGCTTACGATGTATGAAAGGAACTGCCAAATTTTATTTGAATTAAATTCTCTTTCGTGAGCTCAACAAATAAAATCAAATCAAAACTGTTACCAACTCTAGATGGATCATTTTTGAATTTGAGGTCACGGAAGATATAGCGCGGCAGAATCTAACATATACATCTAACAGCGTGTTTGCAAGAAAGTATGACATAATAATCTTAATTGAAAATGCGCTGTGACGAAGTCACGGATATGCGAGTTCAGATTCCAACATATGTTTGCATAAGTAATATGCTTATTTCCTGGACTATTAGTTTGTGTAACATTAGGTACGTGACAAGCCTAAAGCAACACCAAACATGTACTAAGTAATTATGCTGGCAATTTCTACATTTTTATCTGCACTCTGCGCCAGTAAGTCCATCAATTATTCACGATAAAAATGTAATTGGGAATTAATTGATTTATAATTATTAAACAAATGTGGGATCGGCTCTTGCCATTGATATACATCTTAAAAGTTTTTGCATGTACTATAAGGAAGGATCATTAATTAATGAAAATTAACAATGTTAATTTTAGTGGAGAGTTAATGGTTATCGGTTATCTCTTGAAAGTTGGTGTAGGCGCTAGATATTTCGGTAATGGAATAGATAATTAATATTGTTCAGGATTATACATTAAGAAAAGTATGGAAGTATACATTTGGGATTGTCTTTTCAAATAGTTCAGTCGCTGTATTAAAGCATACCAGCAAACATTTTTAAACGAGATAATATCTGGTAGTGAATCAAATACTCTATTTACTGCTTATGTACGCTTATGTTTTCATATTTTTGCTATTGATTTGGGCTTGAGAGATAAAATATGGAAACTGCATCCTATTCTATGGACATATTGTTATAATAATTACCGAATCCACATAACAACATAGTATGGGTAATAATTATTAAAATCAAACACCTGCTAAATTTGTACATATCCTCAACTGATTCCTTATTTGAGTGTTCGATCTACTAACGTAATCAAAATAGTTTTCATAGTGCTCCCAGAGTTAAATTGACCTCGTTCCAAATATTTGTAGTGCAAGTGAAAAACTAGAGGCGCATCTACGCTAAGCCCTAAAAGTCGTTGGACTAATATCAGGAAAATATAAACTGGAGATGAGCAATAATAGTAGTAATAGTAACATTCCATGGGATATTCAGGGACTGAGACAGACATTTGCTATACCTTGACCGAAATGTAAGAATGGCTGTCATTCTGTCCCTCTTATTTTGCGCATAACGACACACAACGCTGTAATATTTTCAGACACTGAGATTGGCTGCGAATACATCACAGCACGTTATTAACCTGTAAGCTCAGTTTTTACCTAGAAGGTGTAGAGTTCAATATACTCAAAATACACAAGTCCTAGTTCCTCTCGAGTTTGTACGGTGCGCCATTAAGACAACTCAGCGGTGTTTCAAGAATCAAAAAGCACATAAATTTTTTTTCGGGAAACTGATCCCACTCCTTTTATTATACTCCATATGCTATGATTAAATGCAATGGTACTTCTCAAAGATCTCTTTCCTTTTAACTGTTTTATTTCAGCTCAGCTCATTTTTATATTCACCTTTGCTTGTTTTTTACTGGTTTTATCTTAGCTGTCAAAACAGTATTTGTAGTTCTTGAGTATAAATAAGTGTATCCATTTAATTTTGAAATAAAAAATAATATACTGATTCGTTCTTTATTGCGAATATCATTGGTCAGACAAAGCACTATCATACTTACGTCTCTTTTTTTCTTTATTTCTTATACATCACATAACCAAACGAGCACCATTCAGCCAATCAATATTTTTTAAAGCGTCTTTAATTAACCTAGGATTTGTTAAATAGCTCCTTTATTTTGTCAGTCCCAACTTCTGTATCCGTTAAAAATCAATTCTCCTATCAGCCGATACACTCTCTTTAGACATTTTTGAGAATCAAATAAATTCATATTCTAAATGTTTTAGTACAATCTACAGTAATAGCGGAGATGACACAGGATATGTTCAAGTATATTCATGGCTTAAGTGAAACCTACTTCTACACAATGATAAATTATCCTTTACTGAGTAATTAATGGGCATATTTTCATAAAATTGTTAATTATATAGGTATGCTTTTAAAGTATTCGTACAACGAAGCTTTATCTGATCCATATGCAAGGTGTGTCCTGAAAAGTGGTATGTATCAGGATATGAGAGCTCCGAACAGAGAAGATTGAATGTGGAAAGCGATGATTGTTTGTCACATATGTTTTAACAAAACCTTACTTTACAACTAGCAAAAATATAATTCTTTTTAAAAGTGTCCAGGGCGAAGTAGTAATTAAAAAAATGGCGTCAAATTTCCATAATTTCCAACATTTACAGGATTTAATTGTTAAATTTCTTCACATTCATACCAGATCCCTCTCACCATCAATGATAGACTTTTCTTACACGGTTAATGGAATGGACATTGACGTAATAGCTGTAAAGGAAACTTGGCTGATTTTGGATATTTCTACTAGCTTTGTGGATATTCCTTGCTATGAATACCATCGCCAAGATCGCGTCACCCGCGGAGGTGGTGTTAATTTAAGAAAGTACGATCATGTGTCTCATTCGATAGCTTCAATGAGATGGCTAAAAATATCTGAAATGTTCAAATATAACTTTTGTACATTCACCATCAAAATGCTAAACACTTATATGTTCCTCCCTATCTCAGAAAAAACTTATACACAGAAGCCCAGTACGTAACTTGGAATACTCGTAGCCTCTATTTACTCAAGATGCCGCAGTACAAGATATCCATGATTCAGCATTCATTCACATATAATGCTGATCAACTAAAATTCTCTGAATGTATATTTCGTAGCAAAGTTTCAGAGAAAAAACGTTATAAAAATTATTTGCTACAATTGTAGCTTCCACTGCAAGAAAATTCATATTTTCTCTAATAGGTTCGGTTTAGATATTAAGTTTTCGACTTGATTAGTTTGGGTGGCCATAGGCCAAACTTCGCCCTTTATAACTATGTTATAATATCGGATTTTATTTGATTAATTCAATTGGATCAAATGTTCTAAAGTTCTAAAGTGCAATGAACATTTTCATTAAACTGATACAACTGTAAGTGAAATACAAAGTCGATCTAACCCGACATTTTTAAGAGCTTAAATATCAATTTCGTGAGTATTTATTCCCTATTCAGTTAAAGTCCAGTTCAGACCACCCGAAGAGCTAAGGCAACGCGCAAATGTTGATAAGGGTAGTCTTCAAACTTTTTGTTTTAGTGTTTTGAGTTTTGCATACATCCAACTTATCTTTGTTCCTTCTGTAAATTCCGGAAGTACTATATTATGATTATGGGGAAATGTTTACACTTGGTTACCTCTCCTTCAAGAGGTATACGCTAGAGTTTTTAAAATTATTTCCAGGGAGCGAAGATAAGGAACTAAAAGAATATGAATCTTTGCTCGTTCTTTCGAAGCTCTTGACATTTTTATAAAAAATAAGTTCTATGATCATTTATTCCATTACTGTTTACATCAATTCATTCGAATCCGTCAATTCACTTTTCCATTTTTTGCTACATATGTGTTTGTCCCCTCAGCAACTCAAGAACACAAACTGATTTGAATGGAATATTTTTCCTGGGTTACTACTGTAGTAGCTTACGTCATATTTGAGAGAGCAACTTTTTTCGATAGTAACGTGAGTATTCACAAATTTGTGGAATGTTACTGGAAATGACAACATTATTTGTAGGTTGTAAATAAATGCTTTTATTTGCTGAAAACCTTCCATTATTAATCTTACATCTCATATTTTTACTATCAACTAATAAAAATCACATATGATTGACTAAAAAACCACTTACGTTTTGGCTGTCCCATCAGCCTTTATCGACGACCAAACGACCAACATTGATTATTTTATTTTTCGTACTTTTTAAAAGCTGTCGCGGCAGCTGTTACATTAATGAAGCGTATGTAGTTTTAATTAGCGGACATTTTGTGCAGGCATTTTACTTAGCTATTCAGGTTTGCATATTCGTGATCGTGATATTTGGGATACAATAGTGATGTGATTGATAGAATATTGGATAGATTTATCTATTTGACAAATTGGGTTAATAAAAACTCGGTTTACCACGTCGATATCGGTTCATCATGGCACATCAAAGAAACCAAATAAATATACTCAAATATTGCAGCTGCAATTGGCCATATTCACAGAAATGCGCATCTACCGGTGTCTTTTTCTTGTCTTGTCTTGTTCTCCATGATTTTCTTAATTTTGTTACACATAAAATATAATATTAATTAATTGACATAAAAATAGTAAAATCCTGATGCAACTGTCCATGTGATCTAACGTCTTGCTTTAAGAATAGGAAACGTTTGATTATGTTGGTATTAACCGCTATGTGTGATGGTCGTATTTTAATGTATACGCGTATTGTTTTTTTGGCCAAATAAACGCAAATACGTATTGCCAATTTAAGTTTCACGGTTACATATCCACCTATTCAAGTCCCTGTTATTTACAAATCAAGCACAAACCTTTGTTATAATGTGTTGAATGAATGTGATTTTAGCTAATTAACAATAAGCTTCGTACTTATATCTTAATAATGAAGATATTTACTCGCATAAAGACCATTCTGCTAAACGTGTGGCAATGAATATAAAAACTCAAAATCTTTGGACATGGATCAATTAGCTATCAAATCTCAGATATGAAAAATAAAGAAATTCACAGGTTCATCAAACTCGAAGGTTTGATGCTGAATGAATTCTGTTACCTGAAGTATGAAAAATAGCATCATCATTATAAACAGCGGTTATGGTATAATTCTGACAGTTTTCTGTGAAACAGTATGCTGTAGAACAGTAATTCTCGACAAAGATAACACAGTCTGCCCTAGAGCAAAAGTGCAAAACCTGGTAACGAGCTCGAATATTTCAGGATCAGAAACAAACATTGCAGGTCTCTCGCTTTAATAATACCTACATACTTTGTATAATATTAAACTTATCCGCTTGACTGGGCACTTTAAACAATCTGTCGATGTATCTCGGTATAATTTAAATTAAAGTTAAACAACCCGCCTTGTATACCTCTATGTGCAATCTATACAATAGAACGCTGAATTTCAACAGCATTGAACAGAATATAAATAAGGAGTCGATGTTATGATAAAAGAAAATCACTCAATATCAAACTACTTTAGGATATTGAGCTTTTCACACAACATGAAACTTTGCCGTTCCTGAGGGTTTCATCGGATTTAGGTTGGAAAAAACAGGCACGCTATAATTCAACTAGATAATTGTTTATATTTAATACTTCAGGGTAATCAATTTCGTTTTAGTATGATGCTATATTTTGTAGTCCTGCTCGAGGGCCTTCGATAAATCTGCATCATTTGGAGTAACCAGAAGGAAAACGAGTTTTTGACTATTTGGTGAATTTGACTAAAATATTTATTTATTTTTAATACCACGATTTGACTTTTAATATGCCATATTTAGGAAGTCGCATAAGGATCATTACAATAACTGACAATGAGGCGTTAACAAAACCTGATACCCTTTCTCTTTCTTGTTTTGTTCCATCTTTTTTATCCATCTCTTTGTTCCAATTAAAACGTCAATGCTAATTATGCTGTTTTCCCCTTGGTTATATAATTTTTTTTCATTGATTTGACCAGTTCACCCTTGTCGACAGATGTCGTAAGGGACATCTGTTGCCGCTTCAAGACAGTCCAGGTTTTAGGATCTTTGGCTTCGTAAGGCATCAATGGGCGTCCGCCATAGAGCGCGACTCAGATGAGTTGAGGCAGTGTTGTGTTTCTATTGTGGCGAGTCACTATGCCTCTCATCTTGTATTTATCAGCAATGAAAATGCATCATGTTTATTCTAGACTTCCATAATAGTTAGTATTAAAGCCTTATTTAATGACAAACCTGTTTTTCTGGCGAACAGTAGATGTAAAAACCATTATAATATCATGATTGATTTTTTTTGTACTTTATAAAGGCTGCCGAAGTAGTCGAAAAGTTAAATTGGTCAATATAAGATAATAACAGAATCTATTGCTATAATATTCTCATCTTCAGCTGTTTCGAAAGTTTCATTTTTAAGTTATATTTTTTTATTTGGAAATAAAGACTAACTATTACTATTATATATTACCTTCACTCTTCTTGCCAGACCGCAGTATTATCAGCTACTGACTGGCTGTGCCAGGTTTTGTGTAACTTTTCGATTAGTCCTAATTGCTGTATATGTTGTGTGAATGTGGTTCTCATGAGACCCGATTCTGACATAATGAGTGAGCAGGGGTCTAACTTCTCTTGTTGTGGTTGTGTGTGTTTGCTGTGTGGTTTGGACAAGAAAAGGAGAGATGTGTATAGTCTATTTTCACAATCCCTCTATGTAAGTTTGTTTGCTTTGAAAGAAATATCAGATTGTTTATATTTACTTTGTGTGAAGTGATTCTATTTCTTTAATTCCTCACTTGCTTTCTGTCAATGGTGATTCTTTGTTTTCATGATGTGGTGTTACATTATGTGTTTTGTCTGTTCTGTTCCGATAACAGTATGGATATTTTCTATGTCGGTGTGTGACCATTTGATGATGCCAAAGGGGTATGTAAGGATTCTGTCGCAATTAAGCGCTATTATTTGTTCCATACATATAAGTAATAACAATAAATATCAGATTTATAAATTCATAATCGAAAAACAGTAAGTACCAATTAAATTACGATCTACCACATTAATTATGATCCATTTCCGGCAAGATGTGATCTATAATTTTATAAAAAATATGGGATGTGGAGAAAGGATGCTGGCCGCATTTGTCGAGACTGGAGGTACCCTAAGACGCCAGAAAATGAGATAATTACATCAGGATATTTAATTGGTACCAAATTAGTGGGTAATAACAGGTACTTTGTTCGTTGCCGTACCGAATACCCATACGGACTACAGATCAACGCAGTGGCGACTCGTTGACAAATCGATGGGGTAATTATATAAAAATTCTTACCATTTTATAGCGGACGTTTCAGTAACCAGTCTTTTTTGTAATGGATGACTCACAAAGCATAATATTAATTTTCCAAAATTTGAGGAAATGTAGCTGGCTCAGCATGATAAGTAGGAGAATGCTTCATCTATGAACTCTATCCATTAATTCCCTAGTGACTCCAACCCTCCTTCTCCGTCACATAATTCACAAACATAAAGCACAAATCTACCCATATCATGCCTTAGTGTTCGACAGCATTTTTGTTGTAATACCTATAATACAATTTAGTCCTTAGAGAAAATATGTTATATAATTGAATTCAAAGATTAATTGGAAACAAGTTTATTGTTCGGAAAATGATGAAGCCTTATCGCCTTATATATTTTATATGGATAGCTGAAACTATCGTCTATCCACATACTACCTGAATTACACTTTAATGTAGGTTGCGGTGAATTTATGGTGTGTAAAAATATCCGCCAGCCATTATACTACAGGAACTTTTGCCTTTTTTCAATATTTTCTGGACAATTGCACGCAGTAGCTAAGCTTTTTATGTTATAAATAATGTTTTTTAGTGAACTCCTATTTGATGAAGGTTAAACATCTCTAAAGGGTCGGTGCAATTAGTATTGGAAATGATTTGAACAATGCTTGTGATAAAATGATCAATGTCGGGAACATCAGTAGACTAACATGATTTAATACTTTAACAGGAGGTTTCTATTTCAAGTTTCTTGAGCCTGTATTATAACTATAGAGGCTCGAAAAATCTTAAGCCGTACCAACCGAGATAACGGAGGTATTATCGGTATGCTTATTGCTTTTTTTTGTGAACAAACACAAAATATGTTATCGGCAACATCAATTCACAAAACTAGAAAAGTTCTGGTGTGATTGGGTTAACTCAAATAGTTACCGCCTCAAGGTAGCATAGTTTTTAAGGTCTGAGTTCATTTCTCCTTTCGTATTTAGTTCTGTGGTATTGAGTAATAATATTGACATCACCAAGACGGTCGTATAGGAAAAATCGTGCCGAAATCGGATGATCATGTGGGCTATATCATGCTGCTGGTGCCGTCATCGTACTTGGCGACCACGCTACTGGGCATACTTGCGAGATATAACCGAGTGAGGGCTTTAACACATCGCATCCATTGACAGCTTGACACGTCGTATCAATTGACATGATGATGGTCACTCATTTGAGCATCCAATTTTGTCACATTTTCGTAAGAAGCTTTGCGAATATGCGGCTGAAGTATCTATGGGTATTGATATGGCCACTGACCGAGACGTGGCGCTTCTATCGTATTAATGACATACCCACCACTACCTGGCTTGCATTAAATCCCTGGCATCCCAGAAACGGCGAAGGAGCGCCAATTGTCATAATTGCTGTATTCCAGAATGGGTGGACGTTATAACTAAGGAAATTCATTTATATGAAAAAGTACTCGATCCAATATTAAAAAGAAAATGAGATAGGATGATACAAAACATGCAAGAAATCTGATAAATTTTCAGTTACTTTGCATATAATGTCCTGATTGAATGAACTTTTTATTTTCTTATCTGTAGAAAATCTTTGACAAGCGATCAAATTTTTGAAAACATAATGAATATCACGCAAGTTCAAGTGTTTTCTTTTATTTTATTTTAATTATTTTTTTGAGTTTACATGGAAATCCACACAAAGATTGCAAAAACTCCTATTTTTTTCGGGAAATTAATTAGACCTGTTATATTCAATATAAGTTGCTGAAATAAATTCTCAGGCGAATTGGCCTTTGTGGTGACCTGTGAAAATCACCGATTTCGTTACCTCTTTCGATTTTACTGCCCGCCAGTCTTTACCATCAAATTATTGATATTTAAATAAAGCTCAATAGCTCAATCCACTCTTATGTGAATTATAGGTTGACTGTTGGAGGTATAGAATGAATTGGAAAAATAGTTCTCTCGAAATTGATGGAATTTATTACCATTTGTAAAAAAAGACTTCAATATAGTAAATCGTACAAATACCAAAAAGTAAACTTGAAATGGAAATTGAGAATCATTGTCCGTTATCCACTTTCAACTAACCCATTTCCTTGTATTATTTACATCAGGTGTAATTAATTGTGGAGAATTCGCATTTTATGGAGACTTCGGATCCAACTCTGACTTCTCTTGTGATTACCCCCAAAATATACTAAATCCGCTAGATTTCATAAATACTTTCGTTCATTAGAATTTATACTGGGAAAATAGTTGCCGTGAATTGGTAATATAGAGAATCCCTTGACGAGTCGCAGCTGGTAGATGGTTTGGGCCACACGAAAAAATCTCAATTTTCGCCTCTGTGGCCGTCGAGGACCCGTCAATTAGGCCGTTGCAATTATTGTGTGTTTAAGTTTTCAAATTAGTTCTAGTCCACACTACAAAGTAATTTTTATCGGGTCGGTTGTGGCCAGCCGGCGTCCAGAAAGGGACCCTTGGCCATGCCGATGCTGGAATTATTAATTAGACGGCACCTCTCCGTCGCCGACTATTCTTCTAATTCCACTAATTTATCACGAAACTTCTCAATGAACCAACTGAATGGAGTGGAAAGGACTATGTATGTTTTATTCCTACCTGTTCAGGGACGCAGTCACACTTGAGCACTTCTCCGACCCTACTCAGCCCATGCCATACCGTCACTGAGTTATACACTGAAATAGCAAATATCTTGGAAAATACACGAAACAAGTCTTTCGCCAAAATAAATAAAAAAACGGTGTCATTGAATCCGGAAGAATCACAAAAATATTCAGATTAAGAAAGCATCTGCTTTTATTATGTTATTGGCAGCAAATAGAAAGGCGGTATTATTTTGGTTCAACATTTTTCACACTTTCCTGAAAGTTAAGAGATTATAATTCCACAAAAGTACGACAAGACTTTTCACAATGTCTTTATGTACTCACATCGTTCCTCTCAATGTTACCAAAGCGTTCGATTCCGGTCAATAAACATTCATTGTGGTGCATGGGTTTTTCTCTTCTTCCCACAACATCATCCGGAGTATTCCGCAGACGATACTACTTGGCACGCAGGTATTGAGAGCATAAAGCCGATCTCTTTATATGAATTGACCGAATTCCACAACGCTGAGGCTCTCGAAAGGAATTACTTTTGGAAGAGACCCTCATTGTTTTTCGTGTTGATGGCTCTTGGTGGTATTATGCAAGATACATATCTTTCGATTGCAAAAGATTACCGTGATAGAATCTGTATAATACGAACGGCTCATCCACGATAATTAGATGCTCTATACTGTGAATTTCCTATATAGGGCCATGTGCATCTGCTAGCCGTAGATTGAGTCCAGATGCTTCAAGGAATGTTACGAACAGCATCCCTGAGATGGTCCGATCTGAACCATGTAGAGCATTAGTAACTGTTCCGTTGAATATAAATTTTTGGACCAAAAGTGAACTCACAGCTTCTGGGACGCCAACGAAGCAAGGCAGATCACGTTATCGTATCAGGACATTGTTAATTTCAATCTCCATTCTCACGGCTGACAGACTGTGTAACTTTCTTTTTGAGTCAGAGGTCTGACCTGAACACAAATTTGTACCCCTCATTCGACAACCTTTTCGACTGCTGCATTAATCTAGATAACATGTTGCTCCTAACGATGCAAGGTCTACCGAGTTAGAAGTGAGTTGTCCGGTTCCATGCAGGATATCGGTATGATGTAATCTGGGACGCTGTAGATAGGGATTAGATGTTATCTCCAACAATTTGTTGATGTGATGCGAGAAAAACGTTAGAGAAACAACATATTCCTGAGGAAATCTGGCGCTGATAGGAAATATATCAAAAGCATTCCTACCTACCGTATGCTTCTAAGACGCACTATCTATCTTCCAAATGATATCTTCCATCCAGTTCTGCTGAATAACTAAGCACGAAGTCATTCATTTGGATTTGACTGGTGACATTATTTATCATAAGCATGTATCATTACTGCTGCTTAAGAAAGGTTGGGCTGTTGATAGCTACTTACCACCCACCATGCAATCAACTTACACTGTACAAACTGTAGTAGTGTAGTAACCTCATAACTGGAAAGTCTTCGTTCCGACTACACTGTCCATACTTGATGCAGTTCAGAAAACATATCAACTCCAGGCAAAACCTCTGTGACCTGGACTTTCATACCAATATACCAGCACGGCATGCTCTCTTCAGTTTTTTTTCCATGATACTTTCGCTTTCTGAGCCTGTAAGATTGACTTATCAAACTGCTGCTCCTGATTTCTAGCTCAATCTAAACTTCAGGGACTCGCTGATACGACAAATTTGTAACAAACTACCAGGACTGACCATTCCCGTTTCCAACAAACTCCCTTCAATTTCCGTACAGAATTCACATACCTCCTGTATTTTCGCGTTTGTGGCTACGAGTTACTGCCTATTCTGAAATAATTTACGCGTCAATACCAGTAACAGTATCTCCACCAGCCAAAGATGTCAGCTATATGATGAATGGTTACTCCAACAGATTGTCACTGCCGAGTCAATCCAGTTGCTGGCCTCAACAAATTATTTATTGAATTTCATCCTATATAGCGTAAAATAATTTCAGCTTTATGATGGCAGTGTATAAAGATAATTAATTTTTCATCATTCTTATACGCCATAGCATATTTAGATATACATGAAAGTGCATTACGTTTTAATAAAAATATCCTGATAAAAGCTGTTTTTGCCATACGAGATGGGATGCAACTCCCAATGAGCTTCCAAGCACATTAAACTAATGAGAAACGAGCATGCTGAAAAAGCAGCTAGCAGCTGAGACGCTGTTATTAAAGTCAAATTATGTTATTAAGCAGAAAATACATATCATTTAATATCGACGAGGTGGCTTAAGAGCCTCCACATAAATTTCGAAAGATTACTTATTTATTTATGCAGGCGATTCCTGTCTTATTCTAACAATTATGAAATTATTATTCACCGTACATCATACACAGGGTGAATAATTGATTATTATTCAAATTTTCTGATAGGCTGTTGGATTTACGTGCTCTAACTATTATTAATAAAAAGATGCTACGTAATAACTGGAATATAATTACGTCGCTTCCATTTAGCTACCTTGTCTAGTTTATGAAGAGAATATTGTGTGAGATCGCTGCCACATCATTGATGCCTTCGAAGAAAACGACTCTTAATACAAATATGTCTATCTTCATTGAATTGATAGCTGGAGGTCTGGGCATAACTGTCTTTCGATTTATATAAGAAACCACTATAAGTTCGCAGCAACAATTTCCAATGAGAATTATATACTTTCAATTTTTTTGTATTTCCAGATATTAAAGTGGGATCCTTCAAAACTCAAAGAGTAGAACCAATATTATTTAATTTACGATTTCAATTTCCTTGACAAAAGAATGAATACGCCTAGGGGATGTTAATTGCTCTAGTAATTTCGAAAAGCGAAGTTTAACGAATCTAATTTTCTTATCTAATTTCTTGGCTCGCCTATTAATGGTATTACCTCCACTGAATCAGTACTAACAAAAATTCCCTACTCGACTTGGCATTCCGAAAAAAATTAAAACTTATTTACATACAGGAAAGGACAGGTTAAAGATTATAAACGATACAAAAATCGTCTCTCCATCTGTCCAGTTTTTTATGCAAAAATACGGCACCTTAAAACAAAATTTATGTAAGTGGTAATTTCCAAGTTATTGACGCCATAAGTTGGATATAAACAAGGCGTTACCACAGAAACAAAGAACGTAGATCAAAGTGGGTTATCATTATAAGGTAAATTAATAACCTAAGCTCGTTACAGCGGTAATACAAAATTAAACTTATATCTACCATATCTACCACTCCATATACCTGTTAAAGGTGAAAAAGTTGTGAGAAATCTCAGCCAAGGTTATGGAGTATATCATATTCAATTGGTACCTGAAGATTCCTATTTATTATTTGATATATTTTAAATTTCAATATATGACCGTCATTCTCACATTTCGAATTGATATAAGTATACTGCAAACATTTACCAAATACAGTCTCAGTGCTCTGGAGCTCGTGAAATCATGGACGTAAGATTACCTAATTAAAATCCTTGTGGACATTTTCGAATCAGAATGCATGTGTATCTATACCTGATTTGAAAGCTCAGCTTTGAATTAGTAATCCTTTCTGAGTGATCCATAACCTCAATTTTTTATTATTGGTGATTGATCCAACGTTGAAGAAAACATATCAAATTAGGAAACCTACCAGTGCATACAAAAAGGTGTGAATGTGAGTAGTAAGCTAATATACATTCGACTTGGACCAAATAACCTGAAAACTAATATGCTATCTAGTTCGCTATCGAATCCTTGTTTCCAATTCACTCTTTTTAGATGTACAATGTAACTGTACTTGAATGGATACGTTTTCTCCGAATGTATTCACCTGCGCCTAAAAAATTAAATATTCTCATAATTGGCCGCTTCCACTCTTCCAGATTTTTCAATCCGTAACTAACTCCTTACACCGCAAAATGAATTTATGTTGTTGATTCGATACACCTTCTACGAAATTGTTTTATATCTAGCATTATTTAAAATTTAGATTAAATGCAAATGAAAAAGCAAATATACTACTTGTCAGAATTGAAGTAACGTTATCACTAAGCTTCATAGCTCATCTTTTAAAAATTGAGACTTTAGCGTCTAGATTCATATTTTGACTTTATAAGAGTAGTTTACGAGATAGTGTTCTGCTACGTTGAGAAGTTAGAAACTGAAGGGAATACATTGAGCTGACCAAATCTCTGATTATACTTATTGACTTGTTCAGGTCCGGAATCTAGCCCTATTCAATGGTGGCTGTAACTATGAATGACAGATAGCCTTTCGATTCATTGGTCTGAAATTAGCACTGCCATCAAATTTTAAGTTCTATCCTGTATCGCCCTCGATACAGGGTAGAACTGTGGAGGTCCTTTGTAAGGTCAGGCGCATCCACTAGCCGTATTGTTTGTTTCTGGATTGTGTCCAGAAACTCTAGGAAGTGCTTCGAAGCACACCTACACAGATGTGAGCAGTACTCCAGCTATGGTCTGATCCAGGTCTTGTAGAGTAGTAGTACTTTTTCCGGAAAATACTATTTCCTGGAGTGGAAACGACCCCACAGCTTTTGGGACGCCGGCCTAGCGAGGTCGGAAGCTTGATGGAATGTCATACAAGTATTGGGCATCCTTCCGTCTCCAGGGCTGACAGACTAGCATGCGATTTATTTGTTAGAGTTACAACCTATTCTATTCTCAGCCCTACATCTTTATCAACTATGCTAGTCTGGTGGTTTAAGGAGTTTAAAATGGAGGGAAATTAACCCCTAAACCTTTGATTTACGTACAAATTAAAAATTATATTAAGGTTTGGATTATCCAAATGATAAACCCAATTTAAAATAAGTTAATGAAGAGGAATAACATAGTGATGAAAAAGCATTATGTCCCTCAAATTGTGACGAACAGTGTACAGTTCAGTGACTTAAACCGTGCACCATTAATTAAATATTCAAGCAGTTTCTGTGAAATTGGGCTCTTCGTGAATTCAACAAAGGAAATATTTTATAATTAATCAAACTGCTAGATTTGGGGGTTGAATATTTAAAACATCCGAAGGACTGGCCAGCTTTCGGTTGGTGACAGAAGAAAAAAGTAACTATAGCTATAGATCAGTGAAGTTTGTAACGTTTCCACACTGTCTTATGGAAACAACTAATTTAATGACTGAACATACTCCACATTCATCCTAACCTGATTCAACCTGGGATACTCTGGTTGATTAGAGAAGTTATTTTAATATATAAAATACTCACATGATTCGCCTCCTTTCACTATGTTAAAGGTTCGACACAAAATACTGAATTAAGTGGTCCGAAAAATAGATAAACAAGTATAATAGCATCACCAATGAGCGACGTTCAAGCTACAAGATGTGGCATCTATTCCATCCTTTGATGTCAGATAGGATATCTACTTTACTAGAGCGAAGGCATATTTTTTTAAGCTATTTCTAATCATGATATTTTCAATTTATATAAACAGAAGTCTTTTGGTAGTTTGTAATTGTAATTGTGGCGATCTCCAACGCATGGCTTCTATCATCCCTACTAGCTCCAGTACAATTTGTTGATGTGATTAATGTCAGTGTGCTTTCTTGTATAATTCAAAGAAGATTCACAGTTTGTTTCAAGATTTTTCATCAGTATTTCTCACAGCTTCATGTTCGGCTTTGAATTCTTGTGAGGGTAGGTCAAAAATGAAAATTAATCTATTATTTTTTTTCATTTAATTGCAGCTCAGTAGTTCAGTGTAGTACTAAGTGTAGCTTGTAACTTCCTTTTTGAAACTGCATTGAGAAGTCACAATTATTGCATAATGATTTTTACAAAACATCTGCCTAACATATACGACTAAAAATAACAATATAAATATAGCAATCTATAGTTGATACACAGTCTACAAATTTCTTTTGAGGTGATTGTCAACACTTTAGGTAAAACAAGAGGTACTGGCTTTATTGCCACAACTTGATATTGATGATATTTCGATGAATACGTGTTTTAAAAATTTCAAAGAAGCTTCATTTGAATAGTATGTAACTTGAAGATTGAAGCTGGTGAACTGCAACGATGGAAACATTATAGAACGAAGATATATAGTTCAGTTCAACATCCAGAGGACTCGACTTATAGTTTATAAAGGTTTTGGGGATAAACAAAAACAACGTGTTCTAGTATTACCATGAGGCGGGCCTTGAAGGTTGTCATCTCTTCTGAGCTAGAAACCTGTATTCGCCAGAACAGCTACCTTTACAAGGCCCAGATCATCGGAGTACTGCCCGAATCTTCTGGTTCCAAGAGGTAGCAATACATCTAATGAACAAACATGAAATTTCAAGGAACGTCGACAGTCTGGAAGATTCAAGAAAACCTGATCTGTCCCTATTCTATAGATTCTACCTTGGCAAATATTCGACCGAGGTTAAGAACCAGTCATAAAACCGATATTCAAAGGGCCAAACGCACTCGCCCTTACCAGGTCGCACTTACAACACCTCGAACGATCTGTTGATGACAGATGGTTTATTCTGATGGTTACACATTGCAGCGTTTTGATGTCCGGAATAAAAATGTATCCTCTCACAGTGCTTTTGGAGCGCGATAGACGGTCTTAAGATCAGGCAGAATGGTATGCTCATTATGGTATTACATCACTGAGATAGAGATCTACTTAACTCCATTGCATATCTGCAAAGAAGGAGCAGTTCTTCAGAATAAACAACAACAATAAATCTATCTTCTGGTACACAGTGCAACACATACAAGATAATTCACCATCATCCCGATTCTGAAGCCTTAAGCATCAACATTCATCGGTGCTGAGGCAGCAAGTAATAAACTGTAATTAAAGAAAATTATTTTTAACATGACCGTACCATAGGCTTAAATATATGATTTGTTATTTTGATTTATCAGAATAATTATTAAATAATGTATACTTACCTGAGCGGACCAGTCGTTTTATCGAGTTACACTCGCGAGTTCGATCTCGAGTAGATGTCTGAGCGGCAGCGCTTGAACGTATGCTAATTCCCCTATTATATTCAGTGCTATATGGAACCTCGGTCTTGGCGTGTTGTCTTCGTCTTGGAAAGGAGAAATGAGAGAGACGGGTGGAGGGCGGCAAGTCCGACTCGGGAGGCGATTATACACCCACGAATGGTGTAATTGTGGCCGTTCGTGAGGCGATATCTGACCCGAGGCCACCGCAGGGGTACCAACCAAACTGCAACTATGCAATAAATAGCCGGCCGAGTGTCTTGGCTTATTAGAGGATTTGTTGCAGTACGACAGAGTCGAGCATGTTGGCACACATGTTTCATAGTTAATACAGGAACGGGCAGATAAATCTGGTAACGCCAGATACACCGTGTAGGCATACCGAGTTGCTCAATCCAGTGGCGGTCTGGCTGAACCTCATGAGCCTAATCTTTAGTAAAATATACATTTGCAGGCGCAGTAGCTAATATAATGCAACAACACTTCTACATCAGTTTTCCTTTTCGAAAGATTACATTACTACGAAACTTCCTTTTATATATGCTTTATGCTGTATCCAAACAAACAAACAAACTATTGATATTTATTCGAATACTTACTTCTGTGTAGTATTATTTTCAAAATAAAGTTAAAAACGATGCTATGCTATCTGAGGTTAGGTGGTGGTAGGTCAATAAATAGACATACCGAGTTTTTGATAAGTCTTCGAACGCACAGATGCTTAATTAGGTACATATAAAGTGGCCCGAAATGCCAAAAGCTCAAGAAATTGGAGTTACAAAACCAAACCACCCTTTTGATCCCGACACATCTTCAGGGGAAGAATAAAACTTAATATTTGATTGAACCTAAATCTTTCTTTGGAGATGCTTACGTAGGTAGCGAAATACGTGTCGGGCTGGTTTGGTGAGTGGTAAGAGCGCTTAGTGTCTGTGGTTGCTGCGATTAAGGATCTAGTATCACATATTATTTCATATGGATCAGCAGCTCTAAAATACAGTCAAAATTTAAATAAACCGATACAACTGCACGTGCAATATAGTATCATCCGATTTGACTTGAGACTCAATAGCACTTTCGTCATTATCTCTATCTAATTTGAATACAGTAATCTGTAGTTAGAGCTGCTAAAACAGGACCAAATTAACCACTTTTTAGGAAGTAAATAGCTAATATATTCCTGAAATATCTCTTTCCCGTTAAAGTCAACCCCCGAACACCCCCAATGACATTTTTGAAAATGACTAGGAGGTTCGGAAATATCCAAATACAAAGTTTGAGCGTTTTGGTTTATTGACGATAAACCCTTCACCACTGACCCGATTTTCACAAACTACATAACTTTTTCGCCCTTGCTACAGCAGTAATCTACCTCCAAAGTTTCATCCAAATTTGAATAGTACTTTCCGCGTTATAGAGGGTGAAGGATTACAGACAGACTGACCAACGTAAATGAGTTAAATGATTTTGCGTGATGTATATATTGTAAACCTCAAGAAATACTATTTTGAATTCTAGTTTTTTGCGACTACAATACTTCCCCGCTCATTGGTGTGAGGAGGAACTGAGAAGGTGGATGAAAAGGCATTGCGGGCGACGTAATAGGTTTGGAGCTCTTCTGTGGTGGGACATAAAGCAATCCATCAAAGAATGGATAAGGGAGACATTTTTAGAATGGTGGAGTTATCAGGATTAACTATGGTTGACGCAGTAAGAATTCTACGAAGTACTAGAGTCCTGCATTCACAGAAGACCTACTTTGATTCAACAGGAAAGGTATTCCGTAGCATTTTGGCTCTACTGACAAAGCATTTTCAACTATACCAGCATATGAAGCTCTAGAACCTAGCAAATAAAGCCACCGCGAAGGCCTGGCAAGACAGATATTTCAGGTATTTGAGGAAACGAAACCAAAAACTATGCTACATGCAAAGTTCTACAGTCTTAAGACTATGGATTCTAATGAAATGATCACAGAGACACAATTTTTTAATGTAATGAGGAGATAAAATCGATCAATAAGGTTCGCGACATGCATTTGGGCCGGTGGGTATGTTACAAAGAATTGAATAAGTTATCCAATGCCGTGACCTAAACTAGTTCGAGTATACAAAAACAAGCCCTCGTACAAATACAGTCATGCCAAAAACACATCTCGTTCACCTGGTAGTGACTGACGGGGTCTCATGTTTAAAGGGCTCTCATGTTTATGAGGTCACAAATCTTCGTGCAGCGCATTAACATGTTAATGAAAACGAGCTCCTCCACCTCCATGTGCGCCAAACAAATGAACACTACGCCACAAGTGGCGCGAAGAACCGGCGGGCGACTGCAAGACATCGCGTGGTTGCGGCCACTTTATCTCCGCTGGTTTATTGGTTATCGTATATTAGGCAATGCCTTGTTCGTCCAGCGTGTTTGCTGCCAAGCACATCCCAATTACAAGCTAATTACAAATGGTCGGCCGGAGCGCGAACTTGACGTGTACGAAAATGCGCTCATAAACTCTACCACCGATGAATGACGATACGGTGGTGCTATTCCAGCCTTGTCAACCGGGCAGTAAAACTATCAAATATTGGCCTTTCTGTTCAAAATTCCAATTTGCGTGCAGAACGTCTAAAATATTTGTTTTCGTTCAACAGCCTCGCAGTAACAATGCCGATACAGCTAACGACTTTCATATCTCCTTTCTCTTCAAGAAAATATTTCATTCTATGTTCCCCTGAAGTCAAACATGAAAATCATTCTTTAAATCTTGTAAGTATGAAAGTGGATTTTAGTGTATACAAAAAAGACGAGCCTAAAATAAATTAGTTATCCTCTAAAAGACGAACCCCGACCCCCTAGTTAAGATAGTGGCGGAATTAAAAAAAATGCTTAAAAGTATGTTGACGCTGTAGTTCGCAGGTATTAGTTTCGAAATAAAACTTATAATCCTCCATTATTTGAAAAATTACTTTAATTCCAGGGTTTCCTAAAAATTTTATAATATTATTTTCGGAACATAATTGAAGTGGAACAACTCTAAAACTCAATCAAACATTAAATTGATACCACTGAAGTTGAAGATGCCATTTTCTGAGGAGGTGAACAGCTCTTCCGTATTTATCTACGATCCTTATTCGCTTAAAATGTAGTCAGTTCTGATAAATAAACCAGGTCTCGTTATTTTTCTATTAAATTATGTTTTTATATGTTGGGTCTGTCTTAGGGGACATATTTTTTTGTCGACTGCATTTACAATAGTGTTAAGGGAAATCTCTACAAAACCTTAACCATCGCCGTCAAAATGTCTTTAAGATATTTCATGTGATAAACAATTTTATTTCTTAAGGTTAAGATGTCTTTAAGATATTTCACGTTTTAAGATACTAAACGAAAGAGTTTTATTTGTGGAACTGTGTGATAATTACACAACTTTTTATCATTTATATCTGTTAAAAATAAGAAACGCGTAATTATTCTCCAAATGACAATTTTTACAAATCGTATTGGAATAGTCAGTAGGTGAAATAGTATAAAATACAGATAAATTAAGTATTATTAGAAGCTACTGCAATAAAAATGAGATATATAATTTGGATGAAAAACTATTCACTTACTTAGTGGTATTTGAAACCGGACATACCAACAAAGGTAGAATTCCACTGAACGTAGGCGCGGGTGGTTGGTCAATCCATACCCCCAGGTTTCAGATTTTTTCAAGAAGCTGCGTTAGTTTCCATCTAAGGGGTTGGCAAAAGATCCGATTTACTTAATCAGTGAATGTAATATAAATACATGAATAACAAAGCTATTTCACAGTAGGCCGTGAATGTAGCTCATAGTTTCAAGGTAATGCGTGATTTTCTTTCTAAATTTTTTATGAATTTGCGTAAATAGCAGATGCTTGAACGTTGGCTGATGAATGAACTATGATAATTTGAGCTCATTTCTCTCCTTTCATGAATTAAAATTCATAGAAGTACGTCCCGATCATATCAACCGAAATACATCACCAGCAACATCATAATAAGTTGGAATTCCATCGGGGATCCGACTTCATTCTCAAATTTCTCGTAAGATCATAATCGTCAGTAGCCAGGTATGAATTTTAAATAGGGGTGGGTGTTATCTTTCTACAGCATCTCTCGAACCTCTTAATTTTATCCCCCTTTGTTTAGGCGTTTCATTTTATTATGGTAATTTGCATACATTTTCATATTTAAAGTGAAGATGGTCGATTTATCACAGATTGTAAATACAATGAGCTTTTATTAATATTAATTTTTTTGATCTATACAGTATATTCAAAGTCTACAGCTCCACACTCCCCTATTAGGTTGGGAGGCTCAAAAATGTTAGGTGCAACTCGATAGTGGAATTCCTTTATACTTACAGGAACATTATAGTCTCAGTAGTGGTAGATTAAGCTCGTTAGCAAATTTTGTTATTTTTACAGTGACATTAAGAACATATCTTGAGTTTTCAGTATATGTGTAATAATGTAAGCAAAACTATCGCGACGAAGGTCCAAGTAGTGAAAGAAGAATAATACTAGCGGGAGTTACAAATTCAATTATGCTTTATGGAGCCCCAATTTATGAGAGAGCTCTGAAAAATAGGAAATATAGACAAATTAGAGAAGCCAGATAAATGCGATACTGCAGTGACTTCTGCGTATAGAACAGTATTGAAAGAAGCTTTATTGATAGTGGTTGAAGTTCCTTCGATCCATCTGCCAATGGAGGAGAGATCTGAAGTCTGCAACAGGTAAGGAAGCCAGAAATGAGGAAAGAGAGCTCTTCCTGTGGTGGAGTGAGGACCAGAAGACTGATTCCAGACGTTGAAGAATGGACTGATAAGGGAGCTGTGCGTGTGGACCACTACAACGCAAACTTCCTTACAGGACATGGATGCCTTGAGAGATCTCCAAGAAGAATAGGGAAGAGCGAATACACAAACTATGTACATTGCTTTGACGAGGAGGATACTCCAAATCATCTAATCGAGTGTAGTAGATGGGTCGACGACCAGAGAAAACTGGAATTGCTTTAGGTGAAAAGAGCATCGCTGATAACTGCAAAGTTTGTAAACGAAGGCGTGGAGTGACATCCAGCCTACTTTGAGGAATATAATGAAAATTAAAGTACTGGACGAGAAAAATATACAAGGAAGTCAATCAGGGTATGTACGGTACCGGTATGTACATAGGGAGTTAGGAGAGGAGACACATACCGTTCGGTACGAATTGTAACACAACGAAATGCAAGAGCACTACGATGGTACACTTCGGACGGAGAAGGCTGATAGAACACATCTGTCGAGCTTTTTCGAGGGGCTATAAAAGCTCCCCCTTGACAAAAAAGGCATATATGTAATATAATGGAATTTTATAAATCATAATCTGCTCTGTACTGGTCTGCTATATGCATGGTTCGGCTTCAGCAGAAACGCAAGTCTATGCAGCGGAGGACAGAAGAGGGCCAATGCGAGTTATATTGCGAATCCATTATGGTGGACCCGACAAGATTGCGAATTACCTCCTTCTCAAAAATACCCCCAAGATGGATGTCAAATAAAAAGGCTTGAGAACAAGCATTTGCTAAACTACAACCGTGGTTGATGTTATAGTTGCGGATTCTTCGAGCTTTCTCTTGAGATTCTTATATTCTTGTGTAGTATAGGAACTTTACTTAAGTGAGCTGAGTGTTTAATTTGATGTCTCTTTTTTTACGTATTTTTTGCAAAAAGCATTGGTATAAATATTCAGTTGTCTTTACATCACATGTGGCGAGAGAAATTGTTATGTCACATTTCATTTAATTAAAGGGACCATTAAAATCTTCACGCAACGAAGATCTTTGGATAACGGGACACAGAGTAAAATGGAAGCAATTCTCCGTAATATAAAAAAAAGATATAAAAATTTCAAGAGCTGAGTCAAATAATCTAAATGAAGATGAACCATATTTTTCTTCTTGCACCAAGTAGGTTACTATGAGTACTTTTATACTAAAGCAAAGCGCAATCAGGATACCCTTTAATCGTAGCAGTGTAGATGAGACAGGCCTAAAGAGTAATTACTATCTAAACGAACCGAGAATAGCGAACAATCCACTGGACGGCTGTACTTACGGTGCGGCGCGGCGATCATTTTCATAATTCATAATTTCATTAATTTGTTACTTGAGGCTTTGTCACGATTTTATGTGGAATATTATCGGGTTACCGGAGCAAAATTATCTCTACGGTAATTATTGGTAAGCCTTCGGAATTTATTAAATGCATAATTAATGGTTAATTACTGAAATTCCGGATAATTTTAGCCCAATCTCGGTGGGATCACGAGCCGGTATACTCGGTTTTTTGCTCAGGGCGTGATTGGTATCTGACGGATGGAGCTGTACCGACGGGACGTTTCGAAAAATCCGATGAACCGTTCTAGATCGTCAAGCAATGCGCAGGTCATGCTCATTTGCGCTTTAGGATCACAACACCGGGAACGTACAACTTGCTCTTGGCTACAGAAACAACACGACTGCCAATTTCAGCATGGTATACACTGAATATTATCGGCACAAAACGGGTAAAGTTGAGAACAGCCAGCTACACGCGTTAAGGTGTTACATCATATTGAATTGCTAGAAAATTAAGTCAAGTAGATTCACTCGATACTTCACAAGCTGTATGAATACCATTCTCAACTTGGAATTGCTATCGTCTGACACATCGCAATCAAATTTTTTCGAGTAACAAAAGAAATTTGTGCCAAAAATTTATTTGTATTACCTTCAACCTCAAAGCATTTCGCTCTTCAAATATGGTTGTAACAAGTTTTATTTATTTCACTTGTTTAAAATTTGTAGAAACTGAATTTTGTGAATACGCCTTTAATTGATCTGAAATATAAAATGACATTTTCATGGAGTTCCATTTGTTTCGTTTCTTACTTGCTACTGTACCACGAATATACTAATTAAAAAAGCGGTATCTATTCTGCACAATTTCTTGAAAATCCATGTTACTGAGATTACGTGATAACAAAAACGCCAGCAGGCAGAAAGAGTGACAGAACTGAGTGACACTGATTCACGTGATGCATACAGCATAAAATATATTAAGTAAAATTTTGCGCTTTTACAATGCTCCTTTAGCGAGAGGAGTAGGAGAATATCTATACACTAAATATCAGAGAACAGAAATACGAGGGTCATGCTGAAAGCTTTAAGATACAGAAAAACTACAAGGTTTTTCTGAAAAACGTTATTCTGTTTTTTCAACATATTCTCCCCCTACCTCAATACATTTACGCATTCGGTAAAACCACTTGTCAAATTCTTGTGACCAACGTTCTTTTGAAAGATTACTAATTTCCTCCTCAAATGCAGCGATTACCTCTTCATCGGTGGAAAAATTGCGACCTCGTAACTTTTCTTTGACTATAGAGAATAAGAAGTCGCACGGAGCTAGGTCCCGAGAATAAGGTGGGTGTGAGGCAACAGTTTAACACCCTGTTCAGCTAAAAAATCGAGTGTTCTAGCGGAGCTGTGGGCGGGTGCGTTGTCATGATGCCATTGAATATCCCGCAGACCAGTCTTTGGATGGCTCTTGCATAGTTCTTGGAAGACTACAAGAACACATTAGGTTATATACCATTCAGCAGTAACTGTCCTTCGACCATTTACTTTCTAACGCTCTTGGAACGACGAATTTTCGTTGGAGGCTGCTCAATTTCAAAACACCAAACTAATGACTGCTCTTTAGTTTCGGGATCATAATGATATAACTATGATTCGTCCCCGGTTACGATATTAAAAGTGTTTTTACTGTGCCCAATATCAAATTTTTCAAGCATAAACTTAGCCCAATCAACTCTTTGCTTTTTGCTCACTGGTCAACAAATGTGCCACCCATCTGGAACACCGCTTCCTTAGGCGAAGGTGATCATGAATGATTGTTCGGACCGCTGTCGATCCAATCCCCACAGAAGCCTCAATTTCAATCTTCTTTTACCATATTTTGCACAGCTTTTACAGTTTCCGGAGTAACAGCAGTGGGCGGTCGAACTGTGCGAGGTTCATCATCGAGTGTGAACCGGCTCCTTTTAAATTCAGCAGAACAATTGAAAACTGTAGCACTAGAAGGGGCAGAGTCCCCGAAGCAACTCACTAAACTTTCGTGACATTCCGCTTGTTTTAGTGCCTTTTTATAGTCATACAAGATCTTGGCTCTAAAGTCGCGACTACCCGGTTCCATTCTCATGTTAATATTCGGCCAACACTTAGATGCATTCGAGACCGTGGCAGGGCAACTACTGAACGATTCAAAGACTGCCTTTGCGTGTAAGCACTTACAACTTTAGATAAAATAGCTGCATGCTCAAACTTGTTTAACCATGTATAGATTAGGAATATCTAAAGACTTTCAGCGTGACTCTCGTAAAAAGATAACAGTAGGGGTTAATAGAATGCGAGGTTATAGTTTGAAATAGCAGATCAGAATTTGTTTGTATGTGTTATCTAGGTATATTCTATAGTTTCAAATGGCAACATTTTTTTCTGACAGATGTCTGAGCCTAGCATTAATAACCTCGAGAAATTTTGATAAAGATCCCTTAGCACTCCACAGTTAATCGCGTCTCGAAAGCGCGGTGAAGTGTTCTCATTAAAAGGACGCGCAAACTTGGCTAATTTATTACGAAATCTCTCATAATAAATTACCGACTTGTATTAATTGCATCTGCGTTAAGGACTTAAATACCATTCGTCCAATTACACATGCAGTACCGCACAATTATGTGCACTTTTTCAACGGTCCGAGGTATATACGGATGATAGATATCCTGTCTGATAGCCGTAAAGGCAAGGAGAGGCTGGTACCGTACTGCAGTTACTTCGGTATCAACTATCGCGGAGAAGGAATCAAAGAGCAGTACTTGCTACTATGGTAGCTGGTGCTGAGATTTATTTCTGAGGAAAAAGAAGTAAAGTATATTTTCATCTTTGTCAGAATTAGTACTCTGCGGCGGGTATCGAAATGGTTGATAAAGTCTTGTGTTATACTTCTTCAGTACAATATATTTAATTATCTACCAATTGCTTTTGTTCAACTTTAAAAAAAGGTTATAAATTATCAAGATGTTGCCCAGATATCTAGACGTAAACTGATTAAAACGAGAGACAAATTGACAATAACCACCCAGAATCAGATATTGACTTCTGGTTTTTATTCATGGTTAAAATCTACTTCTACTTGCTTACTAATTTTTTTGTTTGCGCTTTGGTCTTATTTGTATCGGAATTTTTCAAAAGTTGAGACATTTTGATAAATGTTCCAGAACATTCGATATTCTTTTAACTGGAAAAGCTGTCGAAAACTTACTTATTCTAAATTATACTGAACACTACAACAAACATGAAAACAGTTTGTTGATGAAGGATTTCAATTTTTTGTTATGAGAAATTGATCAATCGTCAAATCTGCCTTTTTGTCAATGAAAACTTCTCGCGGAAAAGCATTAGAGAGTTTTCACGCCCAAGTCTCTTAAAATATTGGATTATGGATGACCGTGCGTTCTTGGTTTGGAAAATATAATTTCTCATACTTCATAAAAAAAATTCAATTGTTGCCTTCTTTCATTAAATGCTGGCACCGACGCGTCGGTTTAATGAACGACATCAAAAAACTTGATACGCCTATCTACTTGGATTATTATTTTTATATTGTTATTTTTACTAGTATGAAGGTCTGAGCAACATAAGATAAAGCTACGAGGTACAATTAATATGCAATTGCATTGCTTATCCGTGCATATTGAAAAGATTCAGATCACAGACCCGAAATTCAAGAATGAACACTGACCTCAACGGCCGTGTACAGGTTCGAAAATTAAAATCTGGCTTTCTTAGTCTGCCGCCGCCTTGCCTCCACTCACTAATTATGCTGACAAATTAGCGCCGGTCTGTCGTTACTGGTCTTAGAAGTTTGTTGAGATCGACCTCGCTCATTCCACTAACACTGTTATTATTTCTTCCACCGCATTCACAAGCCATGACAGGCGGCCCCAAAACGCACAAGTGGACAGCTATTCGTATGCTACCTTTTCACGGTATAGGTAAACATGGAAAACTATATGTGTCTGTCCACCACAACAAAACTCCCGATATCTGATATGTATTTTCGTAATGTATACATGGCGACACAAATTCTGCCTTGGCAGCTAATAAACCATCCAGCTACCGATACAGAAGTTACAGCAATTCTTTGGAAAGTCTCAGTTGTTCCAAATCAAACAAAGGTCCATTCAAAATTTTGATACGTTTTTTACTTTCTGTGAAACCTGTTAGATAACTTGATTTTCTATCAAACTGTTCAGAACAACGTACGTCTTCTATGTAAAAGGCATTTTGAAATACGTTTTATATTATTTCAATTTCACTTAAAATTACATAAACTGTTTCAAAAGTTTGATTTCGGACCTCCATTGTCTATAAAATTTTGAGTACCACAACGTTTCGATTGATATGGTGAACTCTTCACCTGAAGACGATTGTAGATAGCATATCAATCGAAACGTTGTGATACTCAAAATTTTATAGACAATGGAAGTCCAAAATCAAACTTTTGAAAAATCCACCTTGTCTATAAGTTTCAAACAACAGTTACATAAACTGTGTATAAACTGAGTCTAATAATATCTCAATCAACTATTAGCGTTCATTTAAGATAATCTGATTTCAAAGCACTCCAGTGTTAATTTTTTTCTCCTGATGTAAAGGTTTTATTATCGACTTATTTTTGTGAATAATGCTTATCATACAATTTGCCTTACTATTACTTTCACTAAGTGCGAAAATAAAGCAGCAAGGAGAAATAGAAATAGAAAAAGGCGATAATCTTAAACCACTAGGTTTGATACACCATTTACCAAAATTGTATCAAAGATCAAGAAAAATAAAATCCACTAAACTTTTTTGTGACATAAATTAATGAGAAATATGAGAAAATGAAATTTGTATACTTCCTGGAGCTATTGAGAACTAACGAAATGTTTATCACTACGCCCAAAGTTGATTGGTAATTCAAGAAGATAAGAGGGTTTGGTCTTCTGATTTTTGCTGTCAATGCACTGCTTGCATAGCCACCGCAAACAAATAGTCATTACTCTATCCAAAAACAATCTTAGATGACATAGTTTTTTCTTTTTTAAGAATCATCAGTACGATTTGGGCTTCGAAGTATGAATTCACATTGTGATATTTATTCGATAATAATAATATGGTTTTGTCTCTGATTATCTGATTTTCACGGATTAACTGGCCAATGATTCAGACTACATAATTATTCTGAGGTATAGAGTTTGAACTCGCACACCTTCTCGATAATTTCTTTATTTTATTTATTGAAGTACGCTAAATTTCGTAATTACCCTGCCTTTGTTTGGTTACAACTATTAGACATCAAAACCACGATTGATACAGCAATAATTCAGGAAAAATCAAAACTAGATCGCTTGACTAGTGGTAGTTGTTTCTGTACAATTCGAATATTATTAATGTTTTCTCTATGTATATCGTTCATAAATTTGAAGCGTAATTTACCGCGCAGCACTGTTGTAGGATGCCAACGATTGATCTTGTCTCTGGCTCACATAATTACTTGAGAGTGCAAACGCACTGTTTACCGAGGTTATAGTTGTTTGGCGCCGCCAGCGTTTTGGCCGTGAGAGTTATAATTTGATCGGTCGTGCGGCCGGGTCGGGTATGAGATCGGCTTAACCATTCATTAATAGCAATTAGACACCACCGATCGCATTCCGTCATTACACTGTTAAAGTATGCGATTCGCAGAGAGGCAAATAGGCCGCTCAAGAGATTCAAGCAGGTGAAGCATTGCTGCCTTCAGGCCAAAAAAGTTAAATATTTTAGCGGTGGTTGACATTGTTTACAATATGGCGTCTATGAAGCTTTCTTGATGAAATCATAGGCCCAAGGTATCATCTTTGTTGTTCGTTCCAGGACTATATTTTTTAAGTCGAGTAAGTCTTATTAATGAAATGCTATACATACAGGCTGGCAATATTTCCTGTAGCATATAGACTCGATGTGTAAGATAAAGACAGAAGATGAAATGCGATTGTTAGAATGTATGCACGAATTGCTTGCCTTCTTGCAGGCACGTTATAGTCTAGTAAAATTAGCATTTCAAAAGATCTACATTTGTACGCAAGATGGACAGATGGACTTAACGAATTCTGGACAGTTTCAAGATATTTCACCATACAGTTGTAAATGATAAAGTGGAACGTTATGCAATAGTGGTTTTACGGGAACTCCTTACATTTATAAATTGAATGCGTAGGAAACGTTAATGTAGTGATTAATGTAATTCTACTCAATATGCTACAAAAGCATCATGTCATTATTGCATGTATTTGCTTGTCACTTTGTCATTTCATTGTAACTATCATCGTGAAAATTGCTATTTTCCATCCTATTTAAAATACTACAGTGCTACTATTTTTATAATGAACTATTCATCTTTATTATGAATATATGAAACTGAAATAATGAAAGCAGATAACAGAGTCTAAATCACAAATAATACGAACATATGTATCTAATAACTAGCTACATATATTTACGAATCAGAATTCTTTATCCAAGGCTGTCAAATCAGCAAGGAATCAAAACTGTTTGACATTCCACAAATGGTTGACACATGTTGCATATACTTCACACATATCATTAAGGGGTCAGAGCCTAACACAGGAGCGCCTAGGTCATATCAGGGCTTACTTGTGGCAAGTTCCGTTCTCAGATGAATGATTACACAAGAATCATTTATTGCTATTGAAGTCAGATAATTATAAAAAATGCTAATTTAATAATTTCACTGTATTATAAACATTGCCCTGCTTGTATCCCTTCCAGAATTCGTTACGACATCTAGCGTGCAAATGTTGATCATTTAAAATACTAATTTACTAGACTATAACGCGAGCCTGCGTCTTTCAGGCGTTGGGAGATCCGCGCACTCATTCTAACATTTGTGTTTGACTTCTGTCTTTTTCTTATATATTGAGTCTAAATGCTAAATGAAGTTCTGCCAGTACTGTATAATGTTTTATATACATGGTATTGTATCATACAATACAAATAATGCTGCAGAGCCCAAGGAAGTTTTTGCGACCTAAGCAATACTGACTGTCTTACCAGAAACGTAGCTTGGATATTGTGAGCGGGGCTGCGCCCTAGGTGCAGCATTATGGGGCGCAGAATTGTAGGCTGAATGGGTGGAAAATCGAAAAGGTTTTGGTAGGGGTATTATATCCACAATGGAACTAGCTTGCCCTAGACGTTTCAGTTTCTAACTACAACATGTCTTGCAATGCACTTGCTCCGGATACCCTTCACAAAGTTCAATTCATGATAATGATGAAAGTATTGAAAAATAGAGAAACTTTAACGTTTTAAGAACTACTGAAGCGACATTGGGAAAATAACATGACATTGATCAAGGACTCTTTATGTTACTAAATGATAGTAGTCAGTTACTCAAGAGCAGGTGTACTTATTTATATTTAAAAATGGACAAAACATATGTTTATTCCAGATTCAGCTACTATCCGTAAGAGAGTCAGCCACTGCGAGCCATGAATGATATCGGCAAATACGATGCCTCCTCCCTCACCACGCATCACGAAGGATATCATAAAATTAACGAATACCTACCTTGATATATCGGAAGCAAATGATCAAAATTTGATTTGGTTTAATCACAGACCGATGGTGAGGAAGCGGCTTGAGGTGACGTGTTATGGTGGCTTTTCACGGCGCGTGATATCACAAGTCAAGCCGCGCCGAATCGAAAAGACGGTAAATACGAATTCGTGCTATCCATTCTCACGAGAGCGGCGTGTGTTGACCCCGAGAAGCAATGTGGGATCCCGCCTTTACTCTCTTAATAATTACCCTCACTGTAAGGGTGTAACTTATCCGGTGCTTGTCCCTCTGATCTTCACGTGCTCTGGCAACTATTGCAAACAACATATGACTAAGTAGTAGCAAGTTACATAACAAATTATCAAATCATAAAGACGATATAGCATAATTTGATTTATGGTTTTAATCGAAATTTAATTAAGCACGAAACAATTTGTACATGTACCACCTTATCGGAATAAACTAATGGCCTAAATTCGCTGAATGAATCTGAGGTAATTACCGAAACTTTCCGCACTAATGACCACATTAATGGCTTACTCGTAGAATAACTAATAAACTTTTTTTCCTTAATTTATAAATATAATTGACAGAATATTTCACGGATCTCTAGTATAACAGCTTAATAAAAGTTCACTGACAACTTATATAAATTGCTATAATGTAGGATTTCCTGGGGCGATTCAGAATTAAAACGTCTGTATTTCTCAGTGATAGCGAGTTATATGATTTAATTGATCTTTTGCACTGAAACACAGTTTCACAGTTAAAAAAACCGCTTTCATAATCTCGTGATGAATTTAGTTATTTATTTGGAATCCTTTCATAATCTCGTAATGAACTTAGTTATTTATTTGGAATGATCGTCAAACAGTTTCAAACAACGATTGCAAGAAATAATTCTATTAACTATTATTCAGTAAAAATTGAAATTTTTGATTTATCTGTCTGAAATTTTCTATTAGAACAGTACTTTACTTGGAGATCCATAACATGCAATTTATTAGGGTAATGTGCGGTAGCTGTCAAAAAATGTCTATTGACCTAAATATTATCCTCGTCAAATAATGTTTGCTTTGTCAGCTGTGAGATACTGAGGTTGTGTTTTAATTTTTTATTGTTAAAAATATTTGCACGAAAAATAAATGATTATGCTGAAATACTATTTCAGGTACATATACATCGAAGTACTATTGTGGTAATCCAAATTATCTAAAATTCCACAATCTTTGTTGCTTTTTTTACGGTAATCAGAATTTACGGTAATTTCGTCAAGTATATTTTTATGATTACTTTAGTTTCAATACAATGTGATAATAAATATATACACTATAATAGCCACTGTTTCGAATATGAATATACAAATACCTTATCTGCCAAATCATTCTGACCCAGCGCAGCATTGCAGAGATAAATATACCATTTCATTAACATAATTCAACGTAAATTATATCATCAAGCAAACATAATCAATCTCGATTGTATCAATTCTCAAGACCATCAGCTACCGTTAGTTGTGAAAGGCAGTTTTTCTTATTATGACATTCGCGGTTCTCTTCAGAATGAGCATTACTGCTAGATTTTAACTAATTCCCACATACACGACAGTGACGTAGTGAAGCAGGAAAATTTCACTTGAGCTGATCAAAATATGCGGGGACAACTTATTATACGGTAATCTTCCGCAGCTTTGTTGCTATGACAGATATCAATAATTCTTGAAAAGGTGGTGGGTGAAGCTGAAATACATAATTTAAAATTAGGGTATTCAGTATCTAACAAAAACCCAACCCAAACGTTCTCGTCGTGTGGGGCGGGTGACAGATTGCTATTCCTTAGGTTCATTGACCGATAGGATTAGCAATCTGGTTAATCGGTGGTGAGTTGCGTCGCGTGACCATGGCTTTCAGCCTGTACATCCGCAGCTTAACTCCCATCTGATATGTCTTAGGGGAAGATACACATTGTAATATTGGTGACGTCAAGTGGCCTCACGGCTTAAGCTAAAGTGACACAAGGAACAAACAGAATGATAATGACGCTTCCAAGGTCAAAGAATTCCAGAAGTAAAATACCTGGCCTTTCACATCTCTGGTTGCGAGTCCTGAGAACATTTTGAGCAAAACTCGTTTATCTAAATGTGCTGCCGCTTCTCAACAGGCTAATAACAACAGCCGCCAACAGCAGCAACTTCGCTCGGACGACAGGCCGCAAGACATATTCAAGGTCGACTTCACGAATGTTCGAGGTCTTGCCTCAAACATAAACTTATGCCACACATTCTGGTATTTCCACCCAAGACCCAAATCGGCTCTTCAGCAATGAACAGTTGTTTTACGACCTATACACGTGATTCAGACTGAGATTTGGTGTATGCGTATATATCAAATCAAGGCTGCCCTGTAAGCGATAGGGAGGTCTCTAACCTGAAGGATTCGATATTATCTGGCTCAAAGTATCTTCTAGAAAGTTTTTCAAATTAATTTGCTGCGTTTACAGACCACCGAGAAGCAAGAATTACAGAGAGCTTATCGAGAATCTTTCAGTCACGGTAGATACCTTACAAGCAGATCACTCCAGCTCAGATATAACCTTTTTAGGTGACTGCAACGTTTCAACAGACGAGGAGGGACGCGAAGCTGAAGCCTCCGCTATCAGCTGTGGCTTGTAACAGATAATCAGCAAACTAGCAAGAGTTCCCGATCGAAATGAAGACTTTGCTAGCCTGCTGGACCAGTATATCACACCAACACACAGTGAACATATCCGGTCCACTACGATAATACCATTTCAACACACTGTAGACTGACATCACTAGCTCAACAACATACGCAAGCAGAGTCTGGCACTACAAATCAGCAAAGTGCGATGATCTAAGGAATCATTACCAGTCCTTTCCATGCAATCCGATGCACGTCCAGATATCCGTCAGCTTATGGCAAAAAAATACCAGAGGTGTTATACATACACTACGTTGATAAACGCCCCTCCAAGATCAAACCTTGGTTTAACCGGAGATGCAAAGAAGCAGTCACGGCAAAAAACCAAAACCAAAAACAGGGAAGGGAAGACAAATATAGTACTGAAAGTCACCGCAGTTTCATCAATGCCAGAAACCACTGTAAGTGGGTCATCGATAACAATAAAGAGGAGCACAACGAATAGGTTAAGAACAAACTACTTTCATGTCCTAACTCGTCCAGATCATTTTGGTCTGCAGCCAAGTCTGCTAGCCAAAACTTCTGCTACTCATCCTTACCACCATTGACGAGAACGGATGACACCTTGGGGCAGATTTTTGCTGCCAATTATACATTTAACTTGCAAAGATACGTTCCACCAACTACCATCACTGTGGACTCAAAATTGCCCTAAATTAGATTTCCACACAGAGATATAAAACGCATACTACAAAAACTGAACTCCAGAAAAACTAGTAGTCCAGTCATTCCCTAGTAGTTATCAGTAGACAATAATACTACATACGTAGAAGCTAGCTCCACGGCACAACAGCTCTTCTCCAAGCAGATCTTCGATTACGGCTCCAGATTCCACCCAAATGTACGTCAATGTAATTCGTCCTTGATCGACGACGCATTATGTTGGCGATGAGAAGAAGAGGACCGGGTAGAAGAGACGACGAAGAAGAAGAAATGAAGCACATTATCCGAAGAATGCCGGTCGGTGTGATTAAAGTTTGATCAGCACAATTACAGATTTGTTTCCGACGCGTGGTGGTGGTGGCACGGTCATTGGCAGCCCGACCGCAAATTACCAATCGAATTACCCGCTGGTAATGACACGACGACGTTCAAGACCGCGACCAGTCAGTTGTCCGCATTGGCGGAACCTTGCATCATTAATGGAAGGGATGCTTCAAACAAAATTGTACAAATAGTGATTCTTCTACCACAAGCTGAAAGAGTGAACTACAATCTATGTGTCTCTATAGTATACCTCAAGAAGTGAGGAACGGTTTTCCAATATTTATTCTAATTTCTTAGCCACAACTCCAAATAAAATCATTTAGGGTTTCTCTGACTTTGCCCCTATTCTACATCCAGCCATGGCCTATAAACGTTCAAATATAACTCATTGTCCGGAAAAAAGATTTTAAAATTAAACCATTTTTACTGGAATTGTCAATAATATTTGATATCAGCTTTCATTGTATTTACAATCCCTGCTTCAAAAAAATCACGAAAATTTTATGAAAAGATCGCAAAAGTAAAAACAATCCCTGCGCGGGGGAGGGTCTGCCAAAAGTGCAGAATGTGGAATTGTGTCTTACGGATGACAAAATGTTCTTTCTATCTTTTCTTATTTATTTCATATTATATTTACTTATATTTGATTAGTTTAGTCACTCCTTTAGATGACAGTACAGATGCTATATAAAAATAATCCATAATTTTTATCACTGTGAACCTTGCAAAAGGATACCGATTCAGCAGAAATGCTGATGAAGTTAATTCAGTAGTCATAAGAGACATCACTTAACGGTCAGTATAAATAAAACTATTCAAAGCGGAAACCACATGACAAGTTTGAGAACTGAATTGGAAATTAATATGGAACTCATATCAATTGTGGAAAAAATTTGCCGCATTATGCTCCTTATACAAACTTCATGTTTTCAAATAATCTATTTCTCTATAGAGAATATGAAAACAAATTTTATTTTGGGTATAATATATCCTCCTACGATATATTGAATACAGCAAAATTAAAGCGACGCCCTAAAAGATTCGAAAGTGTTTGAGATTGTTGTTTCTGTGATTCATTATCAACCAACTTAAGATAGTGAAGATCCTTCTACTCAACCCATGTTTAATTAATTCACCAGCGGAAGTGAGATAAAACTGTTGAATTTGTTCCTACTTACAGCACTCTGAACAGTCTGACAAAATAGGACGATCCGCCACTGGTAATAGTCGCTCACGGCATTTTTTTATTCCGATCAAACTATGACGTTCTTTTCTGTATAGCACTGCACGGTCGCGACTTTAGTTCTA
The DNA here is from genome assembly GCA_949316355.1 of Bruchidius siliquastri. Taxonomy (NCBI): domain Eukaryota; kingdom Metazoa; phylum Arthropoda; class Insecta; order Coleoptera; family Chrysomelidae; genus Bruchidius; species Bruchidius siliquastri. The sequence goes on along the minus strand of OX438531.1, from coordinate 14,098,326 downwards.
ATTTTGAATGTTTACGCGATGTGGCAATTATGTGTCTGGAATAATGAACAATATGGACAAAGAGGCTACAAGAAATCACGAAAAGGTGAGGAAGTAGTGAAGTATTCACGTAGAGTAGTCCTTGTAGACTTTTAGGCAACCGAAAAGAATCACAGAAATGGAATATAAGGATTTTAGAACTAGCTTCGATAAAAATATCATGAATAGCGTGTACTGTGGCATGTGGCTGTAACTATTTTTATATGTGTAGACCGCGAAGGATCATTAGTATTTGCTTAAATCTCAGTATTTCCATATTTTTCTTGGTTAACTCAAATCATGATAAAATATCAATTTAATGAGGTCAGGCAACGACAAACGCATTTAGCACTTAGCGCGCATTTTAATGTGAGACTACTTCTTATCTCTACCTGTACTAGCGTCCTTCCCCATAGTTTTGCTTTGTGTTAACCAAGGAAAATAGCATTTTACAGATATCAACGAATACTACTTGCTCCCAAGTATACAAGTTTTAAAAATTCTATCACCACCATATAGAAAAATTCCTATCTGTAGCAATACGCAATACAAGACCTATATTTTTTCCAAATTTTCGTGAATGCATCGTTATAATGAACCCAAGAGTTTTTCTCAATAACTAGTTCTGGCAATTCAATAGTTGTCAGCAGCTTTATATATGTCCTCAAAGTTAATAACTCGATATCAAAAACTTTTCGGGCAATTTTCTTCAAAAGTGATTAATGCAGATTATTCTCACTGTAAATCTCCATCGCTCTAGGAGGTGTCAGCATTTTTTATTTTTACCAACATACAGTTTGGACTGTATTATAAGGTCAAATGAAAAAATATTAGAGATCATCAGATAGGGAAATATAATGCTAAATTTGTTAATTTGGTTATATATTCATGCCAAGACTCAATTAATTAGTTTACAAGTTACTACGGTAGCCATTGTGTACGGTCAATTTGACAAAATTACGTTGCTTAAAGTATAGATAAACACGTCACACATTTGTGATGCTTTCATTTGTGAAGCAGCACCAAATGAACGTTTCTATCTTTTTAACACGATTTTTATTAGCTTCACATGTCTGTATGTTTGTAACCGAATCTTCGAGCGCTATCCCCCCCCCTATAAAAATGTCAGATTCATTTTAAATCTTGCACACTTATCAAGGACGAATGACAACACTTAAGTTTGTCCCATTATTGCTTTTCATTTCGAAATTACTTCTGATAAAAATCCCAATAAATATTTAAAATTAAAATACCCGAATATACGACAAATTATATGAGGTTACGGCTATACCACACTGAGAACGCCGGCTCTCGCCAATTATTTAGCGCAGGTCTTAAATACCTTTCCTGTAAATACCCCCAATCAAACCCCGAACAAAATGTATGAAAAGTGAACTTTTTGGACGATGAATCCTAGGAACCGTGGCAAGTGCTATTTTTTGGGACATGACAGAATATTTGAAATAGTACAATTTTAACTACACATATGAATCAGTTGGACTAACACCAGGCAACGTGTGGGCTAGATTCCACAGAGAACATTTGTTAGCCTATGGGCCTAACCCATGTATTATACATATAAATCAAGTACATGTAACTGTAGATAATTTTCTAAATAAATTTAATTGTTGCTCGCTCTCGTCCGATCGCCGAAGCTAAGCAGCGTCGGGCGCGGTTATTACTTGTATAGGTGACCGCTTCGGAACACCGCGTGTCGAAAGATATTTTCATCCACTTCAAGCGTCAGATTTATTTTAAATTTTGCACATTTATTAAGGACCGATGACAATACAAAGTTTAATAATTATTCATTTTTATAAAGCAATACGATTAGAAGTGATGATACGAATTAACATTATAGTTAAATTTCTCACTAGTTCTTGAAGCAATCCTTTTAAAAGGTGTTAATATGAATGCCATTTAATATATTTCTTCTTAAAACACTTTTATTAATTCCACCTGTACCAATAGAAACGGAATCTTCCAAAAATAACGATACAGGACTCATTTGAGGACCCGTAAGCGGAGAGAATACCCTTCGGACCCGTTAATTAAGATCAATTGAAGAGCAAGTGTTAATTCCAGCAGCCATGTAATTGCGGCTCAAATACAAAATACAAGGATAAATTCATCAGTGAATAAATGTAATCATTTTATTCTGATAATAAGAATTATTGTTGCCTTTTAGTTCAATTTACTATAACAGCGAGTTTTTTAGTGTTTTTTACTATAATTTAATTATTATAAATCAGACCTCTTCTAGAAATATAACTCTAATGATTTTACCTAAATGCAATCCTCGACCACGAATGAATTGAGAATGAAATGTTTCCCAGGCCTCACTCCCATCAAATTATCAAATAAAATAGGAATAAAAGATGAACTGGCATACAATCCAACGGTTGGCACCTAAAGCTGCAACTAATAGCTCTATCCATGAAAAAATGCAGGCGATCAGCCACCAATCAAGTGTACCGTATTTTTAGTGGCGATCATTATGATTGTAATCTACATCGTGATCGAATTATGTCGATTACACACAATAACGCCAGTTCTAGGATTCCGATATCAAAATGGCGAACAATTATGATGAGATCCATTCACTGCAGCCCGCTTTGAGCGATTTATGCCCTGGCTGATGGACGGACGCGAATGCTCCGCTGCCTGTTGCCTTTCTACATCCTTTCCGAGAGGCTCTTCTAATTGGGATTAGGTAGGCTCCTTAGGGTATAATTGGCATCAGTACCTTTTTGGACTTTTTGTACGAGGGCATTCGACAATTATCCAAACTGTTGTAATCTGAGAACCATAGATATACTAATCTGTAGATATATTTTTTTTAAACTTGCTGAAAGATGCATGGCCACTAGATGTTTTAGGAGGGTCCTATACAAGCACTGTTCTTAGTTAATAGACAATTTACATTCAAAATAGACAAAATACTATTTTATCTATATCGGAGGCGGATCAAGATAAAACTGTTGACAGGAGGGGGGGGGGATTAATTCGAACTTAAAATCTCCAGATATTTGTAAAAAAGGATTTTGAGGCATTTCAAATGCCCCTCAAAACCCTTGCCCTGGATCCAGCCCTGCATATACGGGAAAATATTGCAGTTGCCAGAGGAAAAAAAAGGAAATTTATAACTGTTCTTTTGGATGTTGCTTCTTTTCGTTGGTGCGAAATAAAAAAAACTAATAATATAAAAAGGCGTTTTAGACGTTTTAGTGGCCCTTGAAATTTCTTTTTTTTTTGGCAGAGGGTTAAATGTGAAGGAAGAAGTGTTGGGTTGAGCACACTCAACAGATATCAATGCTCTGAGTTATAGTAGCTAATGCTGCCATATTTTTGTAAATCGTTGCTTTGGCTAAAGATATAACAAAGTAAACAAAAAGCTTCAGAATTTGCTTTTATAAGTCATTCAAGTCTTCCATCATTTTTTGGAGTAGTCGAAAAAACTGCAAACTTTGTTTTTGTACGTGTCGGTGTACGTTTTTAAGTTTCATTATTCTAAGGCGCAGCCAATCAAATTTTTGGGACTTCGCGATGTTTAAATTAACTGAACATTTATACAGTTATTCCTCTTTATGTCAGACAACTAGTATTTAGCGGCACGAAAATTCCGCTGTTGTGTTGGATTCATAGAAGATTCCTATAGAACATTACAAGGACTGATTATACTTAGAAGAATCTTATTAACAAAATTAAAAACTTACCGACCGGCACCATGGAAAGCATAATATGTTGCATACTTTGTATCCACAACTGGAAAACCTCCAACTATTCACTCATCCTCTGACGTTTCACGTATAGAGAAGAAATAGATGACACGAGCTTACCTCATAGAGTTCTATATAACTTTCATAACTGACAGTAATATCAAATATGCACTAAAAAGTCATCAATTTGTAAAGAGTGAGTTGATCTACTTTGCTGCATTTTCTGATTTGTTATGGTTTTTGCAATATTTTCGATGCAAAGTTAATATTTTACTCAAAAATGCTGATTAACACTTAACTGCATTCAACAGAGTATAATAAGACATCACAGCACTATGCAAAGTCTGTGATAGTATGTGATTTCATCACCATCATCATTCCCAAATAAAATAATACGTATGTAATTGCTTTTGCATTAGAAATTAAATGAATTACTAGGACAATTTGTCTCCAAATATACCAGTGGATATCCCAGAGGCGAAAACAAACGATGTAATTTAAAAAAATATCGTCCCAGCATCAACGAAATTAAGATTCTAGCCAAGAGACCACCCCTTCTTAATTAAATCAAGCACGCAATTAAAGCGGCGAAACAAGCCGCGTAAAATCAAGACGGAAGGAGAAATTTCAACTCCCTCCCCCCTCCCGGGGTTCAACTTGTCGCCGCGCAGACGATGACACTCGACAGCTCTCCCTTTGATGTGCCCACTTAACTTTACCTGAAATTGCGAGATTTAATTAATAAAGAAATAAACAGTTCTCGAGACGGGTCCTTAGCGCCCTGCGGGGAAGTCGAGAGCGTTTTGTTTTTCTCTTCGCCGTCCCAAACTCCTCGGCCACCAACCGTGATCCTGACAAGATAGATTTACATGCGAAGAAGGAGAGAAAATTGTGTTGGGGGATCTGCAGGCACTTGTTTAATTTTGAAAAAAAATAGTTTTCACCACAGTATAGATCAGGGCTCTAGAAGTTGACTTAGACTACTGAGAATGAGTTATAATACCATTTGACGACGGCTCGTTGCCCATTTATTACTTCCCACGTTAAATGAGTAGGGAAGTAATCGCGAAAAATGTCTCATTCGTTTCCTTGAAATTTAATTCATTCATAAATTTGTTGAAGAGGTAAAATATGGAGATAGGTAGAGGAGGAGAACTCAAAATTTATTCAGCGTTGGTAACTAGATCTATACATTTTTGTCCCCGGTAATCCTCGATACTTGTTATACATAAATCGTTATTCACACCTTTGCCTTCCAACTAGATAAACGATTAACGCCTTTTTCAATACCTGTATAATTATTACATAGAATTTCGATGCGCTTAGGAAATTTAAGTAAATCTAAATCGATTGATTTTTTCTATATTATACCGTATTTTTAGAACATACTGAAACCATTACATAGAACGTACAGCATCATACTTTTTTTTCTAATGGCAATCGAACATTTCAAATTAATCAACAATTAAACCCTCAACTTAGTCTATAATTCCATACAAAATGATTTTAGCAATTTAAAGCTCGGGAAAAACTGAGTGGGATTCGAAAATATATTACCGATAAAGGCTAGGATCAGGTGCTGCGTCTTCCTCCGCGATCTGAAACTGCCAAACAGCATATCTAGCGATAAGTAGTGACTTGCTGCTGCTTTACAAAAATCAGATAAGACCATCGCTGGAGTATTGTTCGCATGTGTAGGATGTGCACCGAACCACTCCCTGAAGTTCCTGGACGCAATACAGAAACGAGCAATATGTCTAGTGGATGCGCCTTACCTTATACAAATGACCTCCACAGTGTGGAGCATGTAAGAAGGGTAGGTGATCTGTCCCTATTCTATATAGATCAACGTTTCTTAAGCTTTTCACAAGTGGAACCCTATGGCCCGTATGCCCAAAAGAATGATGTGCAGGCAGGCCATTGGTGCGATGTTAAGAAGATTTCATGGGCACAAGTTAGTGGAAGCACTAGTTGGTTGGGATTCTATTTTTCAATTCTGTGCTACGTGTTCTTTTGTCAATCGTAGAGCTCTAGAGTGATCTTCACACACCCTGGGGTTATGCGGAACACAGTTTGAAGAACAATGCTATAGATACTATATTGGCGAATAATCTACCAAGCGGTCTGCATAATAACACTAAGTGTCATCAGTACAGCAAAGACTTACCAGGTCGAACTTCAAACATCTCAAGCCTCTTCCAAAAGTCGTGCTTTTGGAGAACCTCGGGAAGTTCTGAAATGAGCTGCGTGGAAGTTTGTTCCCCGATGGTCACAATTTAAAGCGTTTCAAAATCAATGCAAATAAATATTTATGTACTTCTGGAATGCAATATGCCTTCATAAGAGATTAACTAAAAAATGACTTTTTGTATTCCCACTCTTGGGACCGCTCCATGGTCTTATTGTAGCGTATAGGAAAGAAACTGCCAAATTTTGTCCAAATTAAATTTTCATCCGAGAGAGGAAAAGGGACATTGAAAGAAAATCAAATTTCATATATTATCATGATTTTGATTGATCATTTTCCCTTCCACGGATGAAAGTTCAACTTGAACAAAGTCTGGCGATTTCTTTCATGTACGGCAAGACTACATTAAGAGACAGAAATGAAAATAGCCGTCAGATATCTGACTAATCCATCTTGCTTCATAGTATTTACAGATGTGCCCTTCTTTTAAAATTTGGTCGATTCTACGTAATTACAGATATAATATGAGTTTTTATGGTAGGTATAATGCATTGCGATCACTGTACGTCTATTACTCCGTGGTTATCGGAGGAACCTGTTATAGTGGAAACGTATAGACACTAGGTACTCTGCTTTTCGCACAGTATAACAGCTCGTTATAAAGTAAAAGCCTGCAAACTCCACAAGATATTTCTGCAACCCCCCATTCAATTCCGTTTGTCCCAACGGTACAACGGCACAGAAGGAAGAGATACAGAGCGGAAACCTACCAAAACAGATATATTGGAGAGAAGTACAGATGTTTTTTATAAATATCTATAATGGTGAAATGCTAGTTGAAATGTCCAATCACATATAACAGAACTATTTAAATCTCTATCATCATTAAGGTTCAATCGTGTAAACGTTACAGTAAATTTCACAAATTATAAATTTGTAAGGCAGTGACAATTTATATTCTGTACTAGAGTAAATTTTCAATTCATGCTGGCCATTTTTTCAATACGTTTCAAAATTATCACATACCCGAGAAATATAAAATAGAATCTTTGATAAATTTTTGATTTTTGTCTCTATAGTATCCTGGCGACCTTTGTTCAAATTAAAATTATATTTGAAAATGAATAGCACAGTCATTATAGTAGATGATGCTATTTAATTCTAATATAATCGATACATTTGCAGCGGATTAGAAAGCGAGAGAGAGAAATATCGTATCTCGAGTCCATTTTGAGTATCATCATATATACGTTTGTAGGAGACAAAGATAACAAGACCTCGAAAAATCAATATTTTATGCTTCATCGTAATCGTCTTAGATGGGGACCCAACATTTTTTGAAAAGGTTGAGATTTCTATTATATAATTTAATTGCTTTATTCATCTAATAATGTTTGAGGGTGAAAAATCAAACAAGTTAGTTCTTCACTTTGCAGCATATCACAAAAATTATTTCCATTCAAGGGTTATGACGACCGTGGTCCGCAGTTCCGTTCACTTCACATGACATCAATTAAAAAAATTCTCAAGCGCCCCTCTGTAGGAAACGTTCGCTACTGAAAACATGTCCAACTCGACGTAAAGAACACAATTACACTCATGACATTATACACATCAACGGTTAGGCCATCAGAAAGCTAGTCCAGCCATGGGTCCAAGACCTATATCAGGCAATGAATTTTCAAACGGAAGATGCTTACGCGGTCTCAGATATAGCCTAAGTAGTCCTTTCATTAGCAATTTTCATTCGTCAGTACACTGGCGACTTTATCGTCGAATCCAAATTGATTCTGCGAAGTGGCCGCTCTGTATGTCTCTCCTGTCTGACAACGGCAAAGCAGCAGTGGCAGCAGCGACACAGTCGTGTCTACGACGACGACGCTGTTTATTCTTCCAGAGAGAGTAAATTTAAAAAATCGATCGGGTCCCCTTGTCATGTATGCCATTAGCGAGGCGCGGAGCACGCCGCCCCCGACCCCGCCACCCGCCAGCTCGTCTCCGTTGCCCTGGCGACGAGCGAGAGAGCACTTTGCAGTTATAATGATGTCATTTACACTTGCCGCCCTCTTCCTTATTTCACCCGCATATGTGTGACGAGCACTCGCTGCTCCGCCTCCATATATCGACTACTACACCCCTCTTGCTGTTTTTTCGATAAAACACGCTTTTTATTTCGTCTGAATTCTGGAGGTCGTATCTGCTAGTACAACAATACTCCAACTATCGTCAACCTGCCATAATCTTTAATACAGCTGATCGAACATTCGCCATTTGCGCAGGTCGTCGACCAGTCTGTATGCTACAGCCAATGTCAAACTGATCCAAACGTTCGCATTCATCAAGTTCGGATATAATTCCGATAAACAGGGAGAAACAAAGGACGATTTTGTCGCAGCTACGGGCCTAAGCTATCACTCATCACTCCAGGAAATAAAGAGCTAAAAAGTAGGTAGAATGACAAAAATTCATTGAAGGCTGATATTTTGGATGCATTTTAATATCAAGGTAATAAAACACATGTCAATGTTCTAATTCCATTTAACTGCCGCTGTTGTGGTAATTAGGGGGGACGGTCAAAGGTTGTTTCGTAAAAATCTCCTAAACGGTCAACTTACAGTTAAAAAGTATTCAGAAGTGAACGGTCGCCAAAACAACATGCCACAAAAAGTACCCTCTAATGAGTAGAGTAAGACTTAGATCGCATGTGTTTGATAGCCTTGGTGCTGGCCTAAATAAGCCGATTTTCCCGTCTAAAAGGATCATTTATAGCTTATTATTATCATTGACTTCATGCCATTTTTTATCTAATTCTTTATTAAAACAAAATTTCTTCAATAAATTCATTAAAACGATCAGACAACCTTAACCAGGTATAACATAGATGTTACAGCTTTCCTTAAAGCTTGTCTTAAAACCTACCATACTTGAGTCTATCTTGAACCGCTGAAAGAAACATATGCATTTTCTTTGTTAAAGCAGACTTAACCTGGTTGCAAGATGTATGTTTCTGCAAAAAATAGACCTATATCTTTGGCACCTAGAAAAAGTTACCGTAAAATTTTTCTGCCTAGTTCTTGCTCATGAAACAGATCTCACGTTTTTTCTAGATAAGCTCTCGCAAAGGCAGAAAGCCTATCGCGCTCCAACAACGCTGCGAAATGACACATTTCAGCAGCTGATTCCACAACTCAAAGGTTTTCCAAGAGAACGACTTTTGGGAGAGGGTGCTTCGTTGCATTGGAAGCTCGACTTGGTGAGGCTGGGCCCGATTAGCCCCTCTAGTATATACTTTACAGGCGACTCTTGGTGTTATTATGGTCGTATATTTGCCAAAATAACATCGATAGAATAGGAACAAGGAGCTATAGGAGAATACAACGTGAGATTGCAGCAAGTGTAAAAGCCTAGTAAACATATGAACAAAGAAAGGTAGCCTAATTTGAGTTCAAAATGACATGACGGATAGATCCATGTTTGGGAGCATTTTGGGATGTCGGAACATGTACAGTAATAGCTTTATTTTTGCTTATTACCCGGTCATGTACGAGGGTAGATTGAAAAGTTTCCGGAATGGGCAAGAAAACGCAGTAATTGAACAGGGTTTTATTTTTATTTTTCAACATAGTCTCCTTGTAGGGCGATACACTTTTGTAAGCGGTGCTCCAACTTTTTTAAGCCCTCAGAAAAATATGATTTCGGGAACTCTGCAAAATAAGCATTCGTGGCGGCGATGACCTCCTCATTCGACGTGAAGCGCTTGCCCCCGAGCCAAGTCTTCATGTTTGGGAACAGAAAAAAGTCGCACGGAGCCAGGTCTGGAGAGTAGGAAGGATGCGGCACTACCTCGTAGCCCAATTCAACCAATTTAGCCGTGGCGATTCGGGATTAATGGGCCGGCGCGTTGTCGTGGTGGAAGAGCACTTTTTTCCGCTGCAAACGAGGCCGTTTCTCCTTCAATACGCCATCGAATCGATCCAATAAATCGCTGTAGTATTGCCCCGTGATCGTTCTTCCCGTCTGCAAAAAATCGATGTGGATCACACCTTGCGAATCCCAAAAAATGGTCGCCATGACCTTTCCGGCTGATGGAACAGTCTTTGCCTTCTTCGGAGCCGATTCGCCTGGAGAAATCCTCTGTTTCGACTGCTGCTTTGTCTCTGGTGTGTAGTGGTGGATCCACGTTTCGTCCACGGTCACGAATCGGCGAAAAAAATCCATGGGATCACGCTTCAAAAGGGCCAAACACTCTTTCGAAGTGGTCACGCGATTTCGCTTATTGTCCACAGTCAGCAAACGCGGCACCCATCATGCCTACTTGCTTCACAAAACTGGCTGGTGAACAAGAACTGTACGACGTATCTGTCTGAAAATTTGACAGCTTCCCTAAAATAAGTTCGCCTTGTCAACCATCATAACAATTTGGCGACATGCGCGCCATCTCTTGCCCATTCCGGAAACTTTTCAATCTACCCTCGTATATCGTTCTCACCAGAAATGTCTATGTTACATAAAACTAATTAGTCATTTGATGAGACAGCCTCTTGCAGCCATAGTATCTCATTTTGATGATGCAAACTCATTGCATTGCAAAAGTGCTAGACGATGTCCCCATTTTAACTCGAAATCGTATGTATGGATAAGTTGAGGAGGAACACTATAGTGGTTATCTAGATCTTTAGATCTAAATAGTCTTGGTTCTATACTATGGGAACACTAAGATGTTTATTTCAAATAGCCCAGTATATATTGAAGACGACTTACAAAAGTAAATCAATTTTTGTGTCTGTTTATTCACGCAATTTATTGTTAGTTCTTTCAACTGAATGGTGAAAGAGTCTCTTTATTAAAGTTTTAACTTACTTTAGTGTTTATTATTTACTAATGATATTGTTTGAATACTAATTAAAGAAACTTTCCTGGCCTAGTTTTCAAAAATTATGAGAGCATAAAGATGATTTTTATATTTCACGCGATAACCTCGAGGTTTGGCAAGAAGTTAACAAATAAAATTATCCCCAGAATATATGAGGATTATTAAATTAATTGTTTAAAAATAAAAATCAATGGCGTCCATATTCTTATCCATTCTCATTCTCATTCCAGATACCGTACGGGCATCCCTGATAAAAGCAAAAAAATCTTCTAAAATTAAGATATGGCTATAGCGCGGATGCTAAATTTCATGAAGATATCGAAAACGTCATCAACATTTTGTAAAAATATTATTTTTTTCTTAAAACTTCAACACCCTGAAGCTCGACAGTTGAGAGTTTTAGGGCATATATTAATATGAACTTTTCTTCTTGAATACACCCCAAAAGATTACAAGGATTAGCATCGAATTATGAAACACCCTGTATATGTATTAATGTCAGAAATAAATTTGTTTAAAACGGTGAACTTAAACCAAATTTTTATGAGACCTTCATTCTTACTTCTCAAATTGGCGTCAAGAACTCTGTATTTTTTCCTTCATAATTTTGATCTCCTTCAACTTTTTGTCTCATTGTAAGTATTTTATAATAGCTGAGTTCTGTAGTATACTCCATTCTTGGTGTACATCTGTAAAGCTCCCAAGCAACACATGAATTTCTATTACATCTCTAGTCCGGTTCTGTCCATCAACCAGATAATCACTTTGATTGGATCGTTTTTGTGTGATGTTACAATTTTTTTTCCTATTTTTTGCATAATTATGTGTACGATATCGTAAAAAATAAATTACCTTATCAGTTCCAGTAATCCAGTTGGATATCTATTAGACTAATACTAGACCTTCATGTAGAAGCAGATAATAGAATATTGGGACAGTAATTACTCAATAATTTCCCTTTTCGCTGAGAATTGAAGATATGATACGTACATTTACACTTAGTTTGATGCACTAAAGAAATGTAGTCAACTGTACCTTCCCGCATTTATATTTCTTCATAGCGACGCCCAAAGCAATGAGGTTGTCATTGTTGAAAAATAACGAACCCATCAGATTCGTGTTTTGACCACAACCAAAAATGTCGCAAAACTTTCTGACATATTTTTATTTTCTGCTTATTGGTCGCCCATCAACATCAAAATTGCTCACGATCACATTACTTCCCTTGCTTATACCGGGAACGTGGATATGTTTTTTGTTCCGGTTGAAGATCTAAAATAATGTCAAATGTGTATGTTTCTCAAGTTTCCGATCATTTCATTGCCTAGAAATCCAAACCTGATTTCAAATCTCACTCACAAGACAACTTTGCCTAAGTTATCCATGAAACGAAAACCTCTGAGGGTGATCCAGGAAACGGAGCTACCTTTAAGGATAACCAATAGGTATGGCAGTTGGATGTTAACATCATAAGGCGGCTGGCAAAGTGTAGTCGCGTCGCCACGAGCGTGATCTATGACGGCATACCATCCCGTCCTAACAATCCCGTAGATCAATCACGCATCGATCAGGAAGATATCGCTAAAAACAGTGGACGATAATTAGCTTTGTGTACCTGCTACTCATTCAGAAATGCTACACATGCATTGTAATTACTGTAAATGCCTTGTGGCTTTTCAGCACAGCGGCGTGTATGGGGTATCTATTGGAATATGTTCTGTGGCGCCGCCTCAAGAACGACATCCAAATCAAACAGCAATAGTCGTGTCACATAATAGGTGTCGTAATGCAACTTTGACAGTCGGAAAATTCAGTTCTATCAGTCTTACAAGATCAAAATGAATGTATCTAATAAAAAAATATTGATTCGACTATATAATACAAATTGTCGTAACACTAACGGAGCGCAGATTGTTGTCATTGTCCTCTAAAATAATTTCAGATTTGAAGAGAGAGAAATAAACTAGAACGCAGAATCGAGACATACTGAATATTAGCTCAACTAAATAAAACATTAAGTGTATGCTCTCCACAATGCATTACTCCTGCTATAGACATGAATGTTTCGTCTTCAGCCTAGACTCGTCAGTATAGCCTAGCGGTTTAAGTGTAGAGAGCAATCGGGTGTTATATACGTAACCCAGTGAAGGGTATGATAGCAACATGAACTCACCTAAGTGTCGCCCTCAAGAGATGTCGCTGTAAATCAATTCACTCTTGTTGACAGATGTCTTAATGGACATCTATTGCCGCTTCAAGGCAGTCCAGATGTTAGGACCGTTGGTTTCGTAAGATGTCAATAGGCTTCCCCATAGAGGGCGACACTTAGGTGAGTTCATGTAAATAAAACATATCATTGCGCAGGTAAAATAAAAGAGAGACATCTGTATGTGCAGTATGGCAAATTCTCTCCAACAGCGTTGAAAATATTCATCTTCAAAAACACATGTCAAAACCTGTAATATTGATGGATCATTTTGAAAGGCGTAAGTAAGTGCTTAATTTATCAGTGAGTCGAACATCTCACCCATTCCATGATCTACAGTAAACGTATATAGTCCCTTCCGCTACTAATTTTTGAATGAACTGGGTATGTCGCAACGAAATTTGGAGGGCTTGAATAGAAGTTGAAAACTCTCTTATGGAAAAATTACCGCAAAGTGTTTTAAAATGGCGGCTGAGCACGATTTCTTATTTCTTAACATTTTTCTCGAAATTATTTTACACATAATTTTGATTGTTTCCAAAATAATAACGATTGAAAAGTTAATATTTTGATCATTTAAAACCCAGCCAAACGCACAAATGCTGCAGTCAATTAGATTGGAAAAAAGCATTTCGGTAAAATCTTATTTGTTATCAAACTTAACCGTCAAATAGTCCGTAAGCGCCTCAATTATTTTATGCAGAGTGTAACTTTGGCTTGTAACTTATACGACAAATTTGAAACAGTTTTGACTTTTGGAGAAGCCATGAGAAATTTCCAAATAGCAGTCCGTGTATTGAATAGTAAAGTACAGAATGGCCACCAAGATCTTCCGATCATACACCACTAGATTTTTCTTCTTTACCTGAAGTGAATGATCTATGCTGAGTGCTGAACAGTTGAATATAACGAAGAACGAGAAAAACATGTCAATAAATAGATAAACAAACTTTCATTACAGTGAGAGAAGCTATTTATGATAATGCATAAGATGTTACAGCGACGGATTCTTTCCAACTCGATTGAAAGCAGCATTCGCGTTTTTGGTTGGGTTTTAGATTACTAAAATGTCACTTTTGAAACGTCAATAATCCGATAAAAATCAAATAATATTAGAATTAAATGTTTTAGATGCAAATATACAAAAATATGACTAAGTAATTAAAAATGATGCTACGCCCCCATTTTGAATCTTGAAGCAATCCTTTTTTCTTAAAAAGGTAGGTTTTCATCTAATATTTGAGACTTCCAATTTTTGTTGCGATATGCCAGGTGGATCTAAAATTAGTAGGGGGGAACGGACTCTAGACGGGCACCGTGTGTCGTAAATAGGGATTAAGAGGTTCTCTCCTGTTTTTGGCATTCTGAGGGTGAACTTTATTTTTTTGACAAAATGTACTTATGAATCAACCTGTGCATTTATTTGATTGATACTACAAAGATAGGAATCCAAACCTCTGTGACCTTAAACATATCAATCCAGATCAAATGAGATGTCACAATAGCACATAAACTACGCCAATGCCCAGATGTAAAAACTTACGATTGACCAAATAAATCTCAGCGCATTCGAAACGTACGGCAAAATGACAAAGGAGCGATGGTTATTACTGCTAATGGGCTTCTTGTAAATATAACTCATAACTTATATTTTTAATACGGTCTATGTGCCTTCAAACTTTGTGACCATTTATAGAAACCGGTTAATAGGTAAAAACTATCATGCTGAGTTTGACCGAGTACTCAAATCGTTGCTGTTTTTAGTGGCGCTTAATAAACTGCTGAAATGTCGATCAATGGCTGTTTTCCTTTCACCGACTGTTAAAGTGTGCAGTGCAGCAAAAACAAGCGAGGAAGAATTCAAAACATTTGTTTAAGGCCGCTGGAAGGTATGTCAAGCAAAAGGATCACAATTTATGGTTCAAATGACTGAATAATTTGCAGAACAATATTTCATGGATAGACTAGTCATATAACCATAAAAATATAGGTATGAATATGTTCATAATACTGATAGCGAAATAAAAACAGTGTATGAAGATAGCTCCACTAATTTTTTTTAAACCGTTTCCAGCACAGAATATTTTGGACTTGTTTTTGATGTTTCATTGGAGGCTGGCCCCAAAAAAAATAACTCATCTACTTTAAGTCATCATTCAACCAATCATCCATTCCTTTTATTTGTTTTCAATGAAATACAAATTTTGCCATATTGTAAAAATCCCTTTCTCGCCGATAGGAATCTGGGCATCGATCTTCCTGCATTGTTGAACGATAAGCAACACCTTTTTCAGTCAATTTACAATTTGAAACCCCCTTCCCCTCGCCGGTAGGAATCTGGGCATCGAAACCACATCTTCCTGCATTCTTAAACAACAAAGAAGATCTTTTTCAACTAATTTATAATATGAAACCCCTTTAGCCGGGCCGGAAGGAATCTGGGCATCGAAACCACATCTTCCTGCATTCTTAAACAATAAGGAAGATCTTTGTCAACTAATTTACAATATGAAACCCCTTTCGCCGGGCCAGTAGGAATCTGGGCATCGAAACCACATCTTCCTCATTCTTAAACAACAAGGACATCTTTTTCAACCAATTTACAATATGAAACCCCTTCCCGTTACCGGTAGGAATCTGGGCATCGAAAACACATCTTCCTGCATTCTTAAACATCAAGGAAGATCTTTGTCAACTAATTTACAATATGAAACCCCCTTTTCAGGGCCGGTAGGAATCTGGGCATCGAAACCACATCTTCCTGCATTCTTAAACAACAAAGAACATCTTTTTCAACCAATTTACAATATGAAAGCCCCTTTCCGTTACCGGTAGGAATCTGGGCATCGAAAACACATATTCCTGCATTCTTAAACAATAAGGAAGATCTTTGTCAACTAATTTACAATATGAAACCCCTTTCGCCGGGCCAGTAGGAATCTGGGAATCGAAACCATATCTTCCTGCATTCTTAAACAACAAGGACATCTTTTTCAACCAATTTACAATATGAAACCCTTTCCCGTTACCGGTAGGAATCTGGGCATCGAAAACACATCTTCCTGCATTCTTAAACCACAAGGAAGATCTTTTTCAACTAATTTACAATATAAAACCCCTTTCGCCAGGCCGGTAGGAATCTGGGCATCGAAACCACATCTTCCTGCATTCTTAAACAACAAGGACGATCTTTTTCAACCAATTTACAATATGATATCCCCTTCCCCTTGCCGGTAGGAATCTGGGCATCGAAACCACATCTTCCTGCATTCTTAAACAACAAGGAAGATCTTTTTCAACCAATTTACAATATGATATCCCCTTCTCCTGGCTGGTTGGAATCTGGGCATCGGAACCACATCTTCCTGCATTCTTAAACAACAAGGAAGATCTTTTTCAACTAATTTTCAATATATAACCCCTTTCTCCGGGCCGGTAGGAATCTCGGCATCGAAACCACATCTTCCTGCATTCTTGAACAACAAGAAACATCTTTTTCAACCAATTTACAATATGACACCCCCTTCTACTGGCCGGTAGGAATCTGGGCAGGAACCACATCTTTCTGCATTCTGGGCAGATGCTTTACTGAATGACAAATACACTAGGAAGGCTACACCCTAACGTAATTTGTCCTTCCACCTTCTCAACTCCTAACTCGTAAGTTATGAGGAATGGGGTGGGAGTGAACCTCTCATAGCTCATGATATGCCAGTTTTCCCTATGGTCAGCCTTAGAAAACAGAAAAGCGTCTGCCTAGAATGCGGGTTGCAAGATGTGAGTTCGATTCAAGGTTATTATTCACAAAATTGTACATGTTAAGAGAAATCACTTATAGCTGCGTCCCTCGTCATATGCCATCATTCATAATTCTGACTTGATAAACGCCTTGGTTCAAAACGTCTGCACCTCGTTATGTTTTCATGACGACGACATCGTCATATTTGTCACAATTAACGAAATAATTTTTTCCTGCCTTATACGAAGCACACAACAATTATCTTTTCTCCTTGATGGCGATGAGAGAGCCGTTTCGTTATTTTTACACTCATTAGTTCATTTTTACGTTCCTCGAGCCTCGGCCATTATTTATTCATAACAATTATTTATGTCAAAATTTCGAAATAATAACACGTTCAGCCGATGTAAACGTGTGAGTCGTAACAGCTGGTGAACCACCGATTCCTTCATATCAGATCAGGCGCTATTAAAGGACAAGTTCATCAGGGCCGGCGTCAAGTTCGGAATGAAATAAACTCAACTCGGTAGTGGAGATGTGGAGTGACCGTCTATCTATAATAAATCACTGGCCACAATTGCCCAAATTGTTTTATGAAAACAGTTCATTTCAATACGAAATACTACTTGAAAATTATAAACAAGTTTCTGAAGAGACACAAGGCTCAGAATAGCTTAACTACGACCGAATACTCATTTCAAACAAGACCTTTGTAAGAACAATTATGGAAGGCTAGAATACAGATTATAATTAGCACTGTTTATAAATCCAAAACAATGGACATAACGTACTGACAGACAGGAGACGCAATGCTGTCTGTCTTATAAAATGAAACATAGCAGTGTGATCACAAGGCTGCAATATAATATCCCACCATTGAAGATCCAACAACAAACCATGTTGTATATGCTTTTCACGTAAATTCTGGATGCTCTTAGTTGGAACTTTTCTTCAATTTCATTTTCATTTGATTTACAAATCTTCTTTTCTTATAAAAAGAAGTAAGAATAAGACAACCTAGAGGAAACGTTATAACTGAGGCGTAGTTAGTAGAAAACAAAAAGTGGACCCCAAGAAGAGGTTGTCGTGACAATATTCTAATCCACCCCTGAATCTCATTTACAACATGTCCATCATTGTCGATTCAGATTGTTTCGGTCTGGGAGTGAACACGCGTGGTAATTGTTTTCCTGCCATTATTTTTCTATTAATAAAAATTGCATGTCGTCCCCTTCCACAAATTGGAATGACTTCATTCTTATTGTCTCGAGGATAAATTATTGTTATCGATATTCTCTGTGATGTGTTTATTATTGGTCATAGATATACGATGATGCATAATTTCAATAATGATGATGATCTTAATTCTATTATAATGACAGTTTGATATTGACACTTGACAAATCATAATTTGCGGAATTTTGAACACTTCCAAACTAAATTCCAAGCAACTGAAAAAACGGAATGTTGTTCCTTCTTGCATACCAACTGTACCGAATCACATACATATTATACTATAAAATTCAACACTCATTCAACATTGCTGTTGAAGACGTGCAAACAAATTCAAAAATAAAGTTTTGAGAACAATATAATTATTTGTGAAACGTAAGATGAGGTTAAATCGTAATAAAAATGATAAAAATAAAAAAAAATATTGCCTTTTTTTTAAACAAATCGTCGAAAATATTATGGAGTTAACAAGAGTATAAATTTAGTTTTTTTAATTATATTTTCAGTATTGCTCCTAGCAGCATATCAGATTAACTACCTCGATTGAGCCTGAACATGATATGTATGATATCTCTCTACGATATATTATCACAATTCATCCAGTATTCCAAACTGTGACATATGCGTCGGAAGATGTGCGCATATGCAAAGACCGACGTTATTTCAACTTTGTATTATTAACTATTCGAAAAATATACAGCTACCCTAAAATTAAACCTCCGCATTTCTTCAGCATTGCAAAAATCTGGTATCATGATTTTATATCACGAACACCACTTGCGATTAATGTTATTAACGGGTGCCCTTTAGCTACAATTCATATGAGTAACGTATGTCTAATATTATCATTGCAACCATATTATTTTCTAAATTGACTTTATCACGAGAAACCTCTGATGTTTCCTCGTACCTTTTTCTTGGAATTTTTATGTGTTTCATGCCTTCAGCAAAACAAGGAATGTTAGGTTTACTTTCTTAGTAGGAGCATCATCAGTTGCCTTCCAGCATACAACCGAACAGAAGGTGGTAACCTGACATTAGAATATCATGTAATATCTACATGATCCATGTGACTTTCAATCCAGTATTTGTTGGTAGAAATGTAACATACCTCCAAATTCTATCGAATATGATAGAATTTCATGAAATTTAAGGAATATGAAAAAAGTGGCCTAAGGTGTTGTAAAGTTTCGATGTTTGCATATACTGTATTGATGTGTATATGTGTGATTCCCCCGAAGGTTTATAAGAAAATTTATCTAATTCGAGTTATCCGCAATTGCGGATGAACGTTTTTCATCGAAGATGCATCATTTTGTGCGATTTTTTTCAGTAATACATTCAATATTTGAACATTTTGCAAAAATATAAAAAAGAAAGGTATTAAAGAGCAACTATGGTGATTCCTGTGTCATTTGCGTGAAAGTTATTGATTTAACCCTTCTTTTGATTCAAGTAATTATTTCAGTATATTTTCTGCTTTTTGACTTTAAGACCTTTCAAAAACTGTTATTCAAAATTATTTCAATTTCATTCCATATTTGATCTTTACAAAACAATATTATCTTCCGATTGTCCATATCCAAATAGGACACCTTGTAGTCAGACTTGTATCGTTCGGACGTAAGAATTTTAAAGATAAACATTCCCCCAGGTCCCAACCTTACTCATTTCATTATACTTTCTACGTCGTTCGGAGCAACATGTGATTGGCATATTATTTCCAGTGTTGCTATTGTGTAATTTGGTTGAAATCCCCCCATACAGAGGGAAGTACGCCAAGAACAAACGAAGAGGAGGAGGAGGAGAGATTTGATGAAACACTAAAGGTGACAAGAGAATAAAAACTATGCTGGCCCCTGCCAAAGGTATTAATTGAAGCAAAGTTGAATTCTAAGAACTCCCACCTTTATTTTGTCAGCATACAACGTCTTGTAAAAATTGTGAAGGTAAATAAGGAATAAACAAGGAAGTTATCAATATTATATCAGTTGATACCATCGCAAGAAGGCTTTGAAGAGTCATAAAATTCAAGCATCACAATAAAAAAATACCCCTCCCAACCCTCAAAAGGGTTGAATAAAATCACAAACAGCCAATGGCTGGAGAAATGGACTATTTCAGTCAATTGCACAGAAGAAGCAGCCCATAGCCCCGAAGGACAGGTGCCGTTTTCGCCTACCAAAGTAAAGAAAAACATGTTTCATACCTCCATAAAACTCCTTAGAAACACTGTTGAGCAAAGAAAACACTCCGGTAGAGCCACATTTAGCTAACTTAGCTGAAAAGGAAAACACTTTTGTCATGAACAGAACTTGATATCCAATCAAAGAAAAATTCAAATAAGCAGCTATTTCAATGCAAAAACTGCAGCTTCTCAGTGCCCAGGTAGTTTTTGAAGATGAGTTCACCGAAAAGTGTAAAAGTCTTAAAGCATTCTAAATTACGGCCACTGATCTCCAAGGGATCCGTCATTACTAAAAATGTATAGTACTGATGCAAATATAGACCCTCATTTGTGGTAGCAACCTACATCAGCACTTCCAAGAAAAATCTACAAGTATATTAACACGGAATAATGTCCTGCGATGTTTTCCAAAATCACAAATGTATTCCGCTACCCATCAAAACAAAAAAAGACAGACTACCAGATCCTGACTAAACTTCTGTGGATGCTTTCACGTTGAATTGGAAGGTCCTCAAAGCATAATTATATTTTGTCGAAGTAATGATAGCCTCATTAAGCTATATGAATCAATACCACATACCTAGAATGGTGGTCCTTATATAATACTAATATATATGTTGTATAGATATATATATATATATATATATATATATATATATATTCATACATACAACAAAAGATATTCGGGCAAATGAGAACTGTCTCTTTCTAACATTGAAAAAGTCCTACATGACAGTTTCTACCGAAACCCTAAGCATATCGATTTAAAAAGGGTCGTCTTCTGTCGCCAGAGATATTACACAATTCAGGGCTCACAAAGACTACAACCTTTAGTTGTAGTTTAACAAACTCTAAAGAATTGTTCTCAAATTATACTAAGCAGTTAGTGTACAAGTTACATATTTCGAATGTATTATAGTAGTGACATATAATTCAAATATAACTGATAGTAAATTTGTTAATTGTATTTTCTAATGTTGCCTGCTCGGTACATTATATATTATTTATCATTTCTTGTCACTATATTCCTCAAATGAACTTATAGAAACCGTAGATCATCGTGCAACTGAAATCGCCTCATTCTCAAAACAGCTACAAGATATTATATTGTTATGTGACCAATCAAAATGTAATTAAGGATTAAACAACTTACCTATATCGCGGTTCAATGCAAAATATATGAGATTGGTCATATTCGCATAGACGCCCTATCCAGTACCAACCAATAGTTCTACACTTTTTGAAATACATTTTACATACATAATAGAATGTCTACAGGTACCCTCCGGGCGTAAGCTTGAGGAATCATCAAAAAAAATATATCTCTGACATTCTAAAATTCTGGCATAAACTAATATAATTACAGATGGGCTCTGCTGTAAATTTTATTAATCATTAGACAGAACCAGTGGCGATTCCAGTACTTGGACCGAAGGAAAGCTGACTTTTTCTCGGAGGTCTCAACATATTTTTCCTGCGTCCTGGAACAGAGACTCCAGATATTTTGTGATTACATCACTCTCAAGATCCTCGTCCGTTCTCATGGTGTTCAATCTCGAATCAGCCACTGGGAATTGCAGCACTACGTACTGCTCAATACCGAATCACATTACATTTTTTTTGTTTGGTAGCACTAAGGTTACCAAATTTGTTACAGAAGTTCACAGTCTCTCGAGCGAGTTGAATTCTCGATTCCAGTCGCCTTCTCTTTTCCAGCATCTGCTGACCCTTCATCTTCTGTTCTTTAGATAACTTCTTCAACTCGTACAGTACCTTCTTGACATCTTGTGGTCTTATTCTCAATTTACCCTCTCGTTTCCGTGCTGCTTCATTGATCTTCTTCGTGCGTTCCCAAAGTTCACGAATCAACCTTGATCCTTCAATCTCCTTTCTCTTTGTAGCTTCGCAGTGCTCTTCAATTTTAGTGTCCAATCTATAGGTAAACACTATGTTTACATGATAAGTCGAAAAAAATATTTCATATATATATTAGCACCAATTTTTAATACACATTTATGGACATCAATAGCAATATGCTAAAACCGATAGTCCAACAGACCGACGAACCGGCCTACCGACAGATCGACAGACCGATATATCGACATACGGACATATACCGAAATACCAACAGATTGAATAACTACGGCAGACATACTGACCGACAGACAGACCAACCTACGCAAATAAGTGACAGATTTTTGTACTGTAGTCATCATAAAATATCCACCAAGCATGTCATCCATAATTCAATTTTTTTCGCAATTACAATACTTCCATTGGTTATTTGTGGAAATGAAAGCATGGTCTCCACCAACGCCTCATAAAGGTTATAAAAGTTACTGCAAACGCTCTGATCGGATGAGTCAACATCTTAAACTGTGGGTGAGAGATGAATGGAATGAATTATGACTGTTTCGAGTGACATTTGAGGCACAGCGACAAGAGTGGACGAAACAAACCCTACGGACACATTCTGACGCGTTCTCTTTGTGACAACTTAAAGTTTTGTCTCCAGCTTTACTGCTCTTTTCTTGCAGAATTAGTTAGCCAAAGATGAAGTGACAGCAAAATTGAGATGTCACTACCAGAAACAACAAAATGACATGACTTAATCGGTCTAAACTCCCTAGGGTACGTCCTAGACATTTTCTTCCCGCCAATTTAATAATTCATGTTTCAACACTGCCGGTTGAATCCTTTGGTGCTGCTGTTGTTATATTTTATAATAAGGTAATTGAATACTTACTTTTGTTTTTCCTCTAAAAGTCTGTTTAGTTCCATCTTTGAGACATCCATATAGAAACGGGCCTCAGAACTGGATGACTGCAAGCTTTTCTTGATGTCGGTGATTGAAATTACTTTTCTGAGTTTATTGTATTCTTTTATGAATTGATCATTGGTTCTGATATTTGGCTTACTTGATTTACGTCGGAATCTGCTCGTGGACGTCCGTAAAAACATGTTGCACAAAAAATTTGGTCTCAAAACCTAAACGGTATATTTTGAAACGAAGGTGACGCTTTCACTGACACAGACCTGTCAAAAATATATTTGTCATGTTGGCATGCAGGTGAGCATGGAATGCAACAAAGGGATACATCACCAGTTTTCTAACATTATGGGGTGTATTTGGCATATTATTCCAGGTGGTACAAGGTCGCCATATGCGATATATTTCAGCAGATATATTTTCCTGGGGCATGTGCACTACATGGATTCAAAAAAATACAAAATATTATCTTTTAAAACATAATTATTTTAAATTGGAGTTATTTATGGAACGGTTTCACTAAATCCAGTCAGTAGAAATAGTTTACAGAATGGGGCATTTTTATTGTTATTAAGAGGGGACTCTACCTAGAACGAAAGGCCTTTGCGTGGTTCAAGATAATAGAACGATTTCCTTTGAAAATTATAGAGAAAGGTTGCTTCTGTAATTTGCGAAGCTAATTTTTAATTTTTGTTACAAAATTTTGGATATTGTCGCAAGGGCGTTTGTATCAGCGATAAAAATATGTTCATGTACGGTGTCACAATATTTTGTTTGAAGAGCTTGATTTTGAACGTATTGAAAATATTAATTATGCAAATTGTAGAAAAAGGACGGCACTATGTGCCTGTGAAGCTCTTTTCTGAATATTTTGGCTACTTTGGTTCCCAAAACGTTTAAAGGACATCCGAAGTGAGTCCAAAAATGTCTAATGTAATTCTATATCTATGATTTTGTATATAAAAAATGCAAAAAGTGCTCCGCAGTAACATAGAACAAACCTTTCTCCATCATTTGCATATAAATTTGTACCCTTATCTTGAAAAATGAGCGTTACAAACGAAATATTGGAAACCCATGGGTAACGCTTTTCAAGGTAGAGTCCCCCCCCCCTCTTGATTGAAGTCTGCATAATATTAGTTGGAAACGCTCATTTTTGTAACAGATGTGTGAAAGGGAATTAATTTGGGGTAAAATCACAAATGGAAATACGTAGGTCCTGCGCTAAACACTATATAAAATTATACTTCATCTATATTTTTATAGAAAATGAAGAATCAATTAACCATCCGAAAAAGCTTGGAAACATGAGCAAATGGCATTTCTATACACATTAGACGTTGATAAAATGTGTTTTTTGCAGCAAGTAAGTAAAATATTTCAGGGATCGTAACTATAGTACGATGCTCCATAGCTCGACCGTTTAACTTGGCGCGAATAATCTAAAAGAAGTTGACTAAACTGGTAGAGGTTTGCTGATATTTAGCAGAACTCGAATGAAATTCTTTGGCGAATTTGTAGCATCCTGTATTCAAAATCTAGTTGCTTCGGGTTAAAATCACAATTGAACTAATAGGAAACTCGTACCGTTTAGCACTGATCTTGAAGTTTTCAAATCATTTATTTGAACACAAAAGAGAGGATGTCGTAACCGCAGCGTGCAACACTTATAAATGAGCAAATCTAAGGAAATTCGTCAAAACCGTCATTCCGACAACACCGCGACAACCTATGAGGTTGCAAACGACAGCTGTCATAATTGCTTTTGTTTCATCTGCGGTAAAGAGATAATTTATTTGCATATATATAATCAGTTAGTGCCAATTTGAAGATTCTAACGCAGTTAGCGAAACTCATGTCGGGTATTTTTCAAAAGTGTTTATGGCTATACGTGTGTGCTAAATGTATTATACCTATAGCGATATGGAATACACTAATACGGACATAGACTTGCAAATACCACCAACTTCGGCTGTCGTTAATAACGTGGAGAATGTAATATATTATAATAATGTAACGTCTGACTCAAAAGCAATAAATAGTTCTGGGGGTTTTTTGAAACGAGATTTTGATTTTAATTGTTTGTTATTGTTGTTGTAGTTGTTGTCAAAGATATTTACAAACTGAGACGAATTATATTGCATTTTGGTTAACACAGCTGGTGGAAACGATGACGGTGAATGTAGAGGCACAACCCAAGCGTCTTCGAACAAACAGTGTGGGGGATATATGTAACATATGCTTCTTTGTTCAAATAATCGATGCAATACAGAAAAAAAATAAACGAATGACTGGCAATTTTGATGCACTTACCGGAAGTATTTTCCGAATTTTCAAAATGTGTTCGAGAAATGGAATGTTTCCGAAACTTGCTTGGCTTACTTAAAATTCCAATATGCTCCTGGCATCTCTAACAATCTGAGCTAATTATAGGATGTGAAATGAATTCGATTGCTTGAATAATGGGCTTTCTAACAGCAGTTAACGCAAATATTCTGTCATCTATTTGGTTGCTGTACTATTACTAACCCTCACATGAACTTATCCTCCAAACTGTTCATATCATTATTCGGCATTTTTGGTTGAATTGCGACAATTTGCTCCGTAATAGATTTTATTCTTCAAGCTTAGCCGTTCTTATTATAAACACACCCAGTTTTTGAATAATCCAGAGCCAGTCTAATAATGCTTTAACTGCGAAACTAAAAAACAAAAGGTTGATACAGTGAAGTTCATTTATTGAAACAACTAGATTTCATTGAATTTTTGCTGCCAGCTGATCTATCAAAATTATATAACACAAGAAGTATAGACTTTGCAATAGGAAGTCTGATAGGGATGTTGACTTTCTTATCAAATTAATCATTTACCTTCACTATGATTTCAAGGCTATCTATAGACGAATCTATAACCATAATAAGCTTTTGTCTTTTATAAACAATAAAGATAGGAAAAAGTGATCTATGTTCTGCGTTAAGTATGAAAACATTCGAAAGAATTGCGCTACTCACAATGTACCGTTTGTAGATAATTGAAAATCCTACAAAACGATTTTTACAGACTGCAATCGAACAATTTGCACCAAGAAAAGTCAAATAGATGCTCTATTTTGATTAAATTCAGACTTTTTCTAAGATATTTACAATAAACTATACGTCGCAAAGAACCAAGGCATAATTTTGTCAATTACCAAACATTTAAATTTTCTAAATAACCATTTTTTAAAGTGTGCATATCTCATATCTATGGGTAGATTTTCGATTCGAGACGACATAAGAACGTTTTGTTTTCAATTCTCTACAAACAGTCTATTGGGAATGACGAAATTTATTCAATATGTTCCATGCTGTAAGCAAAAATAGAAAAATGATATTCACTACTTTTATTGTATATAAAAAAGCGAAAACTCAATTTTGGCTTCTTTTTATTTCCAAGTATACGATGTTCTGTATTTATTGTGAACATTTTTAATGTATAAAATATGATATATTTAACGTATGTTCATGCTATATTTTTTGACATGTACCACACTATGGCAATAGGAAGTCACAGTGTACCAAATATATGAATGACTAGATGAATGCATTAGTAGAACCGAGTAAATCTACTCCACTCATTTTTTCCAGCTTAGCTTTGTATTATACAGGACGGATTGCAAAAGAGTGTAGTCATCCCCTCTGCATCAAGGAAAGAAGTTGCCTTGCAATTTACCCTAATGACATATAACGCGCACGAGTAGCTTTATGCGACTTCCAGATTTTCCGTGCGCTCGAGTTTAATTTCGCCTCCCGATCTAATTTGAATTTTGTTTGTACATAAATCCGAATTAAAATCGAATTTAAATTACTCGAGCATTGACCGTTTCTTGGCGAATGACAAAAAATCTAATTTTCTTAATGTTCGTTTTAATTTCTTCGAAGCCCGGCGCTGAGAGGCGGGATGGGGAGGGACGCCTTTTATGCACACAGAAAAACACTTTAAATTGGTTTTTAAGTTCATTTCAGTTCGGGAATACTGCATTTGGGTTAATAGAAAATTGGCACGTAAAAGGACTTCACGGATCGTCGGGCGAAAGCACTGAACCTTCTTTCGGCTGGAAAGTAGATTTTTTGGATAGCTTTGAGACATCTTGATAATTGTAGTATCAATTATTAAATTTACTTTGAAGTTTCAGAAACCCTATTTATCAGTTGCATTCTGTTCAATAACATCATTATCATATTATTTCTCAAGAAACAACTATAGTTTATGGTTATATACTGATAAATAAATTTGCCACTTCAAATTAACCATGACATTAATTAAAAGCTTACCAGCTTTATCATTCATCATTATTTGTAGATCGTTTATCAAAGAAACTGCGAACAATATTCGATATCTAACAGAGACATCTGTCTATACATATCTTAATTGCTAAAATATTTAGTTTAACTGGCCTGAGATTCATAGTTAGTAAAGCTATTTAGTTTGTCGCATGTGGTATTAATTAGGCAACAGTGAAGAATATAAGATGAACCCCGAGACAACCACTGAATAAGTTACAGAACTTATATTAATAGTATATGCTTATACCAAAAGGTATTTGTCTGGCAGTCTTCATCTCTTTTACCCGAAAATCGCGCATCTATAACGTGTCTCAAAATCGATTCAATTGCAATCGATTTGCTTTCGTTCATACCATATATTCTGTTGTCAGCGGCTAGCCTTTCACCAAATGCAAATTTCAGTTGCTTCTGATCGTCTATCCATCTATATTACATTCGCGTATATGATTATCCTCCTATTCAAATGAATATCAATCGTATCAAATAATCCGCGTACAATGCAGTAGTCGATCAGCACTGGTGTCTCTTTGATCTGATTCTTAACATTTGGTATTAGTTTCCGAGTCTATGTTTAATGGAAGGTTGTTTTTTATTGTATCTGATATTTAAGTAATGAACAACTCCTGTGCTTTCTCTGTCCTAGCTTATTTTTCTTCTTTGAGAAGTTTTCATCTCTCTTCCACTGACAACTCGATTGGTAGAACTCCAGCAATCATCAATAAAGTTTAAGTTGATACTGTTCTATAGACTAAAATGACAAACAGCATCGCCCTGCAGTTACTGCTTAGCATCACCTGCCGGTTTGTTTTCCTCAATTTTGTCTTGTAAATAGGAACTCCAAGTAACTAAATTTTCTAACATTTCGGGACCCGAGCCCTTTGCTCCCCCTCTGGGTACGTGCCTGCTGTCAATAGGTTCAACTTCTGTCTCCAAGAAAGATAATCACTGACTTCGTTTTCGACAGAGCAGTCATCAAACAGTGTATATGATGACTTTGGTAACAACATTCCTTCATTGAACACATTCCACAATAATTGCCCTAAAATCGATCCTTGTCGAGTCTCATTGATATTTTCATCTCGATTTTCTAGACTGCTTTGATCCGCGACCTTCGTTCAAACAGCTATTTATCATATTGGTTAGATAGGTTGGACATTTCAGTTCTTGAAACGACCCTGCAATTCTGAGCCACTGTACGGTATTGAAGGTATTTTGGGGACATTTGATGAGTATAAGTTAAGAATACATAGTATTAATAAAATCATTCACCAAATACCCTGTGTTAGTATCAACTGGAAAACCTTTGCTATCAGGCTTCTGTTCTGTGAAATATTTCCTATGCGCACTGTATGAAAATGCTTTTAGCTGAGACTGTACTCAGAATTAAATAGAAAAGTAACACAACTCCCACGGAAATTTTAAGAAACTTTCAAATTTCGTTATCGGAAAATTAAAGTTCCTGTAATACGAGAAGCTTCACGAAGTTTTCCAGTGACGAAATGGAGTCTCTGGGAGCTCAGAAAATGTCGCCTGTGAAAAAGATTTTATTTATTTGCAGCAAAGAAGATCAGGAGCGTGTACAAGGACGAGTGTAGAGTAGTTACCCTCAATATTGAGCTACTTAATTTGGATTATGAATAGTCGATTTGGCATGTTCTGCGTTGATAAATCAAAATATTACTTCCAGATAATAGATTCTATTCATATACAAAATATGTGAATAGTTAAGGAAATGATTTTAACGGTTGCTCCCGGTATAACTGACCAAGACGAAACAAGACTTTTTTGTTGGTGATAAAGTTTCACCTAATTAAACGTGACTATTTTCCGTAACGTTCAAAGTTTCAATGTCATAAAAAATTAGGAAGATTATATCCCTAAAATAAATCATAGGTTGAACGGAACACTGGAGGAAGAAACCTTTTCTGTATTACGATATAGTTCATTTATTATTGATTGGTTGATTATGATCCATTAAGGTTGGATAATAACATTCTATCAATAAGTACTGACAGTGCTGAGTGGTGACGTCAATGATATTGAAACCTTGGATTTTTAAGAGCGTCAGTCCAAGGGGTCGATGCTATCGATCTAATGCGTACAGCCAACGCCACTCTGCGTTTGCATCATATCACTACCAGCTTTAAATAATATACAATTATTTTCTCTATAAAGGCGAATTCCGAGCTTCACAAACAAAAGTTCAGGCTAACGCCATAACATACATGTCATAGAATAATTTTATTATCTAGACAAAACTCTGCACAAAAAGTCTGATTTTCAAGATATTTAGTTGGTAACGCCTCGTATACTCACAAAATATATAAGGTAAATATTGAAAATTCTGAAAACAATCTTGTGGTTATTTTTCTGGTCCATCTTATATTTCTACTTGCCGGTAATTAAAACCACATTCAATGATGAATGAACTTCACTAACGTTTCGGCTGCCTCGAAGTTCTTTGCAGTACTTATTAGCATTCAGAATTTTCCAAATTACAATTTGAAATCCTTTATTCGTCATCTATTCTATCAATCTAGTCATTGTTCTCTATACCTACAGATGAACCGAGTACTTCTCCAGACTTTGTACTTGGATTCCAAATGAGGAATTTGGTATTGTAGCGATGGTATTACACTACTATTTTCTTATTATTTGTTTTATGTAAGCAAAAGCATGATTATGGTTTCCCCAAAAATTTAGAGATGTACGTCTATAATCTGAGTTAACCTCAAGTTCGAGAAATACCAAAAAATGAGATTTGAAACAATCACTAATTTAATAGACGAAAATGTTTTATCACGCAATAATATTTTAGACTGAGAGAATGAGATTGGGAATTCGGACTTGTCTTTTTTTTGTCTGATGAAGACGTCTTTTAACCTGAAACTAACTGAAGAAGCCACATCCTTCAAAATATTGTGGAACATGAAATTCTCAGGACATTGGAAGTCCGTAGCGGTGTTGTTGAAACATCTTTAAATACGTTGTCTAATAATTTCAAAGAAGAGTTTGAGGCATTCTGGTGTTTTTTCCTAAATTTGCTATTTACTTTCATGCCAATGCCAAAAATTCGAAACACAAATAGACTCGCCGAGAGATAGACACAATAACAGACAGAACAAGTTTCTTAATATTTGAGAACACCTACAAATTTAAGTTTGCCGAAATAACGGAAACTTGAGAGATATTACAAAACGATATTCTCCAAATGATCTACAAATTTTGTGACTACAATCTAACACACAAAAACTTGAGAAACATACAGAAAGGAAGCTTTTTTCTGGTTACTTCTGGATCTAAATTTAAAAATAAATGTTTGGATATTTTTTGGTTATTTACTAGTGAAGTCCCTACAAAATTACACAAATCAGTATTGGAATATTCAGTTAACCGACCAAGAACAGCTTTATAGAACGCTTTGACTTAAATGTGGATATTTACCTATTATCCTACTATTATACTACTCCTGTAATAGAGACTGTATTTTTTTAAAGTGAATAATACATGGGTACTAAGTTTATTGACGCTATACTCCCACAAAACAGTATATGAGATAGCGAAGCTACAATCTGAAGAAAGATTCCCTTACATGGAAATACAATGTATTGGTCGATGGCTTATAGGTAATTATCGTCCCTCTCTCGTACATACAACCGAACGCTTCGTCGCAATGGCTGGCGCCAAGTTTATTGACCCATATTCAAACGTTCCCGCCATAAGGAACAGATGATTCCGAGCAGCACCGCCAACATAAAAGACATTCACCTTTTTGTTTTGTTTATTCAAGTGCCAAAGTGAGAAGTATTTCAGTAGATAAACAGCTAAAAGTTTATTGAAAAGTGCTTGAGATTGAATAACACCCCGGATAAATCGTGCCAACCTTGGAATCAATCGCCGTCGTCTCGCTTTTGTTAGTGATCAGTTTGACTTAACCTCACTTTCTACCTGCATCCTTGAACTAGACTTTAAAAGGAAGAAATTTTAACTGTGTGGGTTTTTCAGTCTTTGACAATGAAAACCACGGTGTGTTTCCGCGAAACAAATGAACAGTGTGATGTATATAATTGTAGTAGCAGCCTGAGCACTGGAAGCTTGGGCTCAAGTTTGTCTTTGAGACCCAGGGGTTCCCTTGCTAGGGCCCTATACCATAAGCAAAAGCACGATGAATATCTGAGCTCGTTCGATAAAAATGAGGTAAGTCTTCTGTATTTTTATTCGTTTACACAGTACTTGTACTAGACAAGCTTGTAAATCAATTTGAGAGGTGTCATATGTAATTTTTCCCTTTCACCTGATCTTTCAGCACTATTCACGTTGTTGGAGTTGTTATATATAATATATTACCCTAAAGTATATCACTTATGTTAGCTTGAAGTGTGTCAGGTTCTGTGTGTATATGTAATAATTTGTAAACAAGAAGACTGCATTTATAAGGATTACCTACGTCCGTTACGAGGGGCGTTTGGTATTAGTCAAATCTGGTATTGATATAGTGATGGTGATTTTTTTAATCCCAATATTTCAGAGGGTCACTTTAGTTTTACCAAAGATATGATAATCAAATATCATTATATGAAAATATCTCATTGAGCTATTCTTAAACTTTATAGGTACTACTTTATATAAGACACTATTACCTAGGAAGCAGTGTTTTAGACACATGTAGACATATTGATCTGTGCCAATTTATAATATTTAATATATTTCTGGCAACTTTCCAGAACCTTAAATAAATCCCTAGCTGCAATTTATGGAAAAACCTGTGAAATTTGAAATTTTTGATGATTTTTCTTGGAAAATAGAACTGTGGAAAAATATCAAACATAACTATGAATACATTTCTATAATCCTACAAGTATGTGTTGAAAGGTTTGCCACAGTTACTAAATTCATTTCCTTTTTTTAAGTTACTATAGTGCTACCCCTAGGGAACACCCATAATATGTGGCGGAACTCTGCTGTAATAGAATTCCTTGTTTGCTCAATAAAATATTAATTTATAATTTTTATGGAGGTCCATGCCCTGATTTTGCAGCATGGACACACTACGATAATGGCTAGTCATGCGACTTGTTAACTAGTTAAGTCTAATCATGACTTTTTCTATTTCATTTTATTATTTCTATCCACTTGGTATATGTAGTTTTTTTGGCAACTGCATTTGCATAGGGGAATTCTGCAGAAAATCACTATTGCCCTAAAAATGTTAAGATATTTCATTCCATATTTTCGGGATTTTTATTGAATACACTTACAAAAGCTCGCAAAATAATTTATATAGAACGTACTTTTTAAAGGAGGAAGGAAGAATAAGTTCAGCTCATTTAATATGAAGAAATAGTTATTAATATTTTTACTGGGGTTGGGAGGTGGGGTTATAACAGTTGCCGAGCATAGTTCAGCTCCCGGTTTAATGTGACTAGCAGCAAAGCGACTTCATGCACTTTTTTTAATTTCAAACCTGTATTTATCTTTTTCGGGATCTTTCCTATCTATTCATAAAGGTACAGAAAAATCTGGTCACATTTGATGGTTATTTGGATGAATTTTGTCATATTGCATATGCATAGTAAAGCAATGCTCATTAACAGCACCTGCAATTGAGAAACTAATTAGATCCACAAAATGTTCAGTTGGAGGACAGAAAGCCTATAACGTTCCAGAAGCGCTACGACAAAATGAACGTCTATTCACATTGGCCTTAAAGGCCGTAAACTGTAACTCTCGGGGAACAAGCTCTTCAACAGCCATTCCTCAAAGCTGCTTGCAGTGTCACTACTGCGTTTTTATTACCTTGCAACTTAACTAGGAAAAAACAACACCAATTAAAAATTACCATCTAGGGAGTGGAAAAATCAAAGCTACAATATTCCCCAAAACCTTACAACACATCATACAGATAAAAGTAATGTTAAGTACACAAATATTTTCTCTGTATGATGGAAAAGTTTCACCAAGTACGAGCTTCTACGATCTACATGCTTACAAAACATGTTTTTAAGCATTGAAAATTATTATCTTGATTATTTTACGCAACGGCTGACTTTAGAAATTCATAACCTTGTTCTCTATGATTTGATTTCATCTACAATAATAGAATTTTGAATTTTGTCATATTTTTCATGGTTTCCAACCAATGCGCGTCGGTCGATATTAATACATAACCACGGAGTCTCCCCACAAAAACCTGTAGGACATAAAAAACGCAAGTATCCGTCCACGGCCGTGGTCGCGCCGGCCTTATGGCACTTATTCCCCTCGTTAGGAACAATATAATTGCATAAATAATCCACCGCGCACCAGCCTGTGCAAACCCAATTATCCACAATTTTCCTTACGTGTAGGTCATCAAAGCCTCTCCTCCAATAATCATTAACAATTACTCAATAATAAATCAGTATTTGCCCTGTGAATATTTCATACGCCAGGTAGTCCAGTCACTACGGCATATCGGTTTGCAATTCCTTGCTTCATAACACTGGCATTATCTTGAACATTTGCGTTGTACAACGTTTCGATCGAAATCGTGGTTTCTTTTTTATAATACATAGACAGTCTTGCTGAGCTTGAGGATTTCTGATAATAGTATTTTTAAGCTCTTACTACACACAAAAGATAATACATTTCAAGAGGTTTAAAAATCTACGGTTATAAACTTGAACCATGCTTGTCTTCCGAATTCCTCAGTAGACCAGCCCAGGTTGGGTAATCTGTATTGGAGGAAGGCTCTTCTGCCATGATTACAGCACGTAGACCCCATTGGGCCTCTTGTACGTCCTCCCCGGGATTTGCTCACAGCTGAGTGTTCAGCCACTCTAAGTTGCGAAAGAAGGAGGTGACACGACCTAGCGGATCACCCCTTGCCATAGAGGGCCAATGCTTCTCCAGAATATATTCTCATATTGATAGATAGGCAATCACACAGCAGATGCTTAACCGTTTCATCTTCTTGTTCACAGCCCCTGCAGAGGGGTGTTTCACTCAACCTGAAGATGAGTTTGCTTAAAAAGCGCAGTTGTTGTCTACACATGGACAGATAGCAGTTCGTCAGTTCCTCGATGGGGTATCCGAAATATTCTCTAGCAAATACGCAACCAGAGATGTCATTCCACATTTTCTTAGAAACTCAGTGTTTTCTTGTGGTAGGGTGTTCATAGCACAGACGGTCAGAATACAATGTGGCTCAGGATCAAGGATTTTGGTCTCCTGAGCCCTCTTTGCTAGTCGGTCAGCTGTAATATTGCCTTTGGAGTATGTGTGTCCTTTTGTCCAAACAATTGTTATGTTATTGTGCCTTGGTGGCAGTCCAGTGCTGATCTCGTTGGTAGTTTATGGCACTTAAAAGTCAGTAATGCCTATCTGCTCTCTGTGCAGATTATAATATCTTTGCCTATAATATTCCTATGGGTGATTTAATTGGCTGCTATGGTCATGGCAGCCAGTTCTAGTTGTGTTACTCTGGCATGTTTATCTATATGCCATTTTCCATTCATGTGGAGGTTTCTGGAGTTTATATCACAGCCTGGTTCATTATTTTTCTTAGATAGTCGGTGTTGATGTTTATAACAGCTTCAACTATCTGAGCTTGCCAAGCCCATTTCATTTAGGTAAATTTCTAGTGGTGGCAAGTTCACCATCGCATCCATTGCTCTTGTTGGTGTAGTTTGAACGGCACATGTAATGCTCAGGCACGCGACATGCTGTAATTGACTTAACTGAATGTTTGTAGTGACCTGTTGGCACTTATTCGCCCAATCTACAGCTCCATATACCATATTGGTCTGCTGAT
The DNA here is from genome assembly GCA_949316355.1 of Bruchidius siliquastri. Lineage (NCBI taxonomy): Eukaryota > Metazoa > Arthropoda > Insecta > Coleoptera > Chrysomelidae > Bruchidius > Bruchidius siliquastri. The sequence continues at coordinate 14,063,275 of OX438531.1, read as the reverse complement.
ATGATATTTGCGCTTTTTTAATCCTCCGCTCTATATCAGGATTCTAATTGCGTTTTGCATCTAAGGTAAATCCAACATATTTAACCTTAGAAGCAATACTTAATCTTACATTTAGGAGCGTTGATGCCCTCAGATGCACCAACTTCCTTTTTTTCGTAAAGAGAACAAGCTCTGGGTATGCTTAAAGGAAAAATCTAAGCAATATTCTTCAAACCTTAAGATTGGCCATAAGATTTCTTATGCTTTTCCTTGTATCACAGATGCTTTGCCTTACAATTATTTCACCAACAGTATTTTAGTTATCTGGATCAACTGAAGAATGCTGTTCCGCTTTTGGTCACTACTCTGGAACCTACATACTTTTAGAAGTAAATACTATGATTTGTAGTAATTTATTGTTTTCATTTCAGTTATAAACTTAATGCTCCAAAAATTTTTTGACATACAGTCTGAAACATTTGTTCTATGTTATTTAAACAAATTTTATTCATCACAGCCATGGTATTATACTGCGTAATTAAGCTCTTTATGGGGTTTCGAAGGTAGTTCACTGCGACGACTGGTCTACGACATCGATGAGTTGCTATCTGGACCCGTCGTGTCGCTGCAACAACGCGATGGTAAGGAAAATTGGAGAGCCCATGTATTATCCATATATCATTGGTGCGGAATTATTGATAACGGGAAAGAAAGATGGGTTTTCTCTGCGTATACTGATCGTCATGTGCGATCGCCAATTACGGGGAAATATTAGTTTTTATATTTCTCTGGGGTGCTAAGTTGAGTTACTGCTGTCATGGTTATTCTGCTGAGTCATCTACGTGATTGGTTTTGTAGGGCTGGATACCACCTTGTCATGAACACTAGGTGTTTGGATGTGATCTATGTAAATGGGAATATTCTTGTAGGATTTATAGTTCCGGGTCAATTTACTAGATACTATGAGTTGTTATCTGTTGAACTTTTGTATTGCGTTTGCTTGGTTTTTAGATGCAAAATCACTTTATGCAAGGTGGAGGTTCGTGTCATACTGGCAGGGTAATAAAACATTCCTGCAGGAATAAAATATTTCTCTGCTACATTTGCGAGAATATTTAACTGACATAAATAACATTAGGAATTCGAGGGAATTCCATAAAAATGACGGAGGTGGCAATGATTACAGAAAAAAACGCAATTTATATGAATAAAAATGGAAAATGGTATTGTTTTATGTTTAAACGAACAAATAAGTTTCTGGTTTCAGATCTATGTGTATTGCTATGGATTATCTTACAATAGGGGAATCAGTACATTCATGTTTCGAACCAACCATTTGGACATTCCAATGTTTTTAGCATATTCTAAAATTCCGGATAAGTTTTGAAACTTGGTTATTTGTCTTAGAGCAGAAAGACATCGAAACATCAGGCTAAGGCGTATTAGATTATTCTTCTCAATATCCATTAAGTTTCATCACGACCTTTCCTGTGAGTGAATGTTTTGAAAATTACTGAGGGAAATTAGGATGAATAGTGAGAACTACGTCTTGTTTGCAATATTTAAACGAAACACTTGACTGTCTTTTCGGTTGACGTATGGTGATACGAGGATTTAAAGTATACTGTCTTGCATAAAATCTCTCTCACAGACCATGCAGCTTCTTGTTAGCTCAGTTGTTACCCCTTTGTGTCCCCAATAACCAGTTTTTTCTAAGCAACAACGCCCCGTCAAATAAAAATCGATACTCTCTGCGCTGCTATAATTTTCATCACATTCCGAGATTCAATACTTTTAAGGCATTTTCATGAAATTGGAGTAGTAGTTTAATACCCCCGAATCTCTATGGTGAAACACTGATTATAGGATGTATTATTATATCCTTTATCTCTTTTAATAGTTTTCGGAATCTATTGAATCCAATCTCAAACCACAATACATACAGAAACATCATATTTCGCGTTCGTACTTTTCTTGCTAGATTTTGAATGTCAAATCACAGTGAAAGCATTGAATCGGACTCACATATATCACATATATATTATTTCATTTAAATGGCTTATTAATATGGACATAATTTTCTTCACTCGCTCATATATGAATTTATTTTACTATTCTTGAAGAGATCTGTGAATAGAATGGAAATTATCGTATAACTAATAAATTTCTCCTCCTGATATTAAGCTTTATAGATCTAGAGGGTATTTGTCAAGCCAATGGATTCGGTACTTCCCACGCTGTGGTTCTGCTTTCTGCTACGTCTATTGAAATCTGAGAATCTTGAACTTTTATGAATATGGCGCAAAAATTCCTGTCCGCACTAGGTTTCCGGGGTAATACAAATAATTCCCTAACATCAAGAATAAATAATTGATTTTACAAGGTGTTATTTAATGAGAGGCCGTAACTACTAGGGCGCACTTCATAGCAAATTCAAGTGAAAGACTTCAAATGAACATGTGTCCAAAATACAGGGTGTCAAAGCTTTATTTAATGATTTATTTATTGATATCTGAAAGATCCATGTGCCGATTTTTTTTTTAATTTGGCAATGTTGTTCAATGCAATAAGACGTTAAGTTAGCAATAACTAGGAGATAATTATGAATTCTAGTGCCATCTTAGGGGCATAATAATATTGAGCAAAAAATATAAGCTACTGACATTTAAAAAAATTAATGTCGGATTAAGCAGCTAAAACGCAACTTTTTTCTCATCTATTCGTTTTTACCTCGTCTTCAGGGAAAAATATAAAAACCACTACATCTAAAGATGATGTTGTTGATCATAAAGTGGTTTTTATTTTCTCCTCCGATACGGAAAGATATCGAGAGATACAAAAGTTGTAGTTTTCTAAAACTTCGACACCCTGTATATTGCAAACTAGACTTTTTAGCACATATGTTTACATGAACTGTTCTACTTGACTTTGGTTCAAGAATGTGCACTTGGCCTATCATTAATTTACACTCATTGTCAGTATAAGAGAACAGCTGATATCCAGTAAATTTAATCAATGGCTTAAAAACCATGAAAATTTTCTGATCCTATATTTTCTAACAGAATTCGTTATCTCATCGTCTAAATCTTCAAGGGGTTCCGACATTGAAACGCATCGATAAAGGGATGCTAATCCTTTAGTCCGTCAAACGGAGCACGAACTGTTCAAGGGTCCATCTGATCACTATTTTCACCGCTTAATTCCCACTATCTCGTATCTGTCGAATCGTAACAGGATTAGTTTTTTGTGAAGTGGCCATTATCAATGACGCTTGGGGATTCCAGAGAAGTACAAATGAAATGCTATTGCTATATCATCAGAACTACGTATAAATATGAATGCATTATACGATGAAGTGAGGGTGTTAATTTTAGAGAAGTATTCGATGACAATGCGGCTCGTTTCTATCTTTTATACCCTAATTTGTATCAATAATATGTAGTTCGAGCTCTATACAGACGACTCTTAGAGCCGTGTGACACACAATAGGATTACGCCGAAAATTACAGCGAAAATAATTTTACCTATATGATACGTGAAATAAATATAACGAAATTTTTCATGAAAATTTTCGTGGTAAAAATATAGAACATGTTCTAAATTTTGCCTAGAAACTGCGCGAGAATCGGCGCAGATTGATAAAAAATGTATATTCGACCTATGACAGATGTCAGTGGCCATATAACCTCCATTTTGTAATATTGACTGGTCGCTTGGCTTGGGTTTGTTAATTGTTTGCTGCGAGTTTTTTTCCTTTATTTTCTCTCCTGAAATCTATTATTATGTCCTGGACACGAGAACAAGTGATTGTGCTCTTAGAAGAGTACCGAAAATGGCCAAATTTGTATAAAGTAAAGTCAATAAATTATAAAAATCTCGACAAGCGGAGGGAGGACTTTCGTGACCACAGAATTCTTTTTATGCGAGTATTTTCATTTCGTCTCTGTCGGCGTTTACTTATGTACACCACTAGCGCGGCACATACCACGGCAGTACTATCTAATAATAATCTTTGCCTGTCCATTTTATTTTCTCAAAACTTTAAATCCACAAAATAAATACAGTTGCTAACATTGTTCAAAACAATAACAATTGTAGTGGTTATGTTTGACAAAAGACCTTGACGTTATGGCAGTTGTCATTTTCATGGTTGTCACAGCTTAGAACGTTTGAATGTAGCTGTCAATAATGTCAACTGCAGACCGGATTAGTGAGAAGAAAGTGATTCCACCAACTGCGCATGCTTATGATATGAATTTATGGATAAATTTTGGTAGTAATTTATTTGTGTATCATACACGTCTTCTTGCCAATGTTGAAAAGTTTTACGACGAAAAGTTTCATTGAAATTATCACAATAATTTTCGACGTAATCCTATTGTGTGTCACACGGCTCTAAGTGAGTAATAGGAATAATATCATTAATTTCATTTTTACAAAAGTATTGCAACCACACTCATTTTGTTATATACATAGAGTCCAATGTATGAATACGAACAGACACCGTGTTTTCATATTTATTTATTTATTTACGGAAAACTCCATTTTTACAATAATTGGAAAAAAAATACACTAACAGTATAGTGACAGTAACATAACAGAACAAAACAATAGTTATATTAAACTTTAAATATCAACTCCGAGACTTCTGAGGACTAAAGTTAGGTATATAATTATTTGATTATTATAATTATGAATTAAATTTATCTAGATTCCTTCAGATTTAACATGAAAACTTGACTCCTGAACATGTCGAATGATGAACTGAAAGGGTCCAGATTAATATCATTCATAATACGGCACATACGTGTAAGACAGTTGTGCATAGCGTAGTCCGTTGGGTGCAACGGTATAAAGAACAGCATATTATCTTTTGCGAGAGGCAACAAAATATATAGACCTCAAAAGTTCCTCACAATCAATACTACCTCTGATTAATTTAAACAAAAAAATACGAAAACGACTGTGCTCTCCTGGATTCTAATGTTTGAATCTGAAAGTGACACAATACTGGTTTGTAATCTATATAATAAGGATTCTGTGTATTATTGTGAATATTTATATTTGAGCGCCAAGCAACTATACGTAAGAATATTTTCTGTACATTTTCTATGTTGTCAATATGCACCTGCTGATAAGGAGACCATATCACTGATGCATATTCAATTGTAGATCAAACATATGCACCGTAGAGAATTTTAAAAGTATTATGAGCTAAATGTGTACTAGTTCTTGTTATAAAACTAAGTCTCTGCAATGCATTGTTAATAGTCTTACTATAGTGCTGTGTAAAACAAAGCTTTGAATCCAGGAGGACACCTAGGTCCTTAACAGAATTAACATTAGCTAAAATGATATTATTAAGTTTATAGTCATACCTAAGAGTATAAACTTTTCTAGAAAAGGATATGCTGTGACATTTACAACAAATGAAAAACTATTAATTAAATTGTAATATTTCCAACAGACATTGTCGGAAATGTAAAAACATGGGAGTATTTGCTGGTGAGATAGTATGTGCAAATGCCTGCTTAAATATCCATTTCCTCGATATCTTCTAACGATAACCGAAGATATAAAGTTTGCCGGATAACCCCTTCTATTATCGAAACTCAGTTACTTTGCTTTCCACACAAATACACGTCTGTTGTGTGTCATCTTTCTTCTGTTCTCTATAACTCGAGAAGTAGTATTCGGATTTTATTGAAATTTTGTTTCGAGCTTAGTACTATGATAAGGACTAAAAAGTAATCGTGTACGCCATCGTTTTGACCTTATTGAGACCCATCACCACGATTGGTTTTGAATGAACAAATGAAATGTCAATTATTTGTGTTAACCGCAATAAGGATTAGCATTTAGAAGTGCCTTTGAAAATGGGTTACATGTTGTGAGACTCGGTTATCTGACTTTTGGTTCGATAGATGGTGCACACTCTTCCAAACATCTATTTACGATCGCATTACGTATGAATTTTCGATTTTGTCATTACTACAATGTGATTTGATCCGTTAATCCAAAGCCTACATCGTGCTGACGAGTCTCACGGAGGACGCAACGACTACGTCCACGATTGGTTTTGAATGAACGAAGAGTATAGCAACTGCTCATAACTGAGTGCTCGTTCGGAGATTTCTCATTTGGCAAGGCAAAGTATATTAATGAGTCTTAGAAAAATTTACTTTCACCATTCTCTCACCTCACCAGGCAGTGATTACCTCTAAGTCCTTTGTCAGATGCAGTCGTTGCCAGTCTGCTTTTCTCCAATTCACAGACAGATGTCAAACCACTACTCTGAATGCTTGTGCGCGAAATTGTGGATCGGTTTTATTATACTGAAAAGAACACAGAAATATTGTAGTATATGAAATCGATCTATTTGCAAGACCCAAGTTGATTTTGTGTGAAGAAGAGGGAATCTCATCCACCAACCGATATTTTAAGTCCCCTGTGCAAAGATTCTCTGGGAGGGCGTTGGACGGAAAAGTTTCAACGAAAGTCGCATGCAACGTCTGGTCGAACACGTTGGTAATGTCAAAAGTAACCACGTGAACCTCTATGAATCGATAGATGGACTTGGTCGTTAAATACGATATCACTGATGTTTGGAAGTCTGCAAAACATGGTACCACGACCCATATCCTGCTGATTACTTATATCAGAACCAAGATGCCTTGTTGGCACCGCTGGCAACAATACCCGAGTAATGTAACACCTGAAAGAGGCGAGCAAGAATTAGAGTAAGCTCTGAGGCACACCTCATCACGATGGCAAGAATTATGTGGCGACCTGAGGACTTGTTGGTGTCCAGCGATAATAATTTTTTTGGAACGTTTTGGATTCAGAAAGTTATTCCATAGTGTTGTGGACCCTTGGTATCGATATTACCTAGGCATTCGGGGACAAGTCCATTTTAGAATTGTGTGTGACCAGACCAGACCAGACCAGATTACTTTGCATTTTGAAATAGATCCTTATATATAACGGCTCCAGTATAAAACCTTTGATTTATTCCCTCAAGCAAATTTGAAGTAAAAGAGTTTCCATTGTCTCCAGAGCAGCAGGATTTGATACGTAGCACGCCATTCCCAATTTCCAAGGGATCTGCAAGGAAAACCGAAAATCCACTTTTCCTCGCTTCATCAGCCCTCCTGCCACTTTCACATAAATTACAGCCCCATACCTTTAATCCCCCTTACCGCACAATCCACAGCATATCCTTTTCTCTTTTTGCTGTAAAAAGTGCTGGGGCTTAAATATCCCTATAGTCTGTTATTCGATCGAATTGCAGTTATGTCACCCGATTATGTATTGCAGGAATATTCAGTTTTTCTGTCGAAACAAACTGCTCAAATTTTCGATTGATTCTTGATTTGGCATCACAATTACAACAGCTGAACGATTGAGGATGTCGCAAATATTTTAGATTTCAGATAATGTATTTTTTTGATATTTTATGATATTATTCAAACCACCACTAAACTCAGACAAAGACATTGTTCAAGTAGTATTGGTTGTGATCCGAGCATTTTCAGACCTAGCCAATTAGGGTGGGGAATGAAGATTAATAAATGTAGTAAAATTATTTTAAATTTTGTGTTTTCCTGGTTTATGATAATTTTCTGACGTAGCTGATCAGAGATTAGGGAAGTGTCTCAAACATTTATAGGTGACAATTCATTTTTCACGTTTCTCAACTTCCTAATAAGTCTTAAGGGAATTGGATAGTTAAAAAATTCTAAAATATCACGATTTATTTTTCCACGTACCCAAATTTCATCATTATATCTACGTTATAACCAAAAATCAATTCAATATTTCCCAATAACGTTTTAGTATATTTCGATCATTTCAAGACCTGATACAAGATTTTTTGAAGATAGAAGCCTACTTTAGCATTCCTATGAAGATTCAGTTCATCTTAATGAATAATAAAATACTCTTTGGAGCAAGAAACTCATATCACCTAATTTGACATTTTTCTAAATACTTACTGTATAATTATACATGAACGATTGCGTTATGACGTTTAAAAATCTGGTCAGCAACTAAAATATATTTAACCGTCTTCCTACCCAACCATTAACATAAAAATATGTAAACAACGTATATACGTTTTCATTCAATCATCATTATTGTTAGGAATAATTTACTTGTACTGTGAAATGTATTTTCATAAAACAGGTTATAACTCCATCATTCATAAAGTTTTTAAACATTTTTGCTAACATTAGTATAGTTTGAGGATTTGATTATCAATCAGTGAAATACATATTTTACGGTCACGATAAAGAATTGACGGTAACAAAATATTCATTGACTACGTACGAGAGTTGGCGTGTTTACAACAATAAAAATGTTACGTAGATTTCAGTTCTCTTTCGGTATCGCGGTGGAAATGTTCAAAAAACGGTGTAAGTTGAAAATACAAGTAAGTATAGCATCAACGAACTGCTTAAATTATTTGATTAGGTGTGACTTCAATGCAGTTAGGTTGGGCCTTGCTAAACTGCTTGTTTTTGTACCAGTTATCAGATCTCAGTATAACTGCCATTCTAACGATAAGCAACCTGTTCAGGCAATGACGACATACAATAAACATTTTATTTTTATATTGAATCAATTGTTTAAACGATAAACTAGGTTCCACAAATAAAAATACTGTTGATATGTCACTAGTTCCGCTTTTACCCTGATTTTGAGAGTAACGTGTAGGAAATTAAAACCATCACCGTCCTTGAAATATTACATATATTCCTTAGTATATTTTCTGAAGTGTTATATTGAAATTTAATTACTCGTAGTTAGTAATTTATCCATGAACATTGAATTGAACATTCAGTTTGCTACACCGTAATAAGGATTTCTGAAATATTTTTAATCCCTAATGTCAATGAAATTCAAATCATTTGTTATGAAGTAAAATGTTATAATCTCCCAGTATTGTTGTTCTGAATGACCTATGTAGTCAGCATTACATAGAGCACACAAAATCCTGTAAATATCCTCCTCACAAACATTTGATTTTTCTTTTGCATTAATTGAAGATGACCGTAGAGTTGGTGATAATCTATGAGTTAGCTTTATCTGTATGACTACCATGTTATTTTAGTATGGCATATTTGATTGAAAATAGACCCAAAATGGGTAATAGCTTTGGACCGATTTATTTTTTCAGATGTATTTTGTGAATATATGTACTAAATTGCTTTAGATTTTTACGCACAAGCGACCGCTGTATTGACGTGATCGCGAAAATGTTTGAATCCAAGTTGTTTTTGGATGTTTTCTCATATATACGTCACGAAAATCCATATCACTCATTTCCGTAGCTGGCTGTGGACCTGTGTCGCCGTATTTGTCAAGCATAATCTCGATAACCTCTGCACCGATTTGGATGCAATTTAGGGAGGGGGATATGCGTACGTAGAACTTATGCGTTTTAAATAGGCGCATTGATAAGAGAGGCGCATCTGTAGCTACTGAGCTGAATAATAATAATATCAAAAATGACAACACTGTACCTAAATGAAAATATAGTTTCTCCCACCGCTCATCAAGTATCATACAGGACGAACTATAAAATCGTTAATCCTGGAATTTGCTCAGTGTCAATATTGATCGGAAAATCTGGCATGGTTTCCCTTTTCGCAGACACACATTATTGAGAGTAACGCTGAAAGGGAAGGTAAGTAACTGTAGGTTAGTGCACCACTGGGAATTGAGTATAAAACACGACCTGTGACAAATGTGGCCGGTCCGGACAAACTTTCGCGTGTCCAAGGGTGGATGATAACGCACGTTCCTGTTTTTATCACGGTCTTTCTTGAATGCTAATATGAGAAAAATGGCGATGAGCGATTGACTGTACCTTTAGTAAAACGGTTTGTAAGGTATAATATGTGTGATTTGTTGTCATTTTTTGATAGTATTAAAAATGAGAACAATTTATTGTAAAAATATTTTGGAGATTCGATGTACCCCTTGCAATATTATTTTTTCTGTTATGTCAATCACCTCGACACTTTTCGTTATTTTCGTTATCAAATTATCATACTATATAGCAGATAGATGGTTTTTAAAAAGTACTTAAAGCCATTCGGAGGATATTCTTTACGCTGGTTTTATTATTATATTTATTATTATATAAGGAATTTCGCAGGATATTTAACCCTTTGTAATGTTAATAAAGAAAAGACGGCAACAATTTTTTATATAGGCACTAGCTCAACCAGCTGACAAGAGAAGAAGAGACAGTACCACATGCACAATAATGAGATTTAGTGAATTTTAAAGTTTTTGGGCCCTCTGTACTATTTTTGACTACGCCTTGAAATCCTCTAACTCTATAAATATATTGAAATGAAGGTTAATAATTTGATTTTTTACTACGCTTAAAAGTATGTAGAGAAATGTCATTTTTTTTTGCCTTACTCCTACTTAGGGTTCTAACCAATGGGAGAGAGTTATTCGTAACATGTTTAACATGTCTCAACAAACCTCGTCAGGAATAGGCAAATATTAACAACACCCTGTATCTACATGATAGATAGATATTATATGTCAGAGGTAAATTAGCTAGATCTGATACCAATGCAGATTTCCATTGATCACACTTCACCTTAACTTGGCACTATATGACAAAAGCTCTGACTATATTGGTATAAAATTATGGACTCAAATATTTGTAACATCTCAACCCCAATAGCATTTCGTAAAGAAGTAAGATTCTCCTTTGCAGAGCGACGTTATTATAGTGTAGCGGATTTTTTATGCAGTTGAGTTGATAGCTTTTATTTTAAACGAACATTTTATTGTACTCCAAATTGTTTGATAGCATTGCTTATAATTGTATGTGACTTTTCCTATGCCTGTTTTGGTCCTCGTGGAATAAGCTTTATCTATATATCTGTCTATCTATATAGTGTGACATATTGAAGCATTAAATAGATTATTCGTAAAATTGTCGGGGTATCAAAACCAAACAAGATTGATATTTAGTACCCGGGTCATATGATATTGTTGATTCTGAACTTGTTTTTTTTTAGTTTTCTCCTGATCTTCGCATTTTCTTATGCTTTAACTTGAGTACAAAACCGAGGGATTTTGTGCCGTTGCCTTGGAATGACGCTGGCTGTGTGTTTACTTTTCTCTTATGAAACTCTATCTGTAGCTTCTGGAGTCATTCCAGAAAATAGCAGTACTTCTAGTGGATGCATTGACATTGTCTGGAACATCGAAAAAGTGACTGATTTTTTTTTATAGATTCTGGTAAAAGTTACACCAAACTGCCGTGGATCATAACACCAAGAATCATCAGTACACCGAATATTAGAAGAGCCCAAAGAGCTCATCTCCACCAGTTCGAAGCCCCAAGACCTCCAACGAGTCTCTCCCAAGTCACTCTTTTAGAGAATCTCGGTGTATAATGAACTGCCGGAGAGTTTATTCTCCCATTGTTTGGTTCATGTTGTGAGGTCAATGAAATGTATCCTCTCACAGCTTCTGGGCGAGGGCAGGCTTTCTGCTTTTCTAAGGTTATCTACGAATAAAGCCAAGCAGCCAGGATTTATCATCCATACAACTGCATCATTTGTATTTTAACTTTTCATAATTTTCCATTCGAACTCTTATTTAAAAACAAGACTGTATTACCAAAAATAGACACGTTAATTATAATTTCCAATTCTAATTCCTTATTTTTTTGTACTTTAATAAAGGCTCTCTATGCAGATGTAACGTTAGTATCTTATTTGCGAAACTTGTTTGTTCATAACAGCAATTCGACAAAAGTGTTACACCAACACATACAATGAGCACGAATTATAGATGCATTCATTGAACTAGGCTGAAATAGACCTGCTCCTGGCATCTTTTGTGAACAGATATATATAAATAACAGGTACATTACAAAAGGTTTATTTATTTGGACATACATGAATGCATTATTATCAAATATTTATAGTGAGCGTTAATACCTGAAAATCTCCAGCATAAAAACATAAATTACTTGACTGCTGAATATTAATGGTTTTTAACTTTGGGCGCATTTCTCCTCTATAATTTTTGTGTAATTTCGAGATATAAATGCATTCAATACATTTACCTAATAACAGTCAGAATAATTAGTTATGTATGGCGGACTCAAACATCTGCACGAGATTCAAATATAATCATCCGGAATGCTTGATTGCAAACTGCAGATGGTTGAGAATGATTGATGTGCAGTAGGATTGCATTGAACATAATTCTGTAATTGCTTCAATAGTCATTGTTAGGCTTGGAAGCACAATGGATGGATTTATCAGTGTCCCTCGCCCGAAGTATGAGACTCCTAAAATTTGAATACTCACCAAGGCTCATTGATTGTCCTAAATAATACTGTTCATATGATGGTTTGTACCTTTCATCCTCAGGTATAATTTTTTCTTTGCTTTTTTATGCTATTCTGTATATACTGTCCTGTACGGTCTTAGTCTTGTTTATTGCTAACTAAAAGATCGACTGCATATGTATAGGACAATATCGCGTTTTGCAAGAGATGCAAATGTACAACAAAAATCTTTGGTGGACGGCTTTTGATAATCTCATGTAAGCCAACTTCTTTAATTGCTGTGACTATTTTCCTGAAGGAAGCAAAAAGCTACCGTTTTAGTCATTCTGAGGGTGAAAGCTACCCCTTTGATAGGGTCGAAGACTATTACGCTTCAATTGAATTGAATAATTTTCACAAATTTCCGTCATCTAAGAAATTTTGGAGCTATGTGGAAAAAGCAAAAAACTACTGTCTTGTTTCTGCTACCCCTCCGACGGCAACAAGGCCAAGGATGATCACGCGGCATGTGCGAATAACTAATCATGAAAGGAATACTTTCTGTCATTCCGTCGATCATTCGTAAAAAAATAGTTGCTGCAAACTGGCTCCTAAGTACAAACGAAAATACGGGAGAATTGGCTTCTAGAAATTTGCTGCTAACTACACACAGTTATCATTTTTAGAAGTTAGCTTGTATTCTCAAATATTTCAAACCCAAGGAGCCCGAAATGAAATGCTGATACAAAAAATTCAATAGATAAAATTGACTTTGTATATAACAATTCTTATATTAGCAAAGTCATAACTTTTATGATCAAGTGTCGAAGCAACGAATATAAATTATATAACTAAGAGAGAAACCTCAAAACTTATTGAACATGTCTGCGAAACTGGGCATAGCCAGTCTCTACACTAAATAAAGAAGATCGTAATTCCAGAAGTGAGAGTGAGATCAAAGAAACTATGGTCAAACCTCTCATATATATAATTATCTAATCGCGAGAAATGCGGCTGCCGAGAACTATATGGTTTCAATGGGCGGGCAGTAAAAGTATAAAAATTATCACCAAGACAACAATCATTTCTAGTTCGAGTGACCTGTTGTCCAGATTGGTTTCAGCGTGGAGTAATAGCGATTCAGACAGATGGATTGCATGAAAGACACGCAACCTGACAAGAAAACTTAGATCATCTGGTCACTGAGTTGCGGTAGCCAAGTAGCTACAGAATCAGCATGGAATACGCGTTCGACCCCTGTCCGCAACAAAAAATTCAGATTTTTATCTACAATTTTTCTTTACAGTTACGGATGCTTACTCATCCCTATACATATATCACAGTCTCACATCTAGTGTATTCCTCCATAGCAAATGGATACAGAGGAGTATGAGACTGAAAGGAAGAAAAAATAAGAAGGAAAGAAATTGATGCCGAGGGCGAATGGAAAACGGAGCCACGATCCCCAGAGGGCCGAAAAGTGGGAAATGGCGGCGCGCGGAGGCCGACTTAATAACGGAAACAAAAGCGCCAAGATCGTGCATGGTGGTGTCGCTCGACATCGACACCTTTCCCCAACCGTATCACAGTCATTTTCCCGTACTCTCAATGTGAATTTAAAATGTGTATCGCGAGGGAGTGTGTGCTGGAGGTTCGATACGGGATACATATATTTTTACTTAAGGGCTGTCGGAGTCATTCAGATGGACCATTGGTGTACGATTGGAAGTAGAATCCGGGGGCAACCGGAATCATATAACTGGATGAGTTTCTAAAATAATAGACATTGATGGACGCGTTATAATAACCTACCTAAGGCAAAAACCTGAAATTTCTTTGGCTATGTGCAGAAATAACCAAGTACTTGAGAACCATATAAAGGGAAGATTTTTGTAATTGTTCTGCTCTCAATACACTAATTTTTTGTGAGATCTCAGTATTTTATATTGTATCGTCCAACAACATCGTGGATAGTACTTATATTTACTTCAAGTTGCTGTAAAACAGTAATCTTAGTCATAGGAAGCCCTGCACGGACAGCGTTGAGTGATGAGACATGAAAGTGAGGTAGAAAATGTAGGTAGTTCATCTGACATAGCGACCGATATGTCTGGTGAAAGAGCTCACGTTTGGGCGGCCTCAGCTAAATGTAATTTCTTCAACGCTGAATTACCACTATCCCTGTTTCCGTTTACGTCTGAAGTGGATACCTGTTTTCAAGACTTGTATTGCGTAGGGATAGTAGATTTTCAATCTCAATCTTTCTTCTATCAATGTATAACTTTCCTAGTGAGATTTCCTTATAATTAGATGTTTTCCGAATTAGCACCAATCCTGCCCTCTTGGAAACGTTTTTGCTTCCAAGTAGTTTTGAATTACAAACAATATCATGTATTTTCTTCTCTTATTTTTAACTACGTGGTCTTTTAACTATGTGGTGAAATGAAATGATAGTTTTGATTGATTTTTTCGATATTTTGTCACGTGGAAAAATTGTCTAGGTTCCTGTCTATGTGTGATTTCAAACTGTAGCAGTAAGTTCTATATACCACCACGAATTCTGAGTTTTCCAGTGAGAAAAACTTGGGAGGTAACAGGCTAATATGCTAATATAACAACAACGCCTTCCAATAACATAATTTTCGATACACCACTGTCATGAAACAAATAGAGAATTTATGAATTTTCCAACGTTCCACGATGTGCTCTATCACGGCTTTAATGTGTTACTTGGTGTAGCAGCATCATATGGAAAACATTTAGACTGAGAAGTTGGGATAAACTATCGAAGCAATCATTTATTTACATCATCCCGAAGTTAAAAGATTTCATCCTATAAGCATGAAACATCAACCACTACGAATTTTGACCTCTGTTTCATAGCATGCTGATCTATATGCAGCTTGTCCACTATTCAACCAATTCATCTTAAACTATGGAAGATTTCCAACCGACAAAAGCATCGTTATATTCCAGCATAGATACGTAAAAATGGCCCTGATCGGAAGATTAGATTTATAAATGAATAATATCTCACTTTTTTCCATAAGATAATCACATTATGTGATCATAGTCGCTCTGCGCAGATGTTAAACACCTTGTAACTCATTTTCGTTAGTGGTAAAACGTGGCTTCGCCGTTCAAATTCGACTTGGCTTATTCACATACTGTTATATATTCGCAGATAACTCAAATCATTTAAATAAAAGGTTACTCATAATCCATTCCGCCTTTCGGTACCAACCATTATCGCGCAATAAAAAAACCTACATCACGATTTCTTGATGCATTTAATGACAACGTATATATCAAATTAATATCATTCCAACCGGTAAGAGCACCAAGTCGATGAACTGAAACATTGTCCATACGGTAATTTATAATGTGGGCAATTAATATTTATGATTTACTGCCATTATGGGCAATTATAGAAATTATATAAGGCAAATTATCTAACAGAAAACACAGCTCATCGTGCTCTGAAAAAAACAGTAAGATTTAATGTTCGAGTCTCTTCTGGATGACCTGAGAGTGCGGAACAGAATGAAATATCGGTAGATGTGTCGCACGGATGATTCATAGTTGGGTTCGGTACGACAATCCTGCCATCTTTAAGTACTGTAAATCAGGTTGAATGTAATTCAACGGAATTACCGCGCTTGCACTGCAATCCAGTACTTAATATAATTAAAGTTTACAAAATTAATACAAGTTATTGTACTGGTCGGTCAAACAGGTTTTTGCCTCCCTTCTCTTTGTTTGCGTAAGGTCAAAGAGCAAAGCTACCTAGCAGCTGACTGACCTTACGACGGGCACCCGCTTTTGATTCCTGTTTGTCGTTTGCAAAACGTCTGGTTGGGAGCGACTTGCTTTGGAAATTTCGACATCAAAGGATTTCAGAAAAGTGATACAACTTTTCCGTATTTTATGAATTTCTGGATCTTCGGATCATTTTGCAATCGCGAAATGGACGGTCAGAATTAAAACATTTTCTTGATGCTTTATGATTTGTACAAGTTTTCTTTCGGCGATACGTCTTTCGGTCTGTTTTGGCATTTTTATCAGCGTGACGCGTTTCGATTATTGATAAAGGTTATTATGTTTCATACTACATGATGATTGGATATTAGTGCGTTGGCGATCAATTGATTAGCAAAAATGCTTTCAATCTTCTTGTACAAATCTAAAAATCATTCCTATAATATGCTGTTTTGTAATAATTTTTGAGCATAGAATTTTTTTAACAACCTGATTTTGGCTTGCTTCTCAAGTTTTGTATCACTTTGTGCAGTAGTACCAATTTTTCATTTATTATAAAGTCTACGTCACGAAAAATCGTCGCACTCGTTTTCGTCGTTCTGACAGTGAGACTGTCTTTTGCCGCTTTTGTCACCGCATGATCCTGGTCAATACATCAATCATTCCTGGAACATATAGTTTGGCGGCAGAGTAATAAGCAATACACAAACATTATCAGCACATCGCCAAACTTTATTTTTTAGTTACTTTCTAATCACTTTCGGATGTGGTTGAAAATATATTTTTTTGGCAAATCAAGAATTCTAAAACTATGCAAACATGTTTTACAAGTTCTTGATTATTTTGAAGCCTACTACCCGAAAAGAAATTATGTAACCGTCGTGTAGTGATGTATCCAAACTATTCATATAATATAAATAAAGATTTGTCATGACCAAACTACTTGATGCTTCGTTGCTACTCGAATCTTACTAGTGTACAAATTGAGAAAACATTATGTTCACCTCCAGGATGCATGAAATATGTGTTTACCTCAAACCCTAGAACAATAGATCATCCTATCCCCTTATCTTTGCCTGCATGAACACATAAAAATAAATTCTCAGACCAAGAATACGTGCTTTCATCCAAATATACTATATCTTCCTATAAGTTCAAAGCTATAATAAGTAAGAATACTGTATTTTTGACCATATAGGGTTAATTTAAGGTTTTTTATCTTTCGTTCTTTCAACTATACTTGACAGTGAATGCATTGAAGTGTCATATTTACCTTACCTCATACATTTTTACCTGATCGTCATATAATATGAAAACACTCGACTTAATAAGCGAAGCATCGGGAGTGTAATATAAGAAAATGTCGTCGATGTCAAGATGCATTTTCCGCGGAATTTTCTGCGGCAAAGGAGAAGGTAAGTGATGGATGGGACACAAGGGATGTCTTCCATCACATCAGTCCAATCAGACGAATGCAAATTCACCATCGTCACATTCACTAGGTGTGTCGGTATGAGGGCGTTGGTTTGATAGACATGTGTGTTTTTCAGAATACAGTGAAGACACGTGTTGCTAGGAAATATGAGCAGGTGATTACCATAAATTGAATCTATCACTGCTTATCGAATATGTATTCCAATTTATATCCATTTTACTGTCTATAACGAATATTTGTAAACATACAATTCCATCAGATGATACAATAACAAAAATCAAGTTCTTTGACATTCTTCATCTTCTAGCATTGTTGTAGAGCAGGAGTCACCAATTAGTTTCATTTGAGGTCTGTTTTGTACTTTTAAGTCTATAGGGAAAAAACCTGGAATGTTAAAAACCTCTGCAGAAACCATTCGCCACCATATTCAACCTGTACAACAAATTCGAAGGGCAAAATGATCCTCCAGAGGGCCAGAAGACTGCGGTCCATACAACCTTGTAGAGAGACATCCGCGATCCGCACAAACTAGGTCGGCTGCCTGCCATTCAGTAACCCTTATCTATCTATGTCGATTATAATCTGAATAATCGAGTATTGCAATGAATCATACTCATTTAGGTAAATATGTATTCTAACAAAATAACCATATGCCACTGACCTTATTTTTGTCTGCTGTCCCTGACACAACCATAGCGTTTTGACTTTTGCATTTGTTTTCTCATAGGCTTACTTAGAAGTATAAAAACAGTAGTCTATCAAATAATGACGATGGCTGCCGACACATGTTTCGGACCAATTGTTCAGCTCACCAGGACAGCGTAAGTCAATAATGGAAGGTTATTATTATAAATAAATAAATGATAAATACTTGATACAAATAGAACGTATACTCGTATTGCTTGAGCTACTTGTACCAATCTGCTGGTTTCCCGAAACTGCTAATTCTAAGGTAAAAAGTCGTCCCTAACAAGGCTCAGGGATCCTTATCGTACATTAATTAGCGGCCGATTTCCATAATAAACGAATTTAAATGTGCGAATACAGGGATCGCAGCAAAAAACGGTCGGTCGCATTTGTTTGAATGAATTAAATCTGGTTCGAACAAAAAGGCTGGTCGTCGGTATTTTTATGGCGTTTAGCACACTAGTTGGAAGGCGGCTGGTTCGATTCCCTGCGTTCCTCGACTGTTTCGAAAAACGCCACAGCCGCCGCAGATTGTTTTGTCTTCCCAACTTTACTGGCGATTATTGACGTTTGCTCGCCTCGTTCGCCCACTTTTTTCATTCGCATTTCAGTTGTTTTTTTGCGTATACGCCGATCATACGTGCGCAACTACTGAGATGTGTGTTGTTGTATTTTATCATTATTATTTCTTTGCTTTGAAAATATAATATGACAAAAAAATGCGTCAAGCAAAAACTGACTATCTTTAACTCAACCATCACTAAATCAAGTTTCAGACTTTGTAAATATGCTGGCCTTTAATGTAAGTGGCAGTCTTGTAATATGAATGCAGGCTATGACAGCATGACAGACCGACAGAAATGTTAGCCCATAACCCAAAAGATTCTGAACCCTTATGTCCCGACTACAAGACTTTCAGTTTTTGGTACTGCTACTCAGTTATGGTCGGATTTCGTATAGAGAGGCGACGCCGTAGATCATATACCTACATAATTAACCGTATCGTTGTCGGAAAACTCCGCTTATTTAATTGAAGCGCTGTTTCAGATGAAGTTAGAAGTGGAATCGACATTCATGAAATGTAATACTCGATTATAAGACACATCGTAAATAACTTACACTTGCTATATAAAGCATCTAAACTGCTGCAGGGTTTACGCCGAATAGACTGCAAAAGAAGCCCTTGGCGTACTACCAGGCCAATTAACATCCCCTTTTTTGTTTTGTGGTATGAATAATAATTACAGGCTTATACAGGTACGGATTTTGTTCACTACATGCTATCTAACAGCTGAGTGGAGAATAATATTTTATTTTGTATTTTTTTGATCAGATAATCAAGCCACATATACAATTTGGCAAAAATACTATCCCGAAGTTTTTGTTTTTGTGCCAACCTCTGTCAATGAAATACAAGTAATGGATCAATTACGCAAACAGTCCCCAGGTCGGATGGTATATTATAACTAAGCGAGCACAATACACTGTTCGAGCTAAAGAATGTACATTTTGGTTTTTCTACACATCCGATGGAAGAAGATTTATAAAAAGAAGGCTTAATCATCAAAAAAACCTTATAATAGCCTTGTTGTCTAGAAAAAACCTACTCATTTTCACCCAACCTTGCTGTTTGGATAAATATAAATTTGAATATTTTTGTTGTTGTGTAATAGGCTTGTTTTTGGCGTCGCCGGCTGCCTTTAACAAACGCAAAAAAATATTTCATTTTATTTACTTGGAATAATACTGCCCAGGTAACTGAAACGTTAGTAAAGTTATTTCTTTAATCATATGTGTTTTCATTTGCGGCTTATTCAAATATAAGATGATTCAGAGACACATACGGGACCAGGTTCAGACATTACGTTAGAAAAACTTAAATTATTCAACATTTCTATAAATTGGGCTTTTTATGATCCGTTACTCACAGTGATGTGATAAAAAAAGACGAAGAATGTTCTTCTTTGTGAATTTAAGTGATTGTGCTGGAAACTATGAGTTCAAGAGCAATAAAATGTCTGAAATATTTGAACGATACCAAAATTGGTTTTACAGACACGTTCCTGAAGTTGGAGTATATGACTACACGGAACCTTCAGTGTTTGAATTCCAGCTACCTAATTATTTACTGCTAGCTGAGTTTTTGTCACCCGCAACACCGCTTTTCTGTATAGTATCTTAGTATGGGTCTTTTTTCATTGTTGTGATATTTCCAATGTCCATCTAACAAGATACTGTGCTGTATTAAACTAACGTTCATCGTCATTAATGAGTTGTCGATTTGTTCCTGGTATAATTCAAATGGTTTGATTCAGTTATGTTAAATTGGATTCTCTATTTATTAGATTCAACATAAATATATAATTATAATACTAATTCCAATCCTGTACTTCTTCGGCGCGATACCCTACACATGCGCAATTATAAATATTCATAAGTTGATGTTCGGTTTTTGAGTGAACACCTCAAGTGATTATTTTCGTACTGACAACTGCAGGGAGAATAGTATCATTAATTACAAACCAGTTAACTTTTCCCGCTGAGGTTGAAAAAAAAATAAAGATCCGTCCGACGATAAACTTTTGTATATTATCGCTTCTTGGTTGGTTTAAGTTGAATCGCGTTAATCATTCTCGCACATAATATGCACACAGGCATACCGATATGTGGGTAAGTTAAGAACTGTTTCTAAAAGCCGCATTTAAATGCAAATATGATTTGATATATGATTGACACTGTGACGATAAGGAGACATTTAGAAGCATGAACCTCAGTAACATACGGTGGCTTAATATAATTACAAAGCATACAGATTGGTAGTCACTTACTTTCTGATCCACGACATGGACACAAAGATTCTAGAGAAATATTTAAGTATCGTGCTGACTCTTTACCCACTGAGCTACGAAGGCGCGTCTCACAGTAGATTTAAAACGCCAATGTTTAGCACCATTTTTGTCCCCCAATTCAATCCTCGCAAATTGTTGATGTTGCTAATCTGTGACGGTCAATTTTTTTGTTAATCCGCAACATAGTCTAGCGGAACGGGAATCATACAACTACTGCTTCCAGGGAAAACGCTTTTAAGAACTGATCTACTGACGGCACTGGACTATAGTGGAGTGACGCCAGTTGATACGTTAGGGTTCGCAATGACAATCTAGCTTCTATGCGGTGAGTTGAGCGTTTCGTGTCCCGATATAACTTGGCTGGGTTTTCCGAGCCAAGAACAAATCAATTTCGTTTGTCATTCGAAATAGTGCGTAATGATCAAAAAAGAAAGCTTCGATAATTTCGATATACAATCTATATCACATGCTATTCCTAGGCAGAAAAGTGTGGGCAATTGCTGTGGCTCTCAACTAAATTTACATAGCAGTATTAACTCTACGTATGATGCTAGGAAAATAATTAGATTTACATGTAGGTAGTAGACAACGAGAAGAATGCTAGTTTAATGAACCTTCGACTATATCTACACTACCTACACTACCAAGTAACTAAAGTAAGTGGCCCCAGCTGTCCTAGATGGTCAAAAAATTTAACTAACTATGAAATAGGTATTATAACTATGTTTTTAGCTAGCCCTGGATTGAATTACTACTGATAAAGTTGTTATATATATGTATATAGTCCCACCTGTGTATTGTAGAGCTTATACTAATAGCCTAAGTCGTAAAATGGGATGTCGGCTCCAAACAAGTCCTTGGCATCAAGGGGATTTTCAGTGAGATTGCAATGCGATCTTCATAGAGGTCTACACCATTGGCTAGTTTTATCAGAGTAGCATGCTTTTGGTAAGTGCTTGTAGGATATGTAGTTCTATGCTTCTAGGCATAGCAGTCCAACACCATGTACCATAGGTAAGCAGGAGGAAATACTAGGTAAAGAAAAAATCAACGGAAAGTATAAGATAGTACTAAGCAAGAACTGATTATGGAGTAAGTGAGTAGTACTAAGTAATTCAAGGCTAAAAGACTGATGTATACGTCATAAAGCAACATGCAGTTTCGTAAAGTAAGGTTATAGGCAGACCTTTACTTGTTAGGTTTTCCTCTACTCAAGAGTAAGTAAATCTCAAGATCCAAAAATTTGCTCGACAATATAACAAAGAATCTACCGAAGCTGGCTCTTGATTGCTGAAGAGTATGCGCAAACATCCGTTACTGAATGCACCCAGTCTGCAAACGCTGCCAATCCATAGAAAGTCGCCATGTTATAGATGACATGCAGGTAACCTAACTTTACTTGCTGATTGGAAATGTAAAAACCAGCGTAACAAAGCAACTCATAATTTCTAGTTTGAAAACAAGTAATTTATTGATGATTATGGTAAGCATAGTCACCTTTACCTTCTTTAGATAATTCTAGGGTATAAGAGATCAAGACCAATTGACAGGGCTCAAATCGAATGCACCTATTACAACCTGTACAGTGATAGATTGAGAACCACATGTTCCGAATTCAGTCCAGTGAAACAATATATGTGAGTTCCATAACGACATTCACTATGATCTCGAATAAGCAATTTTCTGACACGTAACTATTAGTTAGTGAATTAATGTGTGCGAGGAAAGTCATTGCAGTCGTGTAGAGATAAAACACAAAAAAAACTCATGTAGATAAAAAGTTGTGTAATTATCACACAGTTTCACAAATAACGCGTCCCCGAATTGAAAGAAAGAGTTTTATTTTTGAAACTGTGTGATAATTACACAACTTTTTAGCTACATGATGGTAGAGTTTCACCAAGTAAGAGCATCTACAATCTACATGAGAAAAAAGCTGATGTGTTCAATATTCTGCGACCTCTCTTGCCTATGAAGTAGAATGAAATCTTCAAATCCATCTAGCAGTCAAGTGTAGACGGTGCTTTAGTTTGCAATCGCGGATTGCTTAACGAACTCCCTGAGTCCCGTATTCCACCTCGAACCACCCCCTAAATTGACGACAGCACGTGCGTGTGTATACTGATTGGGCATCAAAAAAGGACGACTGAAAATGGGATGTAAATGCATAGTCGTCGATATGGAGACACATAATGGGGGATGTTGTGCGACGTACAAAACAGGAAACACATTTTAATGTTGCCGACACGTTGGCGAAATGATGACAAAATGTTGCCGACATTAAATTTCGTTAATATATAATACAAACGAGGATATAAAATGTTGGCAAGGGGGCATCCAATGATTATGTGAAGAATTTTTGCCGATTTCCTGAACCCCCTCCCGCCCTGGCGAGAGGTCATGAGATTTGGCTCGATCCCTACCAAGTTCTTATCTCCCGTGAGGTTTTTCAAAATGTATAATTTCAGTGTAAATATATTGGACCTATTTAAACAACACAATTAGCATAATTTCTATTTAAGATTATTGAAGACTAGTATTTAAGATTGGTTAGATCGTAGTTTAAATTCACAGTGATGATGAAATTCAACAATAAAATTTTTAAATGGGTAGGTTCTAGTATAATTGATAAAAGACTATTAATTCTCATTCAATCCATAGAGACTCATGCACGGTCTCAATAGTGACTATTGGAACCAATATATCCATGTGATGATTTGTCGAGACTCTACTCTCTCCCACGTGAGATTCCCATCGACTCCCTCCGCCCCCTGATAACCTCACTCAATTACTGGTCGCCCCTCAATATCATAGGATATTTGCCAATCCTATTAACGGAGGAATAGCAGTGCGATTTGTATTTGCTTTTGATACATGTGACTACCAAAGATAGAAGGTCTTCATAATAATAGAATTGTTGAATAAACTGCCATCATTTATTAATAAGTCTGCCATTGAATTATCACCGTAGCTAATCCAGTTTTTTATTTCCTTTGTCTTAATTTTCTACGGGTAGTTATTTTGATAAAGACAACGCTAGCACCAGCAGCAAAAATCAGGTCCATTTCTATTTCTAAGATATCACTCAGTTTGGCCGAACGACAAATTTTTGTTTTTACTCGCAACATATTGTATCACACAATTCGCATTTCTAATAAATCCGGAAAAACTGGGATTCGAACCACACACCTTCAGATTGCCGGTCAGACACTGGCCAACTGAGCTAACTGGGCACCTGCCGCCTAACCACTGGTAGCAGAGCGCGGATGATGTTAAGCGGAATTCCGCGAAAGCCGAATTACAAACTGCGCTCGTCGTTTTTTGCATCGAACAATCATGGTCTGTGTAGACAACAAACGTAACATTGTAACACGGTTTGTATGTCGCTTTACGATAAACATGACAACTGTTACTCGAAGTGTACGTATAAGTGTGTCTAACAAGGTTAGTTTTTTAGTGACACGTATAAATTAGATGACAATGCAATATTATTATGATGCATTGAAAGATAACATGTTTTACACTACGACTATTCGGACAGCCATGCAGGAGGGCACAGGTATTTCGAATCCCCCCCCTTTAGATTTCCATAAAATCTTTTCGTTGATTCGCGGAATATAAAAGAAACGGAATGGCAAGCGCTCGTGTAGTTACCCGCATCCATATGGACGGATTACTCCGTCAATGTGATTACGGAACGCTTCCCGAAAATGTCTCTTCAAAGGACCCCTAATAAGGAGGCGTAGGAACGCGTTGGCGGCTGGAAAGCCTTTTCACCCAGACCTTTGTGGTACTGTCGGAAGAATTGAGAATATGTAGATAAAGTTTTAGATTCCATACTCAACACAGTGAGGCTATCTTTGGTTTTTAAACGGCTTTGTATCAAAGTGAAGTGAGGTACAGCCACTATACTTAATTCTAGCGCTTCTTTCGGTCAGTGAATAATATGAGTACAAAGTGGCTGATGGCATGTACTTGTACTTATACATACGGGTATCAAGTCTGCAGTCATTTTTTGATGTAATCAATAATACTTTTACGTGGGATCAAATTATTTAAAAACCCCAAACTCTTATTTATATACATTTTCCAGAAAGAGTCTAGAAAAAATTTAGGAATTCTTTGAACTACATTATTGGGTGTTTACCTATTAGAGTATCACTTAATGTGCTCGAAAACATGTAAGCAACATCGGATATCTGCCTGTATATCGGTTGGTGTCTGTTGTAAATGTAGGACTAGATTCATATTAAGGCGTGACAAGTAACAAGTTAATCTAGTTGACTTGACATTTTTTCTGTCTACATTAAATGTATTTGGTCACCTTTTTGCAATCATTGTCAACAGTATGCGATAAAATCATCTCGCAAACTTCAGAAAAACAATTTGTATAACTCAACAATTTAGTACCTACTCAAATACTCCCTTAGAAGAATACATCCAATCCTAATAGATCAATAAATATCGTATTCAAGTAGTAGCATTAATAAATAAAAATGTAAACGCTTTTTTCTGTCGACACAGCGGTACATTCAGCAAAACACGATCCTCTCTGCTGCTTGCATACCATACCAATTAATTATTTTAGATGAAAATTAAACCCAATTAAGGGAATACTTTTAATTTACGGCAGCAAAATTATGCCCGTCTTATTCCCGGCTGAGACCTCGTTAAATGCTCACCTTAATAAATTGACTTTTTAAACGACCCCACATTCTTTATTGCACCTTCGAAATTTATTAGAGTCAATATATTACGGGCCAGTTTTAAATGTACGGTATCATTTTTGTACACACTTACTCGTAGCTGTTAAAATTAAATATTCTTAGTAAGAGGGTAATTATTCACTTACATTCTCAGCGGGACTTCCTTCGACTGGTTTGCTGGTGTGGTTTGGGAGGATTATGGATTTAATTTTGGGAAGATAAAGGAAACAGCAATGGTTTATTTTATAAATTGCGTACGCATGGTGTTTCCATTACTTCCTGTGCATCAGTAAATCTTGTATCTTCATGATAAAAATCTCGAATTTCACACATCTTATAGTTTTCACGCCTTTTCCGTTATTATAGATTATATAATAACGGATATATTTCTGGATCGTATGGCAAAACAACTACAGAATTACCTAGTTTTCCCACTCGACAAATTACTTCTTCACACTTGGCACGTGTTTCGCTAACAATGTTTGCATCTCCATGGGAAGATTAATAACTACTCTTCACATGAAAGTGTTTCAATCACTTCGCGTTTTATATTTGAGCCCTAATCAAGTTTGGACATTTTTGGGTAAAGTCAAAATAGTTTTCAGCGTCCTGAAACTTTGAGGTGAAATACACTTTCAAGGGGCCAACTATTTTCGAGTTGTTAATAATATTTTGTCTCCAATTTTCAATAGAATGCGGAATTATCATAGCTTTTTACCCCCTAAATGTTTCATTTCTGATTAAACGACATCTAACATGATATTGACGTTTGGTTGATATTGGATTTGTTGATGTTCTCCTATTCAATTAGTTTATTATTTTTTTATATTTGTTTGTACTTGTCTTACCACAGGCAGAATTTCGTCGTTATATTTGGGATCTTCTATGCACTGAAAATAACACTGCTTCTGGGTGATTAAATTTTTATAGTTTCCTTGAGATTATTGGATATGTTTGAAGATGTAAGTTTTTGAATAAACCAAGATTATAGTCACGTGTAACTATTGATCGAAGTAGATTCTGATTTTCCTGACAAGTTTATTCTTTCATTTATTTTATTTATACATAATCATAATACGTACATATCATTTTACATTTTTTAGACATTTCGCGATGTCTACATCACCAAAATACATGTATTCCATTTCTATCTGTCTGTTAAAATTGTACATTTGTTGATGTTTCACATGTCACTGAATATTTCGGGAGGTCGTTTGTAAAATGATTGGTATAAAAATATTTGACGCCCACCAAACTTAATTGTTGAATATTATCCAAGTAGTCGTGTTTAAAAACTTTTTGACTATTGCTTCTTGTATGCCTGTTGCAGTTTATGTCACCGAACATCCGCTTTATCATTTTTGACGAAAATTGAGTGATGGACAATTGGATCTGCTATGTGGCATAAACACTGCTCTATTCTGACGGTATATTACATTTTGAACAATTCTACAATATTCATTGAATATGAAAATCCTACTATACGAACCAGTGCAAAACATCAAAGAAAAACCTGTCCATATTCACTCGCTCCATCACGTAAGGTATGAGAGGGAGAAGCCCTCATAAAATTCTAACTAATTTCATTAAGAAGGACCTCAATTCTTTAGCTAGAAGAATACAGTATCACTACGCCCCATATAGAAAAATAAATGTGTGCGAATTGCTAATTCGATCTACTGAACTCCATTTTTTATGAGCAAACATTGACGTTGGCATCATTATAACAATGATTGCCAGGCATGTTTGTTATACATAAAATTATGAATATATCTGCTAAAAACCTTGATGAGAATCACACACAATATACGCATTACACACATGCTCAGCCTTTATTAATCTGTCACTAATTCTTTTTTAATTACAATTACGCCGAAAAATGTACTCTAAACGATTTTTAAGAGCAGACAGCGAAACAAATCAAACAGAATTATCTAAATCCAGCGCAATTAAGACTCGCACAGTTATTTTTTCCGTTTGGGAATTGTCGACGAGTGACGTTGAAAAATTGGTCGGCTGTACTTGGTTTAATTAGTGGAGGAGATGACGGGCAGTTTTAATTTAAATTACTCGTGCCAGTACGCACCTTTTCAAATGTACAAATTACATTTTAAGCGATGACAATCACGCCGAAGCAGAAAAAAATTCTCAACTTTTTATTCTTATTTTATTGCTCTTTTGTTGGCAGAAACTGAGGAAGATTTTTTATTGTACCATGCTCTTGGAAAACAGTTTGCTTTGATAAAGATTGAATGTGTAAGTTGCCAATAACATCATAAACCTGGACAGAATATTCTCACTCATCATACCAACCAATGAGTAATGAGGCACTGTGATGTACCAAGAAACGAGAAAGCTGATCACCTGGCAAGACTAGTAGGTAAGGGTCATAGGCACAGGCCCCGAATTCGTGCTGGGTATTAACAGACGTCAGAGAAATGGTAACGGGGGAAATCACGGCCTTTTGAGAGATAGCTATAGCCAGACCAAAAGGTTTATAAAGGTCCCTAGCAAGAGTCGGGTGTACCGCTATTGAATAGAAGCCAAGAATCGCTAAAATTCCTAGCATAGACTCCCTAAGGCCACTGCATACTGAACAAACATCAGTCCCAAATGAAAGCGGGAAAAGGTTCTGTCTGACCTATTTACTGGAAGGAGGGTGAAACATCGTTCCACTTCCCAGACAAGTCCACTGTGTACAGAGAAGAACTATAATGAGCGGATATCATGACCTTGACTATGATTGTTCTCCGATCATACAGATAAGCCAAAAATATACCTTACTCCTCCTCGTTATTACCACTTGGTAGCATTGCATTTTTCAAAGCGCAAAATAGAAAAATAAATTAATATCGTCAAAATCCTTATGTTACCAGATGTAAGGATATTAATGAATAAATAATTTAAGTTTTTTTATATAGTTTCGCCACTATTTTCTACCTCGTGTTTGTCATATTGAGTCTTGTACCAATATCCTTCTGCCTTCCAGCAGCCTTCTCTTTCACCATTCCATGTCAGGCTTGGTTCCTCGTTCTCGATTAGGTACTGTATGCGACTGCGATATCTTCTTCACTTCTCTACAATCATCTTGTCTATTAATATGACCAAACCATCATAATTGAAACTGCTGAATCATTTTAACACTGACTCCACTCTAAACTCTTTCTTCTTATTTCGTCATTCCTAAGACAATCCATTTTAATTATACCTTCCACCCTTAAACATCTCATTCCCACGGCTTGAATACGAATTTTCAGTTTCTTTGTGTAAATCCAAGTTTTGGCATCCCATAGGGGTACTTGTACTGATTATATACTCATTACTGCCTCTTGGCTATTTCCTCGATTGCCAATAAAATATGTTTTTAATACATAGTAAAGATTCAATTCTGGCTTAATCCTCTCATTTATACTCATTTCTTTTATTCCCTTACAATAGTGCGCATCCCAAATACATGAACTGCTACACTTGTTCCAGAGCTTCTGTTTTGATTAACCGGCTCGTATACGTGGTAGTTTCTGTTTGAGATAACCATTATTTTTGAGATTTTGGCATTAATCTACATATTTTTTTATTTAAAATAAATATCCAAGTTCCTTTGTATTGCGAGCAGATATAACATCATCCATAGTTTTCTGAATTACCTCTTTCATGACTATGATTATCAGTACAGACAGTATGGGACTTAGTTCACTTCTTTGTCTTAACCGGCCATCTGTTTTGAACTCCTCTGTTTGCATGTCATTTAAATGGAAAATATTTCTGGTAGACTCATATATACTGTCAAATGGATTTTCATGGGTGTTGGAACAATTCGTTTTTTGCTAAAAAATTCCGTATTAAATTTCTCGTTATTTGATTGAATGCTCTTTCTAGCTCCTAAGATGCAACTAGGGATTCTCGTTTATGGACTAGTTTCTCTCGATTATTTGTTCAACTCTTATAATATCATCCTGTGCAGAAAAGCCTCTCCAAAAAGTAGCCTTAGAGTCTAGAAGATAAGATATAATTCTGTCAATTAACTCAGTACGCAGCATTCTGTCATATAGTTTGGCAATCACGCTGAGCAGAGTGACACCTCTATAATTTTCGCATATCCTATTATCGCCCTTTTTATAAATTGGGGAAATATTCATGTTTCATATATTGATATTTTCTTCCAATATTTTTGTTGGTCGGCATATGAGGGATTTTAATGTGTGTTATTCTACAAACTTTTCTATTGTCAATTTTCCATAGAGGAAATTTTTTTCCAGAAAACATCTTTTGCAGTGATGGTTGCCTTCACAAACTTTTCAAATCAATTTCAAAGAATTGAACCTCCGTCCGTAAGATCAAAACGACTACCAACTTCTACCAATACTTTGTTCATCAGATTCATGTAAGAGGATTATTTACAACACAGAAATGTTTGCAAGAAATTTTTCAAAACGGCACGTACACCGACACCCCTTCTTCACTACACAAAGAGGAAAAATGAAAAACAATATATTCGATACTCATCTCCAAGTATCGCGCATTATGGCGCTGCCCATTGGTCCTTGACACCCTTGACTGGGTTACGTTATACCGCCCAATTGCTCTCTACTGTTAGACCGCCAGGCTATACTGACGAATCTAGGCTAAAGACAAAACATGCATATCTATAACAGATCTGACGCATAGTGGAAATATTCAATGTTGAAATTATTAAAAAATGACTGCAAATATGCATGCCATGTTTCCGGTAATTCCATGAATTCAAAAAAAAATATTAATAACTCTGACATCGGTAATTCTAATTTAAGAACAAGTACCACAAGTACTGCATTCGCCCTGTAAAAGCGATTGATCCGCTTCTTTGTTGTAATTCGCGTATTGACCAAGCATTTAACCAATTTAACATCGTTATTTCTCTTCAAAGAGAAACATTTATCAGAAGGTGAATATTTTATTGAAGCATTAATGGCGCTCGAGTATTTTAATGACGCTTGAACTGGCTGGTTATTGGATTTTATTAATAATATTAATATCATTTCCATAGCTTTATACGTTTATTTACCACAAAACATACGTTACTTTTATCAAATAGTGACCGCGGCTCTATTATAGAGCTTGTAGAGATCGTTCCACGTACAGGGTTCTCATGTAGGAACACAATCTTCGCAGATACACCGTATTATAGAGTTACAGCTTCTCTATGACACGCTACATTTTTGATGTTTTTGGTGTTTCGATTGTATCTATGCGTATAGAAGCTTGTATAGCTTGGCCCCAGTTTTGACTATTCATCCTGTATTGTCAAGACAATCTGTGGCATGTTTGGACATAGGGCAGACGTTCAACTTGTGAGTCTCAAGATCTTTGATCAATCCTAATGCATGTTTTGTGGCCAGCTTGTTACTCTGATGACGAGCATCGGACTTGTCTTTGAGGTACTTTGTGTAACATGTGTGGCATATCCTAAATAGATTATAAATTCACATGAATTTGTGGATATTTTCAAGATATAGTATGATATGACTCACGCTTATATGTAGGTCACGTATTACAAGATTTCATGTTTATTTGCGATGCTGTTTATAGAGTTCAAACATGTCGAGTTTTTATAATTGGATATAGCGAACATAAATATGCCTCCAAACAAAAAGGATCATATATAAAATTTTACATAATACTTTTGACGCAGTTTTCACAGAAAAATTTCAGATCATTATCGTGAAGAACGGCAAAAATACCTATTAGACATTCAAATTCCTTTAATAGGCAGACCTAAAAAGCCAAATGGCTCCAACCGTAGCATTGGTTCATTCTAGGTTGAGTTGAGTTATTCTCCAATATTTCTGACTTCAACAATTCCAACGTCCAATCAAAATGATCAATAAACCGATACCACGCACATAAAATATAGTCTACCAACTTAACTTGATTTTATTTAAGCTAAATATAACATTCGTCATTATTTAAAAACTTTATGCAGTTAGAATATAATACTCAACAGAAGTTGAACAAATGAACTCTCTTCAGAAATCCAAGTCAACTGTACCCTAACCATGATTAGTCATAGTATTGATGTAAATTTATTTGCTGCATTCGAAATGCATCGAAAATCTACTATGAATGTTCATGAGTCGGACGTATTGTAAAATTCCATAGTTATGGAAAATCCGACAACAGACTGACACGACAGACATCCTACTGACAGACATACGACAGACCGACATTAAGTAATTTCCCTGTCGTATAACACTGAGAAAGCATAATATCTCGAATTCGATTTTTTCCACGATTACAGTAATTCCCCACCTATTGGCATCGGAAATGAAATGATAAAAAAGCATGTCCAGCTATTACAGACCTGTGACTCTGCTCCTCTATCTTGTCCAAGTGTATGAAGATTGTCGTTCAATCAAGTGTCTCTGAAGTACCTAGACAAA
This sequence comes from Bruchidius siliquastri, assembly GCA_949316355.1. Classification (NCBI taxonomy): domain Eukaryota; kingdom Metazoa; phylum Arthropoda; class Insecta; order Coleoptera; family Chrysomelidae; genus Bruchidius; species Bruchidius siliquastri. The sequence goes on along the minus strand of OX438531.1, from coordinate 14,031,131 downwards.
ATCAGCATCATCAAGGATCGACAGACAGTACGGCTCGTGAAAGCATTGTCCCCCACCATACATGTGTAACAGAGCAATAATGCCACAATGAGAGTGCCAGGTCGACCCACATGTTACATCAAAAGCTTCCAATGATTGGATAATTATTTCAGGAACCGATTATTATTCACAGTGGTGGATGGCTACGCTTTCCATGTATTCACAATCAACTCCATCGTGCAACAGTTCGTTGATGTCTAGCAAAATGAACATTGAAGAAAGAACAAAGGCCCTGGGAAGCCTTTGTTCTTTCTTCAATGTTCATTTTGCTAGACATCAACGAACTGTTGCATATAATTATCTAATACAAACTACAGCTTCACAGTTGACAGCGCCCAAAAATCCTGTATGGAACAAAGATGGAGGATACCCAGTACCAACTTCCCATTATCCTTCTGGCGGTTAGCCGCAAGAATAACTGTACTTGCAGGATCATGTTGGCGGCCTGATTAGGTCAGCGTCCTAGAAACAGAGTTGTCTTGCCTTGCAGAAAAGTGTAGCACTCCCTGGCGCTTCTGGGCTCACTCTTGATTAGAACGATACGTCTAATAGATACAAAGGGCCTCTACATCGATTAAAATCTCCCGATGCGTCCATATTCTATTGACTACAGTGGTTTGAGTGGTCTGTCGTGAAAAATAACCATGACGCCAGTACAAAACACACACTAGACAATGCTAACGGAGGCCATCTGCAATTCACATTTTACAACGTGTCCTCCTAATTATGCCCTGCCTATTACGTAATGCTTCATACATGCCAAGCAGTGCCTCTAATTATTTTGAACTTTAATCAGTGTCAATTAATGACGACGTTAGGTTTCTTATTCAGTTAAAGAATCTTCTGTCGTCCTAAATGAGCGTTAATTGGTGCTGCTTGATTGTATGGGTGTTGCTCGTTAATCGGTTCTCGGTAGCAACAATATTTGTCTTGGAATTTGCTGTCAATCTTATTGCGAGAAGATAGTAGAAATAGGGCGGGAATCTGAATCTCTTTGTTACTCGTTAATTTAATGTTTGTATTGATATGCTATATTTGAATAGACTTGAGTGCGAAGTAAATTAAATACTGAATTCTTGGGAGCCTGCAATAGACAGAGTCAAAGTTTGCATCTACACAAGAGGTTTGGATTGAAGTGAGCACCATCATTGCAGTCAGAACGAGACTTTTGCTAACCGTGTGGTCTCGCCATAACAACACAGTTTTGCGTTTATGTTTAGATCATTGAGAAAGGCTGTTTCTATACTCCTGCAAGCCCATTTTCAATTTTTGATACAAAATTTTAGATGTTGTCGCAAGGGCGCTCGTATCAGCGAAAAAAATATGTTCATTATGGTGCCACAATATTTCGTACGAAGCGCTCAGGTTTGAACATATTAAAAAAATATTTTTTATCCAGACCATCAAGAAAGGGCCACTCTATGCCCTTGCGAAACCCTTTTCTTGATATTTGGCTACCAAAAAGTTGAAAAAACATCTGAAGTGAGTCAAATATTCATTTGACAATACCTAAAATTTTATATCAAAAATTGCAAATAGGACTTCGCACGAGTATAAATCCAACCTTTCCCGATTATTGCCAAAAAATCGTCGTTCCATTATTTTGGAAAATTAGCGCTGGAAACGAAATAATATTAACCCATGCAAAACGCCTTTCTGTATATATAGTATTTGGTTTGTTTTATTTTTATCATATTTACTACGATTCAATTTGTAGAGCGTTACTTATTCCAAGTCGATACATCTTGCCTAGTTACGAAAGTTATTGACGATACTAAGGATCTAACTAAAATTCAAATAACCCCCATACCAATACTAATACATTCGCTTCTTTTTGAAATCCATACATCATGAAGGAAACCATATGACAAATTGCAAAAGAGGTTGTTAAGTTGTATTTTTGTTTTATTTCAGTGGTATCAGTGTGACCTTAATGGACTTCCGTCATCATTAACATCATCATTCGTCCAACTAGGCCCAGACCAGGATACCATAGCCTTTCTAGAGCAATCGGAGAGGAAGTCTGATTGGATACTGACCCAGATATGGCATTCGATTGTCAAGGCTGTTCTAGGTTTTTTCATGACACAAACGTCTATCAATGGGTAAGTCGTTGTTCCTTTTTGATTGGACTTATTATTTTAGTTCTTGATGATTTTAATTTTGGAAAATCTCAAGTGAGGAAGGATATTTTAAATGAATGTACATGCATTATGTGTGAGGTAGTATCAAATGCAAAAATAGAGTCAAGTAGAGTGACTGAAAATTCTTATGCATTCTCGTTTCTTATAGTGGGTGGAAATACTACTACATGCTATAATATCATTGTCGGATATACTCGTAATTGGCCAATTACCTATAATTTTTTAGCTTTCCCGGAAAACGATCCCATCCCAAAAAAAGTATTACCTTATGCATCAGAACCGGTAGGGTTTCATCATTTAATATAACTTGTCAATATTATAAAAATCGATGCATGCTGAGATTACGCGGTGATTAAAACGCTAACAGACAGACTGACTAATGGGAATAATTGACACGGATTTTGATGATGTATATATAGAAAGTCTAAAAAACGCTCTCTGCCAAATACTGTCCAACAAGATTAGTGACATGCAGTCACCTAAATATCTCTAGAGATAACTAATGAAATCTCAAAATCAACGTATAATTGGAAAACTATATTAAAGCATGCAAACTTAGGTTAATGTAGGTTGACAAAATTTCATTATCGTTTGGATAAATTGATTGGTGCGCATATCTATGGATAATTATTATCATTGTAGAGCTATAGTTTCAGGACAGTAAAGAGGACGACAGCATAGTGTTTCCACTGCACAGATCGCCATAATGAATAGGCTAGGATAGCCAGTATTTCCGAATACCCAAACCGTTTCCGTTAGACTCCTTCCTAACCGCAAATGCCTTTTTGTTCCGATACACATTTTTTTATCGACACATTCCTACTGACGGATAGGTCATTGGACATGTGTACGTAATTTGTGTCTTCGTCTTTTCTTAATGATGTTATGATTATACGGTAAAAAGCGAAGAAAATACTTCTTCCTGTTTTTGGATGTAGTTCTTTAATAATTTTATAATGACCGTTGGATGCACGTTTTGTCAATTTAACGTGAGTGATCGTTCATTATATGATGTTTGTATTGTTCCTTAATTAATATCTAGATGTTTTGCTCGGGTGAGAGTGTTATGTCAACAGTTCCTTAATTTGCAAATGAAGCACCTCGAAAACAGTTTTTCCCGAACATCTACATACAATCAACATTTCAAGCAGATTCTACTGGGTGTCCCACAATTTCTCAGACAGTGTGTAACTGGGTAATTTGAGGAGATGAAAACAAACCGCATGATAATGGGAACCAATGCTATCTTGATATTATCCAAACTAGCCTTAATTAAATCAACTCCTAGAAACCACCCGACAGTATTTCATATTTTAAGTACAAACGTATACTTTTTTCAGAAACATTCACATTCAAGTTACTAATTCATCTTGTAATTGAAATATTTATTCTTGAATGGTTTAATAGACAACATATGTATTGAAGAAATACTCTCACAACCAGTAAGCTTAGATTTCAAATTGTAGTCGATAGTGGTATCAGTGTGAAAAGTGGGTCAATAATTTCAGTGTTTGTTAATCTACTACTTTGCATTTTTTAATATTTTATATGTTTTTGTAATTCGAATAGGTAATGTCATTTATATTCTCCAAAACAAGTTGAGTAATTTAAAAGTGTCAGGTGGTTTTAGGAATTCATTTGTTTAATCAACATTTTTCAAAAAAACATTGGTTTCCGTTAACGACGCATTTTCTGGTTTTTTATTTCCACAAATGCCAAACTACACGCTTTATAAAACATTATTATGGTAAACCCTACATATAGTATAAAATCAACAAAGTTGCTTAGGTTACAATTGTTTTATTGATTAGTCCATAGTCATAATAAAATATTAGAAACAACGTAACAAAATATATGACAAATCTCTGTAACAGAGACATTTCAGTGCAGTGCTCTTGTCAAAACAGTGTGATTATTATTCCTCTGATAAACTCCCTGTTTCTATGTACCGTCATTAAAAAATGAAAAATAAAGAGATTTCATCTCTGGTAGCAGCTGCATCAATTTCTTCAGTTGTTTGAATGTTTCTCTGCGAAATATACCAGACCAAGAAGGATTTTATTATACCTAATGATTACCATTAATTATGTTTGATTATATGGCCTTATTGTATATACTGACCTGGCGTCAGACCTTGGAAACAAGATTAATATAATTAGGGAAGATTATATCTAAGGAATAATTTAATTATATCATATAACATGTAAATGTGAATTTAAACGATATATATGTATGTTGCTTGGTCGTGTAAGTCAGTAGACATAGCTTATCAAGCTAAAATAGCAAATTCACCAAGTCTGTTGTTTCAGTCTTCATGGTGCTCTGTAAAAAAGTTCAGCATTCAATGCAAATCAGGTGCAGGATCCATCTCAAATTAATTTAATTTATCGCGCCAATAATTGTAAACACTATCAGTTTTGTAGAAAACAGATTTCAGGTGATAGGCACGCATCAGTAAAACATATGACTTCAATTATAGGACAGTAATTAACTACTAACGTTTCGGCTACCTAAAAAGCAAAAAATAGAACATTTATTTCGGAGCTGAATTGGCACGGATATAATTCCTTGCTTCCCAGCACAACAGTGATTTGATTTCAAGTTGGCGACCTCGCCACTGGTATGAAGTCTGAATACAGTTTTTGTTTATGATGGAATGCTTTCTTCTGTGAATCAGCTGATCATTGCTAATTAATATGATGTTTTGATATCTCCATATCAACTAATTATTTACTCATGTTTTTTCTGAATAATCAGATGTATCTCAGCGGATATATTATAATTCAACTCTTACATGAATATAATATCCTTGGCGTGTAACTAATTTGACTTGGGTTGCTAATATGCAAGACGGTTTGTCATCATTGTAATCAAAGATAATAATGCTTTCATCTTTAACAGTAATTTGATTTTCAGAGCCCCTGTATAAGCATGTAACTTCACGCCTTTTAAAAATCCATTCTCTCACATCGTTCTTCATTCATTTATTGAAGAATTCTTCAATCAGAAGCAACCGTTAGGAGGTGGTATGGGTAGCCACTAGCGGCCTTTCACTATTTGGTTAGATCAGTGATACTAGTCATAGAGAACAGATTTTTCGACTTCAACCTTGACTTAACTGTGCACAGTATGAAGCAGCGTTGAGGAAGCTGCGATATATCCGTAACTTGTCTACTGAATGTTATGCTCAAACTTTGTTGGATTTACTCGATCGAAGTGCTTCTTCCCAAACAATTGTTGTCTGTTGTAAAATCGGATAAGAATGCCTATATTTACTACAATCTACAGCATGTAGTTCATATTGATGTTTGGATATAACTGAATCTATCAGCATCGTAATTTACAGTATAATTTACGGTAAGCTTACCTGAAGTGCCTCTATGAAAGAATTATGGGCAAAAACCGCTTCTGTAGCAGTTCTGCTTTGTTTCCATATTTTGGAACACTTGCCACATGTTGAGTAATAATTGAAATAATACTGCTTGATTATTACCCACTATTACAGAATGTTATACATGATTTCCATTTCATGTTCCACAATCATTAATTTCGTAATAGGATCATATTAATTCCACAATAACCCCTTTAAATTTGAAATAGGGAGGCACTGTTGACCGCAGGTTTGATTTGTTTGGCACGATATGTATGGTTGATATACATTCCATTTACATCCATCAGGAAAATGTATTATATCCTAAATCTTCTTCCGAATTAGTATAGTTAGAGTTAGTTATATATATATATATATATATATATATATATATATATATATATATATATATATATATATTATAAAACTTGTATGGAACCGTCAATGATTGATTAATACTCCATTAATCTTTTTTAATAAACTATTCTCGACCCAATTGATTTTTTTTTTCATTTGCTACTTGAGGTTTGGAATCAGTTCCCAAAAATCATGGCAACTAGAGTCGGTCAATTACCGGTAATTTACATTGTAATTGACCGGTGATTGCCCAAGTTATATGTGAAGTTATCGGTTATTGAATTGTTGAATGTTTAATCTGTCACAATGAATGCATCAAACATTTACCATGTTGTGTATCATAAAATTATGAATGAATTGCTATTAAAAGTAAGCATATCATTCCTGTGTTCTGAATTCAGATCTGTAAAGAATGCGACCAAGATCACATGGCTGCTGTTTTCGCTAAGGGATACTCAGGATTTGGAACAGAAGAGTGGGGTTAAATTGGATTTGTACTTGTACTCTTGTAGCTTTAGTGGTTTCCACACGTAGATAATGTATGAAGAAAACATCTATTTCTGTGTATCAACATGAATAAATTGATTATTGCCATTTTAGTAACTGTTGACAAAATCCGAATGGTACTTTTCAAGTCATAGAAAGGCCATCATAAGCTTACTGGGGATTTCGCTGCATTGGTGTCGATGTACCAATCCAATCTACTTGAGTCTAGTATTTTTTTATTAATGTAGATTCAATGGTATAGCTTTTCGATATCTAAAACGACTGGTCTATCTGTATAGACTGGCGAGCGAGAAAGATAGAAGGCGTGTCTGGATGGCAAGCAGCTTGTAGCTACCTGTGTTACGTCCATTGTATTACATGCCCACTCTAGGACGTTCCAAAGCAAATAGCAGCAGCTAGATAGATTATATCATACACAGTACTAGCGTTCAATGAATTTTTTCACGGAAGTTCAAGGCTGGACCCGAACAGCGTACGAGCTTGTGAATGGGAAGCGTAGTTTCACTCAACTCGCATTTGTTGATACATATTGACACATTGGTAATTTCGAACCCTGAATCATGAGCCTTTTAGATGATATAACAATAAAAATAATTGAAGACTATAATAATTATACGTATACTTCTAGATAGTAAATGAGAGAAAATATTGATATAAACATAATGTCTGACACTTTCTCCAAGTGGCATAGCAAAAACATTCACGTAACTTGCCTTGTTCTCAAATCTGGAGTGAAAAGACAATTGATGGATTATCACTGCCTGGAGCTCCAGAACAAACCATCAGAGAACATGAAGATGACGTATGATATGCATATTTTTTAGAGAACCAAGCTTTATATAGGCATCCTTGTCATATAACATCAATAAAACACAATATCTCAAATTCGAATTTTAAAACTGACGTAAGAAGCAGAACAGCGACCTTACAGACAGAATTATAACGCTCAACGCAGCTAAAGTTCCTTATCATACTATTCCCAAATATGCGAATTTGTGAATTCCATTCATTTACATCTTACTGAGAATCACAAAATATTTAAGTCAGGACCATTTTGACACGTTTGACATATACATCAATACACTGTTAGGGTGTATTAAAGGATTATGAGAATATCATGGATGTATCGAGTAACAAATGCAAACTCATAGGCATGGAAAGAGAGGATGAGAGACGTTTATTGTAATATCTGGACCACATCATGAGAGAAAAAATATTTTAACCATAGTTGACTGTCCAAGGCAAAATCCAGGGAAAACGCAGTATAGGCAAAAGAAGAATCACATGGTTGCGAAACCTGATAGTGTGGTTCGGATGTACTCCTAAACAACTTTTTAAAGTGGCTGCTCGAAAATGGCAGTTGAAGAAGCAAACGATACCGTCTCAATATAGATAGTACCCAGCTTTGACTTTGCAATGTTATCAAAATGTTTTCCATATAGCAGAGTATTTGACAGATCATAGCAGTTGCCTCTGAAATAGGCAAAAATAAAATTCCACGTCTCCATTGTTCTCGTGTCGATGCAACCCTATACTACATACTTCATGATAATGTGGTCCATCAAAAAGCAACAAACTTTATTTCGTACGACAAACACTGTTGTGTTTGGAAGGACGTTCACGCTTGACCATCTCATCTTCCAGTCAATTGTGTTCCAAACAATTAACCTCGCATTAAAGGAACCACGTCCTGACGAAGCATCATGGTGCGCAGTAGGTACATTGAAAAATGTCTGTTCGTTAGCTACTATATAATAGAACATCTAATGCCGCTGTCGTCTTAAGCATAACTAATTATATAATTATGAGTTTTTTGTCGAAAGTAGACGGTCATTAGCCGGGTGGACTAGTCGAAAAAAAAGATTATTAGATAATTACTGTAGCAGCACTGTATAGATACTTCTGCTTTAAATTATACACCATCAAGCCGGGATGTAATAAAAGTTATTTTAAATGCTTTATATAATTTTATTTTTAAGCTGCAATTATGTCATTTCGTAATTTCGTCAAAGGCGCTTTTAGAATGAGATGCACACAGAATTTTTCCTATGACTGTGCTAAGATATGTGAAATCTCAAAAACCATTTAAATTATTAGGGATTTATCATCTTAAAGACGAACATTTGTTTTTTCATTTGAATTGTAAAGTATCAGTCGTTCAGTAGAAAAAATCAATTTTCTATGCTGTGTTCAATCAGGTCAAAGCAAAGCTATAATAATCTTTGAGTAAGAATACTATATTTTTGATCATATAGAGCAAATTTGAGTAAATATATTCAATTGAAACCTGGGAAAGTATTGGAAGTGAGAATACCAAAATCTCAAATTTGAGCCACAAAACAAAAAAAATCTAACCTAGAAGAATACTATATTTTTGACTGAATCATTTCATGATCTTGGCGCAAATAGTTCTACATCATTATATAATTTATTATCGGTATAAACATTCTGTAATTTTTATGAGCTGTTATCAAGGCTTGGTTCCTTCACCTTTAAAAGAAGAACTAAAAAAGTATCAAAACTGCACCAATGTTATTAGTGTTCTTACGTTTATCTACGTCATATAGTATTTTTCCTAATTCAAATTTGAAAGGTGTTGTTCAGATAAACAGAATATAAAAAATATGTACCTGTAATTAAGCCAAAAGACATACGTTCACCATTTGTAATAGAACTAATTCACAACTCACTCATACCACATCATCACCTGTACATTCATATGAGATCCTCACAACAGTCACAACCCCAACTTTTTAACATTCATCCTGAGAGGTGGTTGGTAAAAATTAAATTAAATAGAAATTAACGGGCGCGGAAATAGACACACGCGTACACCGAATGGTCGTTGACGAATCAGTCAACATTGATATCAATTGTAGAAATGAACAAAATCGTATACTACTATATTGAAAACCCAAAAACTTGAAAAACTGCTACTTAAAAATCAAAGACCATCCTTCCTCAGGATAGGAAATTTTTAATAAAAAACATCCCAATACAAGTATTATTCCAAATAATTAATGCCATACATACAAAAATTCTTACAAAGTTTTTTGAAATCCCTTAATAAGAAATATTCATTTTAGACAAACTGTTATCAGTCAAGAGAAACACTCAAGATGTTTATTTTATAAAAAACATATTAATAGCTATTTGTCCAGAAAATCCGAAAAAGCTTTGCGCCAGTCAGGTTGTCGATGTGTCCGGTTAGAATGCTCAGAAATCAAACTGAGTAAAAAAGAAAGCAGCGAATGGAAAATTACAAAGAAAAGAAAAGGTAGGTTGTTTTCAATATGGACCATTAGATTTGAATATTCAGGATTATGTGGGGAGTTGTGCTTTGGTCTCTAATGAACACAACGAATTGCTTACTGCGTCACACAATGTATAAGTGATGGATGTATGATCTCTTATTCAAAACAAAAATCCTTACAGATTCACTATAAACAACTGTTAATTTTTGTGAAAGATCTGATATCGATCAGAATCAAATTCCATAAAACAGTTGAGTTACGACTAAAAAGCAGTTCTACAAACATTTCCTGACGAGTCAATAAATATTTTTTAACCGTGTTTTATTTATCAAAATGATTTACGAGTTTTTGCATAAAAGATAATAAGTTTATCTCGAATCATAATTCGGAATGTTATTTTCGGAAGATGGAGACAGCCAAGAAGAATTAATAAAAACCGTCCGCTTTCACATACAAACATTTAATCAAGTGCTCTCAGTCAGTGCCCTGGAATTGGTTACCTCTGTGTACAGAATCTTTTGAATGGTATGATTAATATCATCTTGCAACCCTGCAATAAGACTAATCTTGATTCAGATGCCAAATTAGGTGATAAATTATGACTGAATAAATTGTTGTTCCTAATTAAGATTGAATTCAGAAACGGTAATTTCAATTAAAAGCAGCCGGCGACCAATTTTGAGATTGCGAAACATCAGTTGCGGCGTTTGTCGAAAAAAAAGTAAAATGAAGAAGATGATGAAAATAACTGGGGAATGGGCACTAATAATATGAAAAGGTGATTAAGAGTAATTTTTTATAATTACGATTTTCCAACGAGCCGTCGGTGCCTTGGTTGGACAGTGACGGAGGTGTCAAAATTATAGAACATGATTCATCTTCACAGTCAAGCCATATACTGAATAGAATACTGGCTTTGACGTTTTGGATCTGTAATCAATCCTCTTCAATGCTTTGAACAATGGAATCTGATACAACATTTCGAACACCTTACCGTAAATCCATTTTTTGACTACTGATTTGGCTATAGTTCAACGTAATTTATATGGAGCTTGTTCCTAACAAAGAAGTAAAGAAAGACGATATAATATTGATAACTCACTAGACTGCCAGGCCAACGTGTGGTTTCCTAGTCAGGGTAGTTTTTCCAGTATTCCGTGTCTTGATCTGAACTATATTTTCAGATCTCCATTCAACAATTTTCACGATGTCTTCTTCGATCTGGAAAATGTTACTGCCGTCGATGTAAGATATTTCGAACGATAGTGTACTTTTACAATGTGTATTAATATCAGTCTGTTGGCTCATTTTCCGTATTTTTTCATGTTCGTAAGCCTGATGGTGATCGACCACATAGCAGTAAGACGTTGTCGGACACGGTCATGATATCATCAGTATAATAATTCCTTGCGTAAGACAGTAGCCGGTCAGCATAATAATCTGGGCAACTAGTCGGTCCGTACCTCTCATCAATATACCCTACCGGGTGAACAGCATAAGTTATATTTTCCCTCCAAGATCTTGCACTTTCATCATCTTGAATCGAATTTTCTTCCTTTCACCCTGTAATAAGAGTAACGGCTAAATCGATTATGTTGAAATTTGGAGCCTAGGTATTAGCTGGTTTTCAAAAAGGAGGTGATCACTTTGACTAATATTTTTTTATTACAAATAATTCACGTATATCTTTCTTTTAGGGCATCTAAACAAATCTTACATAATTCCATAAGTTTGTATCTATATATACGCAAATATAAATAACAAAAAAATAGATGAACATGCAGATTCAAAACACAATAAAAATGTTTTTAAATAAACCTGAAAAAAGTCATCGGCTAGGATAAGAACGATTAGTCAACACCTCAAACCAAAAAAATATATACGTTTTACCATATTGGAGAATCTCAACTTTTCGTGTTTAATAATGAATACTGATTAATTTCGACAATTTCGTTGGTTGATATTTACAACACACACAGAGACATACACACACTGCTTTTATGTGTGGAGGTACACTCCAAAGCACTCCCTGCAGCTTCTGGACACAGTCCAGAAAGAAACAATAGGTCTAATGGATACGCCTTACCTTAAAATGTACCTCCATTATCTGGAAGATCGAGAAAAAGTGGCAGATTTGTCCCTATGCCATAGATTCTACCACCGAAAAGTTCAAACAATTTACTTCGCATAATAACACCAAGAGTTTTTATTACGACAAAGGTCTAGCGAGCAGATCCTCACCAGTTCAAACTTCCAACATGACGAATGTCGTTCATTTGGAGTACTTCAGCGTTTAGAAATTAGCTGCCGGGGAGTTTTCCCCCTTGGTTACAACCAGTGAGGAGTGTGAGGTCAATTTGAACATATATTTATATTCTAGTAGCGCTTCTGAAAAAATAGTTTTTCTGGGAGAGGTTAGTCATACAACAATATTACTCATTGTAATCCTGGATCGTTTCATGACAGCTGTGACAGCAAAGTATATACAATTTATGAAATTCTAAATGGACCACTAGAATAAATCCTAACATTCATACATGAAAAATCTGATGGTTTGACGAAAAAAATTGTTTTGATTTAGATTTAGAAGATTTGACTAGTTTTTTAAAATCAATCATATGTATTGTACACAATTTTTCATGCTCCTTGAATAACCATTTTTTTTCATGAACGACGTCGACACTATTTTTACAAGATTTACTTTCAGGCAAGTGTTATTACTCATACTTTCTTATTCTAACAGCACAAGGAAATTAATACAAATATATGTGTCATTTTTCTACCTTCATTCCGATGCCAAAACATTTAAATGTCACTATCGCAGCAAGAGCAAGAGACTATGCTCTATTATATAATTTTCCAGAAACCTAAAAATTATTAGAATTCAGTTTTTTATTATTTTTTAATTTATTTCTATGAAAAGTTTGTTACTAAATTCCATTCAAATTGAAATATCTAAACTGATACCATTGCGTGGTTAGTACAGCGTCAACCTACTATCGCCATTTTACAAGCTTTTATTTAACTTGCAATGTATGTATATATGTATGTATGTAACTATGTTTGTTCGCTGGAATCTTGCAACTCAATTTTGTACCAGATATCTTCAACCGATTGAGCTGAAATTTTGTATACACGTTTAGTTTGAATGACAATGCTTTGTTAGCTTTGTGACGTTATTCAAAATCCAAAATGGCAGTTATTTTTAATGCACTCCTATAATATGGGTCCAATGAAAGGGCTTGCAGAGAATAACCCGAAAAATAAAGTGGCGTCACTCTTAATCCAATATGGCAGACTTCCAAAGATGGCGGAATAAGTTTTTTATGCTTTGCTACAATGAGTATCAAATAAAAGGCGTTGCTGAGAATCGGAATGAGAGTTACAAAAAATATAGTGATCATAAACTCTGTTGCTACAATCCGTCTGAAATTTTGATGAACTGGGGTTTTTGCTGATCTGTCCAGCGATAACTAAAAAGTAAAAAATAAGTTAAAAATGAAAAAACATTGCACAACTTATATGATATAAAAGCTTGTCGCGAGATTTACCTGTGTAGATAAAAAGTAAATTAAATAACTTGATCTGATTGATTTTAATTTTTAAAATCTTAGACTAAGTAAATACGAATAATTAAATCTCACGACAATCTTTTCTTTCATATAAATTGTGTAATGAAGTTATAAGTTGATAGTAAAAGTTTTAGAGGATAAGTTTTTTTTTCAGCGCATTTAACTGAAAGCTTGTTTTTAAAAAGTTTTTTCACTTTTACTTTTTTTTAGCATACTGCGAGACTGTTACGAAACATGTTTCACTCAATGAATAAAACGTCTCACATTTTACAATGTCCACCCGGTATTAAATCCGTCAAGTCAAAATTGAAGCGACGCGGCACGGCCTGGCGTGGCGCTGCGACCTCGACGTTGGCTACAGATGTACCCGGAGCCCGGGATTGGAATTTAAATTAAACACCATTATGTTGAAAAAGTGGTTCAGAATCAAGATGCCCGTTGATTGTTTCGGTGGCTGGCTTGAGGTTACTACTAGTTTATTGATGATATTGTGTATACGGATACATATGCCACTGCTGCTCGTGTTCCCAGACATGCAGCGTTATTACATTTTTTGCGAATAGATGCCTATCCATTTTTACGTAAATGTGTTCCGCGTCGATGAACATTTCAATCGAATACATCTTGATTCACTATGAAATTACACAATTATCATGGATGGTTATAAGTTGTTGCTTTTGTTGATATCATTTGTGCGTGCGGGTAACAATAGAATGGTTTTGGTTATACTCATCATATATACTATAAATATTCGTGTTTGGAAATTTTGTGAATATCTGACCCACAATTGGCTGTCCATAGTTCGAATCCTGCTGTCAATCAGGTTTTGGAATACTACGATCAATACGGATGCCTTGTTGTAAAGCAAAGTTTGCTTATCGAAAAAAATACCTTTGCTTGAATTGTATTTCTCATACAGTTTTCTATCTCTATAGGCGCAATCCTCAAGTCTCAAACAAACTAATCGTATAATAGTTCGGAGAAAACGATATAGTATTTTAAACAAGAACTCTAGATGCTTAAATAGTCTATACATTTCAAATCAGTTTCGAAAATTATAGGAATGGTCCTTTAAAAAACCTAAGAATTTTATCATGGAAAATATTGTTGATATCGTAGTTTAGAATCAAAGATGACGTAACGAACAGAAGGTTTATTTCGGGTGTATGCCGAATACTAAACGTATCGAAAATATTAACAATGTCATTAGAATGTATAACATATGCACATGAAAACAATTATTAATAAAATGGTATGTGACATGATTATTCGATCTTTCCCACGCTCAATTCGGATGATTCAGAATAAACGGTATCCTTGCAAGGTCACGTTCCTGCTAGTGATGTGAACTGTCAATAAATTATTATCGCTCACGGGATCGTCGTATTAATTATATTAAATTACTGGTTGAGATTCGTTAAGAGATTCCGCCATCGCTAAAAAAATGGAATTCGAGATTTTATTTTTCAGGACATGCATTACTAAAAACCATATCAGTCTCCTTACAGTAATCCACTACTGGTCAGTCTAAAGAAAATCTAGCCCCGGAGGAAATCTGGAATAAGGCTCCCCTATAGAACTGAAGAGCCAATAAAATGACAACTGAAAATTTAAAACAAAAACGAAATGGCATATGAAGCTGTGAAAAGTTGCCAATTTATATAAAAACTATAATTTCCGGGCCCTTAAATGACCGGAGCCCAGGAAGAATTCTTTCTGAAAGTCTAAAAATCAAATGAGCACGTGCAGTGTGAAAAGACGTGAATTTTTTAAAGCTTGTCATTTCTGGGCGACGATTGATTGACTTATGACCAGAAGATATATGTTTTTGATGTTAAAAACGACGAGGCAATTCTGTTAATTTTATTTTAAACCATGTTCAGGATGTTGCGTAATACTACAATATCACAGTAATTGAAATTATATAGAACCACAAACAAACATTATACTTCTATAATACAGTACGAGTATCATCGTCATTGTCAGTCATGTATGTACCTTCATCTTCATCTTAAGATCTGTAGTGATAGCCAAAATTATTCGGTTTCTTATAAGAGGTGAGCTTGTTCGCGCAATCGAACCCAACCTAGAAGTGTTCAGAATACATACAAACCTACGGAACAAAAGAATATTTAAGTTAGATAAAAGACCAATGACATATTGATTCCGTTTCTCTATTTCAAAACCTTTCCTATTATATTACCAATTGTCTAAAAAGGATATTGAAGCTAGGCCAGCATTTACAACGTATGCGCAACGTAGGCAATTATTATTAATAAAAAGGTATGTGACAGTATTTCTAAATGAAACAATATGCCTATTACACAATACGATACGCAAATGTTCGAATATTTCTCACGGTAGCCACCACAACACTCCTGCGTTGTTACGTCCAAAACGAAGAATACAAAATTGATATAATTAAAATGTTCAATTAGGAACGCGTGGTTTATCCAACAGCGTAATTTGAGAAAACCAAAACCACATAATACCACATATTGTGTTCATTTTTTAGTGTTCTGCACATAGCACTGAGAAACGAATTATTACTCAAAGCTATTTGGTCGATAAGACACATTCACATGCATCATTATGCTATAACAATAGGATGAAAAAGTTGGCTGGTACTTGAAAGAATCGAAAAATATATGCAGGACTTGCTTTGCTTATTACACATTATTTGTATAGCCCTACAAACCCTGTATTATGTTCTTGTTGTAAAAAAATGTAGTCAAATAAATTGAATGGAAGTTTTACAATCAAAAATAAAATGTCCCATGTACAGTCTTAGTGAAATTGAGTATTTGAGAAAGGCGACAAATACTCTAAACAAAATACCGTCCAATATCACTCCCATAATTGCTAAAATAGCGAGAAAGTAATTGTATTTGGAATACTCTACTGAGCCATCAAAAAAAATATTCTATCCACCATTCAACAGGATTTTTTACGTGACCTTCTCCATCGTAAGTAATCTGCTTAACTGTGCCAATGACATGACCAAACAGATAGGTATCAAGTTGCCTGTGGATCTATTTTGTATGTCTCCATATCATTAAATCTAGTTGCTCACGCGTCCCTAATCCAGAAGCTACATTCAGGCATAACTGGAAGTTTACTGAATTCGATCTGAGCATTTCTCAGTAATATTGAGTTTTCAGTGAGAGTCGGACGTTATGGCATTCATCAGCGGTGGTCCACAGGGCTTCGTTTTAGGACCTTTATGGAGACATCTGACTTAACCTTTATCTTCAGCTTAATTTATTTCTCATGCTGAAAACATGTACGAATGATCATCAAAATGGTTGATATTCCTTAATTCAGAGAAATATATCCTACACATTGCAAAAATATTCCATGATCAACTACTATCGTTAACCAGGAAATTTCTTCGGTTTGCAGCCACGACAATTTTTAATCATTGTCACTGAAAATCAGTATTCCACGTCGAGAGCTAAACAATGACTATACCTTATACACAGATCATTCAACGGCCCTCACAGCTCTACTGCTTTGCTTCTGTGTCAGATCTATGTAAGACCTATTATTGAATTTGCTGGATCTGTTTGGCATCCAACCCTACGTCGTGACTAGGATTTGATGGAATACATACTCAGACGATCTACAGGTATTGCTTGCGAAATTCAACGCTGTAGTTGAGGAGAAGGTTTGAAAATATTAGGCTTGACCCATTTCTATGACAGACGTCTACGAGTGGACCTCATTGTGACATATCGAGCATTAGATGTATTCTTCTGTACTGACCTATTATCATTTTTCCCTCAACGCCAACAACCTACGTGAACCTAACTTGAAATTGAAGAAAGAAAAGTTCTTGACTACACCCCGCCAGTTATTCTCATCAAATAGTGTTCGATGCCTGTAATAAACTGTCTATCAGTGTTGATTGATCATTTACCTTCAGCAAACCTCAGCTGGGAATCAGATCACACAGATGGCCAGAGACGAGTCAGTTGCTAAACAAACTTATTGTTTCACTGGAAGCTTGGCGATCCATAAAATATTTTTAATCCATGCTTCTTTCAAGTAAAGCACATAGATTACTTAGAAACTTGGTTCAACGAACTGTGACAGGGTAAATAATCACATTGATCTCACCACGCGATAACTATCGGATGATAAAATACCCAATAGCTCATCCCAAAACGCTGAGATGTACAAGAATTACTTTTGGATGAGGCTGTACTGGAAGTTTGACCTGACCATTGGCTCTTCTATTAATCGTTGCATTATTCTGATGGCGTTTGATATCATCTACAAGACATGGTGGAATCTAAGAATAGAGACAAATCAGCCAATTTACTTTGATTTTTCCATATTATGGAGATCCTATGGTGTACTTTCCTGTGGTTGCCTGAAGAATGATATGATCTGGGCGAATGAGATTTTCTGGAGAGAAAGAAAGGTACAGGTATTCCGAGCTAGCAAGGCCGGCAACATAGTCGTTTCAGAACATGTTATTGTTGATGTAACTGCCAGAAGGAATTTTGGCCATCTCTCTAAATCCACATAAACAAAATTGTACCTAGAATGATTTTTGCAAATACTACTGGACGAAAAGCGACGAAGCAAATGGGATCTAGAGTGCCGTAGTGGACCTGCTATTCGATACTAAATTTTAGCTGATGAGTTCATTTACCTAATGTCTGCCGCTGCTTCTTATCCCCTTCTGAGCAGGATGTTGGCTTATTAATGATTATCAAATTTTCAACGCATACTTCAACATGATCTGCTCTTCACTAACGTACGAATACCTCATACAGCTTTAATCAATGGTGCGGCATTTCTCGAAACCTAATACTTTTTTCTTCTTTAGTACTGATGAACTTTTAATACAAGCTGACGAACCATGAAGGTAGATGCCAATTAATGAACTGCTCCAATATGATTGGTGGTAGTGCAAGTAATCAAAGTAATTATGTTGCATTTAATCACAGTGTTTGATGGAAGCGTTCCCAAGTTGTCTAAATTATTACAACAATAGCTCCTACTTCATTTTACTGTGGAAAGTACAGACCTCCAAAAAAATCAGGAGTTCATTATACCGCTACAAATTCTGAAATGGTCAAGAATTGTGAACGTACAGACCGCTCTCATAAACTTTTTTAATTTATTTGAATTTCCACATACTCCTAACTATTTATTTTTCCATTATTATAAATTAAATGTCGCTTAATGATATTAATTCATCCTAAAAATGATACCGCATTGCCTATCACACTTCCACCTGACATCTGTTTTAAAATGTCATCAAAACCGATGCAACGGTTACTGAAACCATTCGGTAATAAAGGCGCTAATGGACAGATAGAACTAGAATCAGTAACACGGGTGTTGGTGACACTTAGGCATCCAAAAAACTCATAATCTGAAATTCGATCACAATACTTCTCTCGCCTGTACGTAGAAAGCAGCTATTCATCATTATGACTGCAAAATAGAAGACAGTATTGCCCAGGTAGTACGTCGAACGAAGAGCAGATAACATACAATCACTGCTGATTTTTGCTCCCAAATTTACGCATAAAGATAGTTATATTCCTTACCCGTATGCAAATTATAGCAGTTACATAGATTTTACTGAGATGTACGAAAAAATCTTATTAAAGGATTTGAATTTATAATAAAAAATATCAAAACAACCGATGTTTTCCTTGCCCTTATTGCAACGTCATTGGATTCAATCTTCTGGCGTGAAGGCTATAAATTCAATCTCATTGGAATAAACCCTCTAATTAATTAATCAGAAAAAAATCAAATAATTATAGAGCTCCCTGTACGCTCATTCTGGCGCATCGGTCGAGTTCATATCGGGCGAAGGCTGTGTAATTAGTATTTCGAAAAAATATCAAAAAAGCATTTAATAACGAGTCAGAGTTGCTGGTGAGGAGGCAATTACCACGGCTCTGCTTTAAATCGTAATAAGCAATTAAAAAATCCTCTTGATTCCCACGTTTTAATAAAGATAATCCGTTTTATTTGACGATTTTCTAAAGCGCCTGCCAAGATTAGTAAAGGATTATTCTATAATTACTTGAGATGATTCGTTAAAAATGTAATTTTCTAATGGGTCTACGTAGTTTGCTAAGCGGTGAAGCAATGTTGGCTAAACAGTCGAATCTTTATATTCAGGCATACAAACACGGTGACCCGCTTCGTAAAAATGTGGTTAAAAATTATTCAGCTCCCCATAATTAATCAAAAGCCATTATTTATTCATTTATTCCTTTATAAAGATTTGCGACATCAACAGAGATAATCTCCAAAAACGACATCCACTCAGTGGTTGTTCTTACTAATAATTATCTCTCTATGTATAACGAAACAATAATAATAGAATGAATACAATCCTAGGAAATAATAAATAACAAAAAATAATAATTTCAATAGTATAAGTAAATCACTGTTCCATTACAGAAGCATATTTATGATTGCAGATTAAAATACCCGCCTTATAAGAACCATCAAGAACTGATGTTGGATGGATTCGATCCTTTCAAAGTAGCTGAAATGCCTCCTAATAAAACCAACCATCATGTTTCAGTTATTCATTATTTTGTCTATGTGACTTGAAACTCCATTTTGGAACTAATGTTACACCAAAATCACGGATTTCGCTCACGAAAATTATTTTGATATTAATTGTATGAATTCTGGAGAACATTTTTATTTTTGGTAAATGTAATTGAACGACATTGCTTGATATTAAATAGCAAATAATTCATGTATTATGTTGAAATTAACCCAGGATTGATATCTGATGAATTTAGGTGCGCTATTTTTTTGAGTATCGCTATGCTTTGAACATGTAATGCCAATATATCATCACTGCAAGATGTAGCCTTCGAGGTGGCGGTATTTTTATTATATTCTAATAGTGCAACTGAACGCATTTATAAATGAACAGCTAGATAGCTGGCGAATATCTTGTTGATATCACAAAACAAAACATTCAATTCAGGGAACTATGTATGCTATATAATTATTCTTCCGATAAGTACCTTATTTTTAATTTTTTTATGTGATTAATGAGGGTTGAGCGTGTTGATATCTTTCTGTATCCGTATTTCTCCACAATTTTCAGTTATTATTTAAATTACTGAGGCTTTGTTTGGGAAAATCGTTACACGGTAATTTAGATAAATTTGTCATATGCAGTCGACGTTCGATAGCCGAACAGTTAATGAACAAACAGCGCTACAGTACGTGGAATCATTATTTTCCATTAATCTTATTAAATATGGCGGTATCTACTACACGGTATACCATAAATCAACAAATTACAATGGAAGTTACATTTAAAGTGTAAAAAGAACCATACATGCAATTATCGGTAAATGCATGCAAAGCTATGCATGTATGTATTTTCAATCCGAACTAATGTTAGTACATCATTATTGAGTTTTTTGTTATTGTATATATTTGTTGAATCAATACAAAATAAGATTTTAAATGCATATACCTTATCATTAAGTACCGCTGTAGGCTAGCAAAAATAACTTTCTATCCTGTATGTTTGAAGTCTGGTATGCTGCGTTTATGCCTTCAGATTATAGAATTGAAAACTCTATATTCTCACTATAACCAAAGAAATTTTGTTCTGAATATCATGAATAACTGTGATTGAGGTGACTACACATCAGTTTAATTCTCTTGTTTGTTCAGAAATATTCCGCAAAAACCTAAACACTATAAAGCTATAAATATTATATCAATTCTTTTTTAAAATTGCTTGGCTTTTGCATAACTTGTTTGGACTTGAACTTTCCTTTTCTAGTTACAAAATATGTTACTGGTATTGCGCGGTTTTGCTGAATCCACGTTGGATACTAGATATAATTGATGTCATCACACATGGGCTCAAAAATTATACTTTGTATGCTGTTTGCGATTTCGTACGTCTATCACTCATTAAAATTAAAACTCGGCAAAACAAAAGTCATGAAGTCTGATCACGTTTACTATTTCTGCCAATAAAACCAAATGGACATAACCGTAGCCAAAATACATCCTTCGCACATGACAGTCAGACATGTTTTTCGTGTTGCTAAATATTATAGTTGAAAATTGTATAATGCGTAACGATAAAGCTGGTCTTCTATTCTGGTTTCATAAATAAGACAACTATGAGGTAAGGTTCGTTCTATGGAAGACCACTCAGACAAACGGTGAAGTTCCAGGATGCGCAATGTATGTTCGCGGCTCGGGATAATAGGGATGTTTCATGTTCGACGTACAAAACTGTACAGTACTAACTTCATTCACGCTATATTTCATACTTTCTATCAAAAAGTTAATAATATTATACTTCTTTGTAATCTTCTGAAGAAAGTCGTTTCATTTCTATAACTTTTCCAATATTCAGACTGCTGCTTTGTCCATGAAAACAGCAAAGACGCTTAATTTAACCACCAGTAATATGCCAGCGAAGTGCGTTACTTTCTTTGCCCAATCAGATGCATTATTATTATAATCAAATATACTATTTCCATTAAAGTTTTTTTTCCTCCCCATTAATAAAATCAAAATAACTATCTGTATACATGACAGCCGTAAACTTCTTCCATATCGTTAAACATTCAAAATATACTAGTTCATGATAGACGCGAGAGAGCAGAATACATCCTGATCGATCGTTAGCAATATATTTCCCTTGCAAATATAGTCCATGCATGGTCAATGTCACTGGATTTAGATCACCGAGATTTACTTTCAAATTAAAGCCAACTTGACTAGCGTCTGATGAATCTATAAGCATTTCAAATGCGCCCGTTTTCGGAGAAATCCATAAATTCATTAATTCCTGTGTAACTAGACCGAATTTTAGATCGTCTGTCTGCCGTCCTCGAGGGCAGTCGCGAATTCATCAATTATACAGTCAGTTGAAATAAATCTATTGAGCGGTTTGATATTTCGTGAATAAGACTTCGATGTTCGAATATATTTTGTTGTTTTGTAACCAGGGGATCCTATAAGCTTATTCCACTGCAATAGAAAGTATACACAGAATTTATGAATATGATTCAAACACGCTTTTTGTAAACTATGTTATGGCGGGCCCTCACTAGTCATAGTATAATATTTCTGTACTGCTTGCCTATGGCGTGGAAAGTAATGTGTTTGAGGATTTTTTTGT
The DNA here is from genome assembly GCA_949316355.1 of Bruchidius siliquastri. Taxonomy (NCBI): domain Eukaryota; kingdom Metazoa; phylum Arthropoda; class Insecta; order Coleoptera; family Chrysomelidae; genus Bruchidius; species Bruchidius siliquastri. Next base: position 14,008,731 of record OX438531.1, on the reverse strand, counting down.
ATTCGAAATTATACCTTTCTTAATGTTCCAAGGTATTACAAATCAGGAGAATACCTGGCACTTCATTCCGTATGTATCGGTCTGTCACTATGTATGTCCATTGGAGTTACCATCACTGCATCATCTCCGTAACCACTGCGCGAATTATGGAGAATAAGTTCTATACTGTAGTAGGTTATGTTCCTTTATGTTGGTGCAGTGGATGCTGAGTAATTAGCAAAATCAAGCTTCTAACTGAAATAAATTACGTTGGTTTCGGATGCCTCGACATTCTTTGTTAAAGTACAAAAAATGGAAAAAGTCACAAGGTCCTTGGCACAGTTTTCCCATGGTATGCGACTTCCGTTCACTGGAACCTCGGACGAGGTTATTTATTTAGTACAATAGATAGCCTATGATTTCAAATGGTTAATTTTATTTGAACAACCACAGATTCGCCCTTTCTAATCCCTACTCCACCACCTTGCGAAGTATGTCGTGGACCCAGTCATCAAACCTCGACTGGACCAATAGTATAGTGTCGTCGGCAGATGGATGGACTAGAACAGGAAACGTCATAGCATGTTAATAAACGAGGGCAACAAAATCTAATAATAGATACTAAATATTCATGAATCTGAGACACTCAGGTGAATTGGGTATTAGATGTCGACATATTCCACTATACGTTGTGAAATCTGCTGGAGGCTGATGGGTTGAATAAATGCGACAATAGGGGGTAGCCAAGCAGTAGGATGATACAAGTACATGAGAACCTATAAATTTGATTATATTTGTCTCCGCAAGGCAATGATGTGTATTTTGGATCAACCAAGAAAAGGCGAAAAGTTATTGAATTGAGGTATGAAGATGATATGGTATGATCGTATTCAAAATTTATCTTTTCTCATTTTTCCATGTTCATTAGTGCCTAGTACCTACCTCAATCGTGATCAAACGTGACATCTAATAGGAAAATGACAGAAATCAGTCAAATTTATACCTTTAGCACGTATATATAACGTTTTTTTTATAAAGTAAGTTATCGCCTTCGCACATCTCTGGATCAATTCAATGGTGAAATCCTATCCTCCAAAAATATTCAACAGTAGTTTCCGATACTACGGGAAATTCTTCACAAGTTGGCTACAGCGTCCAAACTACCTGTAAAGAACGAAAGATGAGCCAAGAAGAAGCAGCAGGGTGCAGACAGGAGGCGGGAACCGACACATCCACTGTCATTTTTTTCACTGAGATGAATATTTATGTCGTATCTTGATTAAAAACGCGAAGGATCCTCATTAAATTATACTTAAAGGATTAAGAATTCGAAAGGGTTTCGTTATAGCTGGCCGGTGCTGCTCCCAAAAATAATTAAGATTTTGTTTTGGGTGGGTTTTTTTGTCGGTTGGGGTATGTGGTGGATTTATGGGCGATATGAGGATAAATGACAGGAGTGTCTGGTGATTGCCGAGAAACAGTGGCTGGGTGGAGTGGTAGGCGTGATGGAATAATTTGGAAAGTTGTATCCAATTTATACGAGGCAGCGGTTAGTTGAGTGTATTGATCCATTCTCCAGATGTTGAGTGACTGGAAGAGAAACCATTATTAGTATTTCTTTTTAGACACATTATTGTTATTATACTGAAGTTACCCAATATTTGACCTGAAAAACCGTTTCGATGAGCTTGAAAATTAAAAATTGAAATAGTTAATTAGTCAACTAGCAATGAACATTTACTCCAAACTTATACATTCTAGGTCAGTACTCATTTAGTAGAGCAAGAAAAATAACAGGAATTGTTAACATTGGCAGCGTCTTCACTTGTAGGCCGATTTTGGAGAAAGTGTGTATTGGAAACTGAAAAGAATTATTTTAAAAACTGTGTTACAATAACGAATATACACAATACTCTGAAGACTAGTATCTTTGATTTCTGAAGTAGGTACACAGCACTATTTTTATGAGAAACTTGTCCAAAGTCGAATGATGAATGTATTCCAAATTACTCAGTAGATTGTCACGCAGTTGGTTGAGTATGCTTCAGAAAAGTTTCCTAATAGTTTATTCTTGGGTACCAAATGGAAACTGTTGTATTTTTACCTTGGATGACAACGCTGTATGTTTCGTTTTATCTTATAAGACAACTAATATTGTTCTTCTGATGTAGCAATTACTTAGGTCTCTTGTTTTTGATTTATCAACCATTATATTCATTCCAGCCTTTCATAATATTTACTACAAAGATCATAATTTGTACTTTGGTGAAGAATGCCGAGAGAGCCACAACGTTATTAAAGGTGTTCAGTCAGTCATATGAGATTCAATTAGCGGACGTTAGAAAGTATAAAGTGGAGCAGGGATAACCACAGAATAAGTTCCAGAAGTTAGACAGATGTTATTTTAATATTTTTTGGTACCTTGACAAAGTGAAGCCATTTTTTTCGCAGATACCTCTGGATAACAAGGTATTTACAGTGAATTTTGATTTATACATTTGGCTACTGGCGGTTCGATCATCTTTTCCTGAAAAACAGACCCAATGTCTTAACATACTCGTAATATACCACTTTACTGAAAACTACAGCATGAAGGAAAGAAAAATTTAACATCGTCCCGGATGACACATTGATATGGATCACTGTATTACATTTAACTCCCCGGACTGCAAATTTTAAAGTGTAAAAGAGAAAACAATCTCTACAGCCACATACAACCCAACCCATCGATTTAACGATTATGTGTTTTTGTTCTGTTGAATGGACATTACTCATCTTAATTAACCCACCATGGGTTATGCAAAACAGCCCCGATCTGAAATTTGGGTAGAGTGCAGTATCGGACCGACCTTGACTGCTTATACCATACATATTATATAATTAATTTGATTTTTTCACTTGTTTGGATTATTTAAATTTTTTAAATATTGGAACAGATTGATTTGCAAACGGAGACCTGTGTTTTCTTGATTTTTCCTGACATAGACACGAAAAAACACGCCAAAGATTTCCATCGCTCTATCTGTCTGTCAATCTGTTTGTCTGTCTGTACTCCTTCCTATAATCCCTAAGGCTTTTATAACTTGGGATAGTTCTTTTCGGATGTTGATGAAACTAACATTAGTTTACTACTGTAAAAAAAAAATGCTTAAACTTGCTGTTTGGACAAGCAAAACGTTTTTTGGTGTGTTAAAAATTGAAATTGTAGGTAGAAGGAAAAGCATATTTGAAAAAACAGACGTTGGTAGGATAGATTCTGTCATCATTAAAATGTTGATTCCGGTAATACTCCGCACTTGTAAACATACTTTCATTCAAATCACAAAAATAACTCTTCTCAATAGGATAATATATTTTCAATACATTTCGAATCTTTGAAAAAACCATATACGTTTCATTCACAAGTTAAACTGTTTGGACTATAGAGCTGCTGATGCACTTGAAGTTAATTTGATATTATTGGAAATTATCGAATTTTTAAAAAACCTAAAAGTTTTGGGAATGAGTAATTATAAATCCTTTTCAATATTGTTCAAAGTCAATTGCAACCATCAACTGTTCCAAAACTCGATCCAAATCCTAATTTCCAAACTGATATCATCCCATCTCTACCTACTTAATGCTCTTATGATCAAGTGAATTCCGATTTGCAGAGTGGCAAATAGATCAGTTATAATGTATATATGCACGCGCGGCTTGGCTTTACAGGTCTTTTCTCATTTCTACACTTCATCTTAATCTTAAGAAAAAACGACGACTTGAAGCAGGTGTTGTAAATGTTATTCTTGGATAAAACACAAAATTCATTCAAATGCTGTGCCCTCAAGGTTGACGCTTTCTGTTCTAGAACTGACGAACAGTGGGCTTATTCCGTGTCTGTAAATAGGCTGAGGTGTGGGCTAAATGAAGTTATGATAAATACCAAGCTGTCGTCTACGTCAAATTATTAATGCCTGATCCACCCGATAACTTTTAATATTGTTTCTCTAAACACCACTGCAGACGGGCGCTACCCATACTTTTAATACAGAATTTGTTGTCACTTATCTCTGTTGCATTTTAATGAGCCTGGACGTATTCATGAGATTTTTATTGGGATTGTTTGTTAGCGGACAATTGGTTGTCATTAATTATAAGAATAAATGTGTCAGTATATGTGACGCATTATTTGTTCTCTTTGATAAGCGTCATTGAAGAAATAACTAGGTAAATACTGCGTAGAATAGGATGTTAGAAAATTAGTATTGAGAGCAAAATTCCGTTTCTGACTACATTTGAGTCAAATCGTACTCGAACTTTCATCAAAATAAATAACGATTTTTGGAGACTAATCCTTTATTTTAGAATGGACTCATTCATATTATTATTATTATTATTTTCTGGAAATTCTGCAATTTGGTAACGTCACCAACAAGCTTGTTCAAGCCAGGTAATATTAACAACTCATTTTCTCCCAAACCATATCGTATCATAGGAAACAGTACACTAATGATGAATTTAATCAAAATCAGGGATATAAAAAATGGAAGCATTTTTGTGCAATGCCATAAAACATTGTACTGTCAAAAGTCTCTGAAAATCATTGATTTCCCTTGGATTTCAACAAAAAATGGTGAGAAAATATTTGATTAATGAAGAAGGGCACTTTATGAACCTAACAGCCTGTTTCTGAGCCTGGCAATTCACCAAATATAAGTGAAAATTGCTATTCCCCTCAATTCACGAGATAGAACGAATCGCTATTCCCCACCAATAGGATTTGGGGAATGAAAAATATTTTTGGAACGTTTTTTGGGTCTATCAAATGCATATTATCTAATGGAGCTTATTGCAGTTATTTTTATAAAGCTACATTATACTGTATCAATATAAGTAATTTTTTTTATTATTTATATTACTTATTAGGTCCATTTTTATTCCACATAAATTAATGTGATGTGGGGGATGATAGACATCAAAAATAGTGAAAATCACTCCAAACTTCAAATTAACTTATATAAAAACAAGTAAGGTTATTTTCTAGACATATATTTTCCTAGTGACCACACGGAACCTATGCGAAAGAACCATAGTGAAATGGTTCTTTCTTAGATTTATTTTTTCTCCTAAATTTTATCTGACAGACAAAAAACAAAAAATGTGGAAGCTAATGTTCATCCTGTAGGATATGTGGAATTCTAAATCTACTGTGATATGGTGAAAAACATTAGTTCTATAAATATTCATCAAAAACAATGTTTCCTAGCTTGCATTACATTTCAAAGCATGTCAAAAGCTTTTGATACATTCAAGAACCCAAGTATTGCGAGTTATCTGGCGACACTGTTGGCGAAAGTTTGACAGAAGGGTTGAAGTTTGTCCAAGACAGCGTCTGCGGTCTGCATGGTGCCGTATTTTCTAATGCTTATTGGACTTGGGCAAGTATTTCGGATCTAAAGTCTTCTAGAGTAGTAATGTTTTTATATGTATATACTCGTATAAACACATATTCGATGTGGCCACGTTAACTAGAGTTGGACCTCTATATGCATTTAGATATATCCTTGATCAACCCATCACTAACAACGACTTGTCAAATTGTGTGTGATTGTGATTTGCCCCGTGGTTTGAAATAATAGAACAGAAAAGCGCATAACAAATTTTTATATTGACAATAACCTTATATGTATATGTTATATGGTTTTAAAGAGCACTGCAATTTCCTATTTTCTCAAAGTATAGCAGCAGAAAAGTATTATGTTCTAATTCAACTGGTTTTGCATCTTCTGGAAACAGTTAATGATGTTAGTTTGTCTTTGATAGTCCGTACTGTATATTTATATATCTGTTAAAATCAAGGAATGCTGTGTCTGACCAAAGAAATGAAAATAATACGATTTCTCTACTGGATTTTGAAGAAAATTAGTTGGAAATTACTAAGCTTCTGTAACAACGTTTCTCACTAACTGAAATTTTTATGCGGGATGACCAAATTGTAGAATGTTCTCTATAAAATGAGGTACCTATATATAAATTTTAACTCAATAGAACTCTTCCACAAATAGTTATACGGAAATAAATTGCAAAAATAAAATTGTAGAAACGTTCAGTACATTGGAAAATAATTGATTTTGTCGGGAAATCATCTATTTTTCACGATTTTGATCAAATTTCTGTACATTCTGGAATATTCCATGAGCAAAAGACATTTTCATGCCTATCTGTCACTTCAGAAGTAGACTCTGAAAGCCTATTGATAGAGCTCGATATGATCTCGTTCCGTTGGCTCAGTATTACAATTCGTTATTTGACGAAATCGGCCCTAAAACAATGTTTATGCATCAAGTGAGGACTTGAAAATGGTGAATCAACTTCAAATAAAGTGTAGCGTAAAGAACGTATAGAATATTACGATTCATAAGAAATGGATTCTTAACATGTTTCATGTCCATTTATTTCAACAAAAGCCTTTTCTAAATTTCGTTTTTCAATTGAAATTTCAAGCCCGCCTGACATCGTTCATATTATTTTAAATTAAAGATTATCAACTTCAAGCTTCATATTTTTTTAAAAAAAGGTAAGATGTATGCGATTCATGAAAATAGTGGATTTTCGATGCATTTCCGATGTTTTACACACAGTCAAAGCATTTAGTTCTTTTGGGTTGTACAGCATTTTAGGACGGCCCATTTTTTCCTCTTCGGTTTTAGCAACTACCTGTACAGATTAATCAATTTTAACTGAATGGTGATCGTAAATAAATCTAAAAGCGTTATTAAATCTCGTTAACATGGCGGCAAACAGTGTAACTGTAGCAATTTACATCGGATTTTAAAACTCTTGATCCACTTGAAATTATTGAAATTTCGGGAAACCCAATGGAAAATCATAATTATTCAAATCTTTAGTATCGCCAATATTTTATTTATTTAATGTAATTTCCTTTCCCATGCATGGGGAATACAGCATTTACCTACTTGACAACATTTTTTTGACATTTTATGTAACCTATAAACTGCCTCATACTTGGTAAAACGGACAATAGTGTTAACTATCTGAAAATGTTGTGAAAATAAATGTTACAGGAGCTTTTAGCTGTTATTTGAGTAAAACGTCAACGCGCTACAAAATACCTGCACCACCGACGCCTCTGCTTCATTGTACATCTCACCAGCAGCAACAGCCATTACGCATTCCATCGATGAATGAAATCTTACATGGGAGAACTCATTACTAGGAGTAAATTAAAAAAGAACACCGCAAAATAGTAATCGGAACGCAGCGGTATGTTCCGACAAGCGAGTTGCTACTGTATCTGCATCTTACGCTCATTCTACGTTGGCAGTCTATATCATCGCTCTCGTCTCTTATTCTATTTTTTACCCCAGTCAAACGGAGAAAATCCACAATTTTATAGGAGGTGGCTGAATATTTACACAGATATTTTTATTGACGTCATAAATACAGACTGTAGGACTCATATAAGATTGAATAAATCTCAAGTAAAGTGTGGTTGATGTTAAAAGGGCGACGATGAAAGAGGAGTATGAATAATCTTTTTAATTATGCTGTTTGAATTAGTGTGGGTAATCGTTACACTAAAATTCAAAAAAAGAATGTTGTGAATGTGTGGCGGCTTTCACGTGATATCTAAAATATCATATAATAATATGAGTAAGTTACTTGTGAATTATTGGTCTTAGTATATCCTTGCCTTTGGTTATTAGCCTTCTAGACCCTTGCTTTTCCTGAATATTAAATGTTCTGGGTCCAAAGAATTTCACATCAGAGTTCATCGCAATTAGTCACTCATTGCAAAACCAGACCGGCCCCGAGGTGCCCATCACTTGGAATAGCTGGAAATTTACGTGACTTTTGAATTTTATAGTTTTTCAGCATTGAGTATCAACATTTGCCAAAGCATAATGATTGAATCTTGCATAATCATAATTATAAAAATCACAAAAACGTTATATTCTCTATTGGCAGCTAATTGAAATCGCATACTATCGATTGAAATATAGTTACTAACGTTTCGGCTGCCCCGGCAGCGTTTATCAAGATACTAAATATGGAAAATTTAATTTATAATTTAAAATGGTAATGATCTTTATACTGCTTTCAGCAAACATTTCAATTTTCACACGCACTAATACTAATCTCGGTAACACTGCTTCAAACTTCCATTGTCTTCAGTACGCTCAGAAGTGGAGAAGTATCTTCAAGCATCTCCGTCGTGCACGATAATTTATCAAGGGCTTGTCTTCGGAAAGCGATGATTATGTATCTATTAACCAGCCAAAATAACTTCAGAGGCATATAATGGGGGTGATGAGGGACACCCAACCTGTGAATGCCGTGACAAAAAGGAAGAATCCTCAGTGCACAGTATATGTCGCGGTGAGCTTTTGGCAGGCAGACCATCTGTGGGATAGGTTTCTGAAACCAGGTTGTGTAAGATGGATAGAATTCTATAGATCAACCCTTCTAGAAATCTATAAGATCAACCCAGGCCTCAGGCGGTTCTTAACGCAAACCATGCAAACATGACTAACCAATATCCATCTTAAAACAGAAACTGAGTACATCCAAACAGAAGAGGTCCATATGCACAGCGGTATCTTCCAAGGAAATTTTCTTAGCTTCCTTTGGTTTTACTTATGCCTGAACCCACTCTCCAAGGCACTCAACAATACAAGTTATGGTTTTAACATCAAGAATCAAAATACGATCCAACACAAAATCAATGATCTCCTCTACATGGACGGTATAAAACTATACCCAACCACTGAGATGCAACTAAAAGGACTACTTAGAGTAACAGTCGTACACCAAATTGGAGTTTGAGATGAGCAAAGTGTTCCACTTCAATAAATGTCAATGTAAAAACTATCCCGAAGAGGAAACTGTAAATAGAGCAACGTTTTCCAATATAGACCAGGACGAAACGTACAAGTATCTGGGCTTTTATCAAAACACAAATATCAACCCTGCACAAATCAAAAAATAACTGAAATACGAATTCAACAACCGTCTTATAAAACTTCTGGAAACAGAACTTAACTCTATAAATCTTACCAAAGCTATCAACACATTTGCAATACCGGTCTTCACGTACTCCTTTGGCATCATCAAGTGGTCCCAGACTGACATAGACAACATCCATGCCCTCATCCGAACAGAACTCACGAAACATAGAATGTTACACCCAAACTCATGCAAAGAAAGACTTACCGTAGACAGGAATCAAGGAGGCAGGGGAATTAGAGACATACAAATACTTCACGCAAAACAAATACAAACACTCAGACATTTCTTTCAAAGCAAGCAAACCAACATAGATCGATAGTGAAGGCAGACACCTCTTGCCCTCCCACATCCAAACCACTCAGCAGACATACACAATCATGCACAACCACATCAAGAAAAGTTGGATACCTGGTCACAGAAAACACTCCATGGAAAACATCGATATAAAGTGGCCCAAGACAACATTAATAAAAAATAGTCATACACCTGGCTGCAGGTCGATTATAATAATAATGATCGTCTTTATCAAGGCCAAATTTAGCCAAAGGCTACTCTTACATTTAACCCTATTTGACTGGGGTATCAGTCTACGTTGGTAGTCTCCATCGCTCTCGTCTCTCATTGTATTTTTTCTGTGTGTGGTGCGGTGGGTTAATATCCTTCTTCATTGGCAGTGGCCAATCTTTGTGATTACTGTTCTCCGCAACGCCACAATTTAGGTATGATGTGTGTAACTGGTGATGCGGTTAGTAAATCACATAGGCAGTCACTACAATCTTCACTCTTGCCGATCCAGTTTATTCTATACGAATGCAAAATGTTCTCACAATGCCTGTGTGTTGTGTTATAGAAATATTGATATTGTTTTTTCAGAAAACGCGTTTTGTGGCATACATACATAACCGCCTCTGGCTGCAGCTGGATTCGGTTATCCACACGATTACAGCCAGAAGTAAAAATCCATTGTTTTTGAAAATTTGTTCAGTATTGGCAAAAAAAACAAATTTCTGATCTAATTATTATTTTTTTTAGTCGATATTTAAGAATTTAGGAGAGTTATACGGACCTCCAAAGTATATTACAATGATAAAACTTTACGCTGGTCTTAGCAAATATTCCTAGCTTGTTAAACTACACCAAATGTCTGCCTTTAACTTTGAATATTTTGATAGAATGAGCCTGTCTTTGGAGCTATATAACTATTATTAATAAGTTAGTAAAAAAATTGTATGATTTTAACACATGCTTAGCATCGAAGCCTCCAAGCTTGTGTTTCGGAGAAGTTAGTCTTTTTTAAACTAATGACCTTCACAACCCTCCATACTTGTTACGATTGACCCAAAGTTTGCTTTCTGGAAATAAAACCAACAAACAACCTTCAAAGTTTTTGGCGGAATCAATGCTCACTCTGTTCAGTGTTTTGAAGGCTCTGATCATTTGAATAAAATGGGTTGATGTAATCAGTTTTTATACTTGCGTCAATCCACTTCAGTTATATGTTTATCGTAGGTTGTGCAAATATTTTGTTCAAGATTTTTTGCTGGAATTTCATCAGAATAAACCCACTTCGCATTTAGATATTGTTTGTGAAGCCCACTTTATTAACAAGATCAGCCTCTTTCGATTTTTTAGTAATACCAGTTATGACAATCAATTCGTATAAGAATATATTTGTTCAACTGTGAAACGGAAACCGTGCCAGACAATTCTGCTGAAAGAGTCTTTGAAAATGCCTGTAGAACAAGTAATGGGGGAGGCGTCCTGGGCCAACTTTGGCGATTGATATACTACACACATAATATTTTTGGCTTAATGAAGTATCAAAAAAAGTCCCAAGAATAAATCTTATCTTGTGGAAGCTTACCGAAAAGGCTTGTATACAATTGCACTGTAAAATTTGTGTTAATTAACATGACATATTAGCCTGTGCCACCGTCTGACAAACATTTGACAAATTCATAGATATAATACAAAATACCGATAGCATTTATCTACTAAACCAAACTTCCTCAAACTTTGAGGCGTACCAGTAGTGGCAACTAAACTTCCAAAAGTGGTGCGCGAGCATACAACAGGTTTCTAACAACAATAGCTTATCACACTGATAACACTTAACGGTTTGAGATTAAGTTTGCAAATCGAAGAGTTTTGGTACATGACATACAAGGATTTTTATATCAGAGGATAAATTACAATGTTTCACATAACAACTTAGTCATTCTCTAATTTGAAAATTTAGTGACTGAATATGGAATAAGTATGAGAGGTGATCTTGTTAATATAATAGTGTTGTAGGCAGTGGCCAGATGCTACGTTCCGCGTCTAAAAAATACTTTTATAAGGATAATTCCATGTTTCACCCTCTACCTGTGTGAGACTGGATTAACTGTAATGGTGGCAGTTAAAAATGAATATCGAAATTGACCCAATGTTGACCCAATGTTGACCCAAGTTTGCTTTTGAAATTGACTAGAATTGTCATCACTCATTGCAACTAGTTGACACCTTATTTCCTTCGACTTAGTCAGTTTTGGAACATTTATATCCATTTTGTATTCGAATAAAACTTGATGCTTTAAGCAATCGTTGTTTTATTACAAACTACAATACACTAACAATATGTGTTTAGTGAATCAGTATTGTTGTCACCCCTTTTCGGCAAGTTCCTGCTAATCCGGAGTAACTTTTCTGATAAAGAACATTTAGATTTTCGATTTGATATCTCATTTAGCGCTAAATATATTAAACCACCAAAAATGTGAGACAGCAAGCGCGCGCTCGAACACTAAATGAATTTTTTAAGGCAATTTCCTCAGGATTTGTGCAAGCAAAGTTATCTACCGTCTCATGGTCGCACATACGAGTATTGAAGATAAATAGTGAATAGATTCTATATACAGATATATAACTCGATCAAGGTGGGAAATATACGTCCGTGTCCATTACTAAAAGGTTACTACATATGGCACATTCGAGACGACCCATTACGAACCCTTTTCACCGCCTCGGCATTGGCAGCGGGGTGGCGGCAGTGCAAGGCCGTCGCGCCAGCGTCGGCCAACATAGTTCGGCATGTCTCTTAATAATAATAAATAATCGCGTATTAATTGGTTTGATATATTGCTGGCATTACTGGTTTTTGCCGCATTGTCCTTTGTGTGAAATCCGACCCGGCTTTTTGCCTTTCGCCGAACGCTTCGGTATGCAAGCCACCATGGGCTTCCAAGTCAGAGCAGGAGACAGGGACACGTACCTATTGCACTCAAAGCTATAAGTACACAATCTAGCTTACACTTTAAAAGACTGTCGACCTTTGCAAAAAAATAACTGGTCCGGCAAATAATAATAATAATAAAACGTCTTTATTTGGGCGAAGTTTAGCATAAAGCTATTCTTACACTTAACCCTAGATGAACAAGTACAAATACATGGGTCAAGGATATTCCCGGTACTTCCCAAGCTGCAATGTTACAGTTTCCCACTTGAAAAGGACTATGCGGTAGTAAACTGAATCCAAAATTTTACGTAGCACCCTTGTAGAATCTCAGATAAAACGTCACCACTTTTTTCATTTGCCTGTTGTTCTATAGACGAGGAAGTACATTTTTTATTAGTATTTTTTGGTAATGATGGCTCTAAGACCGGTGAATTTGCTTATCTATGCATGCTTTTCGCTTAAACTTAGCTCGGTATCATTACAACCGGTCCAAAACCCCTCAAAATGCTTACTACTCTAAAAAATAGGTGAATTTTTGATATAACTAATCTGGTAAGATTGGAGTAACACCCAAACGTCTGAAGTGTCTGGTCATCGCTAGTTTATGTTAGTTTTTGACTATTTTGGAAGAATTTAATTAAGGGTGAAAAAGTAGACTACGTCAAAAAACTTCAACCACAACCCACATTGTTAACCTTTAAGGAACCTAAAAATTAATTGGTCCGAAAATGATTTGAAATAGGGAAAATATGAAAATACAAAGCTTCTAACTTGATTTTTTTTGTTTTTTGTGTTATTTACTGTGCCGCCAATACACCAATCAATAAAATAAATCAGCATTAATTACGTGGCCAGATCATTTTCCGCAAATTTCATCAGCAAGCTATTGAAATGATTGAGATGTATTTTCAAGTTGTCAGAGAAACGTATTGCGATGTAGGTTCGCTACCAAACAGAGGTTATAACCATCTTTACCAGATCGATTTTTTCCAAAAATAACCAAATTTGAAAACAAATAAAAAGAATGGGTAATTAACATACAGTTTGACAAATAAAACTCATTTTCTTTTAGTGGCTCGTTTTCGATTTATATTTAAATCATCGTTACTGAAAGAAAAAGAGCTTCATTAGCGAAACTGTGTATTAATTACACAATCTTTTATCTGCATGATGGAAGAGTTTCACCAAGTAAAAGCATCTACCATCCACAAAATTTAAAAACGTTTGCATTTGTAGTTATTCGTTTTCAAAATGCGCACTTATCAAAAATCTAAATAGGGTCGATAATATCAATAATTAAGTAGCACGATAAGATATTCTCAGATGTAAAATTTTATGAATATTAGATCTATGATGATAACATACTCTTATTTTTTCACATTCATTGTATCCAAATAACTTTTTATAAGTTGATTCAAGGATTTAGCAAAATATTGGTTGTAATTGACTCCTGGGAATTGAAATGCAGGTTAATAGAACAGTGTATATGAACAGATACTGTTATGTGGTGCGTATTATAGATCTCATCAATCATTTATTCAATATATTCTTAGATAAACAAATCTTGATTTTTGTGTACGCCGATGCAGTTGATGCGACGCGACGTTTCGGACATCTTCGGTGCCGCTGTTAACTGTTTACCGAAACAAAAGAATTACTTCTTCTGCTGTAAATCGGTCGCCTCTCTGCTATAATTATACGCTTTAATTATCTTTTTTCCTTACCATCTTCGGCAAGGCTTCCCATAGTCCAGGGGTAGTCACAGTAGATTCAATTTTGCGACACTGAATATGATTATTTTTAAGGAATTAATTATTCGCTGAATTGGCCAATTAGAGACATCAATTGGGTTGAGGATGTATGTACTTCCTACGCAATTGTATCAACTCAAAAAAAGTGATTTGGATCGAATTTTGTAAAAGTCTTCTGGAATTAAATTTAATCAATATTGAATTTAAAAGACTTAAATATGTCCATATTCCCAAAATGTTCGAGTTTAAGATTACCGTTCATCAGCTGGATCAACCATTCTAAATGCGATTAAACTTTCAATAAATTGATACCACCGCAAGTGAAATACAGGGCCAACCTCCAAACCTGCTTACCATTTTTTAGACTGTAAATAGCATCTATAAGAGCGTTTCATTTGTGGAACTGTTTATCAAATACCTACACAATTATATTATCTGAATTATGGAAAAGTTTCACCAAGTAGATGCAGCGTAATTATTTATATTTATTAACTTAAAATACAGTAATGTGTAGTAGTAGTTTTTACTATAATAGAAGTAGGACTAATTACTCACCTTTGAAAGAAAAGTAAGGCCTAGTTCATAGGGCGCATCTATCATAAAAGTCTGAATAAATTGAAAATAAATAATCATTTCTGCATTCAGAAGGCAAATGTGTGAGTAATCATCTATATCCAACAAGTATAGAAGATTACCACGTTTGAGGTCTTATAGATTATAGAACGTCATTCATCAAAGCCAAAAAATTAAAATTTCCGTCTCTCTCTCCAAACCACCAACTCCAATTTTTTTTAACATGAACGCCCAGAAATGATGTGGACGATAACTTCGCTGTCAACGCACTGATTTTCAAAAACTGTACAGATTTTTCTTCCTTGCCATAGTCACAACCGAACGTCAAAGTTTCATCAAAATACGAAAGGTTGTTTTTCCCCAATTAAGGATTTCCGAACAAACAAAGAAACATGCCATGAAACATCATCAAAAAAATATCTGTTTCGAAGATTTTCGCAATTACAATCTTCCATCCTATCGGCTGGATGTAAAAGTCAATCAAGTATTACAAAAAAAAAAGATAACATAAAATTTTGAGATAGTCAAATAGCACTCTTGCTAAGCTAATTACACTACTTCTTGAGTTGAATCCAAATACATGAAATAAGCAAAAATGAGGTTGAAACCCCCTTGAACGTTTACTATATCTTGATAACTTGGCTGGGATCATCAGAAAAATTTTCAAATACCTACACTTACCGGTTTGACTGTAGATTCTTATAAGTTTCCCTTCATTACATTGATCACCATAACATTCAGTATCAATTCTCATAAAATTATTACTACTACTTCACTAAAAAGGACATTACAAGATTCATTTGTATAATTCCTGTACTATAATTGATACAGCTCGGTGCAATCAGAAAAACAACTTTAATCAGACGAGAAGTTGATGCGCTTTCGGGCTTTAATTACACGATAATTATTTGGTATTGAAAGGAAGCTGTAATTACTTTTTGCAGTCGCACTGCAAAATACTTGTTGTCGGTTGTGGCGAATGCCACGGTTATTCTCTCATGATTTCAAATTTTTTCGCGCTTCATTTTGTAGTCTCACAATGTCCAACAGTCCATTTGGCATTTCGTGCAACGTTTTTTGATGCTTCGTCTTACAATCATTGCCCAAACGTGCAATTTCAAAAGCCACTGAAAAAGTGTTAAGTAAACCTTTCTGCTACCTAAAAAGTATAAGGAACGCTTGTACTTCTCAGATGTTTAGTTTTTCTGTTAATTGATCGTGCAAAGTGCTACCGCGCCGCGCTTCAAACAGGTAAAGTTAACAATGAGACCTGCAACTACCTCGATACAGAAAACCGTAATACAAACATTTTTCAATGAAATATGATACATCATTAGAGCCTGAGGGAAAGATCCGTTTAAATCGTTAACAAACAGAAAACAGATTCCATTTCTCCTATACCCCCTTAATCTCCTGTCTCCACCAATTTTGTTCAACAGGTTTGAAAAGTCAAATATTCAATTAAACGGAATGCGGAAAACAACACATCACATTTATTATTCTGAGCATTTTACAAGAGTATTATTGAGAGTTTTTTCAGTCAATGTTGAAATACCATATGTCCCGAGGCACTCCTCAAAATTTCTGGACACAATCCAGAAGCAATACTTTCAGTGGATGCACCTGACTTCACAAAGGACCCTCCAAAGTCTAGAACATCGAAGAAGGGTGACTGATCTGGCTTTGTTCTATGGATATTATCATGGCAGATATTCGAACGAGCTGTGTCGCATAAAAGTCGCTAGCACAGCAAATACTACAGCATTTCAACGGGCGCATCCTCGCTAGGTCGAGCCTCTTCCAAAAGTCATTCTTTTGGAGTACCTTGGCGTTCTGGAGTTTGTTCCCCGACGGTTACAATCTACAGCGTTTTGAGGCAATTGTGGATAGACATTTATTCTCTCGCAGTGATAGGTTTTCTATCATTGCGTGAGGCTATCTATGAAAAAATAAAACAATAAATGATCTCATCTCATGGTATTATAAGTCAATGTCACTAGATTGAAAATGCAGTATATAACTTAAAAAATATTCGCACTGAACCTTTATCACTTTTGTTATCCTACTTAGAAAATCGTACACAGACAGTTAAACTTGGATCTCATCTATCTCAACCACGAAAAATAAAATCAGGTGTACCACAAGGTTCAGTACTTGGACCATTACTCTTTACTGTATATACAAGTCAATTCACAAAATTCGTTCAAGATTGCTCTGTGCATATGTATACAGATGATACGCAAATCTATCATTCGTTTCCTGTATCTGATCTGGAAGCAGCTAATAAAAAAGTGAATGATGATTTGAATCGTATAGCTGAATTTTCAAAGAAACATTCTCTTTTTCTCAATTCAAAAAAGTCAGTTGCCTTAGTATTTGCCAAGAAAACTGTTCGAACTTTCGTGAATTCAAATATTAAGGTAAATATTGGTGGCGAGTCTATAAAAATTGTCGATGAATGCAAGAATTTAGGACTGATTATAGATCACAATTTAAGATTTAGAGAGTATGTGTCAAAAAATATACAAAGAGCTTATGCTTCGATGAAGCTGCTTTATCCGCATAAGGCGTACTTGTCAATTGATACAAAAAAATTATTATGTGAAACTCTGGTGCTATCACAGTTCAATTTTTGCTCTGCTGTTTATATATCGTTTTTAGATAGTGAAAGCTTAAATAGGATTCAGCGTGTACAGAATTCCTGTATAAGATTTATATATGGAATCCGAAAATTTGATCGGGTGTCACACAAATTAAAAGAATTAAATTGGTTGAATATGGAAGACAGGTTTGACGTCCACGCTTTATGCCTATTCCATAAAATAATTGTACATAAACACCCTCCTTATTTGTATAGTAAAATATTATTTAGAACAGATATACACAGTGTCGATACTAGAAATAAATCGTCTATCACTGCTCCACCACATAAAACTACACTATTTGAGAGAAGTTTTACGTTCAATGTCTATAGGCTATATAATTCCATACCTTCTCATTGTAAATGTTATAGTGCTCATAGATGCAAAACATAGGTTCGTGATCAATATTTTTCTAAAAACTAAACAGCAGTATAATAGCTGTTGATTGGACTCAAAAGGTGACCCTCATGCATGTTTTGTTGTGCTTCTTATTTTAGAATAGTTTTAGTTTACTTTTTCACGGTACAAATGATAACACATACAAGGGTTGAGTGGAAGAACACTTTGCGTGAACTCCCCCTTGGGGTTTTCTCTTTGCTAGTATTTATTTTGACTGAATGTGAGGATTCTATTATTTTTCTTTTCCACCAGCAGTGTACTGACAAAGGGAAAATAAAGAAAGTATTATTATTATTATTATTATTATTATTAAATTAGATTGAACAACTCAGAGATATTAATATTAGAACATCATCAAGAAAGGTTTCTTGTCTTGCCCGCTATCGCGATTCTATGGAATGGCCGAGAAAACAAATATGTATCAACGATTTTCGTAGGACAGTTCGCTAGCCTTAGTAAAAAATAGTGTGGAATATGTGTTACTTTATGGTTTATAAGAGGATAATTCCCTAAAAGTGGCACAAGTCCAGATGGTAGGACCTCAGAAAAGTTACATTCATAGTTATTTGCACACTTCTTCTTCCACACCAATCATTCTTCTGGTATTTCATCTATCTCAATGACGCCTATAAATTGGGCAGCTCAATATAAAATGCTCAAAATTTGTAGCCGATTCGACCCATTAAATATTTATGAACCGGTACGTGTTTAACCATGAATGTCATTTACATGGAATTAGAGGTGGTCATTTGTAAAAATCAACTGCTACTGTGTATTTCGCTCCATCTCACTTCCTCCACACGAGACGTCTGTTGTTTGTGAATCTGCGGTGATTAGTTAGACCCGAACCGATCATTTAAATAACATAATTTTATGTTAAATAAAACATGTCCTTTAGAGGTAAATCGACATTAAAGTCCCCATGGCACGCAATAATATATACACACACACTTCATCTGCGAGGCACGAGCTTTTTACTTCCGTAGAGCTGCATGATCATTATCTATGATTATCTTTATGCTTGTTAGCTTATCTATCGCTTTATCGCTAAACGATTATTTTTTTATGACGTAGTGGAGTGGACTTCACCATAACATGGGACATTTTATTTTGATTCCTCATAACTGCTTGCACTAGACCGTGTAGCTTCATCAGTTCTACGTATCTATGTATGTATATGCCTCAATTTTTGCAGGATAACGATCATTGAAACATAATTTGCGCTTGTTTATGGCATTGTTGTGTATAGCTCGTCATGTCACTATAGCAAACTGTTTGATTGATTAAACGGATTTATTGTCGTAACTATATAAATAACTGTAGATCTATGTTTGTATAATATGTAACGATAAATTGTCCCGTTCGTGTCGAGAGGCTCAAGGCAAGATCCACACCCTGTGACCGTTAACCTCTCATCCCTTGTTTCCTGCGACCCCCTCCGGAGCGTCTTCTTTCGTAGGCGGTGGTACTGGCAGTGTTGTCGGATGTACAACACGTATATTGGCATAGGATGCTGCATCATGACATGATCTTCAAGTCTATATTTGAGAAAATAAGGTTGTAACTTACTTATTTGTTACATAGTGTCGCTCGCTGTCATAACAACTTAGACATAAAATTATATCTATAAGATAAAAGTTAATGTACAACAGTCGTCACGCAACCTAAGTCATACAGCGATCATGTGTGTATCAAAATTATATAGGTTTATACTTTATACACACATGTACAACAGTTACTTTTCGGAAACCGTTTTAAAAAATGTTGAAGCGGATGCATAGCAGCGTTTTGACACGGAAAACGCTGCTATGCTATCGGCCGCTATACGTACTCGAGAGGAGACCAAATTCAGTATATTTCGTCTGCTGATATTTGTAATAGACCTTAGGTTAGTTGATTCATAGGGGATACCTGTTTAGGTATTGTATGATATCTTCTTTCTCCACTAAAAGTGCTTGAACAAGATTTTTTTAACAAAAGCTGCAACCGACTTATTGTTAATTTGATACAAATAATACAGGTTTTTTAAAGATTTCATTATAGTGTAGAATATTACATGCAATAGCGCTACTGTACTCCAACCCGCTCTTCAGGAAGCCACAAATTAAATACAGACTGTTGATAGCTAACCTTGGTAAAGGATAGCAAGAACGAGTCATTCTCCAAATTAAATTTGGGCGTAATTAAAGGTGATGCTCGTATATTAGGATTTAAATTCACTTTTATTATTAATGAGATATTAATTATTTTTTTAATTAGGTGTTATTATTCCGGTTTAAAGATGACTGGTTTATTTTCCAGTACATTTTTGTTATTGATTACCATTACATCCTCTAGACCAGCGTTTCCCAAAGTGTGCTCCGCGGAGCCCCAGCAGGAGCTTTTGCGGAAATATAAAATCATTTAATAAAATTAATTGCGTATTTTCTCGTTGCCATCAAAAGTCCTTGAAAAAGTTTATTTAAAAATTCAAAGATTTTGAGGAGAACACGTTTTTCTTCAGGAACATCCTTTTGATTTACAAACCATATTAAGTGATAAAAACTGGCTTATTAGACTCGCCTGTTCTAAATTTAATGAAGTTAATTTGTTACTTCAAGCAAGACAGGTTACAGTGTTAACAGTAAATGAAAAAATAAGATCATTTATAAGGAAATTACAATTTTGGCTAAGTAAAGAGTTTTATGAAGAGATGAATATAGAATTGGCTCAAGAAATAGTTAACGATATTGCCAGTCATCTTAGAAAGATGTATAGCTCGGTAACACAGTACTTCTCTAATGAATTGGGTACGAATCTGGTAAAGCATTTTTGTCTGAAGAATCCTTTTACTATAAAAGAAAAGCCGCAAACTTTTTCCTGTCAAGAATATGAAAAACTTATAGATTTGACTTCCGGTTCATGACTAAAAGTTTGAAAATCATCCATTAGCAGAGTTTTGGTGCAGTCTTGAACAAGAGTAACCAGAGCTAATAAAAAAGCTATTTTTGTCCTTATACCCTTTGTAAGCACTTACCTTTGTGAAACAGGATTTTCTTCATATATTTTTACTAAAACCAAATACCGCAACCGCTTCGATGCCGAACCAGATATTAGGTTACACCTATCTTCAATCAAGCCAAATATTAAAGAAATTTGTAAAAAAAAACTCAATATCATTCGTCACATTAGGCTTGTTAAAAAACGTATGCTATGGAATATTGGAATATATATATATATATATATATATATATATATATATATATATACCTACCCCTACCATTTTTTTGAATGAAATTTTTCTTACCATCGAGCCTCTCGGGCTCCCGGGGCTCCGTCAAATATGACGGATATAATAACATCCGACATACGGATATAATAATATCCGATATTATAAGGCTCCGCCATCGAAAAAGTTTGGGAAACGCTGCTTAAACGTTCGCTGAGATTCATGCTCATCAAAATTAATTATTAAGCAAATCAAATTTTGTAAACAGATGCATTTCCACAAAACATGAATTAATTGCCGGCCGTTCCCATTAGCTCGTCTGCCCATTGCTATTTCTATGACCTCAAAACAGCGGATGCTACTGCTTCGATTTTGATGAAATTCAGCGTGAAATATATTCTAGGCTCGTGACTGATGTTCATGATGCATTTTGGAATTTCTTCAGCGACATGGTATCAACTTAAAAGCAACCAAATAGAATTGGAAGTAATTATCTTTTCTTATCTTTCAAGACTCATTGATATGAAAAAGTGTATTAACAGATTCTACTGTAGAAACTTGACAAATATAAAATTTTCCAATTTTTTATATTGCCCATTTTTCATGATCATGATAACTTCAGAAATATTCAAAGAGCTCCAACTATATATGCCTTTACCATATAGTTCCATGATGCTAAATAGCTGAAAAAATTAGAACACGCTTCACGCTGCTGCGTGCCCAGACTACATATCCATGGCAATTGAATCTATTCCAGATGCTATCGTATATTTATATCGTTTTATTTTTTTAAGCTATGAAGTTGCTGAAGTTTAGTTTGAAAACACCCACGGACATTATCATTAGGAAAATATTCCATTCCGACTTGTTTTAGTGCTCAATATTCCGTCTACGATTGCCCGGGTATGAATCTCAGGATTTATCAGAAATTTAAAAATGTTCTCTTTTCAATCCATTCAAAAAACGGAATACATGCCAGAAGATAAAATTGTTTCACAAATTGTATTAAAATATCATATCTAACTATACACAAGATGCATTACCTTAGTACTTAGTTCATCTTAGTACATCTAAGAATTCTTGAAGATCAGGTTGTAAAGCCTATATAAGCATATATATTGAGATTAGACCATTATCAGTAAATCAGAGAACTATCATAGAACAGCCTCGCAACGTGGAGTAATTTTTATATTCCTGTATTAGCTTTCTAATTTGCATGGAATTTCCCATTATTATGATTTTGTCAAAATGGACAAAAGAAAAATTCCAAATGTTAAATAAATGTCTTTTGTATACATTTGATTGTATGTTAGCATCAGCTATTGATAAATAGTAAAGATTGAGACTAGAATCCCGATTCAGCTGTGGGAACTGCGAATTTTGCACCCACTCTGCGAGGTTCTTACTTCTATTATCAATCAACTTGACTCTGAAGATCAAATAGCTCAATAACTGATATGAATGAACATTTTAAGTATACCCCCTCTTTTCTTCCACAGTTATAAACCCACATGTTGTTCGTATCTTGAAACACATCTCCAATGTTTTGGGATAGTAATGATTTCTGACTTACAAGACCCTGACAGGATCCTGCTTTAAACTCGGGAGTGCACCAACATAGTTAGGATCGATTGAGGAGTTTTTCGACGTAGCTCATTTGGTAGAACGTCTGTCCGGCAAACAGAATAATATTTAGTACGTAGTCCAAGCTTCTTCTCGAGTTTTTAGGTGCTGATGTTCATGTGTGTTTCAATTTCACGGACGGATTAGCAAATAAATAACTGTCACAGATTTTCGCGCTTGTTGCTGGAATTTAAAACCGACCTCTCGAATGTATACATGCACGTATGTATGTATGCTTGTAATTTCTTTCAAATAAGATTCCTATCGCCGTTGATTGGTGCTAAAATACTCAGAATGACGTGTCAATGAACGGCAAAAATTTGTTTAATTTTATAATTTGTATTACTCGAGATGCTTCAACGTTCAGTTGTTTTGAGACAATGATGAACAAATAGGTAGCGCCTGTCAGTTCTTAGAAGGCGATGAATATGTATCGGTGTGAATTTGCCAAGACTACTATTAATATGTATCGCGGTACGCGATAATACCGTTTGTGTTTTCCCTAAGTAACCAGTTAAAATTTTTGTCGGCATTTTTTCTGAATAAACCAGTATTGATAATAATCAATTTAATAAGTTGCTTGATCGGCGCAGCCTACAAATCTGTTTTTGAACATTCATACAACTTGGAATTATTATTTTCGCAACATAATAAATTGTTCATGGTTGGAAAAAATATTGTATGAAATGTATTATACAACGATTTTGCTCAACTCTTTATTGCAAGACTGAATTGTGCTTGTTCTGCAAAATTTCATACTTTGAACAAAACGAGTAATTTCATATCGGGTTACATAAATAGCTGCTTCAAAGATAGTTATGAAAATTAATTCATCTAACAATCTTACTGGTCGCTAACAAAAAACACATGTAATTAATTAAATAACTTGGCGATCGTCTTGCATGCCGAGCCAGCAACACAAATTCAAATTTAATTTTTCATATTTCGTGCCACGGCAGCCGAAACGTTGGTGAAGCTATTAACTCACATGTGGTTTTAGTAAGCATCCAGTACAAGTGCAAGATGACCTAAAGTGACCACAGAAGCTGGGTCAATGAAAACTAAAACATTTTACAACTGTCATCAAAATTTGAGTATGACACTTGAGAATTATTTTTGTTTCTGTGTGCACATTTTTTATAAGCTAATTTAGCTTGTTAGACAATTTTTGCTCTTTTTATGGCACATTCCAAGAGAACCCATTGGTACATAAAATTCCATTTAGTCCACATCAAAGCTTGAGCTGATTAACATATTGATGCATAAAGTTAAACCCTATAGATCTTTTATTTGTTCAGGATATTTTCACTGTATTCGAAGATGGTTTGAACAAAACAAAAATAAATCTGTGGTGTTTCGGTGTGTGAGTTCCATACAAAATAAATACTTAGTCTGATGATTTGAGGAATTGCAAATGTAAATTCTTACGCAACAAGGAGCCTCTATGAAAATGCATTTTCTGACCGTTACCTTGTGCAAACAGCTTTGTAAGCATTCATAGACGCTCGAAAGAAACATAAACTAGCATATAATTTTGTTGATTGTGGAGTACCACGAACTACTCAAACACTAGAAACTGAGGAATTATTTTTTAAAAGCTGTTAAACCAAATCGTACAAGGCGTCTAGCACTTCATGTAGTAGATTTTCTACCAAACTTTCTTATTGCCACTGGTTTAGGAAAATAAATGCAGAAGATCGACAATTTATTTTATTTGTTTTGTTTACGGACCAAGCCTTATTGACATAAAATGTAATTTTTGATTTCCAAAATGAACTTCAATGGGCGGATGGAAATCCACTTCAACGCCAGCAGCAATTTTCAACCGATGTGTTGGTAAGAATGCTTGCAATAATTTGGTTGGTCTCTTTATTTTAGCCAGAAGATTATTTGGACAAAAATATCTGCAATTTTGACAAGAGAATTCACTTAAACTGTTAGAAGCAATCCCTGTTAATATTAGATGATATTTATGGTTTATGCATTTTTTTGCTACTTCGATCACGTCATTTAAATCTGCTGCTGCGATTTCCACCACTGGGTGCATGGAAAGCAACCAATGTATTTCACTTCCATAGCGATTGAAGCCACATTAGTGAAACGCGTTACCAATGCTGGTGAAACAATACACCAGACCTCGAATACTCCGGACATTTGAAAGAAATGATCAAAGGCCATTTAGCATATATTGAAGCATCAGAAAGTTAGTTCCAGCACTTAATCTAAAATTAAAATTTTGTACACTGTTACTACGACTGAAATGATAAAATTGAAATAAATCATTCCAAGTTTGGCTTATAATAGTAATATTAATGTAATTTCTATTTTGAAACCGATGTGTCAGAACGAAACAGTCCCAGAAGCACTTGTCTGATGAAACATCTCCAACCATTTGTAGTCTTCATAAAGCCTAGGATCGACATATGCCCGATTCACCATATCATCATTCGGCAGCCAAAGAGGCGGAGCTCATCTGTAATTAAGTTTTGTGTGAGACACGGTGAACCGAGCCGGTGAGACGTAGGATGCTTTCCACGCTTCGATGATTCGTTAAAAGAATAAGTAATGAACGGGCCAACGTCAAGGAAAACAATTTGCTTCTGTCGGCCGGGCCGGAACCCGGGCCAGTCTAATAATTAAAACTCTGGGCGCGCTGGAACCACCTCTTTCACCAAGAGGTGTCGAAGACTGACGCAGGATATTTGTGTGCCTTAGAGGTAGGCGGTGCACTAACGATGGGCTTGTCTGGTATTATCTTGTAGCAACTGAAAAATCCAGTTGCTCCAGACAATTAGAAATTTTTAGTAATTGAATCATCTTATGATTTTTCAGTTTTTTTAAAAATGTCTAAAAGATTGATATTGATTAGGTAATTGCTTCCCGGCAATATCTGCTCGATAATTTGAACTATTTCGCAAAATTATATTTTTCTTAATTTATGGTTAATTTAAAAAGTCTC
This sequence comes from Bruchidius siliquastri, assembly GCA_949316355.1. NCBI lineage: Eukaryota > Metazoa > Arthropoda > Insecta > Coleoptera > Chrysomelidae > Bruchidius > Bruchidius siliquastri. The sequence continues at coordinate 13,983,371 of OX438531.1, read as the reverse complement.
GTTTTCACACTTTTGTGAATGTTGCCCTTTACTCTGATTTCATTATATGCCTATAGAAAGATATCTTAAAATTTGGAAATCGCCGACGATCGTTCTCAGGCCAGAAAAACCCCAGAAATTGTGCTATAGGTACGGGTCTTAAGTGGTAAATATTTGTTATTATATCAGGAGTTATCGGTGGTGTAACTGGTACATTTCAGTGTTAAGAAATGGGGCAGCTTAAAATTTGACACTGATGAAGGAATGTCGCATTTCAATTTTTATGTCATACTCGCAACTTTTTTATGAAGCGATTATCTTTTGATACTCTAGATACTGTTTACCCTCGAGATTTTAATGAACAAATTGAACGCCTCCAGTTAAACGTTATGTAATTTGAACACAAAGTTACAAACGCAGCTATGATACCGTTTTCTGCTTGGAAATATCAGTCTCCCCTATAATGAAATCAAAATTTCACAGGCACTTACGTAGATCATCAAATAAAGGAGTTTTTTTCAGTTTTTGGAATATGTGGTCGAGCAAAATACATTTTTGTTTTTTATAATTGCAACCTGTCAAAACTCTTCGAGGTATTATTTGGCCAGCAAATGAGAGATTCAAGAAATATGAAAATGAAATGCAAGTACAATGGTATTATACCCAAAAGTTCTAAAACGTCAAAGAGGTTTGAAGTAATTCTCAACTCATACCACTTTACATATCACATAAAATCTAAATGGGAATTAAATGGATCAGTTAACAATTTATGGTTTTTACAACACCCCAAAGCAATCGTAAACTTGAGAAACATGTAAAAATTACGTTTGGACACTTAAAAACTATTGAACCCCCCTTTTTAGAACATAAGGCGAAGTTTGGGGAAGATAATTATATGTTTTTTGCTAGTGCCTTCGCCATATATGAACGACAAAAATTTTCATTAGCATTAGCTTTTTGATTTTTGACAATAAACAAAAATGTTGCTTGTTAATCCATATGTATTACTATGAAAAATCCGATAACTATATCTTTTATTTTCTGTTTTTCAAGTGTGCTAATTCACAAAACAATCTAAATTTAAATTTGTCGAATTATTCTGTGAGCCTTTAAAGTTTTTGTTTGGTCAGAAGCGCTCCCAACAGAATATGCATAATAATGAAGTTTTTGTAAATTCCGATCATATTTCAATTTTTGCTGAATTATTTCTCGGGCATCAATTAAAACATGAAGTAGCATTACCTACTATGAGACGACAGCATGACAGCTAGAATTACGAGGTGATTGAAATATCGTTAGACTGACAATATGCTATACTTCTAAGCTTTTTAACTTGAACCAAGAAAAACCCCTGACTTAACCAACTGGTAAGTGGCTCATAACAAAAATCCCTTGCAAAGTGCTCTGAGCACAAAGCACCGCACAAAAAGTACTTGTGATCACAATACTTACGAACACAAAAGTCCTAAAATTTCTTTAAAGAGCTCTAAGCACAGTGGTTCCAAATACCAGAACTTATCGGCTAGTGTTCTTTATAACAAATCTAGTCAACTGAAGCCACGCTATAACTGGTATACCTGCTACTAAGAACTGAAGCAAAAAAAATATCCTAGAATTAATAGTTCTTTAAATAGTGAATAAATCAAACTGAAAGTGGATACAGTCTCGGAATCCAAAATAGAAAAAGTCTTGCAGTACCGGCTGGCCGTGCAAATCCCTGCCTTGGAGAACACAAGAACGCCTTATCATTTTTAACCAATCTGAAATTTCGCATTCCCTCATTGTAGTCAATTTAAATCTCTGCATGACGATTAAAAAAATCAAAGTGAGTAGAAGGAATGCAGTGGAACTAGAGAAATGCGTTCTGGGCTGCTGTTGTGAATAATGTAGATTGGCCTTTCGGGGAAGGGTGAAGGGAAACATACATGGGCGGCGGTTGGGGATATTTTAGATGTACTGCATATTAATCAGATGAGCCATGTATAAATCAAGTAAAATGTTGCATCCCTACATTTTCACATTAATTTGGAATATCAAGGAAATGGATAAAATGCAAAAATAGCTTATATCTGCTTTTACCCTGATGCGGTGGCAATTCCGTAGATTAATTTTTTTTTAATAATAACCACAATAGTACGTGTAATTAACTATATCTAATAGTATTCTTGTATAAAAAGCATGCATTGATATCTACTTTCCCAAAGTATTTACGACTAATTTCAATCCACTTTGGTATTAGGGAAAACCTCTACATGGCTGTGATAGTAGGCCTAACTTCAAATTCATATCTCCAGTTTGATCTCCAGACGCCATTTCATGACAGTCAAAACACACGCTCCATTTAACTCATTGAGGTTGTGGTGTGCCAGTTTTCTTATTAATTTCAGGTTTCTTTATCACTTTATCATGGAGGCTGGTAAAAAGATCGCTTATGCTACTCCCACCATCATGCTTCTAATAATTTCTAGTTGATAATGCTGATTTTCGAATATTCAATTTTTGCGTATCTCCTTTCAGTCTTTAAGACATGGCCATGTGAAGAAAGATTTGACGTTATCAGCAGCTGCAGAAATTAAATTATTGGTTACATTGGTTACCGTTGGTGTCTTATCTCGCGATGCCTTTACGGATATATTTTTTTAATTTGTTAAATTTCGGAATAAAATATTCGAAATTATGGCCTTACTAGCATTAGTTCTGGAATAACAAGGTTATAGGTTTTTTACACAATTTACCCCTAAAGCTGAATCCAAAATACAAAAAATCTCGGAAAAATGGACTGATTATAAGCATATTTTCAAGAAAAAACAGTAATAACTTTTTCACAACTTACCCGGAAATTTTTAACCTAAATAACAAATTGGGGCCAATTTTCAACCATTTACGTTTAATTTTTTTTTTTAATAGTTAACAGTAGCTACTTTTTCACAATTTACTTCGAAAACTGAATACCTACGTAATGAAAAATTCATGCCAATTTCAGAAGTGGTAGTTTCATCATAACATTAGTCTAGGTCGCATTCTAATATCACATTAGAGCATATGATTACGTAAGCTTACAACACAGCTCAGAAATTTGAACCATTCCTTCCATTTCAAACCAAAACCTTCTTCACAGATGCGTGGTGAAGGGCTATCAAACCATATACTCTAATAGGGCTGCTATAATATTATTAACCTTCCCACAGACTGGCCTTAACACTGCGCCGCTTGTGGTCAGCAGTCGACGCATCGACTTGGCCCGACCGGTGACGGATGTGATTGGGTTTGAGTGACAGACGTCAGCAAGCGCAGGTTGCTTGCTGCTGCTGCCACGCCACGTCCAATCCTCTATATGGACCTTCGCGCTCAAACAGCAACACACACGCCTCCCGATATATATCGGACGACGGCCCTTTTTTGCCTTTTTCTACCCATCACCAAGATGCAACGGTATATAAATAGGCGAATTAAGGAGACCAACAGGGCCTGGTTTAATGCTAATGTCACTGCCAGCCGTGTCGATCCGATCTGGAAATGTCTTTTTGACCAACAAAAAGAAGCACCAATCACTTGGTTTCATTCAAGCCAAATTAACTGGGAATGGATCCATTGTATTGTAATACGTAGCACGCTCGAAGTGATCCTGTACAAGGTCCTTTACGACGGGCTGAGTCAATATCTGAAGCTCAGGATAAAAGTGTATCAAGTCCAAAAACACCAAAATCTAAATTTTCATTGCAAACTGCATTGATGTTTTGAAAGATTAAAGAAGCTATTTAAGAAAATAGGAGGTGGACTTTTGTTAAGCTTTTATTTAATTTAAATTATAGCCTCTTAAAAAAGATGTCCATATGTGGTGTATTTCTATAATTTCTTATGTACTAAAAGTACATTTTTCTAAATTGATATCTAACATCGTATACAATTATTTGCCCAAGAGATAGTGACTACTGGAAAGTTATAACCTGGGTTGCACTACCCGTATATCAAATTAGCAGCATGTAGATTGTAGATGCTCTTATTTGGTAAAACTCTTCCATGATATTACAGAATTTTATCGGATTACACTGCAATCCGTAAGTGGACAACTAATGATATTTAGAAAAATTAGAAAGAAAAATTTGTCGCCAGTGGGGATCGAACCCACAACCTCCTGCATTCTAGGCAGGCGCCTTTACCGTTAGACCATGACGAACTGGTCAATTCTTCTAATCAAAGATCGAGCTGTATAGGTTAGAAAATTAGGAAGAAGAATTGCACAGGAGGGATGTACCTTCCATAGCGCATTTGCCGTTCTACCTGACCAGTTCGTCGTGGTCTAACGGTAAAGGCGCCTGCCTAGAATGCAGGAGGTTGTGGGTTCGATCCCCACTGGCGACAAATTTTTCTTTCTAATTTTTCTAAATATCATTAGTTGTCCACTCACGGATTGCAGTGTAATCCGATAAAATTCTGTAATAGTATTTTCTGAAGGCGGCAGATTTCCGCACTTGGCTCAAATCAACTTGATGGACTCTGCTAGTTATCGACCGAAGATAGTATCGGCCTCTGGCACTAGATGTCTAATCAAAGATCGAGCTGTATAGGTTAGAAAATTAGGAAGAAGAATTGCACAGGAGGGATGTACCTTCCATAGCGCATTTGCCGTTCTACCTGACCAGTTCGTCATGGTCTAACGGTAAAGGCGCCTGCCTAGAATGCAGGAGGTTGTGGGTTCGATCCCCACTGGCGACAAATTTTTCTTTCTAATTTTTCTAAATATCATTAGTCTTCCATGATGATGAAAAAGAGTTTCATTTGTGAAACTGTGTTTTAATTACACAATCTTCCTATCTGCAAAATGAGCATCAGTCAGGTTATTCGAATTCTTCACTACAACCTTCCTGGTGAAATTCAAACTAGTCAACCAAGTCTTGGGGCGAAAAGCTATACTGATATTTTTGCTATTATGGGCGGTTTTCAAAAGCTGGAAATGATGGATTAAACACAATACTTATGAGGCTTATAACATTTCTGTGCTAATTTCATTTTTTTGCAGGTGAGTTACATCTACATTGTCAATTCAACTAATGGTAAGTATTTCTGCAGTTCTCTCTTCAAACAAACCTACTTTTTTTAAACTAGTATTCAGTGACGAAACGTACGTTTTCAAAAGCTCGTGTCTCAACGCTTCGTAGTACCTATGTCTGATGCGCGGCTGAAAACCAGTTCGCTTCGTTTCGTTTATAATACATTTTGACGGGTAACAGGGATATCAGTTGTTCTTATTTTATATAAAACCCTAAATACAGCTTATATGACAGATCATCACTACCTGAAAGTTGGATATGTTCACCTGATATATATGAGGATTTTATCTTGTCGTCTTTGGGTGGTGGGCTTAAAAATGGCACAAAACAAATGTTTATATAATGGTGAAATATCTAAAAACGTTACACTGATAATGCCTTGAACGAGCGTCTTCCAAAAAAGGGATTTTTGGAAAACCTTGGCGTTGTGGGATGTGTAACCCGCGACTTTGTTCCCTGGTGGTTACAATCTACAGCGTTTTAATTTCATTTATTCACTCGCAGCAAAAGCGAATAAAACTCTTTTTCAGTGATGCGTTTCGATTTAAAATAAAATGGAAACTCGTTTTTATCTTAATAGATATTAGTGCTGCACATCCGATCCGGATCCTGTTTCAATCCGGATCAGATCAAGATCGGATCAAAAATGTTCAATTAGCGCAATCCAGAAATAATATTCGTATCTGAGATCCGGATCTAAGATCTGAGATCCGGTTCAAAGATCCGAGATCCGGATTTGAGATCTGGTTACGGGATCCTTGTATTCAGTGTTGCCTATGCCTACTTAGTTTCAAATCTGTGACATTGTCGATGGCAAAAAACCTTTTATGGCGTCTTCATTGACAAATTTCTCAGTTATAAGTGAAGAAGAACCTTCACATATTCCTAGAACTACTATTACTGAAGAAAGAAGTTCAAGACTCCTGTCGAGTGTTAAAGATGCAAATCTAACAATTCATGACATGTCTTCAATCCTTGATCCTAGGTTTAAAAAGACTACCTAGAAATATAAAAAATCCATGGAACAAGCATTAAAAAGATTCGACAATTCGCGAGAAGAAGGAGGTACAGAAAGCTCAGGTGTATAGGATTTCCTGTTCCTGAAACCGTCAGGCACTAAGGAGTAGAATGACGTTGAAGGATATATTCAAGAGCAACATCTCGACAAAAATAGAAAAAAAATATCAAAAATTATCAAACCTCCTCCTGCAACCTCCCACCTTCTGAAAGAGTGTTTTCAACAACAGGAAATATTATTCATGCAAAAAGAAGTTTCATCGAAGAATGTAGACACACTGATATTTTTATATGGAAACAAGAATGTTGTTTCTATGTCAACTCAAAATGTATTTGTTTTGTTTTGCTTAATAGGAAATTAAAATATTTTGTGCTGCAAATAATAATAATTTTTCTGTGTGCCTATACATTATTATGAATCGGATCCAAATTTCAAATCTAGATCTGAGGATTCGGCATCCAGATCCGAATTCGGTTCCTGTATTCAAATCCAGATGATCGAGATCCAGTTCTGTTTTTAAGGATCCCCGATCCGTCAAAACTTCAGATCCGTACAGCACTAATAGATATAACTTGTCAAGGATGTCGATGTAATGAAACGTATTCATGGAGTCTTACTGTTTCGTGAACACTCAAGAGTCTCTAGATGCAAACAGCTTGCAAAATTCTCATTTCGGAATAAATGTAGATGTTGGAGGGATCCTACCTAACTTATCCACTCAGACTGATTTGAAAAGCTATACGTAGCTTAATTGGAATAGCGTCTGTCTAGCAAACAGAAGAAAGGTGGGGATGCAGACTACGCGTGAAGATGAACGCATCTTTGGAGAATAAATCAAATCAAAATCTTGAAATCTTGTTCGAAGAGACTTCTAATTTGAATTAATATAGTTTTGAATAGTACCCTTGAAATGAAAAGTGATTTTTTGTCATTTTCGATGGCGGAAGGTAATAAATTACAAATATAATGTTTGTCTTGATTTTCGAGGAAAAGTTTTTCGAGGATACTTGTAGATCATAAAATTGTACATCAAAAAGTTACGTCCCTCCTTATACAAACGTATTTGTGTAAACATCATGATAAACGAATAATATCCACAAATTATTTTATGATTTATCTTAATCGACGAATGTTAGTTGTATATTATTGACCAATTGAAAGCTGCTTACATGGTATTCGGCAGCTATTCGGTATAATTAGTTTCATGTTTTTGTTGAATGTTTTGCTTTTAGAGCTAATATATGACAGTGAAAAGCGTTTAATTATTCAGTAGATATTTTCACTGAGTAATAAAAATTACCTTCACTTCTATTCAGATATAACTTGGATGAATTCGAAGATAAAAATTAGGAGTTACCTTTTATGTAGAACTTCCTCGTTGCCATAATGTTTGCAAAATGTTATATTCTTTGCATTATTCGCAAAAGTACTAATGAATCATCTTTCATCTCCCAACTGAAGAAAATCCTTGGTTCATATCAATAGTTTACTTTTCAAAGTATGTTTGGGACATCCACATAAAAATGGTATAAAACATCAGCTTGCTCGGAATTCAATCGAGCTGAAACATTTTTTTCAGTGGGCTAAATGGTATTGACTGGCGCTATGAAAAAAAATATATTGTTCAGTGTCTCATTTTCACTGCCACTGCCCATCACACTAGGTTATCAAATCGACGTTAATCATTTGTTTACAAAGATATATATTTCATGTAATTTAGATCCAATCAACAATAATTTGCTTCTCAGAATGCACATCTGGTGATTCCTTACTTTATGGAGCGCTAACATGAGAAATGCGGCCGTATTTACAAATACACCTCTGCGAAGGTTCCAATTTAAATGTAAAGAAGAGCCGCTCTTACCACAAATACCGATAATCAGATCAGGGCGTTTAAAATTCTAATGAGCATCTTTTTTTCGTGAACATTCTGTTTACAAATAAAAAGCCATGTATCTGTGTCCGAGATGACACGGAATAATAAAATGCGGGATAATTAAAAGCGGGTTTTTGAATCGCCGCATTAATTGGTCTTGTCTTGAATGGAAACAGTGGTGTTGCAGAATGCATTTTTGCTGAAGAGTGAGCCATTTCTATCTTATGTGTGGGCGAATTTCACAATTCATGTGCAACCTTACGGCAAAGCGCACCCTTTTCATGTCCGGTTTTTGATTATGGTAGGGCTTTCATCTCAATACCAAATAAACGCAGACGTTTCATAGGGATCGATCTAGAATTTAACACTGTTCCTGCTCCTGATTAATGCTTCCCAACCCAATTAAACTGATCCACAGTTTCGCGAACGACAGTACTTTGTATAAATGGACTTTGTTATCTTACCTGCTGCCCCAACTCTACATTCTTTTCCTGATGCAGTTGAGAGAACATCAACTAATCCAACTGAGCGGCAAAAAAATGCAGAAATTCATTAATTCTAAGGTTGACATTCATAGTATTAGGATTCAGATCATTCAGATACAGCTTACAGTTTTATCTTAAATGTTCTACAGTTTTGTAATCGTATATTTTTCAGTGTAGGAACGCTAAAAAATGTGTTTATGGTACTGTGAGGAAGCTCCAGTTTTTGAGCTGCTTCTATGATTCCCTAGAATTACTGAATATTCAAAGCCTCGGATATTTTAGCTGGCTGAATCTATAAGACTGCTATAAAAAATCAGTATGTAAACGAATCATCAACCCCCCCCCCCCCCCTCCTCGTCTCGTTCTCCCTCCATTATGATCCTGTCTGTAATTCCCACGCAATAAATCAAACTATAGTACTTCAAAGATTCTATGAGAGGATAAATGTCTATTCAGCTTGTTTTTTACAATCTAAACTTTGTAAATTCCCATTCAATTACTGCTTGTACGTCTTAATACTCACACTATAAAATGTAGTATTATACTAGCAAACCTGCGAACATTAGAAAATATCACGAAAAAAAATACTTCACATATTTACAACAAAGCAGACACACGATTCAGAGCATAAAATGGTTAATCGCGAATCAGACACAATTCACCAACACAGCGCAAGCTCAGCTGATTTCCAATGTTATGTGTCTACGCCACTGTTCAAAGTAATTAACCGAAAATGTGTTGGCCATTAATTAGCGGTCGCAGGTAGATTTTGAATCCGTCGCGGTGTTCTTTCTTACATTCAGGTGAGTTTCAGGCGAAAAACTGCTTCACCTCACCCTCCTGCCATCCTGCCACGCTGCGTCGCTCCGCTTTTTGTCCTCGGATTCTGCAAAGTAATCCAACCCAGTTGCTGATGGCCAACCGTATTGAACATTCCGTCCAATGGTTCCACCTAACGACATGTTTTTAACCTGTACACCTTGATTCTTTTTTCATGCATTAATACGGGCAGAAAATAAAATCACTACTTCTCATGTATTAAACTGAAACTTGACAGTTGCGTCTACATGCCACCAAGTACAAGGAAATGACACAGTCATGAAGGCCCAGTTGTCAAATTGTCGTCTTGTGTCCATTGCAGACCAAAGTTGATGGTGCGGGCATATTGCGTCTGTTGATTCCGTTTAATGTTCATCATATTTGTTATCTGATGTGAACAAAATTGCTTGAAACTTGTAGACAAGGTGGATTTTTCAAAAGTTTGATTTCAGACTTCCATTGTCTATAAAATTAGTTGAGTATCACGACGTTTCGATTGATATGCTATGTTCAATCGTCTTCAGGTGAACTGCATATCAATCGAAACGTCGTGATACTCAACAAATTTTATAGACAATGGAAGTCCGTGAACAAAATTGTTGAATTTGCGTGCGTCTGGTTAGGTTCTGATATTTTTGTTTTCCTATCTTTAGCTGCCTGGCCCCAATTCTAAAAATTGAAAAAAATTAAGAATCACTCATATATCTACCCATGTAAGTATACAATACGCTAAACATAATTTAATTGCCACATGTAAGCTATGAAATCCCCCTTCATACTTTGTCATACTCATCTTGTCGAACACCCTCGTCAAATGTAAGAAAACAAAATAATAGGAGCGATTTAATCGTACGACCCCGTAGCACCAACTCAACTGTAAAATTCGTACGTGCTCTCACAACAACGACTGTTTCATTTAACCAAAGATTGTTAACCAGTTGATTTAAATATAAATTAGCAATCGTCACATGGTGGCTAATAAAATAAGGAGGTTTTCGACACCAATAAAACGCGTATTTTATTACCAAAATGAGAAGAATCTTAATAAGTATGAGTTATTTTTAACGGCGTAGTGTTATTTATTTAAAAAAGGTTTTAAAGCGCGTTCGAGCTGTTTAGGCCTTGTAGTTTATTGGTACTATAACTAAGGTTGCGATGGGTCCTGTGCATTGTGTTTCAAGATGGAACTTTTATGGAAGTATTGTTGATGCTCCTACGTTCACGTTATTCTTTTCGAATAACAAATTATGGATGAATTAGCCAAAGGAGTCGTCATCTTTTATTATACCTAGAGGATTAAGGTAACACAATGTTACAAATGAGCATGTGAAATATCTTTACATGTTAAAAACTATTCCCTAATATTGAGACTAATTAAATCATTCCATGAGTATGAATAATTGGTATAAAATAAAATCTATTAACAACATCGATTATTCGATTCATTGGAAAATGCGAATATTTGGGACTGCCAGGAGAAGCTCGCCTACCTCACGTGATGTTTGAATTTGGTTGTTACATAGAAATTCACGAATTTGCGAATTTGATGTTTTCTATACCTCTACCTATACTCTATAAAATAATAATAAAAACTTGAAGGAAATAATTTTTTATTTGAATTATGGAAATCATAGATATCATATTGAAAAATTTGTAGTAGCCAACTGAAGAATGAGGCATTTGAATGAAAACTGTTCCTAATTGAACTAAACACTAAATAGCCAATTTTGCAGGAAAACGAAAGTTACGCAGCTTAAAACAAAATTGAACTATTATAATTTGATAATCGGTTAATCGCTTTGAGAATAATTCGCTTTCCCGTTTAATTTGTAAATCGACTTGACAGCAAATAATAGAATGGACAATCAATTAATTTATTTATTATCCTATTGCTCGATATCGATTTATCTCAGGCTAATGTATTAAAAATTGGTTTATCAAAAATAGATTTTTTAAGCGGCATTGCATATTTTGGAAACACATTTCTGGCAACCATTTAACGACAGTAATTCTTTTGTAGGAAGCCAGAGTATCTACTTCAATATGGAGAATCTCTGTCCAGTAGAATTCAGAAATGCATTTTTCTTCCTTTCATATATGATAAATCTATTGGCTACATCCACAGGTCTATCAACTAGAACATTAAATGAAGGTATTTTTCTTATTTAATACGATGAACTTCTTACGCAGCACTTTTTGATGTAAAAATTTCATTTAACTTTATTGTTGAAGATCAGATCCTGAGTAATCGTGAACGGTTTAATTTCAGCCGCAGCTTCAAGAGTGTAAAGCAAAACGACGCACTGTTATTTATTTATTTAAATGCGCTAAAAAGAGTAAAATGGACTTTTCCACCCGAACAAACATAGTTACATACATTGCAAGTTAAATAAAAGCTTGTGAAATTCGAAAGCACATAACTCTCGCTACCTCAGATTAAAATTATCTGTAAAGGATTCAAGAGGAGTGGCCCCGAAAAAAGTGTTTGCTTTGGTTCTAGATCTGCCACTGGTATAGAAAAATTGGAAGAGATTTGAACGCCGTTTTCAGCGCTACTTTCTGCAAGTATATAAGTTACCAAAAAGTTACCTTTTTTGATACAATTCTCCTATTTCCCTGATACCAGTGAGCATAAAAACATTTCTTTTTCTTGTTTGTTTTGTTTGGGGCTTCTAGGTTACTGGGACAGAGAATTGTTTTACTTCGACACCACAAAATGGCCTATTTTAATTTCAGAAGTTTTAATTGACAGGTGTGTTAGTTAACTGCATACAGATTAGATCTGCATATTTCTATTACTCGGTTCTATAACAACCATATGATTTACGACCCACTCGATAGTATTTATTACGCGACTGTTTGCATATTTTTTAGCTATGGTATTATGCCTACAATATGTTAATTAAAATTAGCGTTTGATCGTCTGTGATCTTTAACCAATACTATAATTTATGAGAGCAATAAGAACTGGATGAAATATGTGTGACGCAAACGCGTGAAATTGTCTATCGGACTATTAATTATAGCAGTTTTCAAGGCCTCCTATCTGGTTGGAAGAATATATGTTCTAGTTATTGGATATAGTAGAGTAACACAATGTTTACTTAGTACATATTATTGCAATTCAATGAACAAATTCACATTTAGAAATCGTATAAAAGTTCTCCCGCCCACGACGGGATTCGAACCACGCACCTTCCGATTGCCGCAAATTCTATCATCTCCACATCGATCAATTGAGAGATGTGCCTACGCAGCTCACTCATTCGATCTGCTCATTTTAGGGCGCAGTAAAAAAATCAGGGAGCTCAAAATTTTGGATATTTACTAAACCTCAATTTTTCAAGTAGCGACTCTATACGTGCTGAAAAGCATATGAAGTTTTTTGAAGCTTTTCGAAGAAAAATCTCAAATTGTTGGCAATCTAGCGTAAAGTTCAATCTACTTGTAAAACTATGAATAGGTATATAAAATAGTATGTTGATCAAAATATGTGAAAGCTCCTTTTCACACGGTCCTAACTGTCCCACTCGTGTGATAATTGCTATTTTTGTCACTTGTTGCACAATATACTATTTTATATACCTACAACATATAATAGTTCTAATAAGTGCGATGATTCTCAAGAAATTGCTTTAAAACGAGGACAAATTGGTACTCAGTGGCGAACTCGTGAATGACGCTGCCCAAAGATCGATACAATGAAGTGGATCGTTGTTATACAGAGTTTTCGTTTAAAATATGATTTCTTGGTCATTTTATTCAATTATGGTAGATAATTCCTTCACTCTGCTAATGGCTAAAGGGCGAGCAAAACACTTTAGAATCTGAAGCAACCGACACAACTTTGTGAAAATTTTCAGAACTTTTGAATGAATTCAGTTACGGCAATATAACCAAACACTGCAACTTTTGATGAAAAAACATGGAGATGAACGTTATAATTTTATTATATCCCTAACAAGTGGGAGGATGTCAAAAACTTATGAAAATGGTGTAACATTCCATAATAGTCTTCTAACTATACTATTGCCTCAGATATTTAAGTTTTAGTGGCAACAGTGTCGAATAGTTTACGTTTTCTCAGCACGTTTGTGATTTGACACTGGAAACACTTGATAGGTCTATCCTTTGGTTTGAGGTCAATGTAAACATCAGCAATGTTCATTTAGTAACTATAATATATGCTTTCAATCATCGGTCAGGCCTAGTGCGATCAATCAAAAAGACAGCAGTAAGATGAACCTCCAAAGTTACAATATATAATGTAATGGAATTAGATGGTGGATAGTAATTCTTCTGAGGAAATAGTTTTTCCCAGTAATTGACGAAAAAGCGTCAACTTAAATCATGTCTTCAGTAATTTTTACTCCCACAAGTCTGAATTCTGGGCTTCTTGACACAGGCTTTGTTTAAATGGCCAATCGTTCTTACTACCTCTGATGACAGTCCGATGGCTGTCACCTACCCGATAAAAAATGTTATGGTTCAAGAGCACGTTTAAAGTTGCACATAGCCCGCGCGCTCACTGGTGGGCGTGGAAATAAATCATTCTGCTCCGCGCAAGTTAATAGCTTATTCCCAGTTCGCCACGCTAACTAGCCACGACCTAACATCGACACCTTATGGGAGACCTTGAATAATTAATCCTGCTATTGACAATATATGCGACTTACCACACCATTGCATGAAGTTGAAGTCCAGGATACATTTTGATTGAATCGTGTTAAAGCAAAACAAGGATTAACAAATAAGTAAACGGTAAACGGACAAATTGACTCTAAAATGAGTAACCTGGTTAAGTTTTAGTATCGAGAGTGCTATTTATCTCTGGATTTTGTCTCCAATAGACGCAAGACGTTACGTTATGCGTCAATTTAACTAATGGCAAATAAATGGACGTGGTCCCGTTTGCTTGTGATCGATGGCATGCTGGAGCAAATGTCAAATTGACACATTACGTAACTCTTTGTATCTATTGGAAACCAAACTCTTATATAGCTGATATTTTCTTTGATGCATATGGTACGTGTATAAAATTGCTTCAATCTGTTTTTTGTGTGTGGTTCTTATATGTATGCGAAATGTAGCTCAAATGCAACTAGACTCCCCGCAATGGCTTATTGTGTTTTTAATTTTCCTCAGCTTAAAGCGATTTGTATACTGATGTGCAGGGGCTACTTTACTAGAAACAATGACTTGATGTCTTTTCGAATAATCCCAAACTATTCATACTCTGTGACTCGTTGAATTCGATCCTATCCCTAAAAAAAAGGGATTGGATTTGAAGTGAACGTTTTTTTAATGTAATGACAAAGTGCAATTTGGATTGTGAGCATTTGTGTTTGATTTGTAGTTTAAATTCAATTTATATTGAGGAGAAGGAGCCGTTTACGAATGTTCCTCATAAATCCTCGTTTCAGGTTACAATGTCACCGTCACGTAATATTATTTGATAATTGATTGATGATTAATATAAGTTAGAAATTTATATTGTGAGACAATGAATTCAATGGTCGTATTATGAATTTAGTATTGAACTCTTTATAATATATGGATAACAAATAACAATATATAGATTTACGAACTCTTAATTACAGTTACATATGGAAGGAGGAAATAGTTGTGAAGGATATACATGCATTTTATATTTGTAAATTCCTACTGCTAGTTTCAGCAAACAGTTTACTACCTTATCCGCAGACGTTATAGGTAATATGAGGACATATCCTCGTGTCTTCAATTCAGTTCTCTGACTGCTTCTATGCTGTTCCTCACATTCTCTCCAGCTATAGTTCATTATAATATATCCCTCGTGTAGACACCATTTCATTACAGTATATAATTGCCAACATCAGGAGGACCTGATATGGCACTAAAAGAAAAAAGATCTGATTAATCTACAAAACGTGAAAAGATTGGCCATTTTTGTATATAAAAAGTTAGTAAAATATCTCCAAGACTCGATAGACTATTGGAGCTAGATGTCATACGGTATAAAGCGATCTTTAAACTTAACAGAACAGTATCAATTTTCAGTATAAACAGTACAAAATTCACGATACGACCATTGGGCCCCCGTATCATACAATCCCATGACAGAAGTTCATGTTTGTAACTTCAACTCTATAGCACAACGCTCGATTATAGTACAAAAACAGTTTTTGGGGACATATTATTGAAACGTACTATCAGATTCAGTTCCTAATACTTTTTTTCTTGAATATTGAGAGTGATAATAGTTTGAAAATATTTCAACCGGAGCATAAATGCTCACATACTTGGTTACAGCTTATCGTCATTTTTGAGATAAAATTTATGAATTACATATTCAACATTAAAGTCGATGCTGATTACATCAATTTTTATAATACATACACCCATCCCTAGCATATATTTACAAGGATTATGCAGAAGAATACAGATAATCAGCTTAGAAAATGGTATACATGCTGAGTTTACATAATATTTTTTGTTAAGACGATCACAGGCATTTGAAATGTGGCAGAAGTCAGATATTTGGATGTTTCAAACAGTTTGTCCAGCATCTACACGCATGTGTTGATCTGAAGCAGGTAAGAAGTATCTCAAATATTTGTTTCCTATGATATGTCTTTATTTACCGACAACCATTGGGAAAAATTTACGAGCATGACAAATGACAGATGACAAATATTTGTCTGTTTCCATATTAGTGTGTGTCTGAGATCTTCAGCAAACAATAAAAGTTTGCTTTTTGAAACTTCACAAGTCTCTAACCACCACTGAGTGATTTCAACTCTTTGTACTATAAATTATTCGATAATAGAGATCAGTTAGAAGTATGAAAAAGAAGTGGTTTAACAACATGATCTACTTCGATAAGCCCAGAAAGAGTCGAATAAAGAGCAAACGTTACTGATGGAGCCCTCTGGGTGCTTTGGCCAATTAAGAGCGTTTTCCTGTTCGTGTCCTGCCTCTGCTCGCGCCGTGCCTCGTCGTCCGCGTCTGCACAACCACAACGAAGATTGACGTTTACGACTCCGTATCTTTTTTTCTTATTATTTAAATTCGTATATTGTATTTTCCAGCTATTTTAAGCAGTCGCGTTGGTGTGAGAAAGATATGGTACAGTCAGATCTGGCCGCTGATCTACGGTCGAATGAATACTGTCCTTCAATGGAACTTTTTGAGGTACACAGTGCGATGTCTACCTCTTTTACCAAATCTGTAGTGAAAAAACCCACTACTTGCGACATGATGGACAAATTTTGGAGAAAAACTCTCGACCAACAAAACCGAATCCACATGTGTGGATATATTGACAGTTGCGATTCTTGAATCCCGAATTGGAAATCTTGTATGCTTAGTCACTTTGAATGGTTGAATAGTCTTGACACCATATCGTCGCCTGGAAACATTCCAGGGTGTTTGTCTTGAAAGGTTATTGAAACAACCGAAATATCAGAAAAGTAGATTAAAGACGCAACTTGGATTGAAAAAATCTTATTTTTTTTGGTGCGGTTGGAACTCAAACCTGTGTCTCCAGCATTCACTCACAGGTTCAGTCCAGTCTTTCATTGAAGCAAGCATATATATTTCCGCTGTGCATTGTCACGTCGTGTCGCTCGATGTGAAATATTAGGAAATATAATTCGAATGAGTCAGCACCCGGAAATGAGTAAATACAGAAAAGGAGGGTTAAAGACGAATTATTGTATCATTAAAACCATCATACGTTTATTCGTATCATTTCTTTGTTTAAGTCCATCGACAAAGCCATCTACGAACTTAATTCTCTCCAATCTTCTGCATCGCTTACTATGTATGAGAACTGCGCCTACTGTTTTTTTAAAGAAAATCAAATACCTCTGAGTCTTGAAAAATATGTTTTTGAAACATAAAATTCCCATACAAATATGCATTTCGAAACTTTGGAGAAAAAACAGCAGTCCCTACGTGGCTCAGTTGGCTCAGCGTCTAACCGGCAAACGGAATATGTGTGCTTAGATTCTCGCCGTAGGCCAGGTTTTTTCTTTCCAAAGTTTTTAAGTACCAATTTCTGTAGTAAAGCGGATTAGGACATGAATAGCAGGGACGAATCATTCTCGATTAAATGTATCTAAAATAATTCCTCCCTATTCTAGATAACGATTTTACTGAGAATGCATGATCCTTGGCTAATGGTGATGTTATATTCCACCTAAAACGAATTCTAACGTGACTGATCTAAACGGAAAAAAGAAGGAAAAGTCGAACAAGGCGTGACATTTAAAGGCGCGTTAAAACGGCACTTAAAGTATTATTTACAGCCACAGTAATTAACTGAAAGCTTTAATTATCGGAGGTGATTGGAAGGCCGAGGATCATTTCTCGGAAATGTAATATGCGGGAGAACATCGGGTCAGCCTGGAGAATTTTGTGCTGATAATTTATGCATACGAGTAAATATAGTACGTGCCCAACTAGCAAAATGAATTTTATGGGTATGATAAGAAACAAATTTCACAGAATACAGGCGTGTTACAATTTAGTATCGAAGGGATAACAGCAGACATCTTTATTTTATATATTATTAAACTGGTTTTGCCCAAGACAAATACTGCTTCTAGATGTAAAGTCAGCTAGTCTACCCTTAAAACGAGGGGTCACACCCTGTCTACTGAAAGTATGTGTCACTCTTCATAAAATCTGAAGAACAAAAAAACGTCTCAACTCGCCTCTTTCTTTTTTCATTATGTTTCCCACGTTCTATCTTTAGAATGTTGCGCCCCCTAAGACCTGATCTAAGCCTGAAGTCCGGACTTCTCAGGCTTCTGCGATGAAACGCTCCTGCGGGCAGCCCATTCTACAACGCTGAGTTTCTACTGAAGGAAGACTTAAGGTTCTGTGTCATTATCATCCACTTTTCTTCGATGTGTGTCTGTGTGTTAGAAGGGTCCACTAGTGGTCTTAACTGAATTAGGCCCAGAAGCTTCACTACCATATTCTGCAGCAAGAATGCCCAGCTCATGTGATGCCGACCTAGCAAGGCCGGCAACATGGTCATGCCAAAACATGTCAAGGTTTACATGAAGCCACAGAAGCTTGATGGAAGATGACTCGAGTATTGGGCGTCTCTCCATCTCCAAGAATTGCAAACCAGCTATTTCCTTGTCAGGTTAGTCTATGCGTCGTTCTGAACTCAAAATTTTTGTGGATGTCTTGGTTGATGTGATTTGCCTAATTATTGCATGGAGGATTGCAATGGAACCCGATGAAAATCTGTCATGGTTTCTAACTTAGATCAATTAACTTTGTGGATATGATGATACAAACTCAACAATTACTGTGCGTCAGTGTTCTGAAAGCTCTGCCCTATCTACTCCATTTCTACAAGCTTCTTTTTAACTCGCAATGTATGTAACTATTTATGTAACTATGTTTGTTCGGTGGAATCTTGCAACTCAATTTTGAAGCAAATATCTTCCACCAATTGAGCTAAAATTTTGTATACACCTTTAATTTGGATGAAAATGCAATGTTAGCTATGTATCGTCATTCTAAATCCAATTTGGCGGATCACCCAAAATGGCGGACTAGTTATTTTAATGCACTCCAACAATATGAGTATTAAGAGAAAAGGCTTGCTGAGAATAACTCCAAAAATAAGGAGCTAAATTTTTTATGCTTCCTACGATACGATTATCAAACGAAAGGAGTTGTTGATAATACGAATCAGAGTTAAAAAGAAGATAGTGATCATAAACTTTATTGCTCCAATCCGTCTGAAATTTTTGTGTACTGGGGTTTTTGCATACCTGTCCAGCGATAATTAGAAAGTAAAAACTAAATTAAAAGTACAAAAACTTTTTCAAAAACAAGCTTTTATTTAAATGCGCTAAAAAGAATAAAATAAACAGTTTCTTTGAAACTCTAATTATCAACTTATAACGTCATTACACAATTTATATGATATAAAAGCTTGTCGCGAGATTTACCTGTGTAGATAGACAAGTAAATTGAATAACTTGATCTGATTGATTTCAATTTTCAAAATTTCCAATCTAAGTAAATACGAGTACTTAAATCTCGAGACAAGCTTTTATTATTATGTAATGACTTTATAAGTTGGTAGTAAAAGTTTTAAAGGATTATTTCACTTTATTCTTTTTAACGCATTTAAATAAAAGCTTGGTATTAATTCATTAATATTGTCGTAAGGCTAACGTAAAGTCCAGTATGCTCCTAGCGTGAAGAACACCCTATATCTGAAATTAACTAATTTCCGTCATAAAGCTACTACACTACACGTAATGATTAATTTGAACTGTGTGATGCTGACTGCCCATTTTTGCTTAAAACAAATTACCAGAGGTGGCGGTAGAGCCTTTTTCTCTCCGCTACAGCCATGACTCGACTCCTTTCAAGGGACCGTAATTAGCTAATTTTCAGTCACAATCATCCTGCCGGCACAAAAAATGATTACCCTGTATTTTTTATTCCAAGCCGAGAGTTAATTTAAGTGAGATTGGTAACTACTATAAGGCTACGTCAGCAGCATTATTCTTGTGCTGAAATTCAGGTGTTTCGTATTTTCATTGTCTTGCGTTTTCGTCATGTGAATTTATATTTAATTTCCATTTTTTCCATATTACATGTAGAGTAGCAGTACATATAAAGCAAAATATCTAGTGCCCTACAGATATTTGAACTGCAATAGACCAATTTATTAATAGATTTTGTATTATAATCCATAATGAAGTTATAACACCAAAACGTTCTTCTTTCGAAAACTTAATCTGTAAAATACGGATAAATCAACTGGTGGTGTTATGAAAAATTTCATAACACTATACTTGAATTATATCTTCCTACTTTATGGAAAAAGTATGGTTTCAAAGGCAAAATCAAAGATTCTCACTGGGGCGGCAAGCATATAAAGCCTTGATTGGATTTGAAAATGGAAAGATTTAATTTCGTTTCTCTACGCGCCATGTTAGAACGCATTCCAGATATGGATTAAATATTTACATTTCCGACAAATTAACAAGTGACTGACTAGGGCCTGCTACGACCAGACTTATTCTTAAGTTGAGTACTAATTTAATTCTAAAATGTATTTTTCGGTTTTGGACTGATTAATTATACCAAAATGAATTTTAGGCACATATTTTTACGAATTATCATAAAATATATGATATTGTGCTACTTGCACCACCGTATTAGCAAACAATTTTTTTGTCCACTTCTTTGAACATTCTTAGTAGCAACGTTCAAAATATGAATTTTGAATGTTTTGTATTCAGTAGTATGGACGCTCTGTCGAATAGCTTGTCTAAAATGTCTTATAAAAATAATAAAAGCTTGTATGATTTTCAGCGTTTTGCATTTTTTTGTGCACGTATTTTTGGTTTCAGGCCCATTTGCTTTTTCATTGTATTCAACATTTTTTACTTACAGAATATTTTTCCGATTTGTATGAAATCTAAATTATTCAATTTGAATTATCAACCTTCTGGTAGCAGTCTGAGCATTTCGACAAAATTAATCAAAGCATATATCTCTAAAATGAAACCTAAAAGTACACATTTTACCTATAAAATAACATCATTATTTCTTTTCAAATAATTCTGCGCGTCAGTATGAAAGAACTTTAAGGATAACCCTCGCAATGTGGTCCTTGTATGCACACGTTCTCAGAATGGTTGATTTAAACATTCCGCAGCGCCAGTTCGCTGAGTGGGAAAGGACAAAAGTTTCATGAAATTGCATAAATAAAAGTCAAATATTATCACCCACCTATTTATACAGTCACTGCCTTGCGTTTATTATAATTTATAAACATTATAACAAGGAACCGTGTGCAGAAATAAATAAATCTTCCGTACTCCAGATATACTTGGTATTCATATTCGGTTACAAACATGCATAAAACAATGCTCAGACTTGGAAATTTGAATTTTCAGACGGTGATTTTGCTCTGACCTGACCTCGATAACATTATTTATGCAAGTAGTAAAACATTCATATCGCACTTCTGAAAATGGTTTGCTTTAACAGAATGCAATCATTGAATAATTAATTTCATGGGGTGTATATACTCGTAGAAGCGACTTCTAGACCACAAGTTTTACTAAGGGAATAACAAATGGCATAAGATTTATAAAAACTTATGTAATCAAGGTTAAAGTACTACCGTAGATCAATATCAAACCTGTGCCAAAATGATTGGCAAACATATAATATAAGCCTCCTGTTGGACCTATTAAAATGGACATGGATAAATGCGATATGTTGCTGCATACTTGATATTTGTCTAGTGTAGTTCTCTACAAAGACAAAATGTATAGCTTCTAATATTACTTCTCATGATTTCCCAGTCTGCCATAGAAACAAAAAAAATTGATTCAATAATCCGCCAGTCAAAACACGATGAAATAATGAGAAAACCACAAGATGAGTTTGACAAGGTACATAATTATATACATAAATTAATTAATCAACAAAGAAAAACATTTTTGGGAAATCATGTTCTGTATCTGAACATATGGTTGTAGTTGAAAACATGTCAAAATAGTTAGTGGTCAATCTTTAATAATTGCATCTCATGATGGTTCCGGATTGATAGGCCGAAGCAAAGTGGAAGCATAGTACGTTTTAATCCATTGACCGAAAATCCAAACAAACCATACTAGCCATATCTCTGATCACTTTTTGCACTCTTAAATATTCCTGTTATGCACTTGGACACAAGACAACGGCAGAAAGTCATGCGCTAAAAGACACTAACCGTCTCGGTCGGAGAGCACGTAAAAGCTGTCTGTTCATGTCACATCGAACGGCTTCTGACATAGCCACAATCGTATTTTAAAATTACCTTTCATATTTGGATATAAATTGGGTTTTCTGTGAATAAATGCCGCCAACCTGGCATATACAGTGGCGCTACAAGGGAAATTGTTTTTTTTTCGAACACTCCAATTTCGTTCCAATGTCTAATATTAAACTCAATTTAACGATACGCTTGTTTCATTATACCAGTGATCTCTAGTTCTGACGGGAGTTCATACCTATACCCACAGGTCATTAACATAATGGTTCCTAATTGTTAAGTATTCAGTCGTGGTCTAAATTCAGGGCCCAAGGTGTTTCCCCCGATCCCGATTTTTACGCAAGGAGGGCCGGAAATAACAGGTTCTATTGAAACTTCCAACTGTTCACGCTGTGACGAATCGGTTTTTTAGGGATTCAATGAGGTATTGTACTTTTTTGTTATCAGGTCTTCGGGGGGTGATTGCAGATTTCCCAACAGGCCGAGATTTTTTCTCAATGGCCCTGCTACAAGCATCCAACATTCATAGGTACATGCAAAGCGGAATACCAGTGACCTTAACAGCCCAAACGCGGTGCTGCACCACATGTACTACCAGCACTAGCGTTTCATGCACCAAACTCATAACGCCGGCGTTCCACAGAGATCTGTCATTTGGAATTCAGTTCAATGCACAAAGGACTCAGGCAACAACCTTTACAAAGAAATTGCATGCTGGCCCGTCAGTCGTGTTGCCTATACTGCGTTTCCCCTGGATTTTGTCTTGGACAATCAACTGTAGAAGTTCATATTTTTTGGCTATGGCCCAATTTGCGCCTCTTAAACTATCCAATACATTCTGAGAATCCCCTATAGATCCACATTTCAAATGATTTTAACATTTACAGTCCATTCTTCCGCTCCGTAAAGGAGAGTTGAGAAAACGCAACATTCAGGCAATCGATGTTTTAATGCTATACTCAGATCTTTGCTGCGACAAACTTTGTTCCATTCAATCGGTTGGATCGAGATTTTCTATTCCGATACTTATTTCCTGAGTGTATTCATTTGTGTAATTCACCATCGCTGCTCTACTCTTTTCACATCCCTTCCATCTATAGGTTAACATTTATTGAAAATCACCATATATTTAGGCTATTTGATATTAAACGAGAAACCGTATTCTTCCAATCACTAAAAATATACACTCTATTCATTAGACTCTGTAGATCTTCATTACTCTCCACCAGAATTACTGCTTATCTTAAATTGTTTGCTCATGTTCCACCAAACATTATCTCGTTTTTCAATGATTTTTTAAGAATTTCTTGAGAATATACATTGAAACGTGCATGTGATAACGAATACGTCTTAGCACTTTTTGTATTTGGATTTATTCTGTGTGGTTTTCAACAAATATTATAGCTTTTTGATTGTACTACAGATTTGTAAGTCTCTACTATCTAGGTGTCTTTCTTATCTTGAGAGATATGACTCTATTCCATTGATATAATCATGGCAGATGTTCAACACCAAGAGGCGCCAGTACAGCAAATACTAGAAGAGCACAACGGGCGTATAATCACCAGGTCGAGCTTATAACGCAATGCTTCTAACAAGATTCTTCCAAAAGTGATTCTTTATTTGTCTTTCTTATTTTGAGAGCTATGACTCTATTCCATGGATATAATCATGGCAGATGTTCAACACCAAGAGGCGCCAGTACAGCAAATACTAGAAGAGCACAACGGGCGTATAATCACCAGGTCGAGCTTATAACGCAATGCTTCTAACAAGATTCTTCCAAAAGTGATTCTTTATTTGTCTTTCTTATTTTGAGAGCTATGACTCTATTCCATAGATATAATCATGGCAGATGTTGAACAGCAAGAGGCGCCAGTACAGCAAACACTAGAAGAGCACAACGGGCGTATAATCACCATGTCGAGCTTATAACGCAATGCCTCTAACAAGATTCTTCCAAAAGTGATTCTTTTGTAGTACCTCGGCGTTGTGGAGTGAGCTATCTGGGATTTTGTTCCCTAATAATTACAATCTACAGTGTTTGAAGGTCTATGGAAATAGACATGTATACTCTCACAGCGCTTATGAAGTGATGCTAGGCGGCATGTGCGTGAGGTTATTCATTACAAATCTGTTCCAACAGTGAATTCCAACGGAATATTCGATATAATCACAACCGGCAACGTCAAGTGCTCCTCAAACTACTCAAACATAAGTTAGGCTCTTTACAAGGAAATTACGCGTCCTGGTACATACCCGCCAACAACGTCAGTTTATTGCACTGGTATGAAATTTATTCCCGGACGGAACATAAAGAATAATCATCCGGGGAGCTGCGCCGATGCCGGTGATGAACCTCCCGCCGACATTCAGCGCTAAATTATCAGATTTGTGTCACACCGCACTGAACACTCGTGCAAATCGCCGCGTCGTGCGGACTCGATCGGTGGATTGCTTTCTTTTCTGCATCCTGCTCCAACCAGCTGCCACAATGACCGGTGCTTTACCGATACTCATTCGACTGGGTACAATTCGTTCGGGTAAAGGCTGCGCCACATATTTCACATATTTACCTTAAAAACTGATCGTAACTTGTGGCCACTATGAGATCTATTTTTTATCAGTGAAGTTCCCAATAAATGCCGTAAGCACTGTCAGTAGATAATGAATACAGTCGCTTATTGCGCAGCCATCTAACTGCGACATGCCACGTCGGAAAGCTGAACGCCACGATATTAGTTATTTTTTAGCATTCCAGCATGTCTTTGTGACGGGTGTCAAACGCAACAACAGAATTCTGATGCAAAACAATATTTTACGAGATGCGATGGTGAATAGAGTAACAGTAACTACAAAATGAACTGTTTGAATGACGTTAGAATGATATCGTTTCCACAACTCAATTTTAGAACTTATTAAATCCTATCTCAATAATAGAAAACAATTTGTATGGTTTAAACACGAAAAATCCTCTACGAAAGCCATAACAAGTGGTGGCCCGCAGGGATCAGTTCTGGGACCATTGTTATTTTTAATATATGTTAACGATCTCCCAAACAGTAACCACATTAATAACTTAATTTTGTTTACTGATGATACTACAATGATAAATAGTCACTGTTCAATGAGTTTATTATTAGAGGAAAATGCAACATATAAAGAAAACTTGGTAAATTGGTTTGCTGCAAACAAATTGTCACTGAACGAGTCCAAGTCACAGACAATTGTCATCAGCTTGCGTAAGCGCTACATTGATACATTGCAAACGGTCAAGTTCTTAGGCGTCTATATCGATAACCAAATGACTTGGGAGACTCATGTAGAATACCTTATGAAAACTCTTTCTAACTGATAAAACCATCGACACTATAAAAGCAATGTTTTGAAAGAAATTCTTTTATAATCATCTTGAAGCGACTGTAACTAAGGTTTCTTACATTTAAAGAGAGATAGTTATACAAATCAATTCTCATAGAATTTCTTACTGACTTCAGTCTATAAAAAGGTATTCTGATGGGATTAGAGTACCTCGTATTACAATCATGGAGGTCAGCACCAAGAGCAAGCTGGTTTACTTGCTTATGTATTTAAAGTAAAGAAGCATAAATGAAGATGTATGGTAGTGGCATTATCTTTAATAGTAATAAGTTCTAAAATTTATCCTTTGGTTGACTTTCTGCTTTATCTTGTCTTATACCAGCCGTTAAATCAAACCATTGACTGAATACCTTTATAAATGTTTCTACTTCCTTGGCAGCCAAGACGTTAGTGAAAGTATGTGGTTTTAATGAGCGGCCACTATCAAATATAAGATAAACCTGTAATGTACCATGTTTAGTGTGTGTTGAAGCTCTTACTTAAGCAAACGACGTGTCTTGGTAGAAAAAAACAGCCAACAAATACCTTGTGACGGTACGGTATAGTTTTAACGTCAGAATAAATTGTCAAATTCACTTGGAAGCCTCTGATACTCTGAAATATGTAATGGAATTATTAAACATTGAGTTTGAAGATGAAGCATTATACGAATCTGGAAATAAAATGAGTATGAAACTTTTACAAGGATGGGCCTTGGAACCGGTGTTATGAAATTCTCATGACGGGTGATTGAAGTATCTCTGTGGCGCCGCCACATGGACCTAATAAACATCATAAACAGTGCAAGTTGTGTCATATCATACGTAAATGAGTGAAATTCCCTGTACAAATGAAAATAACTTGAACATTCTGACGCTATCTCTCTGTTCATGGTAATTGCGAGCACGCTAGAGCAAGTGTCGCGCGGCGTTGGGTTGGCCGCCTACCCAATCCGCACAATCCCATCGTGGATCTACATATTAGTGTGTCGGTGTGTCCTAAGCCTAATTAATGTCCCCGCTGGTGATTTATTCCTCCTTTTGGTGGCTGCCCGCACAAGGTTCGCGCCCAACGATAATTTGCCCTTTTGCGGCTGCCGCAACCGGACCGACTCGGCGATCGTATCAGTGATATCAAGTACACAGTAGTAGTGTGGTCAATGTAGGTGGACGCTGAGTGAAACTCCTATTTTGGGTTGCTTCGTTACCTTTTTTGTGTAAAAAAATTGATAAAAGTAGATAAAATCAAATCCAGGAGGTCACTTTCCAAAACCTGAGAAAAGATCACGATTTTCGTATATAAATATTGTAGATTGTAGATGCTCTTACTTGGTGAAACTCTTCCATCATATAGATAAAAAGTTGTGTGATTAAAACACGCAGACCGACGATGAATTAAATATGAATCGAAACGCGTCACTGAAAGAAATAGTTTTATTTGCGAAACTGTGTGTTACAATTACGCAACTTTTTATCTATATAAATGTTGTGTTTGCTATTTTTGACGTATTCTGTAAGATAATATTTCAATGCTTTATAGTAGAAATTATTTAAATGCTGATTCTTAGTGAAAAACGGCCCACTCCCATAATGTTGTATAGGGATGTCACACAACTATTAAGTTTTACCGAGTACAAATTTGAGAATATTTTTAGGAGTAAATTGCAAGGTTAGCTTAGATGAACCGCAGTCAGGCAATATACATTAAGTCAGGAATTTTTACCTACTAGAACAACGTTGTAGTTTGAGCTGTCAATAGACCGCTATTAAACTTGAAGATAATATGCAAAAAATAATAAATAAACCAAAAGTAAAAAAGTTTTTAAACAAGTTTTTACTCAAATGCGCTTAAAATAATAATGGATTCAATACATGATACAATCAGTAAAATTATCGGGACAATCGCATGTGGTTTTAATGTGTAATCGTCTTGTACAAATATAAGATGGACTAGACTAGATTAACAATCACAGCATAACTTTCAAAGTTGCATTACTATATAATCTATACCAAGGCAGTCCAAGTGTTGGGACCTTAACTTCGGCCAATGGACAGCCCTACGGTGCCCAACGCTTGGAGATAAGTGTTGACATAATCTATATTGCTTGTAGTATAAGTATAAGGAAGAAAACCAAACAAATCGCAATCCTCGTGCTCGTTAGCCTGATAGCTATAGCGGAGGAGATGAAAAAAGTGCATAGTGTTACCGCCACCGTCGACCTGTGATGATATCGATGTGGTTATTTTTTTGGGAACTATTGTTGGCCAAGTATGGTTTAATACAGACAGAAATTATAAATATGAAGTGTTAGGTCGTTCAAAGAACAAGTTATGCGATACATAGTCCACAATATCATGAGAGTTTATTCATATAAAAATGAGGAACAAATATCTTTTATATATTTTGTGAAAAATTCCATGCAGCATAGCATAACAGACCAGCCAATGCGACGTGACGGCAGTAGAACAATTAAAGCACTAATATCGACGGCGCGGCGTCGCAACCCTTTGCGCGCGCTTGATCAAAGTGGGCCGGAAAACAAAAGGTGAACTAGACCTCCAGCAGCCCAATCAGCGTCAGTCGAGCGTTAATGAGGCTGTTAATTAGGGCGGAGGCTGCGGAAGGGTTGGTCCAGTTGCGGCGCGCGCGCCCTCTGCCGCCGTCGAGAGCTCCAATCTAGCCGCCGCTATTAATTAAGGGGTGGCCTGCCGGAGCGGACTTGCTCGGCTCCGGGAAAATAGTGGGGGCGACTAATTTTCTCACGCCGTCTGACCTGGCGCTGTTCTCGATGCTTCCCCCCTCTGACCGCCGAAGAAATTAACCAATTACGTGAGTGGAGGCTGCTACCGGAAGTAAGGATTCTGTTCTGTTCGATATGGTCCAAAAGATATTGGTGCATTTAGTATTCCTAGCTCAACATATGTTATGATTAATTGTTACGTGACATTGAATGTATCATTGTGTTTTGTTTTTCACTCGCGAATTCGCTCGATTACTGCACCCCCTTCGACTTAAGACCAGTGTGAAGCGAACTTTCCCTCCCAACTGGTTATCAGTAACGAAGTACGATCAAGGAAGTCATTTAGTGTAGACATTTAGTATAGTATGCAGAGAGATAGCAATATATTTTTCATGTTACTTACTGCAGCAAGAAAGTTGTGAAGTTATGCTCTTATCACTTTATAATTTCCTAGGTTTCGGATGCTATGCATCCATCTTCAAGAGTAGAATATCAATATTTAGTAACAAAAAAAACAGAACTACAAAAAAGATTCATATTCACAAATAGTTTTTTTGAGGTGGTAATATGAACAAGTAGTCTGAACACAAACCTTGGTCCAGTTACATAGTCACGTCGAGAGAAGCTCACAATACAGTTGAAAGTTAAAATTTATTACTAAAATTGTTTACATGGAAAATAATTGTAGAAAGGTATTCTATCAATTTGTCATCGTTTCGTATGACAGACCGCAAAACAAGTAGTTTGGAGACGTCAAATGTCAATCAGAGAGAAGGGACATATGAAAATTGCGGAAATAGCAGTTACACCAGATATTTAAAGTATAAGAAAGGGTATGTTAGTATTGAAGTTATATATGAAAATTTCATTGAGTCATTGGTTTATTGGAGAAAATGAAATAAGAAGAAACATGTTTTCACAAAATGAGAAAGGTAAACACATGAAATTCTGTGGAGTTAATGTCATGTAATATTTTTTTTTACTGGAAGGTGGTTTTACGTAAAGAATACAAGAAGATCAATATGAAGAAGTGAGTGAAAGGATTTGGACTTAATGAAAGACAGAAATGTATCACCTGTTTTTGAAAATTTCCTGTTGCCACAAAGCCATATCCAGAATCAGATTACCCATTCGTTTCTTTAGATAATTCAAGTGCCTCCTCTTCTACTGAACTCATCTTCAATAATTTTGAATCTCGCCATAGAAGATATGATAGGATCTAAAAAAAATATGCGAATGTTATTGAATTTAATAAACTTAAAAATGATACCTCCAATATATAGTTCTTCTCTAGATTTCTTATGAGGTGATGTACATGTACTTACAATTTATTATTCTTGCCTACTTTCTTTCTGACTTGTAAAAATTAAAACACTATTTGATACGTTTCGTCTGATTGAGTCTGTGACCTCCATAAAAGATATATTATATTAGATAGATCATTCTATATGAATTTTGTTTTAGTAACAATAATCTCTCTCCTGAAAAATTGTTCATAAAGAAACAGTATCTGAAAGAAATATAATTACCACGTTTGCTTGTAGCCTCTTCATTTTTGACTGAAAGAACAAACATTTTATAGGATTTAATTCCATGTAAATATAGCTTCT
This sequence comes from Bruchidius siliquastri, assembly GCA_949316355.1. NCBI lineage: Eukaryota > Metazoa > Arthropoda > Insecta > Coleoptera > Chrysomelidae > Bruchidius > Bruchidius siliquastri. The sequence goes on along the minus strand of OX438531.1, from coordinate 13,953,640 downwards.
ACAAATTGCATTCAGCTACAGAAATTTTGCATGTAAAAATGTGTGTACGTACAATTCCAAAATGAGGGCCACATGAGGAAAACAGTTTGATACTCAAACCCTGTATAACTAAGAAGTTCAGTGAATTATAGATTAATAACTTCAACAAAAATTTTGAAAATAAATACGCAAGTGTTCCAAGAATCATATTCAAAAGATGTAAAATAGTAATTTTTATATCATAGGATACTTTTCAATAGGAATACTATAATTAATGTAACGTTATTAATTACCAATAGACTACAAAACCAAGCAAGGCCGATCGATCATGTTGATATTGTGTGGACATCGCACTAGCTGCACGGATATTTGTCTAACTGAGGTGTGTGAACAAGTCTATTAGTATGCAGATACATTCACGTAGTCAATACGCACCCGAGACGCTGGATACACTGTAAGCTTAACAGATTAAGTGCGCAAGCGAGCTTCGTGTAATTGACGTATTATTTAGCACTTAGGCGATGTGAGCATTTGTCCAGCTAGCTTAAAGCCATCCACTGCTTCCAGAGTAATTGTCATAGGCGTGGTAGCACGAATCTGCTGTTTGACTTTCTCAATCAAGAAAAATTGAGGAACAGTTATAAGAATATTTCCTTTGAATTTGCGATAATTCGTCTCTTTTAGATTGATGAAGTTCACAAAAGTGTGTCTTTACTTTCCGTCTGTTTATCTATCTCTCTGTTGGCGTTTCACTCCTCACGTGGTCGCTGCGTTGATGAAATTTGCGACGGAGTTAACAACATGCAAAATAATGTCAAGTCAGCCCCAAACTACATTTTTGAATGTTGTTAGAGTTCCTGATTATTTTTGACTTAGTCAAGCTATATTTTGTGTATGTATGGAGAATTTTTGAAAATTTCGAGACTACTTTCGCACGTAAATACAGTGGATTGCACTAGGATTAAAGGGGCAAAACCTTAAGATTCATAACCTAAGATACTTTATGAATATATTAAAATATGAACGTGAAAGGCATATAAAAATATTATTTATTATGTTAAGAGTGTAATCATACCTTCAAAAGATATCTACCAAGTATACATGTATCAACTAGATTCTCTTTCCATGAAGATATTCCAACATATGCGCCTCTGATATTCTCACTCAGCTTTATAAATTGATTCGTAATTACTGGCATAAATAACCACGTCCGTATGCGGACGTTATTGCACTTAAAAAAGCTGTTTTATATAATATTTCAAGAGGCTTGCACTCCGAGTATGATATATGAAGTATTAAATATTCTTATTATGAAGTATCATTGATAAATAGGTGAGTTTTGTGCTGAAAAATCCGCTTTCGCGCATGCATGTTTATAGAGATGTGGTTTTGGATTGAGCTTGTTTTTGTTGCATATTAACGACAAGAAAGTCTTATTCATGAGCGCATAATTTGATATCCCACAACTCGGTTTTTTTAATATGATTGCAATTTTTCGCATGCATTCCATATTCATATGTTGATATGGATGTTTCAAAGCAAATTCAATTAAATTAATTTAATTTTTTACAGGTGCCTTGCTTCCCTCTAAATTAGTAAAATAAGCATGGTGAAGAGAACTGCCGATTAACAAACCTGCTTTGTTTCTATAAGGTTGCCTGCTTTGATATAGCCAAACATGAAAAATTGATTCTGCACAGGTTTGTTGATCAGCTGTTCTCTTCACCATGCTCTTTTCCTAATTTACTAATAATTTCTATCATGTTCAAAATAGAACAAGAATGAAATTAATAAAACTTCTTAAAAACTAGTCACTAAACTAATAACTAGCATTTGAATTATGTGATGTAAAGCAGTAAAAGTATTCTCATCTTATATTGCAGCATTCACCACACTATTGAAATTTCTACATATGGTGAATGCGCATACTAGGTTGAACACTCGTGTCACGGTTTCTCGCATAATATCTTCGAATAGACAAGCTGCTATTATTGGAACCTGTATTTTGATTTTTTTGAAATAAAGTCAAAAATATATATACTCGCAACCGACAGAAACAGCTGCGATTACGATTAACAAGGCGACTAATCACAAAACGCGGACTTGACCGCAGGGTCGCCATACGGGTGGGTGCTGATGCTAGCCATGCTTACGCCATAGTTCAGGTAAAAAGGAAAACGCTGAAAAATTCCCAATAACCTGTAAATCATACAGAGCATTAAATACAGACGCGTGTTGTAGAAAAAATATTTATTTAACAAGTTAATAGAGGGCATTTCAATGAATTGCTTCTTTATATAATAGATATTTTCCGAATGACACAAAATGACAATTCACAGAACTGATATTATGAGTATTCAACCAGTCAGATCCAGAATTTATTTTTTAGCCATATTATATTCCAATTTGTTCACCATGGACTAATTGGCATCACTGACTATATCAGACATAAATTGATGCATTTCTTCGTAAAAACACACAACTACAGAATGATGATGTAATGTGAAAGTTGAAACCTTTATAATAATAATAATAAATCATCTTTATTGGTTCTCCATTTACAATAGGCGAAGTTTAGCACGGCTATTCTTCCACTTAACCTAATAACGTATGTGATACTGGATCCTTTAACGCAGCAACCACAAAGACTACGCAGTTTTACCACTCGTCAAACCACTTTTTTAAACCGAACACTAATTTCGCCAGCTATGTTGATATCTTCAAGGGAAGATTAACACTGTTTTTTTATCACCAAAAAAATCTTGGAGCTGTGCTGCTATATGATACATCACATCCAAAATTATCGTGGCTGTCATCAACGTACAGCCTCTAAAGTACCTGGAAAAAACATTTTCAATGTTTTACCTCACTCACTTGTGGAGTAGAACAATTAAACCTCATAGAGAGCCACGAGTTATCGCGCTCGGTGTATCGAAAGTATTAGATATGGTGTGGCATGAGAGATAAGATACATATAGACAGTCACCTGGTGTGTGCCGGTGGTTGGATAATTTTCTCAGTGAGCGATCCCTATTTCTGGTAAAGGATAGATATGCTCCCGATGTATTCACGCTCTTTTTGCTGTACATCAACGAACTCTTCCGCACTTGGCTCAAATCAACTTGATGGACTCTGCTAGTTATCGACCGAAGATAGTATCGGCCTCTGGCACTAGATGTCTAATCAAAGATCGAGCTGTATAGGTTAGAAAATTAGGAAGAAGAATTGCACAGGAGGGATGTACCTTCCATAGCGCATTTGCCGTTCTACCTGACCAGTTCGTCATGGTCTAACGGTAAAGGCGCCTGCCTAGAATGCAGGAGGTTGTGGGTTCGATCCCCACTGGCGACAAATTTTTCTTTCTAATTTTTCTAAATATCATTAGTTCGAAAAAATTGTTAAGTAAGGATCTACAAAATTAAGTTCAACGGCATGGAAGAGTCAATCCTGACAAGAAATTCACGTGCGTATCTGCCAGATGTGAAGATGGAGGGAAACCCAATATTCAACTAATCTTCCATCAAGCGTTTAGTGAATAACATCAACAATGATATATTCTGGTAAGACCATGTTGTCGACCTTGCTTGGTCGGCGTCCCAGGAGCTAGGAGTACTGTTCCATTCCAAAATATTGTATTTACCGGACCAGCTACTACTACTACAATTCTCATATCAGACCATCGCTGGACCATTACTTGATGTGCTTCACAGAACACAGAATAGAGCACATCTGGTGGTTTCGCGTGACCTGTCGGAAAACATCCATAATTTCGAACATCAAATATCTGTCCCGCATGCATAATAACACGATGACTGAGCAATACAACAATGATAACACCGCGAGCGAACCAATTTCAAAAACTATTTGTAGAATGTCAGTGTTCCGCGATGGTTACAATTTGCATGATACCACGATAGGTTTTCTTTGCGAGTGGTTATCTATAAAAAAAAGATTATTTTGTAGATTCTACATATATTCATATCAAATTTCCTTGACTTCATCTAAAATGCATCATTTTCTGCAGTGTGATAAAATATTCCTAATGCTCCTTTTTCATCGTCGCAGGCTCAGTGCACAGGGGTCAAACTATGAGACTTTTTTCTCAGTCATTCAGACGTACCAAAATGAAAACATACCTGGTCTATTACAGTCAGTGCGCCTGAAACCACGCTATGCCAGGGCACCACAAACCCAATTATTGAGGGAAGCGAACGCGTAGCTTCGATCTCTATGGAAATTAGCATCAGCAGCGAAATTGAAGTTTGAAGTCATAATGGTGATTACGCTTCATTACCGGTTCTCACGATACTGATACACCCGTCTGCATCTCTGTGATGCCCGATATTCGTTTCATGGTGCTTTTAGCAGCCACGTTGCCGATATTTATTGCGATTATGAAAAATATAAGTTTAGTAATCTTAACTTATAACCTTTTCATTTCCCACGCCATAGACGTATTGTGAGCTTGAAAAATTTTAAGATTCATGTTAATACGTTTATCTCCCATTTGATGGTGAAGACATCATGCATTTCCATCAGTCGTTCTGTCTTTTCTAGCTCTCTGTGCGTCTATTAGTCTGTCTGTCGGAGTTTTTGACATCGCTTAAAATCTTGGGGACAGCTGTACAATGAAATATAGGTACGCACTTGATACTACTGCTGTCTTTTTTGAAATAGGTGTATCGGCAGTGGAGTAATTAACGAGAATCAAATAATTCTCTAAACCTCATTTTAGAACGCTATAAATGCAAAATTAATTCCCCAATACAACTCACTACTAAATCAGACATCATGATTCACAAAGGAATATGTAAAGCATCACCTCATTTTTTTAATGGAAATTACTTTGTTTTTGTAACAATTATCATCCGTGTGTGACCTAACAAGTCTATGCTAAAGATAAAACATGAATGTCTCTAGCGGTTCAGTATATAGTTGAAAGTATGTAACATCTTGTTGACTGGCTCAGGGTAGTCAAGTCATCACGTCACATCTCATACGAACTATATAAAGACTCTTAACAGCTGATCAGTAACTAATAACTGTACAACTATACACGGGATGAAGCTTAGAGGTGTACAAACTGAAAGATTAGACCATATATTTTGAATATTTAATTATAACTATGTTAAATATGAAGTGAAATGATTATCAGAGGATGGACTATCTGTAAAATATTGGAACAAGAAAATTAAGTTACTAAGTGCGCTAGGATGTTTGTAAAAATTTACACCACCAGTTACATACCATTGAAGCCTAAGGGTAAAATGTGCTGACTGTATATTGTCTGGCACTTACAGAAATAATTTTGTATATATCCTCATAATTGAAAGAGTGGATAACACCTTCATGTCCGTGGAAACACTGAAACTCATAATGACATGCCTTAGTTCACGACTACGTCACTGTCTTAAGCTCGACATTGATGGTATGTCTTTCAGAGGCTTCAAAATTAAATCCAGAATAAACCAAACCCAAAACAAACCCCTGCCTGCAAAGCGATAGACAGGCTTCAATTGTATTAAAAATATTCACATTAGATTCGTAAAGAAACAACGTAAATATATCGAGTCCCATTTTTATTGAAAAAATAATGATTACCAAACTATAGAAAGATTGGATACCGTGGATGATGATAGACTACAAACAAGTTTTCAGCAAGGCATCAGAACATCAGGCCATTTTCAATTGGATAAACAAAATTCGTTGATGGCTGGTATATAACGATACACAGCTATCCGCGAAAATGCGAAGAATAGTTCATAGACGTGTGTTCAGAGGTTGATTTGCAGTGATACAGGTTGCCTATCGGACAGACCAAAATTTAAAATGGGATACCAGGGTACGTCAAATAGTTAACCGAATATAAACTAAAACAACTACTGTATTACACCAAACCATGGGATCGTTACCAGTATGTGCTTATTATCAATCATCAGCTTTTGACAACAATGATGCCCAGTTGATGGTAGATCGTAAAAAGTACTTACGAATAACAAGAGACGTGGCTGTAACTCAGTTCACCCTTGTGTGATGTAGTAACGGTCATTTGACACAGCTGTATGGCAGATTCCAAGCTATTGAGACCAGCTGACCTCGTTAGATATCTATGGGCAGCAACAATTTTTGCGAAACTTGGAGATAAATGTTACTATTACACCCTTATCTGGGTTGAGTATATATAACCTAATTGCTGGAGACGAAATATGCTTGTCTATATCAGGTTCTATGTATTCATGGAGAGTATACACTTTCTTATTTTGTTCTAGTTAGTTAGTCTAGATAATTTTTCATTGATTTTATTGCGATCGTAGGAAAAATACTGTCTGCCCTTTTTCCATAAAACGTCTTCACCATACTTGCCTAGCTAATTTTCATGCATTAATTGCAATAGATGGCTTTTCAACTGGATTCAAATGTAGCTTTTGAGGAACATCACATGCAAAGAAAATGACTTGAGCAGATAATCCCTCTCATAACTGAAACGTCAGTGAAGTGGTAGAATTTCAAAACATCGACAAACTTGGCATCAGTGGCTTTGTTTCCCCTAGCCTTTGCATATCCTGAATTTCCTAAAGACGCCCGCAGCAGTGGACTTTCAGATGAATTACCTAGCTCAAGAGGGCTGTTCGATTTTTTCTTTCGCCAATAAAAAGTTTCCCCAAAGGCGTTTTTAAAATGCGGAGCTGTATGGTTAGAAGTTATCTTTTTACTTTCCTTCTCTTGCGCGCATATCGGTGAACGTTATACCCGGCCCCTAATAAGGAACCAATTTCTTTTTGACGGCCGCAGTTCGAAAGGTATGCATTATGCATTTTATAACTTTGAAGCAGGCTGTGCACATTCGGCGTGCTGCAGATAGATGCGGATTCTAATTCGGCGAACTATTTTAATGATATATCACTGTCTGTAGCTAAATTTCTACTAATTCTGTAGTTTCTTGCCTTATTGTACGTATAACGTAAGTTTCTAGATCCTCATAAGATCGGACACATTTTCAAACACGATGTCTTACTTCGTCTGTAGGTAAGTACGAATTTCTCGTCTACGATTTGTAAAATTTTTTTGCTCCATCCTCAAACTGGTTGCTTTCAATCAATTTGAATATTATCCAATTATTTAAGAGATGGTGGGGGCAGTTGACAAGGGATGGTTTTTTCTGATACGACTTGTGGTACGGAACGAATTAGCCCTTTCAGAAAAAAGTTAGCCCCTAAAATGCGGTATAACCTCTAAATAAATCAATTGGCTTAGATTTTCGTTTGAAGCAATACACATCGATATTTCATTTATGTTCACAAGTCAGAAATATCATTCCTCGGCCAATGGAAAAAATCCTTGATTTCTGTTTGGTAGAAAAATGTGTAAATAATCATCTATGTCCAACAGTCTTATGATGATTACCGGGGTCAAAAGTTTATAGATGATAAAAGTTATTTTACAAATATCAATAAACGTTGAAATTTCTCACTCTTACACACCTTTCCCCACTTCCAATGTTTGATCCTACGAAAAATGTTTAGAAAGTAATCAATGGTCCCGGTTTCCAAAAAAACGGCGTTTGAGCGTTTTTTGCCGTATTTTTTTGGAAAGGTGACTAATGTCAATAATAAAACGGGTAAATATTTTTCCATAATGATCAAAAACTATTCTGTTTCGACTATCTCATGATTAAATACTCTCATTCTGATTGAAGTATGGAGTTGAATTAACAAATTTCAGCCTAAGTAGTTCTTGATATCTCGATTTCTTATAATGCTGTGTTTTCGTACAATTCAAAATTTTCCTGTTATATTACATTTCTTCAAACGGCAATAAAAAGTTACTGATTCATTTGACGGAAATATATTTTTCGAATACATTCCTCCTTCAAGGATTCGGACTATATTCGAAAAAGTACGAAATCCTAGCGAGGTCACAATTTTATAAATGATAGAACGTCTTGTACGAAAACCTATTTTTTCTGAGTTCTCTCTCTCACCAACTCCCACCCCCAACCCCAATTTTTGGCCAACCCATAATCTTTCTATAAAATACTCAGGGGTACCGGAACCGTCCAAAAACGACCTTTGGGCGTTTTTGATAACCCTGCTGCCGCTGAACAAGATACGAAGCTTTCACATCCTTGTCACACTAGTAACCTACTTTCTAAGTTTCAACAAAATCCAAATTATAGAGAGGCAAAGGATTATCGGACGGAGTACAGACAAATAGACACACTGACGGAAATGAGTGACACGATTTCATGGTTTTGGGATAAAATAATCAAAAAATTATTCATAATACATATAATAATGAAACATGTTTCGTATACCAACTTGATAATTTCTTATGGAGTCGCCGTATAACATTGTAATCCTAAGAAAGCTAAATAGAACACCACTAATTCAGTATTAGAGTATTTTTTGTACTATGTATCATATATATACCTAATCCTATGAAACTACTGATATTCTGTGATGAATCTACCATCAGTAATTTTGTATACTAAAACGCTTCTAAAAATTCACATCACACTTCCAAGTAAATTCCGGGACGGAAAAAATATTCGAACACATTTTACGACGTGTCTCGTACCAGCAAAAGAATATTGTTTATTTTTCAATGTAGAAGCAGACGGAGAGAGATATTTTATTACGAAGAGCCCATCTTTGCCAGAGCGAGTGCTATGTGATATGTGTATGAATTGAAGCGTTCTGACATACGCCACGATATCGTATTTTAATATCTAGTTTGACTATTGATTTAGTGCCTGTTTTGGAAAGGCCAACCGAATGGTACATTACCATTCAATTTGCAACTAATAATTCAAATTCGAAAGACGGGCCTCCGTTCAGGCTAGGGTTTTTTATATGTGGTATCGTTGATTCTGGTTTTCGGACTGGTGGAGATATGTGTATGGATAACAGTTGAGTAGAGAGAAGAAGAAATAATACAACTGAAAAATGGACGAGTTAGAAGCATCGATTGAATAACTTACGTACATATATGTCCGTGATATTCATTCTATATCTATATATTCAACTGGCGATTTTGGATTGTTGTTGAACTTCATTCATTCATAGTCCAGATAGTGTATATTTAATTATTTTGTTCAGTATCAAAATATATAGCTACTTAAAAGAAAATTGATTGTAAAAAGAAATAGACGGTTTATTTTTTCGTGGAATCAAAAATGTGATTTAGTTTCTGAAACTTATCCTATTGTTGCCTGTCTGATTTGGTGTTCCTCCTTTTCCATGCAAAAAATAAAACAAACGTCAATATGTCAGTAAACGCTGACTTAGCTTCGTTGAGCATGCCTCAGGAATCAATGGCATCAATGATTTCCAAACCTACAAATTGGTTATGAGTTCTTTCTTCACAAAATTGTGTTCTTCACAGCGTATTCTGTTGTATATATGATATTATGTCATAACATAAGCTCATTAGGTTTAAGATATATGAGCAAATTGTCACTGCAACCTAATGTCATATCACTATCAAATTAAGAATGTTCATTTGCGTATTAAACTGTCACCAGCTTGAAGGTTTTATTATCTACGTAAATATACTTGAAGCAATATCACCGTCTGTCTTTTTAACTCCATCTACCTAGAAAATTATTTATTTTACGAGTCATTTTATGACCATTAAACAATACCTATCGTGTAAATATATTTTATTAGCGTTTTAACTGAGAAATTGTATATTTAATTGTGGCTCTTTTTCATACGTATACATGAAAGCTTCAATAAAGAAACCTATAGGAATTTACTGTCCTATTTAACTTCTGAAATTTTTCATGCGGTTGTCTCGGTGATTCATCTCATTCTTGTACTGATCGCTAATTGAAACCTCATTAATTAAATAAATAACTATACTTACCTTCCGGCTACCTCGTCAGTCTTCATCAAAATACCAAAAATATAAAATAAAATTAATCTCAATGACATTGACCTGTACTGTTTCCTAGAAAAACAGTTTGGATTTTAAATAACACATCATGCGCAATTGAATGCGAACGATGCAAATACATTCACATTGTCGATAAATGGATACAAAGAAGAATCTAATCAGTGTTTCACAAACCTACAGATCAACCATGAGTCTTTTCTGAAGGTATTCTTATGGTTAATTATTGAATCCCAAATGAGAGTATTTTACCTTGAGATTACTCTGTTTTATGTTTCGTGTTGTCTCTCATAGTATAGCCAGCTTTGTGTTTCTGATATGACGATGCATTATAGATCTACCAAAAAAGCAAATTGCAGGTTGTTTAGAAAAAAGGTAACTGGGTAATGAATGTAAATATTACAAATTTCGCTGTTGGATTAATTCCATTTATGTATTTTTCAGGTGTATGTGCAATCAACTATGTTTGACAAGGATAAAGGATTACCGGGGTCAAAAGTTTATAGATGATATAACGTCTTCCACCAACGCGTTAAAATTTGTGATTCCAATACTGCAAAAATCTATTGGAAAATAAAGGTAGTCGGAAACGTCCAAAAGTGAACTGTATTTGATCTTTTTTTAATAATCCTATCTACACTGCACTGAACTGAAAGCCTTTTTCGTCCTTTCACTAATAATCTAGTATAATAGTTTCCAAATAGTAAGCTTTTGGATTTATAGGGTGCAAGAATTACCAGACTGATAGACAAAGTGGATTTTTTTCGGTTACAATACTTATGCGGCTATTGGCATGCGGACAGTAAATATAAATATGCATTAATGCTTACGCAGTACTGAATCAATTCTTCTATTTGCTTTACTCCGTTGCAGATGGAACGCAAGGAAGTTTTTCTATAGGTTGCATTTTCATTTCAATCATAAAGTATTTTACATTGGCCAAAAGCGAATCTGACTGCAACCTGTTGATCATATACGTGAGCAGCCGCTCGTTTTTGCGGACCAGTCCATGCAGTCTTTTTCTTCTCTTGGTAGCTCAGCTTGTTAGACACATGCTGTCGAACAGATTATAATCTGTGACTATGCAAAATTTTAATTTGATTGCTTGTATAATTCGATAATAAGCAGCTTCGGCTGACAAATTTGTGATATGCCAACGGAATTGTTTTATTCGGATATCTTGTGATACAATGGTTGTTTGACACAGAAGCTTTGTTACATTTGTACATATCAACTTGACTGATGGGTATAAAATGAAATTGTGTACAGGTACGATTGGCGAGTTTAATACCGTATTCGCATCATAATTTTCATTTCTACCTGCTGTAATTATTGAATATGGATCTTTTGAACTGAGTTTATATGCATTTGTAAACCAGCTGTAATATTAAACTTTACACATCCGACAACACTTCTACCGTGACTTGAGTTACTTTTTGCAGATAAAATAATTGTGTATTTAACACACAGTTTCACAAATAAAACTCTCTTTCATCGAATTATTTTCAATTCATCGTCGAGCTATCAGATTTTTTAAATATAAATGGACACGGGTCACTGAAAGAAAGATAGTTTTATTTGTGGAACTGTACGTTGAACACACAATTATTTTATTTGCATGATGGAAGAGTTCCACCAAGTAAGAGCATCTACAATCTACATCAATCACTTTTATTGCTCTATAATCACGAAAATGTTGGCGTCTCGATGTCAAACTGAAAGCCGCCTCTAATGTTTTTCTATTGAAACAGAGAAATTAATTATGTATTCATGGGGAGGCTTAAGCTGTACCCTCCAGAACCATAACAGTTGTATGAGTTCGCTAAAATATGTTAATTGTCTTGCAAAGTAATCTGAACCTGTAAAAAATTCAGGATAACTATTATTAGAAGGCGACCCATTAAACGTTTTTGTATTGTTCATGGTTTGTCAATAAATCAAGAGTTCCAAAAATGTAGTCAAGGAGATTGACCAAGTACTACACACGCATTAACTTAACAGAAGCTGGAAATCACCTCAGTACTTCCTACACTGTACTCGTATTTCACATATGAAAATAATGAACATAGATATGATAATTGGATATCCTAAAGGACCTTCTGCCAAAAACTTTATAAAAATCGGTACATTGATTACTGACAATTCGTTGGCACAAAGACCAACGAACAGATGAACATACCTACAGACAAACAAGCAAACTTAACAAAGACAAATTCTATTTATGTAAATATTATAAGCAGTCTGAAGAGTGAAAGTATTTATTTATTTATTGCCAATTCAGGGTATAACAGAATATAAATTCCAAAATCTACCCACTAATTACAAAAATATATGCACATGCATGCACATATACATAAAAGCAAGTGATAAACAGCAAATATAGAAAAAGAGAAATGAATGACTATAATATAATGTAAAATTATTGTTGTGAGAAATGAATACAACAAAAAAGCATCCAATTTAATACAGTATACATAATTAAAAGCTTCATTGTAGCATTAACAGTTGTCTACGCACAGTATCCTTAAGTGTGTTTAGGGTGACTAAGAAGATATCCGCATAAACATAATAAAAGTCATTATATGTTTTTTGAGCTCTCACTAGGGGAGCATTAACTCCCAAGTCTGTTCTCCGAAACGGAATTTTGAAAAAGGGTACTTGCCTAAACTGCCTTTCTGGGACATTAAAATTAATTTTAGATAGGAGGTATGGACTATCAAATATATTGATTACTTTATAAATAATGCACAGATCTGACAGTATCCTTCTATATTCCAAAGTAAGTATGTTAAATACACTCCTTAGATGCTCCTAGTTTTCATTTTGCACAGGTTGACCAGTTTTGAATCCCAGTGTTCTCAAAAATTTATTTTGTATTCGTAGTATTCGTTCAATACGATTAACATATGTCTTATACGAAGGATTCCATATAACGGAGGCAAAACTCAATTTACTATAAACGTATGCATAATAAAGCGAAATCAAGAAATCGAAATCACCATAAAATATTATAATATCTATTATCAAAGTATAGACTTGACTAAGAAAAATGCATACCAAGTATTTTCGTCTTTAATCTGCCCTGTAGCTATTGAGACTTTATAATTCGGAAAGCATTATAAATTCCTAAAAAATGTGCTATAGTATCACAGTAATGTTGGAGTTGAGACAACCTGTTGAAAAACACGCTCCTTAAACTGAGACTTGTTTGCTCGGTTGCCTTGTAAGAAAAGGTGATAGAACCATGTTTTATATATTTCCGCAAATTCTGTACTTCCGACGTTGTATCATGTATAAGTTTTCTTACCTAGCTTAATAGTGTCACTATTCAACTTAGCAAGCTCATTAAATTGGTGAAATGATGAAGCCTCACTTTAGTGTAGTTAATAGATAATAAAAAGAGAAATATTATGATAAATATATTTTTCATACGAAATGCTTACGATTTGACCTATCAAAGTGTAAAGTAATGCTAAATACTCCAGTTGCCTCTATCAGTTCCATACTAAAATTCCATATTAATATAATATATAACACCAGTTCGGTATGATGTCGTTAAGGTACCGGTGCCTTCAATTATACCCCCTTACAAAAAATAATTACTACTATCGATGCACGTTCCAGATCAAAAAAAAGATCCTCTTGCGATTACCGCCGAGATAGGATCAGTTGCTCAAGGAGACTTACCACCTGGTCATCAACGACTATTTATGCAGACTTTTATGCGTTTTCGAGCCTTTGATTGTAGAGGGTAATTTTAGTGCTGCCCACGCCTCGCATGCCGATGCTTTGTACCCTCAAGATATCGCCATACGACAACCTGCATTATATTCAAATTATATTTTTATGATCGCACTCTTGATTTTTTTAAATGATAAATGGATCCCTGGTTTCCAATTTGGATTTCGTTAGGATCATTCTGTTGTTAAGTTCATAGGGTCACAGATATAGCAGGTCTTTTGGAAGAGATTTCCTATATTTATTTTTCTGACAAGATATTATATGTGAAAAAAAATTAATCTAAAGGGCTAATGCAATACTGTGGAATCCATTTTATATTTGCGTGTTAAACAGGAGTATAAATACGATTTCTTATATAGGGCTACGAAGGTAAAATACCTGATTGTTTGGATCTCCGGGAGCTCGGTGGTCCTGGGAGCCGTTTTGAGTGAGGTTTGTTCATCAAAATGTGCTGCAGCTTCTTAACAGGCTAACAACAGCAGCCCCTTGTGGTAGTAACTTGGCTCAGATGACAGGCCGCAAGGTCTAGAGAACTTATTCAATGTGTCTGCATGATCTTCGACATCTCGTCTGAACATAAACTCGGTCCATCAGTATCTACTGACAGAATAGCCACACATTATGGCATTATCAAAGACCCAAGGCGTTCTGTCAATAATGAATAATCGCTTCAGTTATCGCGGATATGACACCAGCTGAGACGAATATTTGGCGTATGCGTGTATTTTGGAACAGAAATCTCTCAAAATTCATTTGCTGCATCTACAGACCACCGAATAGCAAAAACTACAGAGCTCTTTGAGAACCTTGAGCCACTGTAGATACCTTAAACAGATCACCCCAACGGACGACAATGGACGCAAAACTGGAGCCATCTGTAGCAGATGTGGCTTGGATCAGATAGTCTGTGAACCAACAACAGTCTTCGACCACCATCAAGCCTTTGCTAGCTTGCTGGATCTGACCTCACAACAAATTCCACCATCTGTTCAGTGAATATATTAGTTCCACTAACAATATTCCACCGCAATACTATTTCAGCCCTCTGTATAGAATGCCGGCACCAGACTAACTACATACCAAAGCACGCAAAGTCTGGAACTACAAATCACAAAGTGGGATGATCTCTGGAACTATAACGAGTCTTTTCCTTGGAATTATGTCCATTTTTACTGCAGGAACCCGTCAGTCTGTGCCCAAGAAGCAGCACCCTTTTCTTGTTTCCTGCATGGAACCAGGCAAGCCACTGCCATCCCGGGAAACTTTCGGCGGACACAGCAAGCTATCCAGTTCAATGAGGGCATTGTAAGAATTGTCGAATGAAGATCTACAAATATAAATCAGTTTAATGAACAGAAAACCTAAACAACAACGCAAAATCACATGCTGGTCTTGCAGTCATGGAGATGGACGCACCTCCGAAACTTGAATCATCTTCTATCAAGCATCTGGGGATTAACATCAACAGTAACATGTTCACGACCTTGGCAGTTCCGCGTCCCAAAAACTTTTTTTTTTAGTTTCATAAGGTTGTGTTTGCCGGAACAGCTACTGCTACACAAAAGTGGTTCTTTTGGAGAATCTCGACGTTGTGAAATGGGCTGTCGGGCAGTTTGTTCCTCAATGGTTACCATTTATAGCGTTTTAAGGTCAATTTCCTCTCGCAGCACTTCTGGAGCGTGATAGACTTTCTGCCTTTGTGGGAGGTTATCTATAAAAAATGTAGTTATCAAGTTTACTGAATATCCATACTCCCAAACCTTGACAACAATGCTTTTGTATGAGAAAAGCTTATAAAAAAGCTTCGGGAAATTATCAAACACTAATCCAATGGTCATAAATAGTTTTTTCTTATGTTTTTCTAAAGGTTTTCTAAAAACTTTTTTAAACGAAAATGCGTTGTTGCCATGATTTCAGATTCTTCGAATATATTGTACACTCTCTATCCATAGTATAGATCATTTTTGCTGTAGGCATTTTCACTGAGGGCATCGATTTTGCCCACTTATTGAGTCGATAATATGTCCACCCGGTTCACTCTTCAGATGTAAGAGAGAACACAGAATAGAAACGGAAGTTTTGTGACAGTTGAGATGATATAAATCACCTAGAACATATTGGTAGATATATGCATATCATTTTGGTCAAATTCCATCACTACAATAGATCCACACTCAAATTTAAGAAACCAAGACTAAATCTCTAAGAAGCCACACGATCTGGTACTTTTCGGTAATTAGTTTTTCTAAAAAATTAATTACTTTAAACTGTTAGGAACGAACAGGTTCCGAATGACGAATCACTTCGAGTTTTTGTTCTAATAAAACGTAATAATTCCACACTATTTTGGTGCTCAGTACAAAAACTTTTATTAAGTATGCTGTGTTTTTTCCATCGAGTGTGATTATATTTAAATCAACCATTAAATAACAAAATGGTGTAAACTAGTTCGAAAGCTGCTTAAAAGATGCTATAGGTGTATAATTATATATCTTGAATAATCATTCCGTTTGGTAACAGATCACTACCGCACTTGAATTTAAATGAATTCTCAGCCGTGTCTAAAAAGAACGGAAAAAAGTTATTTGGAACATTACGTTTCCAATTTTCCCATTCATCGTTATTCGTCTGATATATTTTGCATCCAATTGCATTAGAATTGTCCGATGTTATACGTATATTGACTGAAAGTTCCTTAAGTTTTTATGGTAAACCTGAAATACTTCATTCAAGGCTTTAATATGGAAATGGATTATGTAAAAAACGATACATCCAAATTAATAGTTTTTATATTGAAGCTATTCTCGCCATATGCTATTCATTCTAGCACATAAGCTCTATTTTTAATATATTAAAGCAAAGTGAATTAAACTATGAGACTCATTCATTTGTCAACACAACAAAGGCAAATTGCGATGGAAACAACCTCCTTTTGTAAAAATGGCGAATGCGTATTCAATCTCTGGATAATTTGGCTTTAGACTATAGTTTAGAAATTGGTGGATTTGACCGGAGCAGTCTAGAGGCAATAACTACCACTGAATGGACCAATACTAAAACGATGCGGATCCATTCGTATAGTCCTTCATACTATTCCAAATAGTTTTAGAAATGGTTGTTTTTGCCTCCTCATATATATTATTATTTATTTTCATGTTAGGAATATAAGAAACTTATTATATTATATTTCTGTAGTCTTTGAAGTGTTCAAATAGAAGAAATTATTCTTTGGAATTAATTGTTAATTGAATAATGATTTGCTTATATTTGAATTGCTTTTATTAGTAATATCATAAGACTTTGAGAAACAAAAAGATTTGTGCCAAACATTATGAATAGGTAAGACGTAGTACTGCTTTTTTAAATAGAGAAATGTTCAAACTTTAATTTTGAATGCGTATACTTTTTCATAATTCTTTTGAATGGTTTCTATTTACCGTAAATATTTGAATTATTAAGAGTTTTATTTGCGTATCAGTAAACTTCAGGGCTGGACTACTGTGGATTTGTATATATTTATTTATATCTTTCTTGAAATTAATTATATTCTGCAGTTGCGGCAAGTGAATATCATTATTATTATTATGTATTACTTGTTACTCGGTAGGAATAAGAATTCACCAAAAATAGAAATGTCTTGTGACAAGGCTTTAGTACAGAAATTGGTAGAGCACTAACTCTTATTCTTTTCCTACTAAAGCTATTATAAATGTTAAGCATATTTTAAGGTGTTGTTTGGTATAGGCATGGTCCGAAAAAAATACCGGAAGGAAATATGCATTTTGTGATCACACAAAGAGTGGGCACTGAATGATATTATGACTGGATACCGTGAGTACTAACAATTAAAGAACGCTTTTTTTTGCTGGGTATCGTAGTAGTGTTTTGCATCGGTCTCTCAGTCTATAAGGTCTTATTTTAAAACAAACTTTTTCTGATGGGAAGCAGGTAATAACATGTGGTTCCAATTGGCAGTCAACACAAGATTAATTTTGCAGATAAAAAATTGTGTAATTAACACACAGTTCTACAAATATCTGCATGATTGAAGAGTTTCATCAAGTAAGAGCATCTCAATCACAAGATTAATTTTGTTTCCAATAATAAATATGTAACCTTAGTAGTACTAAGTTATATACAAATATAAGCTTGATTTTTTTTAATTGGCGACTTAATCAAACTATATTTTCCACGTTATGTAATAATATCACTTTTGGTATACACAAAATAAGTATTAGAGATTATAATTTTAAAGATCAATGTCACTGAACGTATCGTACGTGCATACTCAAATATCAGACCTGCCATTTCATGCTGTCCTTTATTATTCATCTATTCATGACTGATAAATCGCCTAAGGGCATTATGTACCAGCCCTTTTCTTTTTACCTGCGTCCTGCTTTCTTTTATTTCTATTCAATTTCTGCGTAAAATTATAGAATAAACCCAGACATACACTGAATGAATGCTGGTACAGGGCTGTTTTAATCTGTAAAAAACAAAGGAAATAATTAGAAAATAATGACTGCTTCTGTACCACCCATGGAACCTGTACAAAACTCATTTGTTGATGGACACGCCTATTTCTATTCAAATACCCAATAGGAAGGAAGTACCATTCACTAGTCGGCTTGAGAGAAGGCGTATACAGAAAACCGCGTTTTCTATATTCGTTTAATTATAATTCATGTGAAAGAAAAAGCTGACGATCAGGTCTTTGTATCCTACGAGCACAGCGGCATAGGTTGAAAACAACTCAAAGATTACAGTTTCTGTCCTGAGTTTCACAAATCATATCACCCACCAGAAAATATGAGGTGATTAATTTTTGTTTCAGGTTTCTCAATTCCAACCAAAACTAACAGAGATATTGAGCAATGGACTTAGTTATAAATCCTATTGTAGTTGAGTGTAAGAGCTTGAGGCAACAAAAATATTACATCAAAAAGAAAGTGCACTTAGCTACTATCAGTTTAAGCTGATCATTCCAACCATCAACAATGAAAGCGAATAATCTAATATCAGAACAGTTTTTGAAACAGCACATACACTGAGATCGCCCTTTTGCCACACAAAGTCCACAAATGAAGATGAAAATGATACAGAAAACTAATTTGAAGTTATATACGTAATGTGTGGCAAACTTTGTATTAATGGTACACAAAAACTAAGAAACCTCAAAATCAGCGCTGAGAGGACATGTTCCATAAATGGGATATGTTGAGTGGCAGCAAGCTTCTATACCACACGAGGAAAGTAATAATTTCAGGAGGAATGTTGAAGAATATGACATTACAAAGATGAATACTGACTATCTTTCCAACATCTCAGTAGAATCTGACGCAGTCTGAATTGCATTTTTCAGGATTTATTAAGAACTGTGTTTGGATTTCAAATAAGGCGATTTTTAGTAATCAGTACATGTAGGATGAAAAAACAACTGTCATCACGTTTACACGAAATATCTGGAAATCATTTTCGACCAAAAATTAACGTGGCATTCTCATATCGCTAAAGTGGCACAGAAAGCTACTGTGTCCTAGTTAGTGTGAACGAATTAGGTGAAGAGTTAGAACTTCAACCCCAGAATGACCATTACAAGGATCAAGGATATTGTGTCCTATGATATCCTTTGAATCAGTGGCGTGTCGTACAAAGACTTTACAGTCATGAACAGTGATGCTATTAGGATGTCGTCCAAAGAATAACTTGACTGTGCGCCATTGCCATGGGGAACCTGGGGCACGGCTTCTGCTGCTTCAAAGTACTCTCTCCTTCACTCGTGAGCAAACCCGAGGCCAGTCGAGTGAAATGCATATGAGTTCTGTTTCAAAGCAATGTAGCTTAATTATGGAGGGATGAATAATGAAAACACTTCTTGAAGCAGTTTCAGTGGGGAGCTACAGCAGACCCACATGATTTGCAGTGAATACAGGCTTCCGAACCTGCTCCTTACTGGAATCCAATCTAATGTCGTTTGTATGAATCTGTTGTGCTGTTATATACGCAACAGCCTGCACGTCTTGAACAGCGTGTAGTGTCCAGGTGTCAGTCTCCCCTTGGCTCTCACTCGCCGTGTGGATAATAAAGGGGGGTAGTTGGGGAGGCCAGTCTGCCGCCGCCGCCGTCGGTATCCCCTTCCCCCCTCCCGCCATTCCGCTCGTCTCAGCCGGGACGCAGAATCTTATTAAATTGCCCGGGCGTCATATCAGGCCGAGGAGCCCGCCCGTCGCCTAGGTAACGGCCGGGACACTTTGAAAGTCTAATGCATACATCTCACACTTGGGGGGCTGCCGCCGCCCGGGGGAGCAGACGCAGGGACGCCCAAAGCAGCGCGGGAGGAGGAGGAATGGCATTTTGTTTTCACCCGTTCTCCTTTGCTCCAAAGCTAAAAGGAGATTGTCGTTGCCTAGTGGGAGCGGTATAAAGGTCATCGCAGTCCGATAGCAGTTGTTCACATCGTTTTAAATTTGATATATGAAATGAAATTTTTATGTATTCATGCCTAACGATATTTTCTATGACGCAAAGTTACTGTAAAATGAATAATGTCCACACTGTATTCATGTATCTGTCAATTATATATGAATACATTACTTATGAAAGGCAATTTTTTAGAAGTAGTAGCAAAGGCAGATAGTCTACCGCGCTTCATAAGCATTGCGCGAGGATGAATAACTGTTCACATCGACCTTAGAACGCTGTAGATTGTAACCATCGAGGAACAAACTCCCCGGTAGCTCATTCCACAACTCAAAGGTTCTTCAAAAGAACGACTTTTGGAACTGGCCTTTTTCGAGGCGTGGTAAGCTTTAACCAGGTAAGGATGTGCTCGATGAGCTCCTCTAGTTTTGCTGTACTGGCGACGTTTGGAGTTATCATGCGAGACAGCTTGGTCCAACATCTGTCATGATAATATCTATAGAATAGGGACAGGTCAGCCACCCTCCTTCGATGTTCCAGACTGTGGAGGACATTTGTGAGATAAGGCGCATCCACTAGACGTATTGCTCGCTTCTGGATTGTGTGCAGAAGCTTCATGGAGTGTTTTGCGGGTTAAGTGGACTGTCAAGTTGTTAGCATTGGCTCCTCAAGTTACATATTAGCCTGCTAAGATGCATAGTATTACTATAAACTAGATATAAGTTCCTAGATCTAACATTCCAGGCAACATATCTATGTGAGTAATATTTAATTAGTTCTACGTAGAGACTTTTGATTTTAAGTAATAGGTACTAGAAAAATATATATTCTTTCAATAACTGCATTTGCCCGACTGAAGGATACCCCTAGACAACCTGAAACCTTACTGTCCAAATATAAATTAAAACTGTATAACTATTGAGAAAATATAGTTGTTTGTTTACTGTGCAACTGAGAAATCCGAAATCTCTCGAAAATAACATGGAAAAACAAATTTGCTTCAATTTCATAAAAGGATTAGAGCTTCAAACGTATTATTTGTGTAACTTCATATATAGACTAAATTTTTGTCTGACACTGTATAATGTTAGTAGATCGTTGCCAGTATAAATTCAACTAATATGATGATGATCGTCAAGTTTAGGATTTTTATCAAAATGACATAAGTAAAAGTTTTAACTATATGACTTGTATTATGATTTCAGTTATGTGAATCCAAGGCTTCTCATATGAGTATATATTAAATTTAATCGAAAGGTAAATAAATATCTGGAAATTGATTTACATCCAAAATTAAACGGTGAAGAAATATATCCGCTATTATATAATTTCTCAATAAACACCTCGTCGCCCCTATTTCGAAGGATTTCATCGGCTTGGATGGACGGAGATGTGTTTTATTCATGGCTTTCCCTTGCTATAATAGCAGCGCCCTCCCAACTTCACGTTTTAGTAACATTAATCTTCACCGACATTGTTACCGCTTCTACTGTAACATATGATCCAGTCAGTTTCTCTCCGGCATCGCGTTCGGATATATTCACTCGCATATGTGATTGGGTTGTACGTTATGCTATTATGGTGGTGTTATCATCATCTCTAGCTAATGACTGGTACTAAGATAGTAAGAAAAAGGAAACGAAACCTCTACATAAACGCATAATCAATGATGATGACATGATGATATTAGTTTGAAGTTAATCACTGACTTTCAATTCGTAGTTAACCTCCTCATGTGGTTTTCTTTTTCGTTCATCTTACTGGCCTGGTTCGTTAATTGAAACCACATTTGAATACTAAATAAACTCAAATTTATGTTCCACAATGTTGAGACTTGTCGATATCTACTACCATTTTCTTATATAACTGTCGCCAGATAGGTACTAATGTCTTAACTAGTCGGCAGTTGTATTTATACATTCTCTAAATTGTGGCTTAACTTAATTTATATTAACTATCTCTTTCCAGATGTTGGTTGAATTACTTTTTTGTGGTCCAAAATATGCCAGTACATTTACTGCTATCTGTTGATTTTTTCCATTTTTTCATGTAAGCTTATTCATTAGCCTTTGCAAAATTATATATATCTGGTTGGTCTCGTTGAGGAACCAATTGAGCATATCTAAAGCCTGCTCGTGAGCATTTTTTACAATAATGGCTCGTTTCTAAAATGAAATATCGAAGTTACCAATTTGAGTAAAAAAAATAGTGGTCAGCGGCGCGACGCGTTTCGATTAATTATTTAAATCATCTTCGGTCTATCAAAATTGACTGTTCTAAGGCTACCCAGGTCACTTTATGATTAGCCCTATGATGGACACAAATCTAGAATTCTGTTTATCTTGTCTAGCTATTATTCTATTAAATTATTTTTTCTTGGTGCGTCTTAAGGAAAATATTTTTGGGCAACTGCATTTGCAGTAGAGTCAATGGAATCCCCTAGCAAATCTTAAACAGCGCCGTCAAAATGTCTTTAAAATATTCCATATCATGAAATATTTTATTTCTCAAGATATTCTATTCCTTAATCTATTTCATTTTTTTATTGATTTTATAACTTCTGAATCAGGATTATAGATTTCAACAATAAGTCAACATATAGAATTATGATATTATGAATATATGAAGGCTCATAGTAGCGTATCGATAAAGATTTTGTTTGATAGAGCTACAGTGCAGTCAGGGTTTTGCAAATATTTTTGGGTCTCTATGTTTTCATGAAATTTATATAGCGAATTGACAAGTAACCTAGGTATCCTTTATAAGTAATAAATGTTTACAGTCTGACGATGATTAAGATTTTAATATTAATTATTACAGTTTTTTATTGAACCTTTTACAAATTTCACACAATTTTATCTTATGTGTTCCACCAAGTAAGAGCATATAACTGTTATTTGAAATTTGTATACAATGTGAATGTTTCAGTAACACTGCTTCCGACATCCATTGTCTTGAGGATTCCACAATGGTTCTGTTGATGTTTCTTACATTTTCAGGTGAAAAGCTTCACTTCACCTATTGAAGGATTGAAGATATCACATTAATCGAAAAGTTGTGAAAATTATAAAGCAGTGTTAATAAAAAGAATCTACATAGCTAGAACGACCAGCCAAAATTACCTTTGTAATCACACTGCTAGACAGATGACATATCGTATAACAAAGTTAACAGTAAGGCACCCTATATAGCATTATATCCTTGTATATATGTCTCAGTGGATCCGAATTTCACTGGCCCATGCTCTTGTGATATAGGTGCCCTAGCTACCTCCACCGTGCTTCACATCCAGAATTATTTTTCTATAGATATTTATGAAGTTATTACTTGGAAGCAAGCTTTAATTTCATTCCAGCGCGGCTAGCTGCGGCAGCTTCAGCGCCGTTTTCATGAATGATTTATGCTTTGCGGTTGATTAGGTTGCTGCCTTCCTTCCCTTGACGAGGGCTCAAAAATATGTGGATGGAGGTGATCCTGAGTTTACCATTCCAAGAGCTAATACAGGTTGATTCAATGTAAACCATCCAACATGTGATTTATTCTTGTGCTGTAATTTTGTCTGAATGCTAGTTGTGTCCAGGTGTGCTTCATGATTTTATGCTACCAAAATGTAACATCAATATACTATCAGGCTTTGCAGTTGTTAGTCTCGCACTTGATAAAACTCTCCCGAGTTTGTGAATTCTTAGTGACCGATCCTTATTCAGGGGACGGATGGATATTCTTCCAATGTGTTTACCATCAACGCCGGCTATCTCCAGGAATCTGTTGTTATGAATGATATCTTATTGAATATGCAGTTGTAGCACTCTTATATCCTTTGTGGAACGAAGCAAACCACTATCATTCCGTCAAACTTCACATCAGCTTGTAGCAACTTGCCATTCAGATCAACAAATACAGAACAATAAAAAATTGAATATCAATCTACATATCTGATAAATGTAATCGCTGTCAAGCTTCTGGCAGTTAATATCAACAATACGATGTCCTGGTACAACCATGTGGATTGCTAGATCAGCGTCACCTAGGGGATCTTTTTCGCTGCAGAAAATTATATTTATCGTACTTTGTTAATTAGAATACTGATAAATATATGTGGCTAATAAGTATGCTTCACTTTGAGTTATGAACAGTTTCCATTAGTGGAGAGCTGTGAAAACATTAAGTTGCTTCCTAGCTACGTGGACCAAAATTGTAATTTGAGGTCGTAACATGATATGTTCCTCAATAATAAAAAGGGGAGGTCATCAAAAAACTCGGGGAGGTGGGTGCATATTTACTACCACCACCACCATGGAACAGAAACTGGCTGAACAAAACCTGCCGGCAAAAATTCATGGTAACATTTGTCCTCAAGTGTCCCGACAATTGGCCCTACCCATTGCCATGTTTACCGTGTCAAGCGATCTGAAACGCTCGAAAACTGCCTAATATGACCATTTGACTTTATAGAGATTCCAATTGGCAGCTTCAGTTGTCGCGACACATAGAAAAAGAATAATAAAATGATTTCTATAAGACACACCTTTACCAGGGTATTGTTCTCTGCTATCAGAACCTAAGGAA
Organism: Bruchidius siliquastri; assembly: GCA_949316355.1. Lineage (NCBI taxonomy): Eukaryota > Metazoa > Arthropoda > Insecta > Coleoptera > Chrysomelidae > Bruchidius > Bruchidius siliquastri. The sequence goes on along the minus strand of OX438531.1, from coordinate 13,929,034 downwards.
ATGAAAGGCAAGGGAAACATATTCTTATCGTCGTACTTCAATCTTAGTAAGAGAGTATATATATTCATTTGTATTCTCTCTTCTTTATTAACAGTTTTGCCTCAAATAAAACTATAAATGTTTGCAGGTTGTCATATCTATATGATTAACTTCAAATGGTGGCTGTTTGTCAGACGATGGCACAACCAAACTCTGCTGTGTTGATTCACCCTATTTTCATAGTGCATGCTATAATTCCTTTTCGACGAAGTTCTCAGAAGGTACAATTGAGTTCAATATTAATGCGATAAGCATGCATCATTAGATCGAGATAGTAATATGCGCCCATTTCTCAGACCAATAGCTGCTCAGAAGGAACAACCTGTAGCTGGTATCTTTTCATGTATGAAGACGTTCATCTTCTTGTACACGCTTCGGTATCATGACAAGGTGTTACTAGTGAAATTGATTATTTTCCGTCGTTTTTGCTACCGTGCGCTATTGAATAGCAGCCCGAGGTCCGGTGGCAAGATCTTCTTTTGTCGGTCCGATGTTCTATTGTTTACTGGAAGGTGTCCGATGAGAATGCGCGCCAGCCGCTCGCTCGTTTCTCGCGATATTGTGCTCATCAACGTTCGCATTGTGTCTTCTTTCAAAAGCTGCACAGCTCTGCCACCGTGTGATTTGAACTGTTTTAATTGCTTACACTGTTGCCGATCATCAAGTATTTTGTTTTGATGAGAACAACGATCTAACGAAATCTATTCGATGTTTTCTGTCGAAAGATATTCACATAATCCGAATGGTATGTCCACCAATTACCCAGAAACTACTAATTGCACCATCTTGAATATCTACCATTTTATGGGGAAGGATTTGTAAATGCTTGAAAATTGGCTTTTGCTATGTATAAAACAAAGAACTAATTGGTGAGTTACCAACCATTACTCGACAAGCGCTGTGACGGGTTGTTTATGAGGCTTCATATTATAATTCATATTTATGGAGAATAACTATCTTCCATTTGAAACAGCACCTGCAATGCTCCCATTTGTCACCTTCCATTTTAGTCCGGGAGATTAACACGTGTTCATTACTTTATTGAGTTTGCAGCCATGAAGTGTAGGTTCTGCCAATCCAAATTTTGCTGTAGGTGCCTAAAAATTAATGGTAGATCTGCTATATTTTCACAAATTTAATAATGGCAACGTCGCCATATCCAGTGCATTTTTTCCAATGACGTCAGCGAAAACTCGAGCGCATCATCCTTTCAGTAAAGGTTTAGGATTTTTTCCGGACGTGTCCTCGAAAAAAAGGTCGGAGCGTTGCAATTAACGAATGAATAGGCGGGGTAATTAGCTTCTGTCTAGGCGTGGGGTAGTTCAGACATTAATCACTTCGACACCACTATGTGAGCGTGTATTAATGAATTGAGACAGAAGCCGTCGAGTGTCGAGATCAACAATGGAGTACCTGTAATCGATATACCAGAACAAGACCATTTCAATGTTTTGTTCAATATCTCCCGCCAAAGGTTGTTATTGAGCACTAACGAAGTATTGTATTTATTAGAAGAATCTTAATTTTATAAAAGTGTGTAGTAATGCGCACTTATGAATCCACGACCGACAATGTGTGAGAAAAAAAGTTATTTAAAAAAATTAAACTCCTCGAAAAGAATTTGAAGAGGACTTAAAGTAAATTTACTGTTTTATCAAAGTCCGCGTTTTAACTATTTTTGTTTTCTGTATGCACAACTAGTGGATTCGATCGGGAACAATGGAATTTTGGAACTAACTAACCGATCACTACTATACGCCTGTGAATTATATAATTAATATTCTTACAAAAAGCCAGTGTGGCAATTATTATAATATAATATTGTTAATACAGTCTTGAAGATAGACTCCTATTAAGTAGTAGAAAATTCGATTGGCAAATGACTGCATTGACTTTTCTGTAATTGATTTATTTCATGGAAAAAACAAAATGCAATAATTTGTATAATATCCATTTCTATGTATGACCATCTTGCCATCCTTATACTGCGTCCGTAAGAAGTCTGGATCTTTCCGTCTAAAAATTGCTACAGATCATTTGTGATATTCTGCTCCTGAGTTAAGATTTTTTTCCACGACAATTTTTCAACATATGAAATAAGTGAAAATCAAAGTGTATCATGTCAGGCGAATACGGAGGGTAAGGCATAAATCACCATACCTTCATAACAAATGATCAATTATCTTCACTGGGTAGCTATTGCATTATGCGAACTTTCATTGTCATTATGAAACATACCTACCTTTCGAGAAACGTACAACAGATGCAAATGATTTTCGACAAAAAAAATGTTGTGTCGATTTTTCGAATTTATTGAGACGGATTTTTATCCAGATCCTTCTTACAACAATTGAATCAATCTCCGTTGGTCAGCCAGAGCAGGACAGATATTCGACGTTGAAGTCATCAGATTGAAACTTGCATGTAGGGTATGTTACGTCTTGAGTGCTTGTGTTCTATAGTACGTGAAAGAGTTGTGCAGTGGTCAATCGTCTCAGAAAATGGGCAAGCTTAACATCTGCAGAACCAACATCAAAAGGCTATAAGCAATGAAAGAAGAAGTACAAGTAGCGGCAAAAGATACTTACGTATGGTCCTATAAGCCAATCTTATATGTATATACATTTACACATGGAGAAGTCATTCTGGAGATCTCTCATACCATTACAAATTGAATCTGTGGTGATGATTATGAATCTGTGGTGATGATTATAAATTCAAATTTTAGGCATGTCTACCAGAAAAATATAGAAACAGCCTAATCCGTCCATACGGCACATGTTTCTCCTTATTGACGCCATCAAATCCAAATGAGATTGATCTTGACAGAGGCAAGGCTGGGAAGAAAGTCAACCCCGGTATGAATTTTATGGCATTTTATCACTACTAACATTTTAAATATTTAAACACAGTGAAAAAAAAACTAAAAGCATATTTTTGCATTGCCTCTTATAAATAGATCGTGCTATCACTGAATACAGTAAATAGTTTACAAATTAAAGTGTTCAGCTATATTTGTCAAAAAATTCGACATGAAATCTTCCGAACAATATTACTACTGAAAACTATTCTGTGGTTGGTCTTTGATCGATGAATATGGTGGTTACAGCTCTTCAATCAAAACTCAGCAATCGACATTACAATTCTACAATGTTTTGAATATCTTTCATTCATCTCAGCTACCCAAGAAGGTCCATCAACTCAGATTGGTAGTTTTATTTAGTTATTTTTAGTAATAGGTGTATATACGTATCCATATCTATATTTGTAGGCCAGTTTAATTATTGTTAGTTTTTGTTTCATCATTTTAGTAATGAGTGTAGTAATTATTAGATTTTTAGCCGGCCTCATTTTTTGCACCATAAACCGAAGGTACACTACTGTTACTGACATCAACATCATTTTCCTTTCACAAAACTTGTCAAATCCTCGTTTCTTCGAGATCATAGGTTCTTTGGATGTATTATCAGTCAATTTTAGAAGAAGTATGGCGATAGCTAGCTCATAATTGTCGTTCATACCCAAATATCAAATCCATTAAGAGATCTGCCTAGGGTAAGGAGTTACAATATCAATTCAGCGAAGCACTGATAACCCAGAACTGAACGTGACCTTGAATGATAAAGTATACCTATAGACCGCCGTGGCAAAAAAGTGTACATTGGTCATGTCGTAACTGACCTCATTTCAAAAGGGTGATCAAAAATTTTAGGTGGAGGTGGGGGAAGAATATCTGTTTCACAATGCCAACATCACTGGTCACCACCACTGGTGCGTATAAACAAATTCCTAAGGCATGGTAAGAAAAGCAATGTTAAAGAACCTGCAGGCTTTCTGGAGAATCAAAAAGGAGAATTGGTAAGATCTCAACAATCTCCGTTCATCCACCTACCTGGATCGCGCTAAGATCTCCTCCCCCACTCCGAAAATTACCACAATCAGCTATAATTTATACGGTAATACCATATGCGGCGCGCATTGCAAGCTTCGAGCGACCGTTTACCGATCGAGAGGCACTTTTTAATTATAAGCGATACAGTTTCCGAGGAGAATATATCTCGTCAAAAATATACGGCGCAACTCGGTGCAAGCGCTGTAGTGGCCGGGTGAATGTATGCAAACCAGAAAATCGAACGCTGCGGGCTGAAATTAGGTTTCAATCGGTTGTCGGAAGGTGTGCGTGCTCTTAGGGTAGATAAATGGTGGTACGCCGCTGGGTTCAACAGCAGACAGATCAAGCGTTTAACTTTAACGTTACAAAGCTCCCAAGAGACCAAATACAAAAATAAAAATTTATAGTATGCGCCCTTCGTACTTTTTAATTGAAGTGATACTTAAAACTTATCATATGGATTCCTATTTGATTAACTTTATTTGTCTTAGTCTGTAATTAAAACCACATACGAGGGTCACACTGAAAGTTTTTAGATATTCCTAATCTATACAAGTTTAAACAAGTTTGAGCACGCAGCTATTTTGTCTAAAGTTGTAAGTGCTTACACGCAAAGGCAGCGTTTAAATCGTTCAGTAGTTGCCTTGCCACGGTCTCGAATGCTTCTAAGATTTCTCCGAATTTTAACGTGAAAATAGAACCACGTAGTCGCGATTTTCAAGCCGTGATTTTGTATGACTATAAAAAGGGACTAAAACAAGCTGAATGTCACGAAAGTCTGTAAGTTGCTCCGAGGACTCTGCCCCTTCTAGGGCTTCAGTTTCTAATTGGTTTGCTGAGTTTAAAAGGGGCCGAGTCTCACTCGATGATGAACCTCGTTCAGGTCGACCGCCCACTGCTGTTACTCCGGAAACTGTAGAAGCTGTGCAAAATATTGTAAAAAAGGATCGACATATAACCTACACCGAGATTGAGGCTTCTCTGGGGATTGGATTGGCGGTGGTCTGAACAATAATTCATAATCACCTTCGCCAAAGGAAGCGGTGTTCCAGATGGGTGCCACATTTGTTGACCAGTGAGCAAAAAGCAACAAAAGTTGATTGGGCTAAGTTTATGCTTGAAAACTTTGATAATGGGCACAGTAAAAAGACTTTTAATATCGTAACCGGAGACGAAACATGGTTATATCATTATGATGCCGAAAAAGTCATTAGTTTGGTGCTTTGAAAGTGAGCAGCCTCCAACGAAAAATCGACGTTTCAAGAGTGTGGGAAAGAAAATGGTCGCATCTTTTTTTCTAAAAGTGAATAGATCACAACGGTAGGCTTGGGAAATTAAAAGACAGTTACTTCTGAATGGTATATAACCAAATGTGTTCCTGTAGTCTTCCAAGAACTATGCAAGAGCCGTCCAAAGACTGGCCTGCGGGGTATTCAATGGTACCATGACAACGTACCCGCCCACAGCGCCGCTAGAACACTCGATTTTTTTTGCTGAACAGGGTGTCAAACTGAGCGATAGAACGAAAATCGAAATTTGAAAATCTTAGCAAGAATAGTGCGCTTCGTTATGCTCTATGGAGCTCTGTGTGAAAGCATTGAAGAATAAAAAGTACAGACAGTTGATGACGAGATGATACCACGAGAGGGTGACTTCCTATAAAACTGTATCGAAAAGGCTTTATTGGTGGTGAAACGACTTGTAGTTCATCAAATGACAGAGGAGATGGGGAACAACTATCCATTGGAAATGTACCAGGAAGCTGCTCTCAGATGATTCGGATCAAAGACGGAACTGGAAGATAACTATCACAGTTCCTGACAGGATGTGGTTGTGTTGACAGCGACCTAGGGAAAATAAGAAAGAAAAGGTATGTTAATTTTATATATCGTTTTGAGGATGAGGATACTCCAAATCATATTCTCACATGTGGCAGATAGTTAGATTGCCAGAGGCAAACGCTCGACAAAGACTGACAACTTCGCCAAGTATAGGAGTGAAAGGAAATGGATTGAAATTCAGTCGATGTTAAGGTTCATAAGGTGGGCCACGGTACATGATGAGAAATATGAAGAAAGATGCCTAATATATTTGACGTATAAGATAAAACGACGCTAGCAATTATGACGAAATGCATTAAGGGCTGCTTTGATGAGATGTAACAGAGGATCGAGGTTTGGGTGAATATACTGATTTTTTGGAAAGTCTCTAACTTGCGTCGGAGAAAGTCTTTCCCTGACTTTAACAACGAGGTATGGAGTTGATGGAGTTGAATATTTGCTCAATCTCTTAATTAATCACTGAGATATAAACCCTGATAAAAATTATTCTGATATTTATGATGCCTTCAACTTCGAAATAATCATACCTAATCTAATGTATTATTTTCCAAGAATTTAATAATTTAAAAGACATGTAGATAATGAAATGTATTTGAGTATTTCCTTGCTACAAATATAATGCAACATCCGATATTAAATCAAGAATATTTCCCCTGTTAATAAAGCTATGAATCTGGCCAATGTAAAGCTGGCATAAGCTTGCAAAACATGCAGAAATTAATCTTAATTTTATTAAAATCAATGAATCTCCTTTGAAGAATTCTTAATACGCAAATAATTATATATGAAGGAATTATACTTTGATACATACATCAGGAGTGTACAGTTGCAAAGACAAGATTGATCATATTGCTCGCTCTTGTACCATCTATGTCTAAAAACATCTTACAGATATCTGAGACAATATCATTGTTGATCGCATGCCGGTGTCTTCAAAAAAGTAATGTCATGCGCATTTCTACTACACCTAAAATCTTTTTTATCTCTGCTTCGATCAATAACATTTTCTGCTAAATACCATATGAATAATAATTCACCATCTGTACCTTAGGAATGCAAACATTAACGAACGGTATCATACAGTCAAGAGCAATGAACATAAAATTATTCCATCAGCGCACACGCACAAGTTGTGGGTGTAAGTTGCAAGTAAATCGCTACAAGCCGATTGCGGTTTATATGTTGACTGTGGCGAACTACTTTATTCGTAGTCAGTGAGCTAAATCCAAAACCTCGTGAAAACAATGGAAAGAAGCAACATTTCTGAATATTGTTAACATGAGAGCTGTCTGATGTTTGGAGAGTGGACAATTGAAATCACACTTAGGGTACTAATTAGATCTTCCTAATTCATCATTAGTTGTCTCTATTACGGAAAATGAGTAGTCCAATAAAACTGTGATGGTATTTTCTGAAGGCCGCAGATTTCCGCACTCGGTTCAACATAGTCGAATCATATTAGTTGCGGCTAAAGATCCTATTGGTTACTGGCACTAGATGTCTAACCAAAGATCGAGCTGTATGGTTAGAAAATTTGGAAGAAGAATTGGACAAGTTCATCATGGCCGAACGGTAAGTCGTAAGAGGTTGTGGGTTCGATCCCCACTGACGACAAATTTTTCTTTCTAATTTTTCGAATTAACATTAATTAATGTGTATATCCTAGACACGGGACCAAACGATAAATTCCGGGACAGTCCGGGACTTCTCCCCCATCTAGCAGCCTTAATTATAACATAATCTCTTTTAAAGTTAATTGTGCAGTCCATATCTATTGTGTGTCAGAGATTTTTTGGCAATGTTATATGCACAAACAAGGGAGATATTTTAGCTGACAATGACATAGTATGAAACATGTAATATATAAAAGGATTTCCATAAATAACTATTATTGCAATTAAAACTGCAATAAAATGTATAGTGCTCCAGTACTACCATACTATAATATTGAAATATGGCAATAGAAATTAAATGAGCCACCTCCCCATAGCGAATCCGATGGAATATAAATCAGTTATCAAACGCTCCAGTGTCCGAAGACGGACATTTAAATGTAATTTTCCCGCTCGGTTCGATTCGAAAATCGCGCTAGATAAGTACTGTATACGATAAGTTGCTAGTTTGAGTACTACATGGAATATGCTGCTCTAGGCTATGCCGACCACGATCACTGGATGTACCTATATGCATAATAATAATTGGTGAGAAGAAATGCACTTGACCTCTGTGTACCGTTTTCCTGCATGCACACCACACACACACGGTTGATTCCTGTTAACGCCTCTTTTCGACAGCTACAGGTAATATTCAAATAACATATATATCGCAGGCCATTTGACGTTATCTATGTGCTGCGTTAGGTATAAATGCTGACCAGGAGAGAGAATTGTTAAGATTGGATTGGAATCTGAGTATATGGTATAAATGAACGGTTTCGTTGAATGACTATTTTTTCCAAGTTGACCGTAGGAAGGTTCCTCTTTGTTCTTGAAATATTTCACTTCATCAAGTGCATGCAAAACAGTACGACAAATTGTAGGAAAATAAGCGATTGGTAACGTTGTATTACCGGTAGATTCTCTTAAAATATCAAATTTATAACAGCTAGCAATAGATCGTAACCGCAAAAATTTCTGATAAATATACAAAATGTGTACATAATTTTAAATGTTGGATTTCGACGGCTACAGCTTCCAAATCACCATAATTAGCAGGTACTGAAAGAGTTGCTGCCAATCGTCAGTATCTTGGTGGTGTAGGCCACTACTACTAGTTTCACTATGTAAATTTGCGTAATGTATGCAATTCCAAAGTCCTTTGCAGGATGTCTCGAAATTAATATATATTGAACTAGTAGTTTTTAATTAAGGGAGAAAATAGTATACGAATTATTTGTCATATCTGAGGATCAAGAACATTGTAAACCACTATTTAATGAATAAGGTATTGCATCTGTATTTACATATACAACACTCATTATTACCTACTATATAAGAGCCTCTTGAGTCTGTGAAAAATTCTCTTAACATAAATCTTTTCAATGCTCTTCCTGACTGTATGAAAAATCAGCACTTCAAATCAACGTTACAAGAATTCTTTTTGAATCATTGTATTGATTCTGAACAGGAATTTTAGGAAAATTTTAATGAGAATCGTATAGCGTAAATGTTTACTGGATCACACTGTATGTTCCATAAAACTATTTTATTATGTTCCATTTTTATACTTTTTCCTACCATTTTTCACATGTTTGGTAATTTTGTTCCAGCGTGTCTATCACCTTGTCTTGTATTTGTTTTTTTACAATGCTTGTTTCTTGAAGCCAAGTGATTTTTGTAGAATGGACATGTTATCATGTAATGTTGCTTAGCATCGTCCCAATTTGTTTTTTATGTACATTTATGTGGTTAAATATCTATCTTTGAAACACGAAGCACCTGTACGAAAACCAGTGACTCATATCACTGAGCTTCTGGAACAGAATCATGGATACTTGTCATTAGAAAAATCGTAACGAAAAATGGTATCCCCTAGTAGGTACCGAACCCAGAACGTCCTCCATTGTAGGGTTGGGGTGCAATTGGATGAAAATATCTCAATTGCAGCTTGTCCAGACTCTTACAATAAGGACTCGCCAAACATAAAAATGAATGCAAGTACACTAGTAGCATTACTATAGTACTAATACTTAATAGTTTGGTCGTAACAAGCTGCAATTTATATCACTATTAATTTTACTAAAACTGAATTAGGGAATCTATGAGAAAAAATGCACTACTGCCTGAATTGATCAGCAACATATATTAATGAGTTTTAGAAGTTTGTCAAAACTTTATCTGCGCCCAAAAACTTTTTTGAAAATCAAATTCTGATAATTTTTGTTTTTTACTTGATAATATATGCTTCCAAAGGCTCGATATGAAGAAGAAATGAACATCACATCACCTACTTGTCATATCCGTACCCAAATTTTATCAAAATCGTTGCTGCGCTTTCTGAGATTATGCGGCGAGAAAGACGTCCACGGAACGACAAATTTTCAAGACGATGACATTACAAATCAACAAAAAGCAATAACAATTGGTACCTTCGCTCATACGTATGAAAATTATGGAAAACACTCAAATATTGTATTTCCTTCAACAAGTATTTTAGGACACACAAAAAATGATGTGTGTTAAACATGTTTAATAATAATTTTAATAAATTCTATTTTTTTTTAACATATTCCCAAAAAACATACACTACATTTTTCTCATGATCTACCTAGAGTATGATAATTCTATTTTCTTTCACAAAATTCCGATTAATAAAACCAAAATATTTTCAATTTGCTTGCAGTGTATGTGACAGGTGGTTTGTATACAACCACTTGTATAAATTAAGAAATTATTGGTAGCGAATCTCGAATAAAACGGGATGCTCTCGCGGACTTATCTAAAATCAAATTGACCAATAAAGTGCATACATTAAGGTGGTTTCGTGCAGGCACAGCGAAAATAAAGTTACGGGACGCCGGTCGCTCGATCGCGCCACGGGTGGGACGCGATGGCAATTAGAACTTCCACTACTCCAGATATTATGCATTGATGGCATTGTCAGGGGCGTGCAGGCGAATGATAATACCAAGGCATCGATTTACGAAACCTGCTCGCTTAGTTTGTTTTTATTGGAAGTTTTTCTTCAGTTTTGCCGAAACTCAAATACGAATTTTGTCAGTTTTGGCGTATATCAGGTAGATAGATTTTATGAACTGTTCAGCTCTACCACCAGTATTGCAATTAAACATCAGGGTATTAATAATCAGAAGTATAAAACTTATTATATTCAATATATTGTTACGAGGAAACTAAACAGTTTTATTGGAAGTCAACATAAAACTGATACATTTTATATATTTTCAGAAACAGTACATTATCATTATAAACTTAACATTAATCCAAAATCTGTTATGACAAGTATTTTCCATGAAATTATTCCTGTTTCAATTCCGGGGATCTATAATTCTATTATTAAAAAATAATAAGGGAGCTTACATTAGTTACAGCCTACATTCCTCACTTTGACATACCTCGCTCTAAAATTAAACCGGTTCAACCGTACTGCAGAAAAGCAGTTATGTAACGAAAAATCCAACAACAAAGAAATCAGCATTTTCTTGATATAAACTCATTTTATTTCACAAGTTTTTTAAATCATTCTGATCGTTCTGATGAGTTGCGCTGTAGAGCTTACACCAATCCATTGTGCTCTTTGAAATTTCCTACCAGCCAGGTGTGCTACCTACTGGATGGAAGATCGGCCGCGTCATCTCGTTCCTAGATGGCAGTTAAGACGATCCCAGGAAATATGGACATGTGATGCTGCTCTGCACCATGTACAAGGTTATGGAGACTGTCATTAGGTAGCTGAACAAAAACAACATCAACGGTCAACAGTACAGCTCCCTCAAGCATAGGTCCAAGGGAGATCTACGTAACCAAAGTATAGAGTTTTAGATCTTTTAGACCAGCAATGGTCTGATCTGTGGCTTGCGACTTCTTTGTCGGAATCGTTGTCTGATTCTTCTGCGCGCGGAACGGAACTCTGTTTGTACATCCCCATTCCACAATTCTCTCAGTTTCCTCATTGATTTGAACAGCATGCTTCCCTCGGTAAAATAAGTTCTTTCGAAGTGGTAGTGGTTTGCCCGATTCCAGGCTGGAAATCAGTTGTCATCTGCGAAACTGTATATAAGATATTCTGCGATACCAGTGCATTTATTTATCATCTTAGCATCGTCCCAATTTGATTTTTGTTATTCTGTTAATACTTGATCTTCTATCCCAGGTATTCCTACATTTATGCGCTTGGTGTTAAAGGACAAAAAACAGCGAAAATGGCCTTGGTAGTGCGCGAATTAATCTGTGAACTATTGACCGGTGCAGATCACACAGATTATTGTGATCTCAAAAATATTCGTATTAACTCAACCTATACATGTTTACAGTTTAAAACTCTATTTACTAAAAATTATACTCAACCATGAGAGTGTAGCCTGAGACCATTGTCCTAAACCACCTTATCTTTATTCTGCACATACATTGGATGTAAACCTAGTCTAAATTATCAATTTGAATACAAACTGTCATACAAGACTGCAGCAGAGCTGTATCAGGAATACATTATGCATATTTTTCTCTGTAGAATATCTAACCAAGTTGAGTTATTTTGGAAAAAATATAAAAGTAATATATGGAGTATAGGATCTTTCTTCCATTTTAATCAGTAGTCTGTTTCCCATGTTCTTCAAATCAACAGGTAGACTATATGTTTTGTCTCCGGTTTCGCTATGTTTCTTTTTAGATTCCAAATATTGCAGTAATGGTGCCTTTATGTTACATTGGTTTGGTATTAACTCATAATTCATCTGATGTGGAGGTACTTTATGTTCCTTTTTTTGATTAGTCGACAATGGAAATGCATCATTTGTACTCCAGCTTCCCACAATACTTGATGCTAAGATCTGATTAAAAAACCAAAACTGTACAGTACTGAAGAGTAAAACGTCTTTATTATAATTACAAAATTTAATTTTCTATTTTTTGTACTTTGATATGTCCTGCCAAGGCAACTGAAACGTCGCATGCGATATTAATTAGCGATCGGTACAAATATAAATGAAAAGCTATTACGTCCATTCTGTAGGTACATAGTAAACTTCATACTGCTTTTAGTCTCTGTCTTGAAATCTGTGTGATATTAATTTGTACTAATTTGCCCTCTCCAGCATGCTTTTTGTGTAATTGTAGGTAAGTAACCATATCGAAAACAACCTCGACATGTTCAGATTTTGCAAGTATTAAAATCAGTTAACTGTTTTATTATACAATTAGTCGGTTATTAAACTATAGGATCTTGAGGTGACCACTAATTGCGGTCGATTCCAGAATGTTTACACTGCCATTAGTGATAATATTAATTTTATTATTGGTTCGTAGGGCTGGACATTCGCATATTTCCAGCCAAGGACAGTATATTAAATTACAGTGAACGTCGAACAGATGCATTAAATGCAGCATTAAACCCGGCTAACACCGCAAATACGCGTAATTATTTTATTGGGATCATTTTTAATGCCTACCAGCAAAGGAAAAACGTTGGCATGTTTGTTTTTGCATTAATTGGATTTGAAACCACTGGCGTACCAGTCAACTACTTTTTCTTCAGTATAAAAAAATGCAGATATGAGAAATCTGTGAAATTTATTCCATTTCCAGATCTACAGCAATGTTGGGACATATCATCGTGAATATCCCGAAGTAAGGCAACTCAGAAAAATGTATTGTATATATAACAATTAGCTGTATAATACCCCTATATGCCATATCTCGATTCAGAAATGCTTTAGAAATAAGTCTTAACGAAAATAATATATTTTTACGTGAACTTCCACTCATACTGAAAATATTAATAGTTAATTTTACCATTACTTTAGCGAATATTTCAAATAATAAAATTTAAGGAGTTCCACCTGACACTGTAAAACACTCAAGCTTAATCATCCTAACAGTTTCATCAATCCGAAAACTTCTTATGTATTATTTTCATTGAGTAGTCCCAACAGAATAGCTAGTGTATGATTAGTTCCAATGAACCTGGCGATGGAATTACAAACCATCCATACGTTTTTTGTTTGCCTGTTTGTTTGTATGTGTGTGAATTCCATTCATTATTATTATACACCCATAACTGGTTTTGTGCGTAAATGTCATTAATAACTTGTTTCATTTTATGTATGTGATTCTTATCGCGCACCCTTTTCATTACACACCGCAGTGATGCTCAATTTAGAAGTGACAGCCATCCCATGGAAATTTTCTCTAGGAAAACGTGCCCTGAAAGGAGATCCCTTCCTTTGTGTACCTAATATCATTAAAAATACATTGGCCTATAGTGTCCGGCCTGAGGTGACAGTCGCGTTTTACTCCTCCTCGCCCTCCCCCCGCGTTTCCATCTTCCTTCCCCCTTCATCTCGCTTGCTTCCATATATTTCCTGTGGAGACAAACAGTGGCGCAACCAGTTGTTGTCAAATCGGCGATACAATGGAATTCGGTAAAGCATGAAATGTTATTTATATAAAACACAAGAAAGAGGAAACAAATCAGAATCAAACAAGTCCTGATTATTTTGGCAGTGTTGAAAGACACAATTTCCAGCATTTACCATACCTCAACCACAAAATTCAAGCTTCAAATACATTTGTGGTTTTTTGTAGGACAAACAGGCAAATAAAGTTCCACAAATAGGTACATTTTTTTTATTCATAGAGAATAAATAATCTTGCATAAACATGTTATTGTTTTTCCCACCTTGCTCTTCCCCTCACACGCCCCCCGAAAACGAAGTTAAATAATTTCTTTTGATTTCGTTTTTAGATAGTTCATTGATATAAAAACATAAGCAAAGAGACTACCGGAATTGTTTGATCATTTTTGTGAAATATTCAAAAAACAAGTGCTGCAGAAGATATCTACAGTCATATTTTCGTAGGAAGCTAAGAAATATCTCAAAAACACATTCTTCACTAAATCCAAAATTACTCCAAACTGTCTACAAAACAAAATTTTAAAATTGTATTCAAATTATATTTGGAATCGTGGCCTTGAAAATTGCTTAGTTCTTTGACGTTAATCTGCTTTTGAGTTCTTTGGTTTTGTTCATTTGTTCCAGTGCGTATTGTTGCTCTAAATATTTTATACAGTTCTTATTTTTTTATATTTCCTAAATTCTGATTAATCAACCGCTCTGTATCCTTTCAAAATCTTCAATAAACTGACAGTGAAGCAGGTGAAATACGTCAACCTACTGGACGTTAATCGTTATTATTCATCATCCTAATCTCGTTGAAATTTCGTAATCGGTAGTAATAATTGCTGAAACAAACACGCAACAAAATAGTTTCATTTAATAGAGTTAGCTACACACTAAAACGCTGCACTGTACATGTAAGAAATATTGAATGGTTTAAAGTTACTTGAAACATCCGAAATGCATAAAAACTCTAATATGTTCATAAACCAACATGTATCGTAAATCCTACTTTGTGATCCCAAAATGCTTCCAGATTTAAAATCCAGTTAAAAGTTGTAAAAAATCGCAAACATCAAAAAAGTGCTGATCGTTAATTACTCAAGATGTAATTAACCGTTCTTGCTATAAAAATTTAAACATCGGAATAACAGAGACACCATCATTAAAAATTTTCAGCTCTACTACTATTCTATAAAAAAGCTTGATAAATACTAATTTTTTTTAATAATTCCATAGCGAACATGTTTCCCGATGCATATGTTGTACTAAAATTTAACGGAAACGTAGATAATAGAGGAAATAGATTAACGATTTTTTCCAGTAATTGTAAATTTATAAAATAAAGCGAACCATCATTTTGTCAGCAAACTTAGGGGGTTCAACTACACCCCAAAACGAAGCGATTCGAGAAATAAAGAAAGATTATTTGAAACTCCTCGCCGTCTAGGCTTTAGAGAATGTACTCGGCTACCCTCAAAGCTCAATGCTACTCTACCGTGTTAGTGTTTGTGTACCAATTCAACGAACCCCGCCCATGTGTGCAATCAACTCCCGTTCATCCGTCTAAAAAAACGTCCCCGATCGATACATAAAAATTTCATATTGAAAATGATTGAGGGCGTTGGCGACGCGGACGCGGAAAGAGGAAAGAGCGGCAGCCACTGCTTCCATTCTTCTTTTCTTATTAAACTATTTTTCTCCTCTCCACTCCTCTAAACTTTATTATTCTACTCCTGGACTTGCCAAGCTCGATATTGCGATGAAAAAGTATTAATTGGATAGCGGGTTCAGAAACTTTCAAATTGTTCTTTAAAAACCCTCAGGGAAAAGATTTCCGTCTAAGATTATTACCGAAGTCATTGGTGGTTACTGGATATTATGCGGGGATCTGAGAATACTGTTTTTTCTACTTCTGTTAGGTACGGTGAAGTAAAGAAACCTACGATCGATTTAAATTACTAAAAAATAGCATCTGTTGCTAAATACTAACACAACACAAATTAAGTAAATGGCATCAAGGCATCAATTAGATTAACAGTTCACTTCCCACGCAATGGAATCATTATCATAAATATTTGGATGGGATTTTGGACGTGTTGACTTTTGTAATTGAAATGAAATGGATATTGTAAATTTTATAATTATTTTATACTTTACGTGAATCAACCATTCTGGAAATCTATTAAAAATCCAGAATTAAATTATTTTGCATAAATCGTATTGTTAAAAAGTCCACAGCTATTGGAAATATATGATTTCTGTGTTTTGAAGATAAATGTGTGGTGATCGATGTTTCACAATACGGCAGATTACTGGGAGCAAAAATTAAAAGAGGTTGGAAATCGTCTTTGGCCGACGCCAAACAAAACACTGAGATTGAGATGAAATTTCTTAAACTCACAGTCTTGGAATCGTTAGAATCGTTAAAATCATTAGAGTAACCTGACTGAGAACTCTCTTTCTACAAAAAATGACATAAAATGAACTTCCTTACACACTACCTCATTATAGTGTCAATATTTTGATCGAAATATTTAATAAATTATTCATTCACTTATGTATTAACTACATATACAAAAGACAACATCCGATATGTATTCACTAGAGTAATTTATAGAATTTATTCAAATTGGAATTGAATTCAATTTGAAGACATAAACGTCATTAATTCGATGTAAGTTCTAATTCGTTTATATGCTATTCATAATTTTCCTATTTAAAGTTCGGCGCTTTGTTTAATTTTACAGTATCACATACATTTCAAGCGAGCTATGGTCATCAAATACATTTGACATATTTTAACATGCGAGACAAATTTCTATGGGAAAATTCCTGTAACTTAACACTCGTCAAGCATATAAAAAAAAGACTGGTTTTGGAAAAATGCCTTACCACCAGCTTTGATTTTTGCAGCAAATTTTATTTGGGGTCATTTGCTCAGGAGCATGATTACAATTTTCATCTCAAATCTCATTTCAAACTCACCTGCGAAAATTCCAGTACGTTGAACAAAACTGCGCCACCAGACTCCCTACAGGAAGCGAATACATAACTACAATGTTAGGTCCACATATCCGACTGCTTTCAATATAATTAAAACTCCCCCTTTATAATGTTTACGAGTGCAATAGTAGCATTTTAAAATGTTTACTCCGTATCGGACATGTATATGCCGTATAGAGCTGAGAAATACGGCCGTTTTATAGCTCCTTTGCGGGATAAGTGTGGATTTAAGTGTTTCTCATTTACATCAGGCAAAGAGGTTAGCGAAATCAATTTGGGCAATGGTGACTAGAATCTCTTAGTCCACTATAATGGCAGAAATACGACATCACCATGAGAGATGAGAAGTTCTAGAATCCAGGTGTAACCTGTGTCTGAATTGAACTAAACGCTATGCTTTTGTCCATGACTGCACGGCTCATCCTTGCCGCAGCACAGAGAGTATTGAGGCACAGTTTACAAAATGAGTACAAGTTTGCGCACTGACCTATCAAACCTGTTTTTTCCTAAGTCCTTCTCGTGCCTGCATAAGTCCTAATGGCTTGATAGGTGAGTGGGCTTGCGTTGAGCAGCTGCCATTGATCGTAAACCATCTAGCCGAGAGCAGCATGCCATTGATGAAAAGCTTGATTTCGGACTTCCATTGTCTATAAAATTTTGAGTATCACTCAAATACTCAAAATTTTATAGACAATGGAAGTCCGAAATCAAACTTTTCATAAATCCACCTTGTCTACAAGTTTCAAACAACATGCCATTGATGTTTTGATTTGGAAAAAGTAACCCAAGTATATAAACTTTGACTGAGATGACTGGCACCCAATTGCCTTGTTATGAAATTTGTATCAATGCGTTGGAAGTACTAGGTATTCTTCTTGGATCTACGTTTTCATAAATGAACCTAAGTAACTATATGCGATTTTTTTCTGTCATATGTACGTGTGCCTATAAGTAGGAATGAAAGCAGAATTTTCTACATTTTTTATATTTCTTCAATTACCTCTTTGTTCGAGGTTTTTTTTTGTTGGGGAACAGGGGAATATCGCAGCAAGCGTAACGAAATTCATTACGCCACAGAAATTGGCATGAATTTGCTGGTGCACTGTGCACCATGAGGATTATTCCTTTCGAATCCCAAACAATCATAGTCATCGCCTTTAAGCTGCCTTTGCCTTCTTCAGAACAAATTTACCTGAAAACATACATTGTTGGGACTAACGCTTGGTATCGTATAAGTGATTTACCTAGGTTTCCACTGGGACACCTAGAAGCAAAAACTATGAATTTTGCATACTAATGTCCAAACATTGCTTCGACATTGACAGCAATATCCGCTTACTATCCAAAGTGCACAATTCCGTCACTCATTGGGCTAAAAGCGCTTTTTTACATTTAACTCATGGCTTTGCTACTCCATGCAATTTAGTTCTGCCATCAGCGAGATTTATGTCCGGGAAGACCCAGGACATGAATGATCCTTGAAAAGACAGCGATTTCCGAACCACGACTGATGAGCTACCTGGCCACTTCTCATCAGAAGCGTATTTGTGACCACGTGACAAGCCTTCATAGACAGCTTCCAACTTTGCCTTCATTTCTTTCATGATATATAGATTAGTTTTCAGTTTTGCCATAGTTATCTGGAATGTGATGCAGCTTAGGACGGCACCTCTTAGTTCCAGTATTGCCGCCAGCATAGATACCAGAGTTGAGCTTCACTTTACAAAAATTTTAATCACAGCGAAGACTAACTTGAAATTATCCAACAATATTTGAGTGAAATCAGGGTATGTCATTGATGAGTGCATGTTTTTGTTTATACTGACATGAGCTGGTTAGGCCATTTGGGAGCCTGTGCTCTACCGCTGCCTGTGGACGGTTCGGAAACTAACAGGTGCCACCTAAAATGGATAATGAAATGAGCAGCAAAAGCTTTAAGTAGCCCTACCGTTAACTAATATCCACATAATGATTTCTCCTCGTGTTTTTCCATCCATACATAAAAAGCAGATTACGAATCGATATTGCCCTTTTGCCATTTTATTGAGAAACACGGAACACGTGTGACAGAGATGGATGCCAAACAAAAACTGACCTGTAGATTTCAGATGCTCGTACTTGGTGAAACTCCTCCATCATTCAGATAAGAATTCATTTGTTTGACAATAAAACCCTCTTCTTCCAGTGACGCGTTCCGGTTTATATTTTAATCATCGTCGGACTTTCAAATTTGACTGTTTACCAAGGATCCTGGTTACTTGTCAACTAGCTAAGTAGATCTTATCATGAATACAAAACTGAACTGTCAAATCTATCATACTATTTATCCTATCTAGCTGTTGTTCTATAAAATTATTTTTTCTTTCTTGTAACTGTATTAGGGGAAATACTTTTTGAAGATAGCATTTGCACTAGTGTTGAAGAAAAACCCCTAGAAAACTTCAATCATCGTGGTCAAAATATCCTTAAGATATTTCTTGTGATACAATATTTTATTTCTTTAGATATTTCATGTTTTAAGATATTCTATGTCTTAACCTATTTCATTTTTTTCAATACCTTCCATGAATTAAAATCCCAAAAAAATATTTTCCCTACGACAGACAAAAGAACGAAAAAATAATTTAATAGTGGTGCTGAATAGTATGCTAGATTTGAGAACTCTATAGTTTTTTATTCAGTATAGGATCTTGTAAACTACAGGGCAAGTAACCTGGGTGTACTGGAAGAGAGTTTCATTTGTAAAAATTTGTTTTGAACATACAATTTCTTATCTGAAAAACCTTTTAGCCACATAGAAATTTACCATAATGCCTTTTGACAGATGACTTCACAACATTAATTGTTGAATTCAATAACAAAATCAGAATATTTTTGCCTATTGGCTGGAATATTTTAGACACCGAATCGCTCCCTAAAGACATCTTTCCAAAAAAATTGAGTGCGAAAATATTTATAGATTTCATCTTATTAGATTATTATAGGACCATTTATAAAGTTATATTTTTGAAAGCTGATTATGTAGATAAGCTTAGTAGTTCATCTCATTGAAATACTTAGCCATGAAAGCTACATAATTTTGCTAATATTAAACAGATTAACTGTCAACCATACATAGTTCAATATTGAAACGAAACGAAATTGACGAATAATTATTTGACTCCAAATGACCAATCATGACACAAATATTCATTAATAAATCAAGCGAACAACAAATTAAATCAACAGCCAATATAAATAAAGGTTTCATCCTTATATTATTTTCTTATACATTCCTATGTCTTAAATGCACTGTAAGGTTTTTTAACTTAAACAGTTGAACCATACTCAAATTTTAGCAGCTCACATTGATTATAGCGAGAATAATAACTTTGACTGTATGCGACTATTCAGTGTAGAAGCTACCAAATCACAAAGTTTATATAATTTATTGATATTTTTTTCTATTTCAGATGGTTGCAAAGGGGTTCCATGTTTGTTGTGTCGCTGCCTCAATTCAAGAAGCTACTTCGAGCCAACGAAGACTGGAGGGCAGAAAGTTTGCTAGACTTAGGCGCTGGTGATGGAGAAGTAACTGAAAAAATTGCCCCACTTTTTGAGAAAGTCTTTGTTACTGAATTGTCAGGACCTATGAGGACTTTGTTACAAAAAAAAGGATACAAGTAAGCATTTTATTTTGATATCAAAAAAATCGATTAGGTAAGGACTACAATATTAATTTATCAGTCCAACTAATCTCAATGAATTAGTATTAATGTCCTCGAACTGAAGAATCTGTTTCTACATGCGAAAAAATTGAGTGTTTTTAATTCCAAAATCTTGAGTCCCAAAACATTTTTTGACTACACCATAAAATGATCAGAAACTTAAAGAACGTGCCAGCTCAAGGTTAGGAAGTTTGAAAAGTATTTTGCTCCATACATAATCAATTATTGAATACATCCACTAATGATCGCAAAATCAGAAAACACGAAAAAATAGTTGTGATGATTTTATATTTTTGTCAATAATTCCAATTGAAATATTGGCAACTCCAAGCACGTTTCACCTTCCGTCGCCAGACCGATGTACCGGATTTCCATAAAGTGACGAAAGGATCAAAAAGAATGTTCAATGGCGCATTCAAGATCAAGGAAATCCAGAGGTACAATACCTGGCAGATCTGAACTCCGGGTGCCAGGTGATCCTGGGAGCTCGATTATCTAAATGGGCTGCATCTTCTCAGAAGGCTTATAACAGCAGCCGCCCACAGCAGCAACTGCACACGGACGACAATCCGCAGGACATGGTCAGAGTTGACTTAACAATTGTTCGAAGTCTCGCCCCAAACATAAACCCTGTTCATCAGTATCTGCAGACAGAAAGGCCACACATTCTGACGTTATCAGAGACCCAAATCGGGTCGTTGTTAATGGAAAATTGTTTCTGATATCCCAGATACGACCTATACAACCGATTCAAACAAATTTTGGCGTGTATGTGAAATCTGGAATATCTTGTCAGGAAGTGGAAGGTATCGAACCTGAACGATTCGAGATTATCTGGCTCAAAGTATCTTCCAATAATTTTTCCAAATTCATGCTGCATTTACAGATCCTTTTAGATGATTTCATCGTTCACAATACGTACTGGCTAAAGCATACGAACAAAACAGACAAGGAGGGACGCAAACCTGAAGCCTTCTCTATCAACTGTGGCTTGGAACAGATAATCAGTGAATCAACAAGAGGTCTCGTTTGCCATGCAGACTTAGCTAGCTTGCTGGACCTGTATCTCACAACAGAGTGCGCCATGTATACAGTGAATATATCCGCTCCACTAGGAAATTGCGATCACAATACCATTTCAACACACTGTAGAATGACATCACTAGATCAACAACATGCAAAAACATACAAAAATAACAGAAGTGTTGACATCAGGTATGGAAGCCTTCATACCTGACGTTGATAAACGCCCCTTCAAGAACAAACCTTGGTTTAATCGAAGCTGCAGAGACACAGTTACGGCAAAAAGCCAATGGTAAAGGGAAAGGAAGTCAATTCCCACTACTGAAAGTCATCGCAGTTCCATCGATGCCAGAATGCGGGTCATTGATAACAGCAAAGAGGAGCACAACCAGAAAATTAAGAATAAGCTCCTCTCATGTCCTAACTCGTCCAGATCATTTTGGTCTGTAGCAAGGACTGTTTGCCAGAACTTCTGCTACTCGTCCATACCACCTCTGACGAAAGCAGATGGGTCCATCATATCCACGCCGAAAGAAAAATCATACACCTTGTGGCAGATTTTTGCTTCCAATTCTACGATAAACCTATCTACCAACGAGAACCCTACTGGGTGGCAGATGAGTCGTGTACCTAAGAAGGGCAGGAAAAATATACCCTGCAACTATAGACTGCTCTGCATCATGTCCATGCATCAACGATGGCCAATATGGTTCCACAAGCATAGATCCTCGGTAGATCTTCTGGCCTACGTCACACAGATATGTTGATCAGAGCAATAGAGCTTCGTGGAGAGTCTCGAGTCGTTGCGCTCGATATATCGCAGGCTTTTGGTAAGGTGTGGCATGAGAGACTTTAGATCAAGCTTGCTGCCTATGGGCTGCCACCGAGTCTGTGCAATTGGCTGGATAGTTTTCTCAAGGATCGCTCCTTATTTGTCGTGGAGAATGGATATGCTTCTGATGTACTTACCATCAATGCGGATGTTCCTCAAGGATCTGTGCCTCCTCCAACGCTCTTCTCGTTGTACATCAACGATTTGTTGGAAATAACATCGAATCCTATCTACGGCTCCGCTGATGATATCACCCTTATTTCCTGTATGGTACTGGGCAAACCACTACCATCCCAAAATGCAGCATTCCGGCAAGGGCAGCATGTAGTTCAGATCAATGAGAGTATTGAGAGAATTGTGTAATGGCGATATACAAACGGAGTTCTGTTTAACACGCAGACGACCCAAACAACAACCCTGACAAAACAGTCGCATTCTGGTCTGCCAGTCGTGGAGATGAAGAGCCACCCAATCTTGAATCATCTTCCATCAAGCTTCTGGGAATTAACATCAACAATAACTTTTTATGATGTTGCTGGCCTTGCAGGGTCGGCATCCCAGGAGCTGGGGGCTCTTTTCCGCTCCAGGAAATTATATTCTCCGGGACAGCTACTGCTACTATACAAGGCCCAAATCAGACCATCACTGAAGTACTGCTCGCATGGGTGGTGATCTAACATTTCAAATTCAACTTTTGTGAATAAGATACGTATCTCGAGGACATCCACCAATTTGCAGTGAATAGTCTATCTTGATCGTTTAGAGAATGTAGGGTTAGGGTAGACTACAAAATTTGTACCTACAAGTTAGTTAAAGTTTTATGGCAGCTTTTAAAAAATAATAACTGTTATAGAGTATTTTATTCCATTATCATTAATTGCGTTAATAATATTGGATTTTTATGCGCCATAAAAGTACTCGGTAAAATTGAACAGCCGTAAAATATTAAGTGCCCTCTTACGGGCATCCTTTTTGAAAGAACCCACACATTAATAAATGTAAAAGCGACAAACGGCACTATTATGTTCTCTTGAGATGCGCTTACGTTTAACGGCTCTCGGTACATGTTTTAATATTTTGCAAAATTCAGTAGCACCTGTACGTAAGGACAGAAGCAGCTACGCACGTACCTATATACAACGAGTCTTATTACCAGTGGGTTCTGTTAAAAATTAAACAGAATAAATTATTTAGTTGAGGTTCCAACTTTGGAAGTAAAAATTTATCCATATTCAATTTTCAAATTAAAGTTCAAATAAAGATTTGTATCAAATTTTTAGATGTTGATTTTCTAGAATTAACTTTTGAAAATATTATAGATTTTGATAATTATTACATCTGTTATAATTTAAAAATTCAGAAAATTTTCTAATTATCTCAATCCGTAATTTTAAGTATTTCTAATAATTCAGTCTTAAAACAAGGTCAAATTTTTCAATTAAGCGATACCCACTGCATTATAAGACTAGAGGTGACCGAATTGACGCTATTTTGTCAGATGCTAAATATTGAAAATTTTATAGTTAAAAAAATCTAAAAACATGATTTCATAGTTAATCAATCTAAAAAGTAAAACAATAAAACTAATATAATAATGAAACGATTAACAAGAAAATTAATGTTTGTAAAAAAGTACGGTGGTTTGTACTACATTTTTCACACTGAAACGATTGATATCGAGCACTCCACGCTATTATCACAATGACATTAATTTTCTCGTTAATCATTTTATTTATATATTAAAAACTATTTTTTACTTTTTAGTTCGATCTACTATGTGAGCATGTGATTTCAGTTTTTTAAACTATCGTTTATTCATTGATGAGTGTATCTTTGTACTTCGATATTTTGAGCCGCAATTACGTGGCTGCTAAAATTAGACTTGCTCTTTAATCGATATTAATTGACGAGTCTGAAGGGTATTCTCTCCGTTTACGGGGCCTCAGATCAGTCGCATATCATTATATTTCAAGGATTCTTTCTCTATAGATACAGGCCAAACTAATAAAATTGTTTTGAGAAATATTAAATGT
This sequence comes from Bruchidius siliquastri, assembly GCA_949316355.1. Classification (NCBI taxonomy): domain Eukaryota; kingdom Metazoa; phylum Arthropoda; class Insecta; order Coleoptera; family Chrysomelidae; genus Bruchidius; species Bruchidius siliquastri. The sequence continues at coordinate 13,904,590 of OX438531.1, read as the reverse complement.
GATTTTATCATCACATTTTAAACATACGAGTATTGCTTCAAGAACTGGTAAAAAATGTACTTATAATATTAATTCGTATCATCACTTCTAAACGTATTAGTTTATAAAAATAAATAATGAAACCAACTTATTGAACTATTTTATTGTAATCAGTCTAGGATAAGTGTGCAAAATTTAAAATTAATCTGACGTTTTGCAATGGGTAAAAATAGCGTTCCAAGATTGCTTTACAAACATACATAAATACATTCATACACGTAAAGATAATAAAAGCGTTTTAAAGAAATAGGATTTAAGATTATAGATTTTTTAATGTATTATGTGTTCATCATGCGTTCTCTCACTAATTACTTATCGATTTTAAATTTGGGTAGGGCACATAGTAATAAGTGCTGCTTTCAATTCGCTAAAACAATCAGGACTTAACCCGACTAGGTTTCTTTATGTTTCTCAGGTTTCCAGTAACGTGTAGTCGTAGTGCAAAAAGTGTCTAAATCTGGTTAGTAAAAATTTCAAATCTATAATTTTATCATAATCAATAAACAACTTTTACGATTGGTTAACAATGGTTAACCTGCGTCTGAGACATCAGTACTACCAAGCAAGTCCAGTTTGAGCGGCAATATTGAATACCGAAAGAGCGTATAGCACACGATCAATACAATCTATGTAGGCGTACAAACAACTAACACACGAGTTATGGCGTGAGATTAATTAGTGAGATAGCTTGATCAAGCCTACTCACAAGGTGTAAAGAGACAAGCAAGAAGGTTCACGAATATCGCGCACATCGGTTAAATGGTCGGCATTGCCAATCGTCTAAGTAACTTCTTAATTAACTTTAAAGACGTTCCGTTTTATGGGCAAAGTTTCATTGCTCCGTTGTGTCTGTAGTGTGGGCAAGCGAAACCGCTGCCCAGCTGGAGAATGAGCGATAGAGGGAGGAAAAAATTAATAAAATTAATTGTATAGAAAATATCTAGCTTAAATTGGTTGTCAATTATTAAGTTACTTCAAGATGTAGGATTTCTTGCGTGAATATTCTTGACATTGTGACAGTTATGATAGTGAAACAAATACTGACATATTCAGAAGAATAAGTATGCAAATTTTTCATTTACCTTTGTCGATACGAGTCGCCTCATTTTTGACAATATTTAACATTTTTTAAATGCTACATAATTCTGAAAACCTATTGTAATTATATAGGTATTTAGTTCTAAAATTTGAATTTTTCTATATCTTGCAAAAGTCTGCCGAAGCAGCCACACATGTGGTTCCAGTTATTGACCAGCTGGAGCGCGAAGAATAATCATTATCCGTTAGTGATTAAAAATATTGTCTATAACTTTAATTATTGTTGTAACAACTATTTCACGTGATCATCATGTTCTTTGACAAGAATAAAGTATGTATTCCTTAGCTCCAACAAATTTATAACAATATTATATAAATTTGCTTACAATACAGACATACGTGAATAAAGAGGCTGACAAGGATTGTCGGCCGAAATTTAAGAAACACGGACCCTCGAAAAGCCTTGTTGTTCACGAAGCAGATTGTTGTTTGAGCTCTTTTGCGACACCTCAGTAATAACAGGTAATTCTTGAAAAAATTTAAACCCTTGAGACTTTGTCAGTCAGATGCGAGAATTAATATATATTTAGGTGTTTAGATTTTGTCCTCCTTGACTTTAAGATGACCGGAAACCAGTCCCACCTTCTTCAAAAACAAATTCTGTTATAGTTATCCATTTATTTTAAATATTGCTGTGCAAAAATCAGCTGTTAGCTAGTGAATTTGAAACTTAATAATATGCCATCTTCGCGATGCTATGACATTAACAAATTTATTATCTAACAGCTTGTTTTGCAGATTTGTTCAATGAAGCTATTTAATATGAATAAGTATTTTTTCCAACAAATAAATGGGGCGAAATAGTTGTTGATCAGCCTAAGGCCAATAGACGTTCAGAAAAAAAACGCCTCACTTCTGAAAATTAATCCGACTCAACTTAAAGAACACATTGTACGAAGTGTCGGTTATTTTCAAGATTATTTTCTATTCAACATACTCTTTTTCAGAATATTGGATATAGACAACTGGCATTTGGATAGAAAATACGATATGATATCCTGCCTAAATCTCATTGACCGCTGCAACACCCCTCTAACGCTCATGAGACAGATCAAGACTGCTCTGAAACCCAATGGAATGGTGTTACTAGCTGTCGTCTTACCATTCTCTGCCTACGTTGAATCAGGTAAAATATGCATTCTAAATACACGCAGTGCATTACTGTTTTTTTGGTTTGTTTTGCACAGCGCCCCCCGCGAAACGTACTCTGTATATTGCTTCATTTCAGCCTCGTCATGTCCCTGCCTGGTCTTTGATCAAACCTATATCTTTAATAGCGCGTCTCCAAGAACATTGCAGTGATATTATAAATCGAAAAAGCGCCTAAATACGTATTAGTTCTGTCCAATTACGTCATCTTTCTTCCGTAGTTTACATGACAGTGTTATCTATAAATAGAAAGAGAGAGGTATGGGTTTGATCCAGATAAGTTATCGTTTCTCCATAATTGACATGATTATAAATGGAGAATTTGCTTCGAGCCGTAAAGATTTGGTTGAACAACGTCTTCCTTCCTCCTTAGCAGAACTGAGCTTACACCTCTAGAAGCACACTTCCAACAAAAACATGATGCGCTTCGAAAGGTATAGGCTGAATAATCATCCTTCCTCCTCAATTGGATGGAACATGTACATCTCGATGGGCGGTTCCAATACCTGTTGGAAGCACTTATAGTCAAAAACGTGTGTGTATTAGAAACACAGAAGGCATACAAGGGTTCGTTTTGGCCAAATATTGATATGAATAGGATAAAAATAAACCTGACAATGTTGAGAATATGTAGGATTCCTTTAGGGATATCGGTATTTTTTATAAATGTTTTTAAAAGTAGAGTGAATGAATTGAGTGGGCAATATACAATAGATGGGAAGAAACAAGCTTTAAAGCATATTATAGTGGTTAACACGGTCTAATGCAATTATTATGTTTTAGAATTCCCCGACCACAAACCAAAAGAACATCTACCTATCAACGGAGACACGTTCGAAGAACAAGTAAGAAGCGTGATAGATGTCCTGATTCGTGAGGACTTTGAGGTGGTTTCTTGGAGCAGGGTGCCCTATCTTTGCGAAGGAGATCTACAACAGTCTTACTACTGGCTAGATGACGCGATCTTCATTTTGAAACAACGTGTTTAGCTGGGATGTATATTACTTGAATTTATCTGTACAGGGTGATTCTAAGCTGTATGAAAAATGAGTGTCAAAAATATAATGGTATTTTAATGTATCATAAATAATACAGGTTATTGAGCATCGTTTTTGTTTGAAGTTTCAAATTGTCGTACATTATTCTAGAAGGCTTTATTCATAGTATTGTGCCAAAAACATGTCGACATCATAGTATTTTACAATAAAGTTTCAGTTGCCGGTCCACAAGTTTCAATCTTCCAATTTTTTGTTTGCTCGCCATCTGTGACACTTATGTTAATTTAGATAATTTTAAATTAAAAGCTACAATAGCCTTTTCAAACAAACACCACATTAACTACCCATCATCTGTTATATATACGTAATACGGAAATGAAGATTGTTTATCAAGTGAGCTAATAGAACAGGATTGAAATATCAAAATCCTTCAACTATCAGTGTCAAAATAACACCACTTGAGCCACACGCAAGATTATTTGTCAGAATGTGATCGATTTATTAGGATAAGGTGATTCCATTTTCAATCATCTTAGCTACTGATTTCAACCACACACCTTCTGACTGCCACTCCAACGCTCTGTTGACTCAATTTAGTATGCGATTGCAGTCAGAAGCCCGAATCCCTCAGTATGCAGTTCATTTATTCCGGGTTTATAAATGGGAATTTGTGTATCGATATATCCTATCAATTACTTTTAAGATCATTTAAAAAATATTTTTCATACATAATTAACTTTTACAGAAAAACGCATACAAGTATGCAGTATCACCTTTGTGTGTATGCAGTTGCATTAATCAGTATTTGCTACGAATCACCCTAAATTCAATTATTGCTTCAAATGTTTTTATATAACTTTCAGTAGTTTTGTAGTTGGTATTCCATTGTATGCATCACGGCCTGATTTTTTCACTTTTTTATAGACTGAAGAAAGTTAATATAAGTTTATTTTTTTAAATGATTTTTTTACTAGGCGCAGGTAATTTTGCCAGACAAAAATAACATATTTGCAGGTTACAAATATTGGAGTTATCTGAGAGCAACAATACAATGAAATCGATCAAAATGAATAGTAATTTTGTTTATATACATTTCACCCACTATTTCTTCTAAAAATTCTCACTTTATCCTTTGTTGTTCTTTAATAAATGTATAATGAATTGGTAAAAGTGAGAAAGCTATATCAACCTCTTCTGATAAAAGTAAGTGAAAAATATTGAAGCACGGGTAGGTGTGAGAGGGTCTTGAATCAATACTTATGTAAAGATTGTCTTCACTTCCATTTTGTTCTGTCATTTAAACGTATCAATAATATAATTCAAATGAGTATTTGAAAATATCAATGTTTCATTTAGTTCTATCTTTTTATAATCTCCATGTCATACCATCAATTCGACTAGCTTGAAGTGTATCTCAATCTCATCCCCTACGAGTATTTAGGTATTCACTTTTTATACATCAGCTTCAGCAGGCTTAAAAACCGTTAATATGTTAATTCAAACTCATCGTGTACCTAATTGTCTGCATGATTGATGTTACTTATATTTAAATATTAGAAAGACCATATTAATTGCTCAAATACTTTCAAATTTTCAAGTCTATGCACTCCACCGTGCATCAGACCTTCTATAGACATGCATGTTCCGTCTTTAGCCTAGACTCGTCAGTGTAGCCGTCTAACGGTAGAGAGCAATTGGTTGGTATTTACGTAATCCAGAAAGTTGCCAATGGGCTTCTCCATACAGGGCGACACTTGGACATGAATTGATTTCAAATTTTCGTTAAGTTTACATAAATATATATGTATTTACCAGTGTGGGAACGCTAAACAGGTGTTTATGATCCAGTAAGAAAGTACCCGTTTTTAAGCTGTTATTATTTAATTTCAAATTGAATTGTGAAAATCAGTACGGGAACGCAGTTATACTATATCAAATGTTGGTGTATATCTGTAATGTGGATCTGTGTTTTGTATTAGTCTGTATGTTGTGGCTAGTGCTTGGTGTATAACTTTTGCTGCAGAGTTGTGCTTCACGGTGTATTCAGTTCCAACTAGAGTTTTGCATGCGCTGGTAATATGTTCTATCGTTTCCTTTATTTGGTGGCATTTTCTGCAGTTGTCATCTGTTATGGAGGGGTCTCTTATATACATCTTGTAGTTTCGGGTCGCAATTACTTGATCTTGGATAGCAAGCATGAAGCCCTCTGTTTCTGAAAACAGTTGGCCATCCTACAGCCAGGTCATTTGATATTGATGTTTTCCATGGAGTATTTTCTATGACCAGGTGTCCAACTTTTCTTGGTGTGATTGTGCATGATTGTGTGTGTCTGCTGAGTGGTTTGGATATGAGAGGGCAAAGGTGTGTAGTTCTTGTCTGCTTTCACGATCGCTCTATGTAAGTTGGTTTGCTTGCTTTGGAAGTGTTTGTATTTGTTTTACGTGAAGTATTTGTCTGTTTGTAATTCCCCTGCCTTTAAGTTTGGGTGTAACATTCTATGTTTCGTGAGTTTTGTTCGGATGAGGGTATGAATGTTGTCTATGTCAATGTGGGACCACTTGATGCGAAAGGAGTCCGCGAGGACCGGTATTGCAAATGTGTTGATACCTTTGGTAATATTTCTACAGTTTAGTTTTGTTTTCAGAAGTTTTATAAGATGGTTGTTTAATTAGATTTTCATTTTTTTTTATTTGTGTATTATAAAAGCACAGATACTTGTACGTTCTGGTCCATGTTTGCAAACGTTGCTCCATTTACGGTTTCCTCTTCGGGAAGGTTTTTCCATTGACCTTTATATTGATGTGGAGCACTTTACAGTTGCTCATGCCAAATACCATTTTGATGTCCGACGTACAAGCCTGTTACTCTGAGTAGTCCTTTTAGTTGCATCTCAGTGGCTGCGTATAGTTTTATATCATCCATGTAGAGGATGATTGATTTTGTGCTCGATCGTCTTCTGATACTTGATGTTAAAACCATAACTTGTATTGTTAAGTGCATTGGAGAGTGGGTTCAGGCAAAGGCAAAACCAAAGGGAGCTAAAAGAATTTCCTTGAAAGATACTGTTCTGTATGTGGAGCTCTTCTGTTTGGATATGATCAGATTCTGTTTTAATATGGATTTTGGTTCGCCATGTTTGCATGGTTTGCGTTAAGAACCGCCTGGGGCCCGGGTTGGTCTTAAAGATTTCTAGAACATTTTTTAGCCAGCTATGGAGTACAGAGTCAAATGCTTTTTTATAGTCTATGTAACAGGTATGAAGATTTCTGTGTTCTTTTCTGGTCTGTTCCATGATCACGCTATCAATTATAAGTTGTTCTTTACACCTTTAGCTTTGTTTTTTACATACTCTTTGTTCTTCCGTAAGTGTTCCATTCTCATATTGTTGCGATTATAATCTTGTACAACGTTGGGAGGCAGGTGATTGGGCGATAATTTTCCGGGTTGTTGGTAACTACGTTTTTGGGTTTTATATATGTTATACCCTGTGTGAGGAATTTGGGGGGTCTATTGGGTTGGAGTATAGCTTTATTTATTTGGTTTGCGAGTGCTTCATATGTTGAGGTGAATTGCTTGTACCCGAAATTTTGTATGTTAACCAGGCCTGGACATTTCCAATTGCGGGTGTGTTTAATTGTGTCTGCTATTTCATGAGGTGTCAGTATGATTTCTCCCTGTTCTGTTATATTTCGATGCTTTTCTTCTTCTTCTCTGACCCATGCGGCATGGCGTGGCATGCATTTCTGTTGTGTGTTTTTGGTTCTGACCATAGACTTCTCCAGAGTTCAGTTAGTTCTTGTTTGCTGTTCTATTATTGTTATCTGATCGATTGAGGTTGCTTTTTGGTAGAACTGTTTCTCATACGTCCGGAAAGGATTGTTAACTTCCTTTCTTTCGTTGGATTCTTCGTATCTACGTTGTCTCGCTGCATAGATCGATAAATTCTGTTTTAGTGAATCATATATCTCTGGTAATGGTGGTTTGAGGTGTTATTATTGTTGGTATTGTTGGTATATTGTATAAGATGTTCCAGATCTTTTCTGATGGTGCTGATCTTATTTTCAATTCTTATTTGCCATCTAGGTTTGATCTGTTACCCATGCGTCTTCCAGTTCTTCCTGGCAACCTTTGCTCGATCATTATGAGTCTGGCAGCTGCTACACAGCATATATTACGGTGTGTATGTCTTCGATTCTGCTACCGCTTCTTATGAATGGCGGTATCAAATTTTTGTTTTTTGCGTATAATATGCGTTGGGTGTTAGATATGGAATATAATTTAGGTAGTGGGTCTTTAAGTGTAGGATTGGTGCCCAGCCGTTTAATAACTTGTTCATTCATCATTTCCTCGATTTTGTATGTGATGGAGGAAAGTTGAATATTGTTCTGCTCCTGTGCGGTTGAGGAATGTGGATTGGTTGTCTGTAGCACCGGCAACACATCCACAGCTGGTTTGTGTGATGTTGGCTGCACTTGTTCTCCAGCCTGGATGGTTGTCTGTTAGAGCCGTCGTTGGTTGATTTCAATAGTTTCATGATTCTTCGCATTATTATTAATACGAGTATATCAGGTCTTTTATAATTCTGCAAATTATAACTGCTTTCAATTACCTTAGAAGCATTTTCATACAATTTGTGATCTGTAATTTGAAGAATCTCCTAGAAGATGTTATTGTAAATCATAAGTTCTGAATGATTCGTCGTCTATAAACTATAATTCTTCTTCAGTTCCATTTCCATAGTAAGGATTTATTACCGGGCATTAGAACTCAATACATGTATTGTTATCCAAAGTGAATCCACCAAGGAGAGATCGGGGATATCCCCCAAACACCCATTTAAATTAAGTATGGAGAATATTCCCATCAAAAATGCTTTCCTAAATCGACCACTGATTGGTATAATTGCATTTAAATCTGTAAGAGAAGTTATAATGAATGAATAATCTAGCAATACTGATTTGGCCAATTATATATATCGCCAGTCGCAAGCAGTTACCGTCAAGCATGTGATCGATAACCGTGTCTATATATGAGCAAAAATCAGCAGCTGTATGTAGTTATTCAGCTATCTTGCTTAAATTACAACACGACTTGAGCACATCCATACATGCGATGTTCATGAAGCAAATTTCCAGACATGGTCATGGTGATGACCCAATAGACTACAAAAAAGACGAGCGAAAAAGATTTCCAGCTTCTCTCCTCCACTGTCTCCATCATGATCATTGCCAATTTTGCTGCAATTGTTGCACTAAATTCTTTCAATGCTAGTCCAAGAGGAGATGAATCTTCAGTTTTAACCGCGCCTTAAACATCCTGAATAAGGGCATACATTTTCCGGAAACTTCATAATTTAAAGAGTGGATGTTGCCCTGTGATGTGTGGTAGAGTTTTCTGCATAGCCCACTGATTAAATGGGATTAAATTATATTGTAACACGACATTTATACCTATGTACATATTATAGGGTATTCAGTTATTTTCAAAACTTTTCTAATTATGTTCTATCAATTATATTTTACTAAGCGAATATGTGTTTATTTATCAAGCTTCAGCATAAAGAACTTTGGTAGTTGATCGTAACTGTTTAACCATTTAAGTATTTATAAAAATATCCGTATATATCTTGGACTTTTTTGAGAAGGCTGTCAAAACAGCTTAAAGACAGTCCAGGTGTTAGGAACTTTGTCTTCGTAAGTTGGCTATGGGCGTCCCCATAGAGGGCGACACTTGGAGATGAGTTGATGAAAATTTAATATTTATGATAAGGAAAATCTCAAGAGGTCATATCAACCATACAGCGCTAATTGTTTCAATAAGCATTGCGCATCGTCTGAATTTGCATACCCTGAACCAAAGTTGACACGCTTTTCTGATCTATCTTACATATTCTCGAATATTTTATTATTGATAACTTCAGTGGAAGCGGTCGTGATTGGTCGTATTGTTTATCTAATTCGGATGACAATGAATTTCGTCCAACTCATTTTTCATTTTACCAGTAATGTGGAGAGCAAATGAAGTACAGCCCTCTTTCTCAACCGCTTTTTAGAGGCGCGCATCCAGAAATTTTGTGTGAGAGAGAGAGAGAGAGCAATGGAAATACACGGGAAATTTTCCCCAACATCCTTTTCTTGCGGGGCCTGTATTTCACTACTTAGATTAAGTCGAATAAATTTGAAGCTATTTTTTTTCTAATTTTATGACCTTTCCACATTTTTTAATGTAACCGAATCCGCAGAGGTCAGAAATCTTTAGTCTACCCACGCTTCATTCCTAGATTCGCAACTAAAAAAACGCAGTGAAAAATAGCCCGCTATAATTCAACAAAACTGGCTTACATATACAAACAGACAAAACGTTTCACGTGTCACAATATATGAACACATTTTTATCAGTTCTCAAGCTAGTATATATATATCGTGGTAATCTTGATAATCTAAATCAATGTTATATTTCAAACAACCAGCGTAATCGTTTCGAAACTAATATTAAAAAAAATTCTGTCAGGTGTGGGGTTCGAACCCACGCTCCCTTTCGAGAACCAGAGCTTAAATCTGGCGCCTTAGACCGCTCGGCCAACCTGACTGTTGCTGGTTATTTACATGAAATGCTATACACTCTAGGCAAATGATATATATTGAAAATTAACTAAAAATGTCTATATGTATTTATTCTAATATACATGTAATATCATATCATATATATAAAAAATACAGTAATATCTGTGGTAATATCTAAATCAAACCGATTGATTTGCCCGAACGAATCGATATCTCAAGCTGCATGGACGTATTGAGGGTTGCATACTGATGCCAAGTCTAAAGATGATCCGTCCAGGTATTTGCTGGCATGTACGGTAGTATTCTGATATTGAAAGATTTTACTATTGATTTTCCATAATCCATATTTATTTACACAGATAACATACTACTCCATTGTGTGAAACTGTAAAACAGAATCAAAAAGCAGTTAGTCACTTTCACCAACCACTAGCTCACAACACTTTTATTGCTCTATTGCTTTTTTAAGGGTTTTCGGATTCATTACTGTAGGGCACCTTACACTTCTTATAGAGCTTTTTCCTCATATGTTCCTTTCAGCCAGTCCAAGTGGAAGTTGTTATAATATAACAACAATATATTATATTGACAGCATTGGCGTAGTTAAGTCATCAAATCTGAGGGGGTCAAAGCCTAGTGGCGATGCCAGCTTTTTACTACAAGGGTAGCTAAGGAAGAATCAGTCATTTTTGGGGAACGACGGATGGAATTAAGTCTGATTATTTTTCGTTCTATTTGCGCGGCAAAGAACAGATCCACAGATTACGGCAATAGGTACCTCAGATCTTCTTCAACTGAACAACACATAATTATGTTTGTGAAGTATATCCAGGAAGGTACATTTTCAACTATTTTACTATGCAGACAGTTATTCATTTAAGCGAATGAAAAAATGAAATTATATGTATATACCTAGTCTGATAGAGATTTGTAGAGCACATTCAATAAAAACATGTTTTTCTATACTTTTGGGCAATCCTAGTAACAGGAGTGCTAACTGAAAAAAGCTGTTAGCTTGGTTCCGTAGTGTAGCGGTTATCACGTCTGCTTTACACGCAGAAGGTCCCCGGTTCGATCCCGGGCGGAACCACTTTTTTATGTAATTGATTTAAGGTAAAACAACTGACAAGTGGATATATTGAATCAATTTTAAACTTAAAATACCCTGACAACGACAACTAATTCAAATGAATGGTTGTTATTTTAGAAAGCTTCCAAATTTTGGTGATTATTTATGTAAGCTTATATAAAATGTATTCAACAGATCACTGACTAATTAACTGTTTTATCACAATCCATGTTGACAGAACAGCTAGGATCCCGCCCTTGATCAGACTGGTCTGATAGAAAAGAAAGAGAAAACCCTAAAGACTTAAAAAAGACCAGTATATTTATATTCTAAATCAGTGTTGTAGCTACGGGCAACCGGTGCCTGCTCCAGGGGCGTAGGCTGCATGGAGCGCAAAATCGTGGACTGAAAGGGCAGGAAATGCCTTCAGTGGGGAGATTTTTTCCTTCAGGTTTTCGGGGGAATTAATGTCCAAATATGAGCAAATTATGGAATTTAGCCTGAGCGCTAAATTCATAGCTACGAAGTTTTTATTTCATCTTTCTGATATAATTAAAAATATTGTTAACACATATAACATAATTATATTGTTGTATATTTGTAAGCACAGGGATTTTTTATATATCACTTTTCAAATTGCCAAAAACGACTAGGGTAAACATGACCGTTACTCAAAAATGTTTGGTCGAGTTTAAGTAACGACTGGTCAAAAAAGGGTAAACGTTACAACTTTTGTATTTTAGTGTCTTATAATTTCCGGTCTTAACTGAGAGTCGACACAATATTGTTTTGTATGTTTCACAATAAGCAGGGAACATAGACCAGGTTATGTTTCTCAAGTAGCTGATCAAAAACATCAATATTCATGAAGTCAAAGTTGATATTTCCACTAAAAACCGGCATATTTACCCAACTCTCATGGGGGCTTGTCTTTCAAAATCAGGAGGGGGCAAAATATGACTACGACCAGTACCGACGACTATGTTGGGTGTTAGGGCCCTAGTACCCACAAGTCTTTCCGTTGGACTTTCATTTTAGTGCATTTTTGTGCCATGGAAAATATGTTTTTTGACCTAATAAGGAAAAGGATTAATTCATCCCTCCATAACGACGTGTTTTTCCACAGGATACCATTAAGACAAAGGAAACACACCCTTTTTACTAGATTCAGATTGCTTCAGAAGCCACATATAGTTCACCATGCAGTTCAACAATTGAAGATTGATCTATTAATAGATATAAAACCTAATGATGACTTTGGGAACATAAAGGCCAATTAAATTTATTTCATCAAATTGTTTCCTCCATCATTTTCGGTTGTGCAGCTTTTCTGACACACTGGAAGGAAAATTGGCTGCAAACTGCAGCTTTAGTACCTAATCAGTTGATAAGGCGCTAAATACCTAATTGCTCTTAAGTCATTTAAGCGACTGTGCAATGGAAAATGCTCATTTCTTATGGGAAGGTGCTTAACTTATTCTTCTGATTTCTTTATCACGACATACATGGGCGATTCTCAGATATAGCTGTGATTTTTTATGTCTAGTAAATTTGATAATATTTTACCGTGGCATGTCTGATTTTCGTTTTTCAAACTAAATGTATAAATTTCGATAAAGAATCGTCTTATAATCTGAAGTTTAGCTTTAATAACTAAAATCTATTGTATATTTCATCAAATATCAATATTTAACTAATGTTAAACTTTATTTTATTCTAAAGACTTATAAAAACGGTTATTTTAATTCTAATGATAATCAATTTTAAAGATTGTAAAAATCAAGAAAGAAAATACCGTAAATGTCTCTGATTATCAGAGTCCTATAATTTATTATTTGTTGTATTACTTTAAGAATTCAAAGATAATTACGCAAATATTTTGAATATTTCATTTTGATGTCAGTACCGTCGCGGTGAAATTTCTATTTTTTGTTCTAGTCTCTTTCTATTGAAGTTCTAGTAGAACTACGTTACAGGCTTTATTTTGAGCATAATAAAAGACCAATAGCACTCAGAACACAGGTTTCAAAGCATTTTTGATTTAAAAAAAAATTGATTTGTAAAAATCACAGTTATACAAAAATCACCCACATAGAAATAATTATTATACATATATACACCTTTTAGAGAAGTTTTGAAGTTTTATTTTGTCACAATTTTGACAGCTGACATGTAGTCACTTGTCAAGTTGAATGAAAAATCTGACAGATTGGCAGCTGATAATTTTTATATAAACATTGAAGAAAATACCTTTCAAATAAACATTACTTTTATATATGTACAGTTAAATGTGATTTTAACAGTATAGTGTATGGATTTCCAAAGTAGCCCGGCCATCTGAAAAAGTGTGCTTCCTGCAGCTAGGATAACAAACTAACCTGTCATTCGTCAAAATAAATTATGTGAAGGATATTCTAAAATGTAAAATTCATGGTTTTTGTTAACCATTTTACTGTTCTTCCAGTTGCCATTGAATTTGCAGAGGTATGTACAAATTACCATATATGTGATATATGCAGAAAATATATTTGCTCTTCACATTCACCAGGTATACTTATTTCTCAATAACTGGCATGGTGCTCATTTCAGCACTTGCCTCTTTTGCTAGTACATATACAATATGACATAGTTCCTATGTTTTAGTCAATCAATAGATAATTAAAACATCATCTCTCTACTAATACACTAGATTACAGTTCAATTATGTATAAATCATTTCCTACTAGTGTAATTGGGCCATTCAAATAATTTTTCTGTATGTAACAACATTCAGATATATAGTAGCTGGTAAATTGAAAACACACACACCACAGCGCTCCATCATTTTGGTTCTTGATTACACATCATTGTTTATTATTAATTTTTCATTTTATAGAGGAGCAAGATAAAACTAACTACCCATTTCAACCCAAACTGATGATATATCAAGAAGAATACTGAGATTGTAGGTACTCCTACATAAATTCCCTTTTATATAGTACAATTTAGCTGTGAAAAATGGAAAATAAATAGAATGAAAATACAATTAACCAGACTAGTTTTTGCTGCAGTTTCTGTACACAAGTAAAGATTATTATAATAATAATGCTAGTTGTTTATTAAAAACGGCAAAAAGAAATAATAATTATTAATAAAAATCAATATTTATGAATAGATACTTTTTCGTATATATATATATATATATATATATATATATATATATATATATATATATATATATATATTAATTATGTACATACATATTTACTTCAGACATGTCTGTGCACACATGGATTTGGCTTTTATAAGGTGATGATGTGATTTAATCACGGGTGGCAGTTCTCATAGATCTATATTGAGAGCCAGATAGTTGAGTTTCCCATGTACTCCATTGAGCATATATGCATTTTCAATGTGTATAGCCAGCTTAAAATCAATTTATCTATATAAATATATGTATACCTACCTATTCACCATTAGCCAAATAATTTTTAGTAGCAATTATAAACAGTTTGTGATTTGAACTTTTTAAGGATCACTTCAACTATAACTACACAATGTGTATCTTAATGTTTTGTCAAATTTGGGACTTGAAAAAATATGTTTAATTGTTTTATACCCTATATCTATAAACAAAAACTACACAGTATCGCCACTTGCCAAACCACTTTTTTAAATGACACATATTTCCTAACCATGTTAGGATCTTCAGGAAAAGTTTAAAACTAGTGGTAAAATTGTGTAGTGTCAGTGGTGGCTGCACCAAAGAATCTAGTATCATATACCCTATATCTAGAATCGTTTTCTCAAAAAGCAAGTGCATGCAAAACAAAATAGATAAAATATGTTCTCAATTAAAGTAACTTCTGAACTCATTCCTATTTTTCTCAGTCTCTGTAAAAATGTGTCAGCTGTTAATGAGGAGAGGAATGAATGACATATTTTTTCTAGCTTATAATGTAACTAACAGAATAAAAAATGATTCCATTTGATCACTTTTGCTCTTCTTTGTCATCAAAACAATAATTGTTTTTTAATATCACTATATTAAATGTATCTGTAATAAGACATAGATCATATAAAAAGTCATTTTCAATCCATTTATGTTTCAGGCAATGCAAAAATTGTCCAGGAAGGAATTTCGAAGGTACGGTAAGGGAGCCTCCAATGGGCAATTGCCTGACTTGCATCAAGGAGCCTGCACAAACGGCCCGCGAAGAAACTACACAACACTGTCATAAGGAAGGTATGCACATACACAATTAATGCTAAAAACGAAAGGTTAATCCCGTTTATAATAGGATATTACTAAAAACCACAAATTATTATTATGGCCTACTGGCGTTCAATACAAAAATCGTTAATCCTGACGTATATTTACATCATTTGGTCATGGTTTACTGTAACTAATATTCCATAATTAGAATGCCGATCTACAATATGTAATGCTAAAACAACTCACTTATTAACTCAGGAGATGAGATTCTAGCGCTGAAGAATGAAAGCGCTGCCGCAGTCGTTAGTGGATGGCAATCTAACCTAGCTTTCAGCTGTATTCCAGTACACTTGGTGCGATGAGTTTCTATTTTATCATTGCGGATTGAAATGGAGAATATTAAAGAGAATCAACAAAAAGGGCGTGAAGACATTCGTCAGGCGTTTTTATCATTTCCCAAAAAGCTCTTCAAAGTGACTTAGTTTTCTTTAGAAATAGCGCATTTCGATTCACCAGTGTCTGGTATACAAAATTTTCCGTGACTGAGGTTTTAGTTAAGTTTTTATTCTAGTATGTCACTTGTATATTTATGCATCATAACATTATTTGCAACTGTAACAGTGAGGTGTTCCATGAAAGGCTTCAATAACAAATGTGCAAAAAGATTCATGTGATCAGATTAATTGCTTAGTAACTTGTTATGGAAATTTCCACAGACATTTGTTTAAATATTGTTAGATTGCAAATGCCAACCTTTTATCCACGGTCAGCCAATCTTCAGGATACTAAACTAAATGAAATATTGTGACGGGCTGTGAGAGATGATTAACGGAAGACTTGTTGGTGAAAAACAATAACAGAAACAAATGTTTCGAACTACACACCTTTCACCAGACACTACCAATTGAGCTACGCATATACATCATTCAATCAGTCTGAATAATGATGTTAGATAGACTTCCTTGAAAGCCATTCTTCTTCCAAATTTCGAATAGCGTGAACACATCTCACTTCAGGTTTGTGCATCGAACAGTCAGTCAGTCAGTCATACTATTTACTATGAATTCGTGATAGTTATTTACTATTCCATAGGATGTAGGCAATATTTATATATTTAGAAATTTGAAAAATATTCGACCTAGTCCTGCGTGATTCAAATTGGGCATACGAATTTTTATGTTGTCTCTATCTTAGCAAGTGAATAACTTCAACAGCAAAGTACTCACTGCAACAAATACACATACACGCTGGCTGTACTAACTCGCTTACACAAATGCCTTTATTCCTTGCAGCTACAATACAGGTTCTACCAGCAGGCATCCCTTGAATATTAATATTAAAATATAAAAAGTGATTTAACCGATTTGAAATATCCAAAAAAAATAAAGACTCAAGATAGTTGTTAGGAAAACAAACAAACAACAAAAGTAGACACGAGGAAAATATTTGTACAACTAATTATTATTGCATATTAAATTAAAATTCCAACTGAACAATTAAATTTAATTCTAAATTATGTAATCGAAGAGCCTACATAATTATAGTCTATTTTAAAACTATTCTGATTACTTTTGGTTCACACAGAGATATATTTCAATGAGCATAGTATATGATTTTATCTTTTTGTATGGTTTGTGCTTCTATGTTTTCTAAAAAAATTGTTATTACCAACGTGAAAAATGAATTTTTCTCCAAGGGTACTATTGAGAGGTATATATTATGTCTAGTTTTCAGGATATTTCAATTCATAGTGGAGCATCTGATCTACATTATAAACTAGTGGGGTGGAGCTTCTAAGTCATATAATGCGCCTTGAGAATGATTGCGAAGAATTTGGTGGAAGAAATACTCCATAAATCATCACTGGTCCAGTAGATTCATTAGTTGCAAATGTTTAGGTGTGCGTCAATTTTTTTTGATTTGGTTAAGTCACTATGATGCATCATAAGAGACAAGAATGTAAACATATTATCGTACCACACTTGAGATAAAAATGCGAAACTGAACAGACTCGATACAGTTTCAGCTTGAAGATGTTATAATATACCCGCTCATTTTGAACGCATACGAAAATTCAGTTTTTTTAAGAATAAACTAAAAGAAATTGCTAAAACTTAGATTCACTATACACTAGTGTGTTGATTTGGTGGATATCATACAGTACAGAATTAAAATTTTTATATTAAGAATCAAGACATGCAGGTTGCTTCAGGTAATAGAGTGGGCCTTAAACCTGAATAACGCAAGAATATAAATAAATTTATCATAACACCCTCGCACACGCCCAAGCCATTTGTGGGCTTTTGTTTTATATTATTCAGATTGTATGTTTGATGAATACCGACCGATCTGTAAAAACTGTGCAAGTGCTTTGTATATCGGATGAGCCGCTATCAGCTCAAGTTGGATTTTTGTTATATTAATTGTGTCAATCATTCTAGAAATGAGTGAGGCTCGCCTATACCCAGCACCAAGTCATATACCATCATCCTGCGCCCCACCCGAGACGATTTTGAGCAACGGAAATCACCTATCTGCACCGCCTGAAGCGGGCGGCACAATAATTCGGTTCTACCCAGTCAACCGAAGGACACAAACCAAGTCAGCGCCCACAATGGGCGTGGTCGATAGCAAACCATCTGAAGCGAAACTAACGGCGCTTTTCGATCAATACAAAGACGAAAACGAGGACATAATTCTAGCGGAAGGTATCGAGAGGCTTTGTCAAGATCTGCAAATATCACCAGACGATTTCAAAATACTTGTACTCGCTTGGAAGCTGAACGCCGAACAGATGTGTCGTTTTACGCGATCGGAGTTTGTGAACGGTTTAAAAAATATCCGCGTGGACTCGATAAAGTCAATACAATCGAGATTCCCAGATCTAGTGAACGAAATAGAACAGAACGATGACCAGTACAAAGATCTTTACCGGTTCACGTTTCGGTTCGGTTTAGATTCAGCGACAGGGCAGCGTATCCTACCCACAGATATGGCGGCCGTTTTATGGAAGCTAGTTTTCACGATTCGCGAACCTCCGATCTTAACGCGATGGTTGAACTTCCTAGATACGCATCCCATGATTCGCGGCATACCGAAGGACACCTGGAATATGTTTTTGAATTTCTCTGAACACGTGGGGAATGATCTAAGTTGTTACGATGATAACGAGGCGTGGCCCAGCCTGTTCGATGATTTCGTGGAGTATGAGAACGACCAAGTCAATCAGAATATCACAAAAGATAAGGAGAAGGAATGTGATGATCTTCACATAGCAAAGGATTGATGACGGTTGTTGTGTAATAGGCATATTAGAAACTGTAGTAACTGCCTGAGTATTTGATAAGTCAGATGAATTGTCGTGATATTAATATGTAGATGTTTTGTGAATATTTTGAACCAAGTCCGACTAATAACTTCGGTCCTACTAAGAAAATTTCATACGATTTTTTATTTGTGAAATCTTAGACGAATTTGTTGTTAATAACCTTCTACCTAATAATTGCTTAAAGGACCAAGGATCACTCATATGGAGAAGGTGGATACCTTATCTCACCCAATTCTATGATGTTAATTTTTATCTCCCATATCAAGAAGTGCATATCGACTAGACGTCGTTATACCTGCAGAAGGATGTTATTATTCTCGAAAGTACCAGTTGTCATAACCTATGTTAAAAAGTATATCCACTATACAGGAGAGTGCTCCAAATAAGTGTATATGTTGAGATCGTTGAACTATACACTAAACTGGGTCTTTTTTAATAATGCAGAGGACTGTCAGAAGCTCAGTGTTGGCAATAATATATTATTAATAATGGAGATGGATCTATCCTTCAGCATCGATTTCAGATTATTAAATCCACGCAATAATCCTTTTAGATGCAGTCCATTTTTGTAGGTACAATTCCACTCTTTGGATCAGTTTCATACCGATCACAGGGTGCTGAATATGGAATAGTGTGGTATAAAAGATCAAGTTCGCTGTGTCAGGATCGACCGTTTCTTACAGTGAACTCAGTCATCAAAATGACTTGGTGGTCAGTTCTCCACCTATAGGATTCAATATTCTCCTTGTTAATCTGTTAAATTATTCGATTTGATGATTAGTTGTTGTTGTTCGTAGTTTATGGGCTGATCTACCAACAATTGAATAGGACTTGGACTTACTGACCGCAAACTTTTTTCCAAATGTAAAATTTTAGAGCAATTTTATGAATATTTGTTCTGTATCTTAACTGCGTGGTAGTGCTCTTGTCCAACCTGTTTTACAGAGTGAGAGCACCTACAATAGAAGTGAAAGCATATTGGTCCGAGCCGAAGGAAACTTATTTTAAAAATGCTTACACGAAATCTTACAAAACCAAGTAGTCCACATCCAACTGGCCGAATCGCCATAAAACTTCGGAAGGTATTCAAATACCAGAGGAATGCAGACGATGTAATCAAATTCGGGCGAAGTCATTGGTGACGGTGTGTCGTTGATTACGACGAGATAGACTATTTCGACTCAGACTTTTGAAATGTATATCTGGTTATCGCGTTCATTTAACTTTTTAACTGTTTTGTGTGGTTTCAATTAACTGCCAGGATAAGTTAAAGTTTTACATTGCTTTTAAAAATACCTATAAATTTTGGCGACTAATTCGTGGCTTTTTGTATAAGATTTCACAAATATAATCCAAAAGATTTTCCTAGAGAGCCGAAATTACTATTTGGTCTGATAGGCCATTCCAGGTTATAGTTGATGTATATTTAATGGACTGTATTATAAGTGCTAAGTCACTCGACTAACTCAAATCAAAGGAATTATTTTTTTAATCGGCTGGTTAGCATCTCTATATATTTCTAATTAGGTTGATGTGACAGTTTGTTGAGGTGGTTTTACCAATCTCTGTCCTAGCTAGCCACGCCCATGATTGATGCACTTTTAACTAGAGGGTTGTGCCAATTAACCTAAAAAAAGACAATGTACTATTGCGGTGTCAAAAATGTGGAACCAAGCATGAAACATCGAAATGACATTTACTTTCCTTATGGGAAAAAACAGAATATTAATAGAGTTAACAACAATCATTAGTTTATTTGTTCTTTTCATATCGGCTCACATTCCTTCAAAGGTGTAATATGCTTAGTTCCAATAAATATATCTTGAGTATCAGGAACGTCAATGCAGCCGTCCACAATCTGCTTACAGAACGAACTGGTCGACTATTATGAAACCATTCTGGAATGTATAATCACATCGTTGTTTTCCTAGATACAAATTCAACAACTTATTTGTTGTACTTATTTAAACGGAGATTTAAGACCAATGTGAATAGATATTTATCAGCAGCGCTTCTGAAGCATGATAGCTTTCTGTCTTATCGTGAGATTATCTATATATGAAATGAAACGGGTGAAGAACTTGGTGATACGTTTTACATGTAAATATCAAAAAACGATGCAGCTAATTGAAAAATATTCATAATAAAAAATGCATGTAATTAAAAAAACGAGTCGCTCATGATCTTACTCCTTCATAGCAATAATCTAACTGATCAGTTGTTGAATTTGTGTGGTTATCTTCATTAGTATTCTTCATTGAACTACGCAAAAATGGGATGTCCAAAGTAATTCGATTGTCAATTTTGCAGATTGGTCTATCAATTATTAATTAAGCCATCTGTTGTATTTCTATTTCGCTGCTGGAATGGCCTATAAGCAGAGAACTGTTCTCTGTAGGTTTTGTACATAAAAGTGTATTTTTAAGAAATAAAAAGAATGCTTTGGAAAAATGATTATTTCCAATATTTTTGTAAACTGCAGCTCGTATGTTATTTGTTTTTATTTGGTGGGAATTGATAGAATTTTATGTATCAGACTTACACTTAAATGCAATCTTATGTGAATAGTTATTGAGAACATAAAAATATCCATGCTATTGTCTAATAAAAATATACAATAGATAATCTGAATATAAAATAAATGTTAATAATTCATGCCTTAAAAAATGGATCGTTGGTCTTAT
The DNA here is from genome assembly GCA_949316355.1 of Bruchidius siliquastri. Lineage (NCBI taxonomy): Eukaryota > Metazoa > Arthropoda > Insecta > Coleoptera > Chrysomelidae > Bruchidius > Bruchidius siliquastri. The sequence goes on along the minus strand of OX438531.1, from coordinate 13,883,467 downwards.
GACTTTTCATTTTATCGACTGTACTTGCCTTCAGATTTTGAAAGCCCGCAAATTTCTCATAATTTTTAAGAAATATTTTATAAGCATGCGAACCATGAGACAAGGTGGTAGAATTCTCGATAATTCCAAGGTCGTTTTTGTCTAAATGCTTTACTTTGTGTGTTCGTCTTTTTATATAAGACTGACTGGTGGTAATGTTTTTCTTAGGTGCTAAAGAGGTTTCTTTTAGGTAACAGTTTTTCTTTTCTCCTAACTATTAAGAATTTATTTATTTACATTTCTAAATGTAAATAGTATTCTATATTTAATGTTTTGTGAATAAACCTATTATAAAACTATACATTGTTTTGTTATGCGCAACCCTGAAATGATGAAATAAATTCTCAGACAAATGTTGCAGACTCGATTTGTTCCTTACTATAAATGTAATTCATACCACAAAACCCTGGTTTATTCTAGTACTGCACATCAGATCCGGATCGGATCCAAAATTTTCAATTTGCACAATCCGGATATAATATTCGTATCTGAGATCTGGATCTGAAGATCCGAAACCCGGTTCAAAGATCTTGCTACAAGATACTTGTATTCAGTGTTGCCTATGCCCACTCAGTTTGAAAAAGCTATTACATTACTCTCGGCGAAAAAATATGTAACATTGTCGATGACAAAACCTCTTTATTGGTAAATTTCTTAGGTATAAGTAAAAACAATTTACTATGCGAACCTGTGCATCTTTTTAAAACTACTGTTACTGAAGAAATAAGTTCAAGACTCCTGTCGATTGTAAAAGATGCAAATGTAACAATTCATGACATGTCTTCAATCCTTGATCCTAGGTTTAAAAGCACTGCCTACAAAATGTTGTTATTAGATCCCTGGAACAGACAGAAAGATTTTACAATCCGCAAGAAGAATGAAATACAGATAGCTCAAGTTTATTGGATTTTATTAAATTATTAAACCTAGCGAGAAAAGTCCTCTGTATTCCTAAGACCTCCTCACCTTCTGAAAGAGTGTTTTCAACAATAGGAAGTTTATTATATGTATTTTTATATGAAAATAAGAATGTTGTTTCTACGTTAACTTAAAATGTATTAGTTTGGGGTTGCTTTATAGATATCTGAGGAGCCGGCATACGGATCCAAGATCCGAAATTCGGATCAGAATCCGGTTCCTGTATTCAAATCCGGATACAGATCGCTCCAGATCCGGTTATATTTTGTAAGGATCCCCGATCCGTCAAAACTTCAGACCCGTACAATACTGGTTTATACATTATACGGCGGTATAGAAGACCTTGTATTAGCCTGCAAATGAAAGCTAGTCAGTGTCTATCATTGGTCTGTTGAGAATGATGGTCCAGGGAACTACCAAAGACAAATTTCTGTAGGAATGGGGTTAGAGTAGATATTTTCTTCCTGTATAAAAATAAACGTCTTTATTGACGGAGTTTAGCACAAGCTATTCTTACACAACCATACCTAATACTAAGACAAAAACTACTACTGCTATTATAATGATGTAAAGTGAAAGTTTTTATGTTCAGTGCATGTATGTCTATGGAACAGTAATGTTAACCTCTAGTTTTATAAATTATATATTAATTTGTTCCTCTACAAGAAGGCGTTGTGAATATAGTTTAGAAAGGGTGCCGTCTATGATATTAATTTTTCTGTTGTACTTGAAGAATCCTTTTTTTTAATTCCTTAAAAATAATTAATACAATTATCGGCCACAGGAACTGTTATCAAATTCATAAAATATCTATTTCTAAGTCTGATTACACACAAATCGTTTATTTACACAACAGCATACTCGATTACCCGGTATGCTGTGATTACACGCTAAATGGCGACATCACAGAATATATAAGGTAAGGCGATATGGAAGTAACGGTAACGGAACATCCACATCCGCAAATAACGATTCGGTATTTGGAGTGCTAGCGACTATTCGTTAAGCAGTAACGAATACATACGATTTGTCACAGCTCTATAAACCAACTTAACCTCACTGTGTTATTTGTCAAACGTTTATTTTGGTTTAGGTGTTTTAAAATTCAATATTCAATCAATTTGAATACTGAATGATTCTGTGATTGAATGTAAAAAGTGAGCATATTAGGAATGGCCATATAAGGAACATACTATCATTGCTATCAAATAGATTTGTAAATTCAAAAGCATTTGATAAGAGCTATTGTTTGTGTAGTACATTATGGATTGGAAGTCTTTAAATAATGCATTCACTCTGAAATCTCCTAATGAAGAATTCACTCAACGCCAGAAAAATGTTTTTGATCAACTTAATGATTTGGATAATAGCAGGAAAGCATTAACTTTGAATGATCCCGAAGATATTGATGTAAAGGCAGATAAAACAAAAAGTAAAAAACAGCAGAGATCTCAGACAAAGCATTTGAGAGGAAAGGAAAGTATTTTCAAGCAACCACAGAATCCTGTACCTAAAGGTTACTTAAAAAGAATGCCTGATTTTAAGAAGAATCCACACAAATGGATAAGATACTCACTTGATGATGTTAGAGATGAAGATATCTCAGATAAGGGCAATACCAAAGCAGCAATGACATTTTTAAAGGAATTGAGGGTAATTAATAATGTAGTCTATCTAAGTATTTGATGGTGTGTTCAGTCACCCTTTAGATAACGATAAATTTATTATGGTCAGCCCTGAATCTAGGAGGCAAACAAAGTCACCTACCCCAGGCGGCAATTTGAGAGGGCGCCAAAACCAATATATTTTATGCTTTTTTTATCAATCTCAAATATTGGTGCAAGGGGGTGCCAAAAAGAATATTTTAGAGGTTTTTCTTTTAGTCTTCTGGGGAGTGGAATCTGAGATTTGTTTCAAATCATGTGAAGTAAACTGTAAGTAAAAGGCTAGGGCCAGCACTAAGCGCCACTATAAACTATGTCTACCTTGGTTTGTGAAAATTGTGGATCTAAAGCAGCATATAGGTTCAGGGCATATTTTAGTGGCTTAAGTAGAGGGCTTAAGTATACAAGCATTATATGAAAACAATTTTGCATATGCAGGTAGTGCTACTACTATTATAAGAACTTCAACAGAAATACTGAATAGCATGCAACAATCATTTAATTTCCAATTTTAACCTTTACACGTTTTATATCATTTCTTTTTGTTTGGTATTATTGACTGTTGCACTTTAAAACAGATGTTGATGCATTCAAATCCAATATCCCTGATAATCATAAAAATCACATCTAATAGAATCCAGTTCACCCAATTTGATCACTGTGAAAAGGCACACAGATAGTAGTAGCAACTACAATGTAACTATGACTATCAGTAACAGTTATTTCAGTAACTAGATTATGATTATGTTAATGATACTCACAGATGTTACTTGGTACACAATATAAGTTTGTTATATATTTGATAATTTCATTTTTGGCATCTGTATGTTTGATAAAGCACACAGATATTTTTCTCCGATGTTCACAGAAATGTCATTTATGTTATTAAGTTTTGTAATAGTTATGAAGACTGCTTTAATAATATCAACTTTATAATTGTCTTATCTTTATACTGTCTATTAAACAAATTAATAGCAAGTGATTAATGAAATAACCTTGCGCACATTTCAGCTACTTGGAAGTTTTGTTAAAGTAGAAAAAAATATTAAAAATGAAATTTTGAATTACAATGACATTGACATGATTATAATAAATTATCTATATACTGTATTTTGCTATATTATTGTGAATAAAAAGTATCTTGCTATTATCGACCATCGAAGGATTCGAGATACCTACTTTCTTGTGCTGTTTTAATTGGAAGACATGCAGAATCAAGGCAAAAAATTCTTTTAGGATCGAAAGAAGTCTGAAGATATGGACACTGATAATCATCCAAGTAAAATTGTGTTTAAGAGGAATACTCCAGTTCCAAAGGTCACAGATGAAACAGACAAATTGAAAGCTAGTTTCAGTGGATCCAAGATAGTCATGCCAGAGTATGTTCCAGGACAAAAGATTAAAAAAGAAAAAAAGAAGAAGAATGTCCAGAAAGGAAAAGAACTGAAGTTAGACCATTTGGATGCACCTGATGAAGATGAGGAACAGTAATATAGAGGTAGCTAAAAAAAGATACGCTAAATATTATATACAGGGTGGCTCACCAAATACGGATGAAAACCATATTAGTATTTGCACCTAATTTAACCTGAAAGATGATACAAAGATCACACAGTTCACACTCTCCAAATCACTTTATTTAGACCTGACCCGTGTTTTCATAACTATATTAGCATCTTCAGGGGAAGATTAAAACTGTTTGTGTTCGAAGTGCCTAAGTATTCAGTATGACATATACTGAAAGATAATGACAAACTACATTTGAGGATGTACCAGCAATTATTTAATTCTTCCTGCTGTATGTTTAGAGTACTTCAATACATTTGGTGAGGGGTAATGAAAGTATTACTCAAAAGATTTGTTCTTTCGCAAAAAAGCTGTATTCCTTATATCATTTGAACATTAATGTTCAAAGCTTATATCCATTAATCGCCTCCCCCAGAGTTTGAATACAACAACACATTTATATCATATTGGTTGTAGATGCTCTTTCGTGGTGAAACTCTTTCATCATTCAGACAAAATTGTGTAATATAAACATTGAATTTACCCTAAACATTTATATCATTTTACTACTTTTAGGTGGAATTCTAATGTGATATTTTCATTGTATCCAACAGTAGGTGTACCTGATATGATTTATTTGTATGCTGGCTTTGTAAGTTAATTAAAGAAACCATTCCAACTGAATCCCAATTATGGAAAATCGTTATAATGGTTGGTCTGTAACTTATGTAATTAATCAATTTGTCAAAACACACAATCAACATTTTAGGATTGTATTTTTGATGATTCTGAAGCATTTGAGACGTGTATGTTTGTGTTCAATAATGGGTCGGATAAACAAGATTAAACATACTGACAGTACTAATTGATGTGGATAAAGCAAAATCGTTGAATTGCTTAGTGGAAAAATAAGAAGAAGAATTGAATAGATTGGATGGGTTAATTCTGTAATGGAGATCATAAATCTAGGTTCTCCTTATTTGTTCATAACACATTCTGAGAATTGAAACTGTACATAAGCATGCTTATAGGTTTTTTATATTCCAGTATTTTTATAGTATAATGAATATACACAAGGTCTTTACTATTCTATGTTGCAGATGTATGGTATATGAATTAGATTGTTTAATACCTCTCACGCATAGGCAGAATAAGTGTTGCAGTCACACAAAATTTCGAAGTCGAAATGATGTGTTTGTTGGAGTTCTGTGGCGTCTTCATCACAAACATTTATTACACTCATTTTTGTCGATCTGTTTGTCAATGTCAATGGGTCAATGTTTTTAGCGTTTTTCTCAGAGTAATTAGAACTTCACTTTTGACAACAGTTGTTCTCTGTTGTGCGTATAGTAGCTAATGTTACTTGTTTCGGAAAATGAAATTATTGATGGCGGGCCAGGAAATCTTTTATGTGATGGGATTAATAGTTTTTGAGTAATTCTTTCATGAATAACCCTATATTCAATACATGATTTTACAGACATGTCTTTTTAGAACAAAACTGTAATTTTTTCGTGTTTTTCAATAAAGCAGAATACTTACTCCAATTTCCATTCCTAGGGTAAAAACACACACACCAAAGGCCCTTTTTGTTGAAATTTGAAGTTTGGATTTTAAATAATAGCAGCGTAAAGTTGAATAAAGTTAAAAATTCACAAATCTCTTATTATAAATTCGTACCTACAGCAGTTCCTATGGGCGTGAGAAGTAAAACAATAAAATGAATTCAAATATAAAACAAACTTAATATAGTTGTCATGACTTTTCAATATTGACTATAAAAACTAAATGTGAAATGGTTAACCCATCCACTGATGATGTTTTTCAAGAACATGCCATTTTGTTTACAAATATTCCATGTAGTAGTAAAACAATTGATGACAATGGGTCTTAAAGAAATTCATTTCACAGTATACTTCACTTTTGTAGTTAAAGAAGTATATATGGTGAACTAAGCTTAGAAACAACATTTTTTATCTTGTGATATGAATCACTGTGGTATTCAAGTAATAGTTTTACTTCTGCAATATAGGATGAGTAGTAACTATATATTATTGAACATTTGTGATAATTTTTCGTTTTTCTAGTGTGACGCTATGGCGACAGTTGAGCTTTCACAAATATTTATGTGTATGGAAAGCTGAAACTTTTGTTCTACCAGTGAACAATCACTTCCGGCATTGATCGTCGTACATAACTTCAGTTAGGTATTTCCATTTCACTCGTAGAATAAGATGTATACTGAATTGAATCAGTGTTTGTCATTACCCATGGCATTATAAGTATATGTAAATAGATAATGTTCAATCCTAAATATACATAAAATATATGTAATAATCCATTATTGTAGTTTTGTTATGCATGGTTGGCTGCAGTTGTGTTGACATAATTGAGAATAGACTTGACATTGATCTGTTTAAGATATCATTGGTTTAAGAGCATTCATGACAGAATTACATACATATGCATTGCTTTCTGTACCTTGTCGCAGTCACTCAGGTTCAATTTCAGAAGTGCTGCAATATCAATGTAACTTAATTTCCGTTTATCGTTGATTCTTGGTATGTACTTTACGCTAGCTACATGATCAAATTAACTAAATTAAAATAATTTAAAAAATAATCATTAATACATTAGATACATACGTAAGGTACCCGAACTTGTATATATTTAGGATAAGAATAAAATTTTGAAAACTGCAACGGAGCTCCAAAACACGGAGTGGATTGAAACGAAAATAATCGATCTTTTTTTTACTAAATTAGGCCCATATACCGTGGTTACATTTTCTGATTTTTTATGGCTTAAGTCTTAAAATTAACTGAATTAGTAACCGTCAATGGCACCTCCTGTAACTGAATCGTCCGTTTGGTCCGGCTATTGAATTGTATCACTACAAGTCAAAATTAGATAAAAAGCTCATGATCGTTTTGCCTTTGAGCTCTCATGCGTGAATAACATTTTTATACCTTATTGTGGTTCACTGTCTCTTTAAAAATAGAGCTTACTAATGAAAAGAAACGGGATTTGATGAAATGTATAAAAGCAGTGATATCCTGAATTTATCCAAACATACATGTTTGGATACATCCCGGATTATCAAAATATCATTCATCACGAAAAGCAGTGTTGCCAATGGAAATTTGCACCTTGAAGCGCTCAAAACTGCACGTTTTTGCACGGTTTTAGAAATCAAAATGCACAATTTTCGCACACAGCATTTTTTGCTTTATATATTATGAAGTACATTTTTTGTTTTCAAGCAGTCTATCTACATAAACGGTATTTCATGGAAATATCTCAAAAGAGACGCCCTTCACTGAAGTCAGTATGACCATTTGTGAACGACCCCCAAATATAACAATAAGGGCCAGTTTTCCTTCCTTGAGGAACAACTATAAATTCGGCTAAACATACCTGGAAAGTAAAATGAAAATTATCTTTTTTCTGGCCATTTCAAATTTCAATGCGTTAATAAATAAAAAATGTGCAGTCTGATGTTTGAAACGCACGAATGTTCGTATAATGCACTGTCAGATATGAAAACGCAATCAAACCGTGCAATTGCACAGTAATTGGCAACACTAAAGTGAAAGTCAACGATGATTTACAAACTTTTTCTTCAATATCAATAATTTTTTTAAATATTAGGATCACTTGTGATACATCCTTTAAAATATAATAAAGCCGACTGGAAGGAAACAATAGTTTCCCGAAGAAACCAAATGCAAGGTGATTGCTATCGAATATTCAAACAATGTTCTAGTTATCTTCCGAGATATATATCAGATACATTTTCGATGTTTCGACACTATTCCTATTGTTTTTGTAATAAGTTTTCATCATATATCGTTTCGTTTCTCCATTTTTAATGACAGACACTGAACCACAAGGTAGACAATATTCCGGATATTTTTAAATATAAGAGAGACTAGTAATATGCGCTCATCATGAAGTACCTACTGATATACTTTAGATTTATATGTATATAATTTCAAGAAATCTAATAGCAAAATAATGAATCTAGCTGCTTCAATAATTGGATTTTGTTATACTAACGGTTTGGCGGTTTCACAACGAATTTTATCAATGATCCTTACTTTTTTGAGGAGATACGGAATGGAGAGAATTGTTACTGCAGGTTACGAGATTATGCAATTCCACGAACACAAATCAACCATCTGATTTAACCGAGCGGATTACTGGTTGTAAGGTTATTCAAAAAATTGTGTCAATCTCTTGAAAGTTCACCAGATTGCTTGATACATTGCTGAGAACATTTTTAAGAACGGCAGGTTATTTCTTCGTCGAGAATATATTTTCTTAATGATTTATATAATTTTTATAAACGGACGATCGAAGAGGATATGGACACACTTTTCTTTTAAACATTTCAAGTGATATCTAAATTAATGATGTTTGGTATATACTATTAGATAGAAAGTTACTAAGTCAGTCTAATCCACAAAATTCATCATTCAAAATCCTAGTACATTTTGAATACTCTAAATATGATCTACTTTTTTACCAAGCAGTCATATTGGGAGCAAGCACTAGATTAGTTTTATCGAAACAGGAGTAACGAACTAAATAAAATAAACAATTTCTGATGCGCTCAAAACAAACGAATGGCTAGTAGCTGGGAGATCAAGATATCATACGGGGGATTGTTTTGATGTTCCCGGACTAGGCTCAGTTAACATGAGTCTGGAACAAGATTGAACAACAACGTAATTGAACAGTTTAGTTCAATTACGTTTTTGATCATACTTGTCCGTGAAACGACATTAGAGAGCAAAAAAATTCTTAAACTTGTGATACAATCTAGATTCAAAAATAGATGTTCTAATAAATTGTGTAATGACCTTTGACGCATTGTAATTTAATAAGGTATCTGTATTCGCTCCTTTTCGTTAAGAATTTTAAAGTCTGGAAAATTCTATCATTTTCCAGCGTTCATTAAGTCTTCCAAAAAACGGCTGCCATTCCATTACATGTACAAGAAGTAATCTTGAATTAATCTGCTAATCCAATCTGATACTATTCGGTTCATTAACATAAGAGTTCATCTCACAATAATATTTGTCTTTCCTAGGTGTTAGTTTAAAATCTTTATTTCCTTGATTTCTGAAACTCTTCAAGAATGATGCCGATCGTCCTTTGTTTTTGTTTCTTCGTTACTTCACCTCATTAAAAAAAAGCTTGCTCTTATACCATGGAGAAAACTGAGATACCTTTGTGACAGTCTTTAAACAATCAAAAGTTACGTTTCGGCAACTCTACCCAATGTTATGTACAACTTCACTATTAAGTTTAAACAACAAAGTTTGGCTTTATAGAATGATAGTTAGACCAGCTATCATTTTATACATTTGCGGGGCTTTGTTTTTTCTTGGCGATAACACACGTATGCAAAGTCTACAGGTCCTGCAGAATAGGACTTTGCGTACAATCATAAATTAATTCCCCATGGTGTCTTTCAAACGAGACTCTTCACAGAAATCTCGACATCCCTCATCTAATGGATAATATTTACATGTTTAGGGAAGTTGATAGTGGAGCAGAAATATACAGAACACCTTCTGATGTGTGAGTTGGCAGACTATACAGTCGAGCAAATTGGATAGCACACCAGACCGCGACTAGCATTGTGAAAAAAATCAATTCGTTTTTTCTAGAACCAACTAAATTTATGTTTTTGAACATCTAACCTCCAAATTAGGCATTTAGATCAATTCATAATTTTTTAATAGTTGATGAGTGCCAAGATGCCCACTTCTACTGACGAACTTCTTCGTTTTTGCTTTCCTTCTTTCTCGTATTCTTTTTACCTTGACTTTATCTAGTATCTAGCCAACCAGACCTGACAGGCCAACCAGAAAAGCTTAAACTGAGAGCAGAAGCAAACAATACCGGAAGATTAGGTGGAAGAAGTAATCGCAAAAAACTCCCGATTTTGAGATATTGCATTATTTAGATATTTAATAAAATATATTTGCTTTATTATCTGTCGGTTTCTCCGTCTATTAATAATGTGCTTCTCTCTATTTGGTATGTAAAAAAGCTTTGAGTGGCGGAAAAGTTTCAAAATTTGAAAAACATATAAAATGAAATGCTCAAACTTATTAAATCAATAAAGCATTACACAGCAGACTGGGAAGCCGATTAAGTTCCAAATTGTTTTTGTTTGCACAATGGCAATAAATTCAAGGATTCAATAACAAATTCGACTAGAATATAACATACAAAATCAAATAAGCTCCATTTATTGTTCAGTGCAGTCTGTAATGATGATACCTGCTAGTAGGGATCATACTTGTTCTCGACTATGCTTACATGTATTTGGTTGTTCCAAAAACTGAGTTGTGTTTTGCTCATTCCATATGAAACAAACATACTAATAATATTAAAGTTTTTCCTTGTTTCGTGAAATATTTTATCGAAGGCAGAAAGCCTATCACGATCCAGAAGCAATACTAGAGGATACATTTCTATTTTCATTTACCTTGAAACGGTGTAGATTGTAACGGAGAATAAAGCTCATGCCACAACGCCGATGTTCTCCAAAAGAACGACTTTTTGAAGAGGCTCGTTAGAGGTGTTGGGAGTTTGAAATGGTGAGGATGCGTCCCTCTAGTGTTTGCTGTACTGGCGACAGTAGGTGTTCGGACATTCACCATGATAGTATCTGTAGAATAGAGACAGTATGGCCACCTTTCTCCGATGTTCCAGACTATGGAGCTCTCTTGTAAGTTCCAGCGCATATACTATGCATATATTGCTCGTTTTTGGATTCTATCTAGAAGCTTTGGGGCGTGCTTCGGGGCGCTTCCCCGCACATGTAAGCAGTACTCCAGCGATGGTGTAATCTGAGCATTGTAGAGTAGCAGTAGCTGTTCTGGTGAATACAACCTCCTGGAGCGGGAGAGAACGCCGACTTAGCAAGGCCGGCAAGATGCTTGTGCCATACCATTATTTCCCAGAATATTGATGGCAGACCATTGGCAAGACTATTGGAACAGAATATAAGATTGCTTAAAAAATAAATACTACGAAGTCCGGAAATATGAAAAGGACCCCCCGTATCATACATCATACACATCTCGTTATCTTCACAAGTATCCCGATCGCTGTCTACAATCAAGTCAGTCGTCGTCTGACCACACGCAGATCAACTGCAAACCTATCCGCTGCCTCTATAGCGCGTGTATCAGTTAAACTTAACGACTCGATTCTATTCTAACTGATTGTACCTTTCTATACTGTTTGTTAATTGGATTAGTCAACGGTGTTCTGTCATCGGGAAGAACAGCAAGTGTGCGTAGTAGGAGAGCTGATTGTTGTAACAAATTCTAGTAAGTGTTATATCATCACTTTTGAGATAGATTGGCTGAACGAAACAATCATCCAGAACTAAGTATGTAAACATAGGAAATGAAATAGACACATATTTTCTATATGTTATAAGTTATAGCCTACGCGGCAATATTAACAAATTCGAGTGTATTATATCGTAAGAAATTCAAAATTGGTGGCTTCCTGGCAATTTTGCACATTGTAGAGCCCTGTAATATGCCGATTGAAAATTGAAGTACTGTGTGCCTAAAATGGACTTTTTGACAAGCCGAAATTGGTTAGGAAATAGATACAAGTCCATGGCATTCATTTAACTGTTATTAGTAAGAGATTTCGATATCAATCGAGCTTGATAGAATCAACTTTTCACTGGATTTTGCCGGTGTCAAGGGGTATAGTTATAGAATAAGTAAATTTTAAGAGATTAAGTTAATGAAAACGAAAAAAATAACATTAGTAGTGATTACTCAAAATATAACATTACAGTTAGTAAAACACAAAATAGTTATTGTAATAGAAAAATACATCAGTCCAGTAATTTCTATAGAATATCGTAAAGTTTTTGATTATTAGGCTTCATTTTCCAAGGAGTGTCGTCCTCCTAATATCGCTCTGAAACAGTAAAAATAAATATAGTACCTATTTATTTTCAATTTTTCATTGAAGTTCAGGTATACATAATATTATATATTTCAGGGCGTTCAATGTTGTTCCGGGTGGTGCGACACAGTTTATAAATAATGATGCGGCTAAAATGTATACGTTTAAAGATGCCTCTAATGGTGTAATGGTGATTTTATTCATAGTCTTGACATTCCTTTCCTATATGATCTTAGTTTGGTTTGGATTATAACTAGTACAAATAATATATGCGCACGTCCTAAAATTCCATTGCCATTGAAGCATATCGACTGCAAATCTAGCTACTATGATAGATATGTTTTTAGAGGGCTGTATCCGAGTTCGGTTGACCACCCTGTATGGTACTCAATATACAAATGCTATATTATGTAGTTATCAAGGAAAAACTGATTTTGAGTGCTATTATGATTAATAATGTGATATGCTTCAAACTGTTATAATGTTATAAATCATGATCAATGTTTCAGATTTCATCTTTAGAGTATATTGTTATAAATGAACATTTATTTGATATTGTAATGAATGAAAAAGATTCTTATGCTAAACAGATATACGCTTATTAAGTCGTGTGTCTTGCTATCCGTCTAAATAAAATTGCCTAGCATCAGCTCTTAGGTTATAAAATTACAACAAATAATGGTATCACATGGTCTGCATGACCAATTTCCTAAAATGTCCTCATCCGCAATAAATTAAGCATAGTCGAATGCTTTTCGAAGTGCTGAAACTAGAGTCTGTACAGTGGTAGTGATTAAGTGATTAATTGGTAAAGACGCGACCAATTTGTTTCATCTGACGTCATCTTCCGGTGTTTGAGAGGGTAAAACGTCTTTAAATTGATCTTATTATTTATAATGGATACAATTTTGTCTGCTACAATTGTTCTTGTTTCAAGTCATCATTGTTCGTGCGTTCATTTTTTGTTTGATAGTGTCAATGTATCTGTCTATAAAATATTGAGCTACTTTTTTAGAAGAGTGCCCATCAACCGAAAGACCTTCATCCTCCATCGCTCTAATAATCCTATTCTCCTATATCAACTAATATCTAATCAAAATCATTCAACGATTTCAGTGCTCAGAAAAAAATAGGCATCATCGGGTCAACTTTTCCTAAGCTCGTTATTTCCTCGAGGATAAGAGTTTGATTCGAAAAAAAAAATTCCTGTAAAAGTTTGTTCCTTCTACCATAAACTATCACCACTTCGGTTTCGTTTAAATCATTCAACAAAGTATTTTCGTCGATTCGATCTATGAAGTTAGCAATCTGCGATTATCCGAAGTATTATGTTTCTTATTTCTCGTAACGTAGTTGTTTTTTCATCATGGTAAGCCGTGTCACTTATATATTTTTCCAGTATAATTTGTATACATAGGTCAAAAACTGATGTAATTGGGCGTACAGCAATTAATAGTGTTTCTCACTATATATTGCCAAGCTTCCGATGCTATGCATCCATCTTCAGAACTACAAAAACCACAATCAGTAACAAAGAAACAGAACTACAAAAGATTTATGCTTACCAAAGTGGTTGAGTTCGTACAATTATAGGTGTTACCAATTAAGAAACGCTAGTCCAGTTGTAGACATAGGTCAAGAAATAGAGAGAGTTTCACACAAATAGTTCTAAGTTGAATTGTAATGTTAAAATTAATGATAAAAGTTAGAAATGGAACGCATAACTTTTTCCTACCACCCTAATTATCAATTATAATATATTTAGTCGTTCGTTTTCTATTTTTTTTTTTGTATAGCGATGATGATATGTTAATACAAACGATTTTATTTCATTTCGTTCATTCTTCACGAATAAATCATGGGATAATTATGAACATATAATAAATTCGAGGTGAATTATTTTGCCATTACAGTTGTGTGTTCGGATACGAATATGTTTATGGACAATTTTTGATGCTGTATGGATACTTATGAGCTGAATCCTGTCAATCCAATTGCATTGAAGAAGTAACCTGTCTTCATAAGCTTGTTCCTCAATCTAAACTGTGTTGTATACGGGATTCTATCTTCCTCGAGAAGTCATAAGTCGCCCAATCGGCAGGAAAAATAACACGATTTTGCAGGAATCTAGATATTGAAGTAATCTATTTTTATTTCAATAAGGCTACAAATGTACATAGGAGTATCATCCAAGCCTCCTGATGCATCCCTTCCAAAGATCTGCCAAACTGACAAGGAAAAAACAAGTGACTAAAGCTATTTGTTGAATCACGATAATAAATTAATACACTTTTATTTATTTATTTGATTTTCTCAATGGTCATTTTAAAAGCTGTCATTACAGAACTTATCTCCATGCTCCAACTTGCGGCTTCATAACAAACAAATCAAATACAAGACACACACCCATTATTCAAGTCTATTTAAGAAGTAATTAACTGTGGATGGAACTCTCAGTCATTTAGGTTTCTTGATCATGTTTCGTGTAATGGTAGAGGAAAGCTCGACGATTAACGCAAATCAGAAATGTCCAAATCAACCTGTTTTACTAAAACCACATTAACTTCAAAAACTTACCGTAACTAAGCAAAAACACATTATAAACCCAAATTCATTCTCAGATTTGAATAATTTTGATTAATATAATCCCTCTAGAGCTATCATGACATCATAGCTACGGTTTGCGTATACGGGTTGCGTATACAAAAGTATTGTATAACGAATAAAAATTGTTATTGGAACGATTAAAATTTGTCCCCTTATATTTTAATATCGTCATTTACCATACCATAAGTAACCTGTTTTTGGATCCATAAAATCTAAGTGAATATAGATGAATCTATTGCTGCACGCCTAACAATACTTACATCACCTTGTCGTTTTGTTTAGGAACACTGCATTGAATTCACTGACGAGACTAACGCGGCTGATATTGATAATACAGATTCGTGAGCGGAAAATATGGAAAATACACTGAAAAATGCACAGTTATGATCGTAACTTTTGAAACATTCAGATCAATTAGCTTGTCTGATTAGACTGCACCATTTTCAAAGAATGCGTTTATCATACAGTAAGGCGTATACTTTAAAGTTATATGTATTTTTTTCGAAAAGTAAATTGAATCTAGTTGGTTCAATAGCCGAATTTTACTCTGCAATTTGGTGCGGTTTCACAGCTACACCATACCTTTTTGAAATACAGAATGAAAAGGCCAATCAGTTAGTGTTACCGGGGAGCGATACCTGCATATATCATTCCACGAATACTAAACGAGCGAGCACGAAGGAAGTAAAAATATTATTTTCATGCAGGATGGAGCTCCCCCGCATATTTACTGAGTAGTTAAAGGATGTGTTGTTAACCGCTGTTTTCCAAGATAATTTTATAAGCACACATTTTGTAAATTAATGGCCTTCAAAATCGCCTGATCTTAACCCAACAGATTACTTGCTGTGGAGTTATTCAAAAAATTGGATGCTTATAATCCGACCAATGACGCCGTAATAACTAGAAGTCTGGATTAAAATACTATTAGAAAGCAAATTGCTACAACCAAAAATGCTAAATAATGTTGTGTGCAATTTTGAGAAACGGTCGGTAATTGTACAGCAGCAAAATGGCTAAAATATTAAAAATTTGGGTTAACCACTATTGGACATAAGAAAGCAAATTTAGACAATCGAATTTATTCCACATCCTGTTGTTACCTTAATTTAAGAAAGATACTAACGTAGAGCATATCCCTTACTTTGTGATATCCTTGTACAAACTCGAAATATCAATTGACCCTCCATCATTTGAACCATTTTTTCAGTGATAAACGCTTCCATAAGATAATTTTGGTTCATTGATACAGATAGTTTAGTCTCGGCGCTCATAATATCTAATACAACACACCCACTTGTGATTTGATGATAACATGCCTGCAGGCGAAAAATTATAATATTTCAAGTATCTAGATTCAGCAAGTGACTCAAAAGTACAGGTTATAAAATTCAAATTTAATAGGTATCATTTCAACACAGATAATAATAAAACTAGTGATACCGTACACATTTAAAACAAGAATGTGAAATATCATTCAGCAGAAATAAATCAAAATTGAATCTGTCCTCAAAACTAGAAATTAATTAAACGTATAGCTCGAATAGAGGAAGCATTCACATAAGTTTCAGAAACCTACCAACCAGGTATCCTGGTGAATTGTAGTTATCCCCTCGATCTCCAGGAGGCGATATTGTTTTTTCTTTTTTTGATGTACCAACAATAGGAATATATAAACTTGTAACTCAAACAAATGTAGCGTGATTAGTTAGTTGGACAATCATTAAATACACCGTGAATTGGGAATAGTGAAGTAGTTGTGTTATGTGATATTTTGTTAATTATCCCTATTTTGTTAGTTTTGTATACAACGCTTTTAATATAACCCCACAAGGAAATAATTGGTAGAGTTGTTTCCAGTTGGGATTTTATAGATATGTCATCTTTCTACATAATCACTTCCTTTCAGTTTGTTTGTAGGAGTAACATGATGTAAGTCGCGTTATATTTGCGAGAATTCATAATTCTGACTTTGACCTTCCCTGTTAATTTTTTCACTACCGGTCTTACAGTGGAACCGAGGCGGACATATCCTCTTACTTCAAGACCACGTTGCATAGGCCAAGATGATTCACTTTTAATGATGAGATTATCAACTCAGGTAATCAGAGCAACTCAGATAACCAATATTTACGGAAAATGTTGGATATGCAGGAATTTAGAGCCAAGTCAAAGCTTGCAGACAAATAACATTAACTTTTCAGAGCACCTGCTCACCAGCTCATGTGAATGTTGAGAACTTTTGGACTGTATTGACAAATTGCTGTAATGAAATTCATCACTGAATACACAACAAATTATTTCCAAATCAGCGAATATACAATAATTTTTTTTGGTATCTCTTGTTATCTTTCAGTAAACAGTAAAATGCTCTTAAGATATAATTTCCATGATGTATTTGAATTGATGTATTTAGTTAGTTCGGAGTAATAATACTATAACAATACGTATCTTATCAGAGGATATGGAAGGAATATTTTTTTATACATGATACCTATGCTTTGTGTATTGTGCTTAATCAATTAATAAAAATCTTAAAAAAATCTAATGCACATCATTGAATTCAACATTATTAGTTTATTACTTAGGTACTCAGATCAACTGAGTTAACCAATATTTGTGGAAGGTTCTAGACATTCAGGAATCATTAGCAAACTAGGGCGAAAAGTAAAAGCATTAAATAATATCTGCTTGTCATCATATGAAAGTTAAGAACTTTTAGATTGTATTATATTGTATTGACAAATTACTATAGAAACATTAATTGCTGAAAATACAATATATGAAAGACGTATAGTAATAATAATGATGAGTGCTGAAATGTTTTTTGAATATATTCAAAAAATGCTTTGAAGAAAGCGCGATCAGATTGAAAAGAGTTAACACGCACAATCATAGCACTACAATGGCACAAAATCCAAAATCAAAAAGCAAACGATAGAAGCAATAGATTCACTATTAACTATTAATTTTTTGATACACCTGAGGAATCCATAGAACCCACACAAATTTTTCAAGAGATAAAATAGAATTTAGATTATGTTTTCGATAATGAAGTTTCATTTATTCTTAAATTCTCACTTAGAAAAGTATCCTTACATTCTATGGAAGTTGGTTGTATAGGTAGGTTTTTTATAGAAAACCTGTCACATAGACAGAAAGCCATCATGCTCCAAAAGCACTGCCAGCGCATACATATCTATTCATATCTTAGATAAAAGGAATAGAGTGCTAATAGTATTAAACTCACTTAACATTTGTGGATCATTTGATTTTTTAAATAAATTATTCAGTTGTTTGAAGTAATAATACCTACTATAACAATATGTATCTTATGATGCGATATAGACATGTTTTGTATACATGAACATCACCATTTCTCACCTATTTTTACCAGTTACAAATACACAAGTGCTGCTTTGAAATCCTTGTTTAACGTCTACTCCACTATTATAGATTATGACGTAATATATGCGAATCTAATTAGAATGCTTAAATTACAGATTAGAGGCAATAATTAATGTACCTGAGTCGCACATTTCAAACATAAATTATACATTTTTATATATCGAACAGGGAAATCCTAAACCGTGAATATAATCTTAACGGGTAGTGTCAAGGTGAAGGGATACGTTAATAGTATTAGAGAAAATATTCGTTTCACTGTATGATAGCATTTTGTTCAGATTTATCAAATGCTGCTAAAATAAAAGACCGTGCGATTAATGTATTTTTTCAGGCATCCTCAAACTCATGGAAATTGAATAATCCATTCACCAATATGATTTACAGCGATCAATATTTTCCCTAGACCAACCTCATCTCGTATAGAGCATATTTTTGTTATTAGAATCTTAATAAGTGATTTTATTTTTGCTTGTTGAATCAGCGTAGATATGTGCCTTCTTTCAATAATTCAATACATATATTTGTTTAAGCAACTTATTTTCATATGTATAAACTTGAAATATCAAAAGTGAAGCGCATTCGAATAACAATCAATACATTTAAAATAAGAAGACTCGTTTTATATGCCTGAAGTTTAAAAACTTTCAAAAGTGACTTTTGGATTACGTCGAATAATTTATAAATATTTGGGTTTGATGTCACTGATCTTTTCCACTGCTAGTTTAAAATCAGTGAATTGATAAAAAATATCTACGAATTTCGTTTTTGTATATAATTAAAATAAATCATCCAAACATTTTGAAATGTAGAAAACTTCGTTTTTATACTATTCTCAACTTCCTGATTACTAAATCCACTCCTTTTTTTAATGGGTTGACTTTTGCACATTAAAGGTTATAAAATAATTCTAAAAGTTTCATGATGTTAGTAGATAAAGCTGTCATATTAATGCAGTTATTCTGGCGTCTTTTTTTAACCTTTGGAATATTGATATAGGCTGTTATATGAGCAATATTATTCATGCATGGTTGTAAACAATGTTGGTGATACATGTATTGCGATTTCAAAAATTATGAGATAGTAAGACAGTTCAATGAAAAAAGTGTGAGACTATTATATTGAAAATCTCACAGAAAATGTTTCAGAAAAACCGATAATTTACATTTTTGAGTATTATGTTATATTATATTGATATACTGACTTGGTATATGTAAAAACAGATTTAATTTATCAGCATTATTGAAAACTTACATGTTGTGATTTGCATAACGTTAGCAACATCTTGAATACATAGTACCATAAACTTCATTCTGACTGTTGTTTTGATGCCTATTATAGCACTGAGCTCGTGATGTATTCACCATCCAGATGCCAGTTGCACTTAACGTTGATGGCTGTGTCAGTGTTTTCGATGAGCGCGCGGCCTGATACCCTGAAAGGGTTGCATCCATGTCCAGGTCCCCCGGACAAAGGTCCTTGCAACCGGAACATCTACAAGTGGGCGTACAGCCACGAACTGGAAGAATGCATCATGTTTTCATGGGGTGGCTGTGGGGGAAACGATAAGAACCGATTCGACGGCGAGAAGCAGTGTTTAGACAGATGCACTGCCATGAGAAGTGAGTATCCTCATTTATCCACGATTATTGGTAAGTAAGTTTGTTAAGATTGTGTTACAATCGCAGCAATAGTTAGATTAGATTATTTTGTGATTGTTTAAGGCCTCACACCACAGTGACCTGAGCGGATCTATTGTAGTCCGTCAACAAGTAAACTCCTAGCACTGGATACAGTCCTAATCTTGTTTATTAATAGCTCAAATGCAAATGTTCATGTCTTTATGGTCTCTCTACGAGGATTTCCTACAGAATAGTTCAAATAATGTTCTGATGAATTACAGATACGTATTTCGTAAGTGTTGTTGGAAATACTGTAATCGACAACAAATTTGAATTCAGCAGCACAGATTTCTGTCGGCAGTTGGTCGGTCACCCTGTGCATGCAGTTTGAAAAGCGTTCTGTAATTAAAATATTTACTATCAGTTTGTCGAGTAAAAAATATGTGTTTATGTTAACCTTATTGATTTGAAAAAATCATACAAAAGCTATCGCATCGCCATTAAAAAATATTACAATGAAACACTGTTCAAAAAATGTCTTAATCCTACTAAAATTCCTTCGTTACTGGAACTAAATTATTCTCAATTGAACTGTTCAACACGTTTTTCTATTTCATATAATGTTTTTTCTATTGATGTTTTAGTAATCGCAATATCTGGCCAATAGTTTTAACTATTTATTTTATTTTATTTATTTATTTATTTATTTATTTATTTATTTATTTATTTATTTATTTTATTTATTTTATTTATTTTATTTATTTTATTTATTTTATTTATTTTATTTATTTTATTTATTTTATTTATTTTATTTATTTTATTTATTTTATTTATTTTATTTATTTTATTTATTTTATTTATTTTATTTATTTTATTTATTTTATTTATTTTATTTATTTTATTTATTTTATTATTTTATTTATTTTATTTATTTTATTTATTTTATTTATTTTATTTATTTTATTTATTTTATTTATTTTATTTATTTTATTTATTCTATTTATTTTATTTATTCTATTTATTTTATCTATTTTATTCTTTTTATTTATTTTATTTATTTTAAGAGACAAATGTTATCAACATTTCGGTTACCTCCGTAACAAGTACAAAATTCAGAAATAAATGAATATTGACATTAAATGGATACTTACCGACACAAAAGACTTCAGAGACAGCCAGGACGTTGGTAATGTGTTTCTTCATTCATATGTGGTTTTAATTTATCATCGGCCAGTTAACAGTAGATGTATCAGAGCAACTGCCATAGCAAGTTCCAGAAGTTATAGTAATCGAGATTGTTCCGTGTTTCATTTGAAGAGCCGTGCACGCGGTTTGATATCGCTGCGTTGAATGATATTCGAACACACCTCGTATATCCCCATTTCTAGGGACGACAGAACATGCTGCCTGGCAACTGAACTGTTTCCATGGAAACACGTCGCATCGGCTTGTCAATCAGTGACATCAGTTGAAGACTCGCCAGATGTTCTATTGACACAAGGGTTGGGTAATATTTCTGAAAAATGTTAAATTTTGAACTGATAACTGATCGAGACCGGCGAGAAGCCGCTGCCGTCGAACGCCGAAGAATATTGGAAGAAGAGAGGAAAAAGAGGATTTTCAATCCGCGTACTAGGAAGATCGGAATAGATGCAGATGCCCTCAAGTACCAGATCGAAGAAAAAAGAAAAGCCGCAGAAGAAGAACGAAGGAGAGATCTGATATACGAAGAGCAGCTTAAAAAAGCGGATTTGTTGGCCATTGCTTACGAACAGAAAGAAAGAGAGGAACGACAGAAATATCAGCAAGAGATTAACAACTTTCGGAAGAACTATCAGAAACCGGAAGATAGACGTGAGTTTGACTTGAACAATCCAAATTATATTAAACAGCAACTGCCAAGTAGAATACATGATGAGGACCCTCGCTTAGGGCCATCCGCTGCCCAAAAATTCGAGGGCGAAGACCTAGATAGTGACCAGAGACGAAAATTGCAACGTGAAGAATTGAAAGCATGGCTGAATCAGCAGATGATGGAGAGGGACATCGCAGAAAAAGCACGCAAGGATGCAGAAAAAGCATATGACGAAGCCTGCATAGCGCGGGGCCGGAGAGCTGCAGAGTTGGACAAACTGGAGCAAGATTGTCGAAAAAAATTGTTTGTAGCAGCGCTTCGATTCAACAAAGCCCTTGCTGAGGAAAAAGAGTGTCTAAATCACGATAAAGCACGAAAAGTTAGACAGGATGACATGGCCGAAATATACAACCATTTAACTAGCGATTTGCTGACCGAGAATCCTGAAACGGCTCAAAGCAATCTAGGCCTGGGAAGGAAGATAGGCTCAATGTATAAAGGAATGAGTCAGGAAGAGAAAAAGAAGATCAGAGAAGAGCAACTCAAACAAATTGAGGAGGCGAGGATGAGGAAGGAATTAGAAAAGCGTAAAGATCATGAAATGGACGATTACATAAATGGAACTCAGAGAACAATATATTATATAGATAAAGAAATAGAAGTAACACAAAAAGCAAAAAATAGACAACTGGCAGAAGAGAATAAAAAAATGGCCGAGGAACAAAACAGTCGCAAGAGATTTCTGGAGAAGGTTGTTTATTCCAATATTCCCACCGATGAGTTTTACGATCAATTTAATAAATCGACTAGATAAAATATGTATTTTTTGTCCAGTAAAAAAAAATGAAGGCAAAAAGTTTTCACAGCACTCATTTTGTCAGATATCTATTTTAATTCATTAAGTATGCAAAAGAGTATTTGTTAAGAAGCTTGTTATTTGAACAGAAATGCCACAATATTCCTTTGTATTTTCTTTTCTGATAAACGCTCCGATTTTCCTGTCTTCTGATAAGCAATAACATAGTTACTCTGTTTTATGATGAAAATATTCAATAACTAAATGTCCAATGTCAAAAATTCCCAGAATTTTATAGTTTTCCAAAATAGTTAATTTCCAATGTCATCAAAACCTACAAGTCGATCAGCAGATACATAAATACGAATAAAAACTCGAATAAACTATTCACTCGACATCCAGCTAATATACTTGATGCCATTTTATAAGATTGTGAATCGCACTTTGTTCCTCATTCACTGTACATGCAGTTATCTGTAGTAGTAGTTGCTAAAAAACAAGCGGAACAATTAAGCCGCCGTTGCTGATCGACTGACTGGCAAAACAGGACGCTAAGGCCATAGTAGCAATCGGTACTATATTCAACCCTATTAAAAGAGCAACATCTCCCCCTTTGTTGTTTTCACTCCTGCGCTTATCTGGGAAACCAGACCGACTGACTTACGTAACTTAGACTAAGAATAAATGTCCTACTTACAGTATTGACCATTCTGACAGACAATACAGAATAGTTTAAGAATACAACCAGAATGTTTTTAGAATCATATGGGGATGACCTTCCGACTGCCTATTTGTTAGATATGACTTTAGGTATTTAAGTGACAAAGTGGCTACATGCCACAGGATCATATCAAAAGCAACTCCGCTTTCCTACAACACTGATATCCTGCAAAATAATTATTTAGATGAGGGTCGTGCGAGGAGACCTGCTGACCTTTGTGTTATTATGCAAGACTGTTCAAACACTTTCCATGGTAGAATCTAAAAGAGAAGAAGAAATAGAGCCAAATCAGCCACTAAACATTTTGGTATTTTGAATTTTCTGATTTATCCAGGAGCTCCGGAGAGCTCACCCTCACATGCTAGCATTATTCCAGAGATGGTCTGATCTGAGCCTTGTAGAATAGCAGTAGCTGTTATATTGAATTCAATTGTCTGGAGTTAAAAACTACCTCCAGCTTTTGAGATGCCGACCCAGTGAGGCCGGCAACGGGTTTATAGAGTTTAATGGTATCGTTTTCGCACACGATTTGATATGTCGCGCGATTCCGAAACCAGGTCCGAAAACGAAGGACTATTTATTAAATCGTGCAACTTTGGAGTGCTGTGTTGCCACTCTCAGCGTGTCATTTATCTTATTCTTTGATGTGTCTGCATATCGGGAACAATTTATTATATGGTATTCCCATCTTTTTTTTTAAATAATCAGAGGCCACGAAAACGTCTAAAAACAAAATTTGCACGAATTCAATTTTTCAATTTTCTGGCGATAACTACGCCGCCGCTACACCAAAACAAATCGTACTTTTCGATATCGTGTTTCCCGGACAGACAGACCGACGGCGTCGGCGACGGAAATAGTGACATGGTTACCGCCGAAATGCGTGAGAGTAAAAAGAGAAATGGTGCAGACAATATAGTAATAATAGAAAAGATGTTCTTGCACAATTTACGATTTTTATGGCGTATACTGGATAATTTTAATCTCAATAGCATGTGCAAGTGATTTTTTAAAATCTGTCGTGGATTTCAGCTACTGAAACGACTACAGCTGCAGCCACTTCAACACTAATTCCTAGGAAAGATAGAGGTCCCCAATTAACATTTCAAGAGACGGGCAATCAGAACACTTTCATGTTTGCTCAGTCGAACACCTTCATACAGATTGACGGAGATATCATCCAGACTTTTCAGCTAAGGTTTGATTTATAATCACATTTTAGGGTATGTCACATAAAAGTTCACAATACACAAGGCATCTCAAAATATCCGAAAACGTTATGAATAGTTTTAGTACCAGAAGGCCATGAGTTATGGTATTATTGGAACCGGAAAGGTTGTGCTGACTAGTTTTTCAATATTTTTTTTAAATAACTTGAAACGGTGAGGTAGGTCACACCCAATCATTTCATAGGAACTAAATAAAATGTTGTATATGAAGCATAATGAGCATGAGATCAATTTGGATAGCCCTATTTATTTACAAATGTAGGTAGTTCTGTAGTAAACAAATAAATAGAAGTCGCTGTAAGTCTAGTCAACAAAAATCATAGGGCTAGGTTCATTTCGACCTATTCCACTTATTTTCATAAAATGAGATAATACATCAGAATTATCCCTGTGTATAACAGCTTTCACAAGCCTTTCATATTCTTTTACTTTCTGTATTCAAGAGAAAAACATTCAAGAAAAAGATGTCTCTACCATCTGCGTGGTTTCCTTGAACATTTATATGTGTAGACACTATGAGACTACCACTTGTTTTCATCAAGGAATATCTCCCTGAAATGTGTAATATTTTTGAAGACTCTGTATAAGAAAACTTAGCAAACCGAAAAACATAAGTAAAAGGCATTCATTAAGGTGCGTACAGACTTGCACACGCATGCGGTGAGAAGCTACGCATACACATGCATATGTAAATGTGGACGGCGCTTTCGTAGCTTCTCGCCACATGCGTTGTCTCTGGAGAATGACTTGAGCAACGCATGTCGTGAGCCAGAGTGGTGTCGGCTTTTGGCGCACATCAATGCGTTCGCCCTCAATGTAGTCGGGTTTTCGGTTTTGTGCCGTTCGCGAGACTACTGCGGACTTGTTGGTAAATTTTATTTATATGTATTTGCGGCTGGTGACTGGAAAATGGAGTATGGCCTTTCTTAATACTGTGTCTTTTTTCATTATTTCGAGGCCGACTTCACTTAAAAGGTGTTGAAAGTTTTGAAATTGTCCAGTATTGGGGGGGTTACTTTTTTTATTTGAAAACCGCATTTCCCGTCTTAATATATACTTTTATGTGATATACCTTTGTCGGCTGTACACCTCAAACTCCATGAATTTTCAGATTGTGCCGTCAGATATCGTTTCAGTTCCGTACTCGTCTACCACACGGCCTCTTGGTATATCACAACGTGAAAGTTCCTTCAGGAATATCCTTACAACCCTATGCTTTGTACGTTATAGTGCAACAAGGCCAACTGAAAGTAGTTCATGTTTACGGCAAACATTCGACGGCTCTCACAGTCGGTAGAGGTCTAAACAGAGATCAGTGGCACTCAGTGACGGTGAGTAAACCCCAAATTGTATCATGCACTTAATGTAATTAGGTTGAATTTTATGGCTGAGAGAAGTGAACCGCTTATTGTTTAAACAGATGTATTATTTTATGCCCGTAGTACCGGTGTATTTTTAAATCGTGAAATAGTAAAAGTTTAGGATTCAAGTCAATTGTCTCTTGAAGCTTATTGCTCTCAAGCAGATATCAGTGATTGTGATGAACACGAGACGTTTATGCTCTCTTGTGTTGCACTGTTGCCTTGAATGATTTGGTACCAAGTGTTGTAATATATTTCCACGTTACTCGTCATTTTCAGATAATATAATTTACTATTTTATTTAATGATGAAAGCATTAGTTAATTATTATTTAGAAATGACAAAAAACATTACACATATCAAAACACTCTACTACTGCTATTGTATTTACAAACGTACAATTCCGTTTAGAAAAAATATGCGTTGTAACCTTACGTACCCTTGTAACGATTTTCATAGTTCATATGTATGACAAAATAAACACTTACATAAACCTTTATAGTAGTATGACAATGACATGAAAAAAATGCTATTCTATTGCTCTTAGCAAAAGATACTAACACAATATAAATAACGTTAAAGCGGACTTTCTAGGCAGAGAAAGGGAATTAAAGGAAGATCCTAAAAATTATATACATAGTTCAAATATGAATTTTAGAACTTATACTAACATCTACAACTAACTATTTTATCTGAGTTTTGAAATTTGTTACAATGTGTTTAATGTTTTTGGTATCTTCAAATTATTTTTATACTGACGCCTCAATCGTTAATTTTTTTATTAAGTCAGGATATCTGGTGATGACGAATGTTCCATAACCAATTTCGAACAATCTGACACATTCGAAATGTATCTTTTGACAAATGCTCACATGTTCTGGATGATTTGCATACATGGTGATCTTTTATTAGCTGCCAGCGCTGACATTTGTTGCTCTCAACATAGTTTTTCGGTTAACGTAATCATAGCAGATTTCATGCTTCTGATGGGTAAATATGATAACCATTTCCAATGGCATTTTTTTCCGTTCATGTTCATCTCCGAGAAATATCATTCAGGAGGCATCGAAAAACGAGATTTTCCTTCAGCGTTTTACAATTTTCAATTTTACTGGTAGCGATGCTCCAATTTGTAAACGGATAAACATTAAGTTGTTCTTATTGGCTTATCCCACAATTTATGTTGCTTCTGAATTATATTTGAGCACTTGCCTTCAGACAATATATTGAGAGGCAAATATATTGACTAATTGATATTGAATGTGTGAAGGGTGGTTCGCTAGGCCTCTCTTTTCCTTCGGCTCATAGTGGTGGTTCAAAATGGGTTCAAATTGAGTAATTTAAATGTGTTAAAATATTTCTAATTTCCGTCCAAAATTATGAGGTGCTTCGAAACAGAGAGTAGTGATCTCTTGCTACGCTCTGATCAACCAAATATGTTCGTACTCCTGAATAAAGTTGACGTTATACTGATTGCTGATGCAAATTAGCCCATAGCAGAAGTGAAAGTTAGAACTAAAACCAATAATCATTCAACATAGCAGGTATTTGGAAATAAAATTAATCATGTTATCAATTCTAAAAAGGTTTTAGATGCTTTCAATAAAAATCACGTTACCACTAATCAATATAATATTCTTTTATAATACTCGTTTTTGATCTAGGTGAGAATAGATGTACACAGTGCAAGGCTGATGGCTACAGTTGACGACGTGAAAGGCGAGACCACTTTAAAAGGATTAGATAAAGAAAACAATTATGGAGTTTCTGCCAATGTGACGTCTGTTATACTAATCGGAGGTAAAGATCAGTAACATATTATACTCTTGCAATCAACAACTCTAATTAACCACCATATAGAAATCAACACTATGTGCTTCATTTCATGTTAAGATACTGTAAACTGTATGGTCAACTGCACTGAACTTTATGAACAACTGACAAAAATTATATGGGTACTGTAATAATTAAAACTACATTCTTTTAAAAACAAAAACACTTACCGTTTCGACTGCCCCAACGACGTTTATCAAAGTCCGACAAAAAAAAATTAAATTTTGTATTCAACAAAACATACAGAATATTTGTTTGGCAATCATGGACAGTCAAACCAATAATGAAGTTTTTACGTTTCAGTGAGTGTTGCTTCAATTACGCAACCACATAAAAAAGTCAACAATAAGATACAATTCATTTATTAATAGGTATTTTGATTTTGAATTGGCGAATTCAAATATTCTATTAAGATCGCATTTTACACGATGTTTTTGAAAACCGCAAAAAACCTGATTTTTGAGATGGAGATATATGCAAAAATTCATATTACGTAGATTTTTAATCGATGTACTCAAAAGTCATATTCGTAATAATTATAAAAATTAAACAACTTTATAATATAACTTTCTAAACTTATCATGTATTTGTCTCCCTGCTTCATAATATTTTTTACTGGTCACTAGTTAAAACCACGTATGATTGATTGCCTATTAACATCTCAGCAGCCTTTATAAATGATTTTTTAACACAAACTAATAAACATATAAATGCAGTCATTTTGAGACCAGCTTAATATTTCCATACAGAAAGGTCGCAGCAGAGCATCATTACTAAAAAGTTATACGATTTCTTCCCAGCTATCCTGCTGTAACTGAACTTTAACGTAACATTGGAAGCCATTTGAAGTACGACTCAAGTTACTCTATATGTTTTGTTTTGGGAAGAGTAATAGCGCCTGCATATGGTATTATGGATTAAAGCCTTCAAATTTAAGGCTACATGCAGATTAGTGATTCAAAAATACGCACGCGCAACGCACTCTTTAGCACACGAAGCACCTTCATATCGGCTTCATAATTATCAGTTTTTCTGAGGTAGCTGAAAATATCTTCGTATCTTTGGTATCTGATGATTCTCTCTGCGAATTGAATATCCCAAGTGGCAGCTCGTCAGAACTTCAAATGAACAGTGGATGTCGAATTTTGAAAATTTTAGTTGACATTGAAATTGCTATAAAGTTCATGGTTAAGGTTGAACCTAATATCTCAAACAGCTAGAGAAAAATCGACAACTTCAATATATGGCATTTTTTCTCTGCGATTCGTATTCCTGGAACTATTGTGTCGTACATTGACTTTCCTGTATGGCAAAATGCTATTGACTCAAAAATTACTGCATATTCTATTAATTTGAATTCAGATGCTGAAAATTTACGATAAAATCGTATTTTTCACATTTTTTCAAGAAATGCTTGCCTTATAGAAAATGAGGTTACCCCATGAATGTTATTTTGAGCTTAGGTTCGAATTTAGCGACACGAAATACATTGGAATAAATGTATCTTGTTAAAAGTTCTGGACTTTTTTTTTGTGACTGTATGATTGATTTGTCAATCATATATCATGGTCCAAAAATAACGAATCGAATATCTTCTAGACAGACTAACCACAGAACACCTACCTATATATAATGAACAATAGAACTAAACAAAAACTGTATTGAAAAATACTGAACACGTGAGGAATATCTAAACAAATACTTTTAATAATCTTGTACCAATTTCAAAGGCATAATCTCATAACTTCGTATTAAACTTTTTTTTACAAAATTGTACGATAACTGTAGACGTTCATAGAATATACAACATTAACCAATAGATTATCAGGCTTAAGCTCCGAAGAAAGGCTACACGGTGTGAAATACATCATTGAATCATTCGTCGGATGTATCAAGAACGTGATACTAAGCACCGGTAAATCAGCATCCGATTTGCTTCCGATTTCTCCGTTGATTGCAACTAAACACGAAAACGTCCAAGAGGGTTGTATAGATAAATGCAAAACAATCGAAAATCTTTGCTTCCAAGGATCCAGATGCATCAATCATTATAACAGTTTAACATGCGACTGCTTTGGCACAAAGTATGAAGGCGAATACTGTGATATTTATGGTAAGTAAACGTTGTTCATAATTACACAGATGATTGGGAGTAATCCGCATCTGATTGCCATCATCTCATAGCGCAACACCACATCAGTGTCCAATTATCCGGGCCTCACTAATGATCATTGCTTCATTCGCGATTGAGTATATGTAGGGTTGTAGAAAGTCTCTAGACTAGAGAGTAACGGTAAGAGCTCAGCAAATGCTACCTTGGAATTGCACTGCTGTATGATTCATTTTATCTTATAGGACAGGCAGCTGTATGGTTCTGTGTTGCGTCATTTTGTGGATTTATCAACAATGCAAATTCTATTCATATTCATACTTAAAAGATACCTAGTTCATAGATATGAAAACGACCACTACCATTTAATAAATACTTCACGTTTTTAATTATATTTCAGCTTCAACAGTTCTTACATTGCGTGGATCGTCGTATGTTTCCTACAGAGTCTACGACTGGAAAGATAGAGTTCACTCGTCAGTAACACGCTTCTCCATGATATTTAAAACTAGATTTGATGATTCGGCGTTATTGTATGCTGCTGGTGGTGAACTTGGAATTGACCATTACATTGCAGCTTCCATATTCAACAATTCTGTGTTTGTCGAAGTGAACTTTGGGGATAAGCCTTTAGTGACTATTTTAGGAAAGAGGCCCGATTTCAAGCTATATCAGTGGAATAACTTGACCATATACCATGAATATGATCAGGTGAGTCTTAGAAGTACTATTATAGATATTATATTATATATATACTATATAAGTATCATGTGATCATGTCTTTTACAGAATTGAATTCTATAATTCATTCGGCACAAAAGTGTTGACATAAATTTCTGACTGCCTGAGCATTTTTTGCCTCTATCAGACAATGTAACTAATACTAATGTACCAGTATGAAATATTCACAATATTCAACCACAATTTCTCATTTTTCCAGTATGGTTTCACTTATCATACATCTGCATTGTGCAATATTATTGATCTTTCATACAGGTCTATGTAGATTAATTTTTTCTGAATAAAATATGATATAGGATATGTGATTGTAACGATTATTAAAACTTGTATGCTAAGATATCTTGGACATTTTCAGGTGCACTTGATTTTGAATGAAGAACAAGTTACTCTCAACATAACTTACGGGAAACCTTTGCTCTACATTGATCCTGAGATTTACATAGGCGGAGGCCCAGAGCTTCAAAAGAAAATGGGACTGCGATCTACAAACAATTTCGTCGGTTCATTGAAATACGTCTTCTACAACGAAATATCCATAATCTACGAATTGCATAAAAACAATCCCAAGGTAAAGTACTGAATGCATTTGGGAAAAATAATCAGAATTCTCTCGAGAACACTTAATACTTCTCTAGTATTATATTATTGAACCGCTTGTAGAAATACTGATATCATCTGAACTATGAAGATTGAAATATGCTATTATAACGGGTATTTCCAATTCACAGTTAGCATCCTGTTTATAATGAATATTAGTTGCAAATACAATATTTGACATTGCTTTACATTAGAATGCTTATCCAGGAAAAAACTTATAATAATGTTGCAGTTAACTGAAAGATATGAATGTTCACAAAAATTGTTTCAAGTTAGAGCATTGAGTAATATATTACATAGTCCTTAATCAATGGTTGGAGTAATTCCGTTACAAAAACATTCAACTCATGAAAATAGGTTACCTAACACAAGAGGAGCTTCATTTCTTGTTTATTCATAGAAACGTACTGAAGAAAACTGTTTTAGAGCACCTATCGGCATTAGTCGGTACTCATAATGTGATTAGCAACATACAATCTCAAGAGCAATAATAGTAAAATATATTTCATTAGTCCATCCGAACCAATCGCTGATAGAATCGTTTGATCCTATTTGCAATCAGTGGTAAAAAAGGAACTTTCATTTAGATCAACTGGGTGTGAGGCAACGAATTATGTTAATATTATGTTATTGCTGGCTGATATCGATATATTAAATTAGATTCACAGATTGCCAATAAATACTATCAAGATATATCTGAATCAAATAACTAATAATATCCTTATCATTCAAATCGCATCGAGCTAATGTGACAGACAGTTGCATAAAATCAGCGATGCCTTTCGCTATATTACTATATTGTGAAGTATCTTTAGTCTGTCAAATCGACTACTTTGAATGGCTACCTAGGTTATGCGGGGCTTTTCACTGGTCGATTTTGGTAGCACGACTAGGTCGCACTGCCAACATCGACCGTGTAAATAGCAAATCGATTAGACAGCAGGTGACTGAAATCGCAAACGCCAAAATAGGGTATCATCCAACTTTTGCCATGCGATTCCAAGCCCCATGTGACAGGTGACTGAAATCGACCGTAAAAACGCCTCAGTCGGAGACGATCAATTCTAAAATGTGCTAGTGTTAGTTCTATGTTATAGCATGAGTGTTATTATAAGCCTTGATGAGGTGGAAGCACTTGAATATTGAATGAAAATAATCGCCCGTAAAAACAATAAACCAATAATGGGTGAATGAGTAATAATTGCTGCTTTTTTAATCAGACATTGCCTATGTTGGCTACTTTGAACATTACAGGTTTAGAATTACAATTTGAATTTAACCTCTGTCATATAGAAATAGACGGCCACTTGGCACTGAATCTACGCTCATGCGTGTTGTAGATAAGCTGAGCCGTTTTCAGGGATATCTTCTTATCCATTTGTCACTACTAAGTGCCTATTTCACAGATAACCTAGATAGCTATTGTCGGCAGTCAATTGATAGTCTAAATGCTTTTAGACTAGATGGGCATTTGTATGTCACATTAGCACATCAATTCAATTTAATTGAAGGAAGAGACTAAGTAAAGAGCGTCATTGAAATATTTCATAATTCTGAATCCTAGGTCCATTATATAGGCATCCTACGACCCGAGTTTTATGAAGCCGACGTGAAAAAGATCCCAATAACATTTCCCTTTTCATCATCGCACATTTGGTGGCACAACAACCACACAGATAGTCTATCAGTATCGCTCAGCTTCAAGGCAAGCAGCAATCTCAGTGTGGTAGCATCTAGCGAAGCTCAAACTGGAATCTACTGGGAGGTTAGGGTGGTGAATGATGAAGTGAGATTTGAGCTTTCAGATAACGCAAAAAATGTTACTCATCTAATCAGCGTGAAGAAAACACCAGGTTCGAATTATTTCAAATATAGTTATAAGCTAAAAATATTATTAACAAAATGAAAATACTGAATGAAATTGAAATTAAACAAATCAAATCAGACTGTAGATTGTATTATTCTGGTTGGTTATGAGTTTTAATTAATGAGTACACTTTATTTTGAGAAGTTTAAATTAAAAAAACGGATTTATAGTAGACATACTATCTACCCCACTTGCTTTTTCAGAATTTGCACGCTTTGAGAGAAAAATAATTTTTATTCAAATTTTGTGCTTGAGAGTGAGTTCAAAATTATAGTAATAAGCACCTTACGCTTCTCACAATAAAATCAACAAAATTTGAGTAATTAAAAGTTATTTTTACTTTTTGTGCGGTTCGCTTTTCAAGCAGAATATTTTTGTATTGTAAGCTTTTTAGTATTTTTTAGTATTCTATAAGCATTCTTATGTTATAAGCCATACATTCATATATATTACTATAGATATCATTTTGTAGGCATTTGGCATACCCTCATTCTCAATTATACGAACGATGATCTGAATTTGACGGTGGACAGTAAACACAAACACGAGAAAATTGGAGATCTGAAGTTTGCTATTGGTGACAAAATCAAGGTAGCTGCCGGTTCACGATCAAATTCAGGTTTGATAGGATGTATGATGGACATTGTAGTGAACGGAGCTGTGTTAGAGCCGAGATCGATTTTGCAAAGCGAAAGAGTTGTTGGAGAAGTTACGTTGGATGATTGCAGGTACGTTTTCTGAATTTCTGCAGATTGTGTCGCATAGTCGTAACTCTTTGTGAATACCTTTGATTAGGGAAATCAAATCCTCCAAAGGCAGATAGCCTCTCGCGCTTCATAAGCACTGCGCGAGAATAAATGTCTGTTCACATTGACCTTATTTATAACCCTTTTTACCCACAACCCACAGTGAAGTTTTTTACGTTCAATAATAATAATAATAATTTATTGCACCAGGTGTGAGGGGTACATTTCATGCATGGGGATCATTACATGAAATCTGCCAGAGGTTTATATGAAACCTGTGCGCATAGCTAGTTGTACTTAAAAATTAAATATAAACTTACAAATTATAAGCTTACAAACTAAAAAACTTAAAGACTTGAGCAACACTTTCAATTACTTTGTTTTGTTACTACAGTTGCTCAATGTTAGACATATTATTCTGTGTTAGTATTTTCACCTATCCACTTTTTTAGCTTTCGTTTTATGTAGCTTTTATCTTTATTTATTATTCGTAAATTAATATCTAAAGCATTAAACAATTTTATTGCAACAAATTTACTATTACTATTCAGTGCTAGCGTTTTATTTATATTTGGTAGAGTTATTTTGGTTCGTGTTTTTGTTTGATTCTCTGTACATTATTGAGAGATCATTGAGAGAACTTTGAACAATAGATTCTAATAAAAAGCTTTGTCTTATTGTCTACTTTATACTCTTTGTATATCTGTTAAAACATTGCCGTACGCTCCTCCTCATGCAACGGTACCATATTAGCAATGCTATGGAAAAAAGCATAGTATATAGTCATTCAGGCATTCATGAAATTTGACATTTGATACATTAGATAGACTATATATTCAGTCATATATGACCAGAGATAAATGATACAACACAGATGTTATGCAAATTGCAACGTATATCTCACCAGTAGCCAGACATAGTAACATAACTCTCGAACTAACCTATACTAGTCGTGATACTCCGTTCCACAGCTGTGAAGATACGATGGATATCATGCGTAACCGTAAATGCGTCGGGATAAATTGGGTCCGTTGAAATACGCTAGTGTTCTAAAATCGAACGGAATACGATAGATTTGCCTGATATGTATTTTTTTCTAGGTTTATCGACGCTTGTAAAAGACCAAATACTTGCGAACATGGTGGTAAATGTTCTGTTAAAGAAGATAGACTAATTTGTGATTGTACAAATACAGGATATATGGGGAAAAATTGTCATTTCACGCAATATAGAAAAACCTGCGAAGAACTAGCTCTCCTAGGTATGTATTTTGATTATAATCGATGGGTGGTAGCATATGTGTCACAGTTTATATATACAAATATGAAATATTTCCACACGCTTTGTAGAATACCAGTAGATATTTTAAGATTTCTAAAATAGCAGTGGTACATATAATGATTGAAGGAAAATCAGATCAATCAAGAAATAAATTGATCTCACTCCAAAATTTTTTCTCTAAGCTCCCGCTCCTGTGTTCACACAGTAACGGACGCAAACTCATCCGACTCATCATACTATTTTTTCATGTGATGATAACGCGCGATATCGCCACAATGATCAGAGGATTACTGGCCTGGGTGGCGTGTTATCCAGATCGGTGCTTTCCTTGGAATGAAAGAGGGAGTCAGAGAGATGAATGGTGAGAACGAGATGGTACCTTACTAGACGCTTTAAATTGTCTGCTCACCAAGATGTTGTGGCCGAGCGGCTACACTGTCATCACGGAGTGCTGTAGATACGCCCGTCAGCACTACTTTTTCTTACTCCAAAATTGTCTTTAATCCCCCCTTGATAAAGTTTATTGTTGATGCTTCTTGTATTTTATATGGATGTCGTTAATAGATCACATATGCTTCTAGGCTATACAAAACCAGATGTATACTTGATTGACATTGATGGAAATGGCAGATTTCCGCCAGCTCATGTCCGATGCGAGTTCCAAAGTCTGGAGGATGCTACAAAAACCATAGTAGAACACAATTTACCTAGCCAGATGGACGTGAGATCACCATCTGAGAAGGATTTCAGTTTCAGCATCAAGTATAGGGAATTCAGCGCTGACATGTTACAAGAGCTTGTTTCACATTCGCTGAACTGCAGTCAGTACATCCGGTGAGTTTGGTAACGGACTGGGAAAAAATTTAGCTGCTGTTTGATTTTGTAAACGACAAATATATATTTTTATTTTGTACTTCCATTGTTTATACAGTTTTGAGTATCAAGATGTTTCTATTGAGTGAGATTCGTCAACAATTCGGAGAACCGGTGAACTCATTGACGTATGCTTATGTGGTTAGCCTGATTAATTCAACTGGCGTTTCAGTTAGGTAATATTATCTCCTGCTGATGGAGTTGCTCGACGGCCATTCCGCGACCTATTTTCAGTTGAATATGTTTGATCCGACTGTGGTTTATTCCTCTTTTTTATGATTGCTGTTACATCCTATTAACGATGAGAGCTGTCTCCTTGAATTTTTGCTGATACCAGCGAGAATATTTGTCAAGAATCTCAGCATTGCCAACGTCCCAAATCCCCCTTCAACATGTAAACATGACAATCAGATAATTATAAATACCCATCGAAAGAACATATTCACCAGTTTACTCAAAGTTTTATGACAATGAAAGTCTGATTTGAATTTTTAATGAAATTTAATACTCTTGGATTCCCCAATATTATGTTTTGGAACCACAAACTGATTTTCAGTTACTGTAGCTGAACAAACACAAGATAGAGTCAAAGTCTTTGAAACACGTTAATGTTTGACAACTCAAACACATAAAATGTTGTAAATATAATTCAGTCTTGAAGATGAGAAAGTTTCACCAAGAGAAACTGCAATCTACATGTTTGAAGTCTTACTGGCTGTGCTTTTATTTGATAAAGGCTGCTGGTACAGCCAAAGGATCAGTAAACTGAAGTGATTTAAGTCTTCACTAATAATAAACCGCCAAAATAGGTGTATTGAATTTTCTTAATTTTTATTTAGCATCGCAACATACATAGATAATTCTGATTTTTTCATATTGCTGTGGTAATTTAACATGACATATCGAATACATAGAATCTGTTTCCGATAATCACTACCATTTATAAAGAAAAATCAATAAAATTCGACCACAGTTTCATTTCGAATGTTTTAATTATTCACACAATTAGAAAAATATTTCAATGTGATGTTTATCCACATGTTATTTGTAGGTACGACTGTCAGAAAGCTCCATTAGAATTGCATTCAGCGACATGGTTCATAAGCTCGGCCAACCAGACAGTTGATTACATTGGAGACGTAAAAAGGTGTGTAACCGTTTTTTGACAAGAGCTAAGTACATGTCATAAGCGTTGATGCGTGCATTCAAGCGTTCTCTTTCATGACACTGAGTGACTGTTTTAAAAATATTGTGTATAAACTGATAATTCTACCGTCGTGAGTTAATGTGAAGATTCCTAATATACCACTCCTATGCGTTGTTATGCTTCGGCTTGGAATGTAGTCATTCCTAAACAGCCAAAACTGAGATTTAAACAAAGATTTCCATCCTTGGTCTAATTTACTCACAACCAATAATTGCATTGATAAATACATTGAATAATATAATCAATACATAACATGAAACTATTCCTGAATGTATGAAACAGTTCTGAATGCAAGTTAGTTTCTGATACCTAAAAGCAGCCTTTTAGGGGTACCTGTCCATGTTCAATAGGGAAAAAGTGTGAGAATAAATCGCAGTGGTGCAGTTGCGATGACATCAAAGATGACAAATGGTATGCTGACGAAGGATATTACACTCAGAGTGATAGCTTAGGGATCACTGAAATGGTATTTCTGCAACAGCCTGACTTGCCCGAAGATGCACTTGGAAGAATCACTTTGGGACCTCTGGAATGCGTTGAAACCAGTGAGTTTATATTATATATCATTTATACGAGTATAATACTAAAGGTTATTTTAAATTGTAAATACTCACATTCCCCACTTCATGTTGACGTACACTAAGTACAGTGGTAAGAGTCCTAATAGTTTTCTCAATTTGCGTATTTAGGTCTTACACCAATTTTTGTTGGGTTGAGGTGAATGTTAAACCAGTTGACATCTTACCCAATATACTCAGGTATTTAGAGATAATCTTACGACACTCATTATACATATACACGATTTCCATGTTAAGTGTGACTACTTCCACATATAAATTGAGATATACGTAGTTTGGAGTATTTTCTTAAGATATATCTATTCATTTAACCTTATTTAAAATCTATTATTTAATACGACGATGAATATATATGTAGATTTAATACAAAACACAATAATACACAGCAATTGATTGAAAATATATTTCATGGCATGGCTCCATATGTGACACTGTTCTTTCTTATATATTATATACTACGAAATTACCGTTGTTACCGTCGATCAATTTTTGTAGCGAATATTTCACTTTTTGTTACTATGTAATTCATTGCGATTTATGGCTTTTGTCCATTAATGAATATAAACTGAAGAAAAGATTATGGGACATCAAATACTGAACTTGTTTTTCCAACATAGAGAAGTTAATACCGTGTAATCAATGAAACTTTGTTGGGCGGTTAAAATAAGCTGCAATTTAAAAGGTGGGCAGTAAAATGCCGACATTAATTAATTAAAACACCCTCAAAGGCCATTAAGTTCAGTTTTGTAATATTTCTGGAAGCATAAATTCATAAATACAAATTGTCTTCTAACTGCCTATCTCACATATTTCACACATAAATTAGTCTGACGGTGACGTTGAAATTTAAAACATTGACGGAATTTATTTAGATGTACGTCATGAATTCCGATATTATCCGCGATTAGAATACTGACCTCGCGTATTGAACTAGGAAGTAAAACTGGTTGATAAAAGTTTGCAAGCAGTCAAGAATTCATTGCGTCTGTGTTTGACATGCTAGAAAATTTTCCAAAACGTATTCTAGAATATAGCGAGAAAACTTACTGATAATATAGTTATCAGTAAGTTTTGCTAAAAATGTAGTTTTAAGCTCAAATATTTGCCATGATAACTTTGTATATTTTTGAGTGGCAACCGGGTCAAAATTCTTGTTTAAACACTATAACTCTAAATCACGATCTTTCGTCTAAATAAAATTTGAAAAAGTTAAAAAACCTTATATTTAATAAAATAGAATTCATTTCACAAATATTCTACCTTTTTCAATAAATGTATCTTCTGTCATTCCATAGACACTCAAAGATACGTAGTTACATTCACCACCAGCCAATCGTACATAGAAGTACCTGGGTGGCGAAAAGGTGATCTAGCATTCTCCTTCAGAACAACCGGCAAGAAAGCGATCCTGCTGTATCAGCCACCAATTCGACCCAATTATCCTAGTTTCATGGTTGCTTTAAGTAGTGGTGAGTAATACTTCATCTGAACACCTAAAGTTTCTATTTTATTATAATTAATTGTAGACTTTCAGCTAACATTCAATTTCACACTAAATACTGGTGTTTCAAAAGAACTGGTGATTATATCCGGCAGAAAATTGAATGGAGGCGAATGGCATAAGGTCTGGATAGATTACAATAAATATCACGTGAGGTTCATGATCAACGAAGACTCTCAAATGGTGAATTTGAAGCCCGAAGAAGAATTCGGACCCTTTGAGGGATCTATGTTCATTGGAGGTGGTCCTAGGTAAGCTTGATAATTTTTTACATAAAATCAAAAAAATTATTTATATTAGTACCTACAATCACAGTGGTTCAGCTCATTGAAGAGTAGTACTCAAATAAACATATGAATCTAAACAGCAAGACCACTA
Organism: Bruchidius siliquastri; assembly: GCA_949316355.1. Classification (NCBI taxonomy): domain Eukaryota; kingdom Metazoa; phylum Arthropoda; class Insecta; order Coleoptera; family Chrysomelidae; genus Bruchidius; species Bruchidius siliquastri. The sequence continues at coordinate 13,844,076 of OX438531.1, read as the reverse complement.
AAGTGTTCTTAAAGGCGGCTCCACACGCAACGGTAAAACCGAAGGCCAACCTTGAGGCGCCAGACCTCGAGGAAAATCCCAACGTATGTATTGAGATTTCCGGCAAGGTATGCCTGTCGTGCCGAGGTCTGGCGGCCGCCAATCCGAATAGCACATTTCGTTCGATTTGCCTGTGCTCCTCGTCTCGCAGGCCGACCGCAATGTGTGTGGGGTGTCTGATGATAGGCCTTGAGGCGATTCAGTGCAGTTGTGTTTCCGTCCAATCTGGTTATTGTCACACCACGTATCTGATGAAATCTAGTTTTATAGCTCTGTTCAGAGATTTGCCGTGCTTGTGGCAAACTACATCAAAAGATTATTATGATCGGGTTAAAAGGGAAACCAATCTTTTCTGGAGCCACTCTTTAGTCCAAAACTTTCGCTTTACTTTTCTTTTTGGACTTTCCACAGCTAATAATAAACCAACAACAGCAAGAGCATCATCTGTCAACGCCATCACGCCCGAAAACATGGACAAATTGAAGCGCCTTAAGGCTGCCTCTCACATTTTTCGCAATGTGTGGGGACCCCCTTCTTTTTAGGTTCGCCTCGAGGTCTGGTGCCTCAAGGTTGGCCTTCGGTTTTACCGTTGCGTGTGGAGCCGCCTTAAGAGAGCATATTTCACAGATAATACGACTGCTAATTTTGGATACAAAATTTCAGATATTGCCGCGAGAGCTCTCGTGTATCAGCGGTAAAAATATGCTTATGTACGGTGTCATAATATTTCGTTTGAGGCGCTTGATTTAGGTCATATAGAAAATTTTTTCATGCAAATCATGAAGGAAGGACGGCGCTATGCCCTTGCGAACCCCTTTTCCTGATATTTCAGTTATCAAAAGGTTAAAAAACCATCCAAAATGAGCCAAAAATGTCAATATTCATGTGACAATATCTAAAATTTTGTATCAAAAGTTGAAAAAGGAGCTTCGCACTAGCATAGAATCAACCTTTCTCTATCATTTGCAAAAAAAATCAATCCATTATCTTGAAGCCTGAGCGTTGGAAACGAAATATTGGTCTTCCGAAAAAATAAATTTCAATATGAGCAGCCTGTATATTGTCCAAGTTGAATTTCATTTTCCATTTATCGCTTCTGTTTGAACGTATTTTTAAATTCATTAGAACGCTGAATCTACTGATATGTATGGCTGGCTCTACGAAAAAAAGTGTAACAGGGATGCTCAGTCTCAAGTTCTTCCAATTTTTATGAAACCTTACAATCATCAATGAGGGTTCTGAAACTTGTCCTGTGGTTGTCACATACCTTTATTAAAAAAACTTTATTGTCCCGCTGCTCCTGTAGCCTTCATATAGGTACAAATACAAAAAAATAATTGAACTGTATTTGCATTGCTGAAAAGATCCAAAATCATGATCTGCAATGTTAAAGCAGAAGTCTCGTATATCGTCGCCGTGAGACAAGTTGCTTTATACTCTCGTTTCTAAATTAGTATTGAATTCCTCAACATTGAATAAGGTCAACTTTTTCCATATCATCATACAAGAACTCGAAATAACTTAATATCCTATATCACAAGGTAATTTCTTTCAGTGACCTACTAGATCCGAAATCTTCAGTCCACCAAGGTTTGATTGGATGCTTCCGTGGACTAGTGGTGAACGAAGAAATCCTGGATATTTACAGTTACATGAGCGTTCATTTAAGCGAGATCATAAAAGACTGTAAACCGTCGTGCGTACCCAATCCTTGTCTGAATGGAGCACATTGCAAGGAATTGTGGAGCAACTTTGAGTGCATCTGTCCAAATCCGTGGGCTTACAGCGGGATACACTGTGAAATAAGTAAGCTATTATGATTTATGAATTTATTTAAAATTTGCAGATTTCATGCCCGCGGAAAAACCGCATTGATATGATTGGTGGGCACATTATTTCGCCAAAACATCACGTATCGTTTAACATAAATAAAAATGTGTTCCAAGTTAATAGAACCTATGAACAATATCACTTAGCAGATTTTGCAATGCAGATGCACATTTGGATCTAGATAGTCTGGAACATTACTCTGCAATTATCGATTAATTGATTATCAACATCAAAACGATTAATAAGATTTACCAAGTAACAGCATCTACAATTGAATTGTATGATTGATTTTAATTCGTAAGTAGTAGTGATTTCCATGTTTTTTTATAGATCAATGAGCATCACTTTCCGTACGCTAAAAGCACTTATTTTTTTAAATCATACTAATAAGTTTGATGTATCATAAGCTAACTAACTAACTAACTATGTGGCCTGTAGATACTCTTACCTGGTGAAACTCCCAACATTACTATTGGATTATGCAAGTGTTACTCACAGCATCAAAAATGAATGTGCATTAATTGAGTGATACTTTTAAATTTGGTTTTAAATATATAGTTGCTCGTCATATATCTGATGCACATTTGTATACGTGCCAATGCCAAACTTTTATACCAGCGATAGAACGTCTTACATCAATGTGACAAAATCGGAGCCCCCTACGCCACATTATTGTTTCAACACTCGATAGTTTTGGATATTATTATATTCAAATAATACAGTTTTATCTGAATGATGGAAATTAACCAAGTAGAAGCATCTACAATCTATCTAATTATATTGTTTTTTACATTACTTATTCGCCATTAGAACGAATTTTATGGTAACGAAAGATTTTTTGTACGTACCAACGTAATGCTGCACTTTACTCTAATTACAGTTAGTAAAAAGATTTAGAGTTATAAAGACCATCGGAACTTAATGGCACAGACGTTTATGATATAAACAACATGAAACTTCTGAAAATATATTTTATCAATAAGTGAAATTTAATCAATTAACTATTATTTCATAGGTCTGTGCTGGTCGACAATTTGATATATTATATAATTGCAGACATAAATACGAATGCTGTAACATTCACACATCCGGAGTCCTTCCTCCGAAGAAACTACCTTATCAACGACACTGATCCTGAAAAGCCAGTACTCACAAAAATATTCCAGGGTCAAATCCTACTAAATCTAAGAACTTATGAGAAAGTAGCGCTGGTATTTTACGCTAATGACCATCTCAACAACTTCGTTCATCTATACATTGACAATGGAACACAAGTGGTATTCTTATTCAACTACGAAAACGAAATACATAATCTGACAGTAAACTATGCACAGTTGAATACCAGTAAATCAACGCAGATAGCAATACAACGTGACGAGAAAAAAACCACAATGTACGTTAATGATCAAAACGTTACAATACCCTTTGGTGTGAAATTGTTGGAAAAATACTCCAATAAGCCTTGGTTGAATCCTGAACAAGGTAAGACACATATACAAACATATAATGAATTTATGATTAATGGATACAGAAGCAGATAGCTGAAAAACTGACTGAAATTAATATATAAATTCAGGTATTTGCCTAATACCACCTCGATATTCTGTATGAGACGCCAGTTGAATTCTGTATACTCAATGTATGAAATTTCTATCTGGAAATATTTTTATACAAAACAGATTATGACGGTTTACAAAAAACAAACGTCATAAAAATTTGAATTTTGGTTAGAAATTGCCTGGTAAATGAAAGCACCTAGCTTGTCCTTAACAAACACCAGAGTAATTGTAATCGCCGACGCATTTTTTGGTTCTTTTAGTAGAATCATGTCTATTGTGTTCGTGTCCTTGAATTAATTGCATCTTATGGTACTTTACATACCTAGTATTACATATTTTTAGATAAAAAAATCTGCTTGATACAAGTACTAGCATCTACAATCTACCTGACTACATATATTGCTTTCTTACTTGTAGAGGTATTAGCACCACAGAGGCCGCCAGCACCACCTACGGAGTATTTCCAATTGAATCTTGGGGGATTTGATCCAGAAACGTTACTCAAGGTATCGGATGACCCTCCAAAGCTACCTGGATACGTAGGGTGTCTCAGGGGTCTGAAAATCGGAGATACTATGATTGATCTCCCTTCCAAGGTTAATGAAGTTGATAGAGGTAACCATTCTAATATCTAATATATTTTATGTGGTGAAAATTGCAATCACCACCAATAATTTATCAACCTACCATATTCTAAGGTTTCATATACATTTGCATGTAACTTGCTAGTTACTCTCGCAAGTTACTTGCAGTGATGCTTTTCACCTAGTACTTACTGGCACATGTACACATTGCGAAAAAGCAAAGTTCGCCTCCATAATGCTTCAAATATTATAAAGCGGAATATTGCACAGCCGGCAAGGTAGATAAAACGGTAGGATGATCTATTATAGGGTCGGAGGAAAATACCCTTTATCTACCTCACCGTTGCCTTGTGATATTATACTTTATAAAGTCCTGACAGCAAGATATTTGTTCTCACACGCGTTACGTTTTAGCTGTAATAATTTCTTATGGGCTTACGACAAACGTGGTTGTAGTCTATTTGTAAAAATATAAGCAAAAAAGAGGATAATGGCAAGGGTAAATATATTATGAACAGAAAACACTCTCAACCTAGCGTAAAAATTCTTCCTTACTATATCGGATCACCATCACTTCTCGATTATTTGAATGATCTTCATCCAAGTGTATCGCTATAAATATAGAAGCTTTGATTACAACTACAGGAATATAAGGTATATTTCATGAATCCACTCTCAGACTCGTTCCGTTTTTGATTCACTTATCATCCAACCTCTACAATTACGGCAACATAATTTTTTGCAAGCCATACATAAATATAGCTTTAATGGAGATATGGTATTAGAACTACAGGAGATGTATATGTATATTATGTTGGATGGTTATATTCGCTAATTATAGCTTGAACAACAATCTAAATCATTGTTAAGTATTACTGTATTCTCACAAGCTGAAAGAAATTACATTTAACTATTATTGAACAGCATGACGTAAAACAGAACTTCGATACGAGTATTATAGTAATATTTTTCAAATAAAGTCACCAATCATCGTTTTTGTGCTTTGAAAGAGGAATATTTGGTGCTCGTCCTCCAAGCTAACACGCGTTTATTCCAATTTCGTAAAACTAATTTTCACACTGCAAGATGGCTTCTCTCCAACAAGACGGAGGCAACTAAGTATGAATCCTCTTTGTAGTCTTCCTGTCACGAATCATCAGCATGTCGGCATGGGTGTCGGTGCATAGAGCAACCTATTCACAACTGCGAATGGCAAGCTCCTGATGTTTTTTTTGTTTTCCTTCATTAAATCAATTATTACAAAATCAGTTATATGACCCTGAAATGTACAAAGTTTTATTGTAATGAATAAGTTAATTGTTTAAAGGTGTGATACCCCACTGCAACATGAAATGCGACGAAGTACCATGCAAGCATGAAGGTATATGCATCGAGGACTTTCGGAACCAGAAACATACTTGTGATTGTGAGCACACTAGTTACTACGGAGAATTCTGTTCAGAAGAGAAAGGAGCTGAATTCAACGGCGAGTCCATTTTATGGAGAGAATACGTTCTGAATGGATCCGTAGACCATGTCAAGTTCCAACTTGCATTTTCCAGTGTAGATGTTAGTCAGAAGAATACTGTTTTATTGTTGTTACAAACTGAAAACAAGTAAGTTAGCAAAATTAACAAATCAGATGAATGATCATCGTTAACGAATTAACACAGAACGACAAAAGATACAAATTCGAGTGAGAAATATCTGGATAATATGATGCCGGAAATGGCGGGGGATGGTGATTGAACTTGCTATTCACCCTTTTCCGTATCAGACTTTTAATTTATTTTCAATTTTTGATACAAAATTTTTGATATTGTCGCGAGGGCGCTCGTATTAGCGGTAAAAATATGCATGAACGGTGCCACAATATTTCGTGGGTAGCGCTTGATTTTGAACATATTGAAAATTTTTGTTATGCAAGTCATTGCGGAAGGACGCCTCTATGTCCATGCGAAGCGCTTTTCTTGAAATTTCGGTTACCAACAGGTTAGAAAAACATCCGAAATCACTTAAAAAATGTCAGTATTTTTGTGACAATATCTTAATTTTTTTTTGAAAATTTGAATAAAGGCTTCACATGAGCATATAGAACCAACCTTGCTGTATAATTTGCAAAAAAAAAATCGTTCCATTATCTTCAAAAAAAACGCTAGAAACAAAATTCTGTAAACCCATGCGAAACGACTTTTATTCTAGACAATACCTTTTTGTTTTTGCTCCGCCGTATTGAGGCCGATTCTGAAACATTTCCTTCCCCATATATCAATCAAAATCTATGCAGCAGTTACGCAGAATACGCTATGACAAATATAGCGATGGATAGCCTGGCAAATTGAATGAAATAAATGACATAATTATCCCTTCCGTAAAATCGATCGAAAAATTTTGCGATCACAATACTTGTCACCCTTATGCGTGGTAAGAAAAAGTATTACTTTCGAAATCACCACCCTAATTCATCATCAAATGGCCTATTAAGAAAAAATATAAGCTATCACAAGAAAAATTCATACATACGCTGAACAAGACCGGAACTTTTAACCCTTATTTGGAGATATCGTTTAATAAATTAATTCTAATATTTGATATTTTTCAGTCGAAGTTATTACTTACTAGTAGGACTAAGCCTAGAGGGATATCTGACTGTACAAGAAGATAGAGAAGGTGCCGTCTTCTCAGCTACAGTCAATCAAAAGAACTTCATAAACGGAGCAAGACATTCTGTGTATTATCGGAGGGATTATAATGAATCGGAGCTATATGTCGATAGAGAACTGACGTCCATGAAGCAAATACCAGCTCAGACGTTCACAAATATTCCTGAAAAAGGAGCGAATGAGGTCCAGATTGGTGGTCATGATACTAACGATCCTAGGTTTGCGATTTATAAGAGATACAGCGGATGTTTATCAAGTGAGTTGTTTGTAATGTTGTTTATATCATAGTAGAACATGTTATCAAAGAGATGCTCAAAAATGTACATATTTTGCAGATATTTTTATACAAGTAAACGAACACGTAATGAAACCTTTAGAAGAGTACATGCTGTTCACAAAAACGGGCACTGAGAAAGTGAACGTTTCAAATCAACATGGAGTTAGGAGTGCACAATGTAGCGCAGATTTTGATGTTATACACGAAAAGACTCCGGGGACTACAAATCTAAATATAAGCCAGGTATATTTGAGCTATGTCTTCTTAATAAATAATGCTGATAGATGAGTGACACATTACTGCAAATATACCAAAGTTATACTGTAGACAAAATTCATGAATCATTGAACAACATATAACCGTCTTAATTTTTTTACTGCCAGTCAATTAAAACCTCATGAGATCGACTAAATAACTTTATGATCCTCTCAGGTGCCTCCGGAGCCTTTATCAGAGTAGATAATATGAAGAAATGTGTACTTTGATGAAGGCTGCATGAGCAACAAAAAATATAAATAATTATAAAATAGTTAAATTAACAGGTAAAATTTGTGTGCCAAGTATGTAAGTAACTCGATGACCTGATCATTAAGTCACCAGTCAATTTCAGTTCATATTTTGCTTCGACTTCGAAAAAACTTCGAACAGCTTGCGCTTTATTTAAAAAGTCTAATATATCTAAATATATATAGAGTTTTTTATTAGACTTTTTAAATAAAGCGCAAGCTGTATTTTGAAAATGTATCCAGATCAATTTATAAAATGCAATGCATTGTACTTGAAGTTATCTTCTGAATGCATACCTTCACATTTGTTACCAATTTGCCATGATTTTAATTTCACTGAATACACAGGTATCTTTTAAAGGTTACCAATTTGGATTATAAGTTATTTAAAATTGAAATATTAGGTAAATAATGAACAAAGTTTTTATAAATGATGGGAAAGCCTGAGACAAGAATTCACTTTCTAAAATTCAACAGCTCTTTAAGTCCAGGTTTCTCTCTACAGTAAAGTGAAAAGAGAGGCTCTGAGGTATGTGCGTTATTGTTTTAATACCCCATCTCAATTTTTTTTGCGGAACCTGGCAAAAAATGAATCCAATGCTGGAAGGTCGGCTTTCACCTCCTATCTTCCTTCATTGACGATAATAATTCCAATCCATTTACAGGGCACAGACAAAACATGGGTACAAGATGCGCCCCAAAGAATTCTTTATACATCGATATATTCTGCGACAACAGAAGAAGAAGATGGAAGAGAAAACGTTATCGTTATTGTTTTAGGATCATTTTTTATTTTAGTGATAGTGATTTGTTGTTATCACTTATACAGGACTGAAAAGAAATACAGACAGAGAAAGGAGTACGAAACAGACGCCAGTATATTATTATCAAAACAACAAGCTGCTGCATTATTGCAGGAAAACAACAAAGCGGTATGTTTACAGCTTAACACATAATTTTAATTATCCACTGGTAGATTTGATTATCATAAATATCATCTAATAATATACACTTACAAAACGTGAAACTCACTTTTGAATATTTGTATGCGTTGTCACGATGAAAACTTGTCTGCAAAGTATCATTCCGCAGGGGTTACCCGTTGTGCCCAGACAAGCCTGGAAGCTAAACTGCAAGTGGAATGGCGATGTGAAACGCTTGACTATTAAAAAAACCTAAATTAATACGAATTTACACATACACTCCTGTGGCAGGAACCCTCAAAATGTCAACAACTTCATCAATTTTCAAGAACTGGATGTTCATCTTTTTATTTCCACACAACGTCAAAAACCTTCCAGTAGCAGTAAAATTAACGTGTTATTCTAAAGATTTAATAGATTAGCGTAGAATAATTCTACTAATTGTTATTTTAATCTGGCATAACATCCAGAGTAACGACATCAACAGGGTGGCTATGCCATGATATTCATTCAATGATCCTCGACCATGCTGGAATAATTTAAACATAGAACAGTATATTCCGTATACAGCCAACATATATAATAAATGTTTTTAAGGAATTTAATAACAGCTAACCAACTGACTTTTTCATTATCAAGTCTAGGGCGTTGAAGTTGGTGGCTTCGCGACGGAAATTTTCGGTAGCTCTGTAAATACAAATGTTCAATTTAATGTTAACTTTTTAGATTGTTGACGATACAAACAATTCAGTACAAGCAAATCATAATGGAAAAATACCAACTGATAATGCTGGAACTGTTGTTGTTAATGGAAGGAAAATGTCAACAGAAAGTATAGCTGAAAATCATGTATTGTCCGAAGAGCAACAAGGAAAACCTTTAAAAAGGGCAGATAGCAAAAGGGAGAGAGAAAAACGCCCAAGAATAAGTTTCAGAGGTAAGTTGGTCATAACCCATTCCTGTAAAGATTGTAGATTTTCATGACACTCCGTGTCTAGCTAAATTTGTATTGACGTAGTAATATGAGTAGTAATAATAAATTGATAAATCCCTAGACCTGCATTTTAAATTTAGACAATTTATTTATGTTGACAGAAGCAAATCACAGGAACTATTATCTAAGTTGCTAGGCTTAATAGGGATAGCTAAAATTATCTGCTGCCTTTTCCGATAGTATCAATACAAAGCAACACCATATCACTTCAAGAATGTATTATGTCTATCAATAATCTTTCATTGTCTCGAAACATTCCAACTCCTGCATTTTTTGTTTGCAGACAGTGCTAGTGAACTGTCTTGGGAAAATGGCGAGGAAGGTACTGACCTTCTGAGCCCAATGCCGGAAGTTGTCGAGGAAGATGAAGAAGATGAGGAAGAAACAGATGAAGCAGACGATTCACAAGTTGTAAGTAAAAGAAGCTCAAAAAGCATGGCACCTTTGAGTACTATCAGCGAAGTAACGCTATTTGACTCAAGTCAACAGCAACCAGTAAGCAGTTCATCCACATCACTTTTATAATTGATCATTGATACAAGAATGCTTGGCACTTCATATATCATGGTTCCCTATTAGGGCTTCATCGCAATAGTGAAACCACACTGTCTCTCGTTGATCTTACAAATGAAGCTGCTATGCTGAGAAATAAAACTGCATTTAATGATATTTGCGCACCTCATATTCTTTCCTAACTTGCACATTAATAGCAGACACAACTTAGATGAAAATGTTAACGTTCATTTTTATTACGTATTAACAGAGACTAGTGTGCTTGCACTCTGAACAATGTCACTTATAACACGACTTGTGCACTCTACTTCTAACTTTTCGCTTGGATATGTCTTGTTAGATATGCACCGTTCGCTTTCTTTCACTTGTGATTTGTTTATGGTTTTGGGAACCTATTCTTACATAACATTGTTCAAGCAGGCGATACCGGTTCCACTAACTCCCTCAGCTAAGAGATTGAGACAACCTCCACCCAACAGTAATCCTCTAGCAAAACCCCTACCATATATGATCGATGAATTGGGAAATTGTGCATAACAAGAACTTTGGGGACTGAATAGTGTTAGCATTAAGGTGGTGTGATCCTTGTTACTTTTTTACTAATTGTAAGTTAGATATATGACTCGTCATTATATTACTGTGTATATTGGTATAGAATTTATCAGCATATTTTTTGTGGGTTCAAAGGAAAAACTGCTTATACCTGTGAGGATGTTCACCGCTTTTAGACCTACGAGAGCTTATGGGTGCTTTTCTTTGATTTGTGGATTTACGTAAGGCTGTCGAAGATTATACATATTTCCTAATCAAGCGTAAATTATAAGGTGTTTCTGTTGAATTTCATAAATAATCTCTGGACCATTTTGTATATGAATCTTGTCACAGAATACCACCGAAAGCACAAACATAAAAAACACTGAAAATGTAGGTTGTAGTATTCAGCAAAGTAAGAACATGTTGTATACGTACTTGTACTTGTTGTAATAATTACATAGATGGTGAGTAAAGATTACCTTCTATTTTAATTTCAAAAATATCCATTATAGCAACTAACCTGTACAGAGATTGATTCATAAACCTACAGACATTACAAGGTGTATTAATAAATGAGATTTAAATATTTAGAACCGGCAACTGGCAGATGTGTTAAGAACATTTTTTAATATCTGAATACTCAAAAATTTGTTTTAGACTCCTATTTATTTTTATTGAGTGTCAAAAGAATGTTCTGTAGACAATGGAAGTCCGAAACACAACTTTTGAAACATATACATTGTCAACAATTTCAGATTGTTGGTAAGTATCCTGTGACAAGCCGTTTATGTAGCATAAAAGCTTGAGCAAGCCGACGACCACTTGGAATAAAATAAATACTTGTATCAGAAGAAATTATTATTAGAATTAATTTATTTGACAAAAGGTCTAAGATCGCTTCAGCTGGATGAGTATTTCAGCTACATAATAATTTTCCACGTTTTTACATTTGAGATAATAATAGAAATATAATAATTATATAAAAGATATTTTTAGTGCAAATGTTTGTATCATACAGTAGAAGAACTGAATGTGGTCGGTTTTACTTGCCATTTCCCAAGATATAAGATGTTGCGTAGATATCTCACCTCAAGCCCGGTCCAGCAAATTGTGACTACTATTATATAATTTTCAGGCAATTTATGAATAAATCTTGAAAAATAGCAAAATGTTTTCTTGGACCAAAGCGTCTGACTTAGTAGACCATGCAATTATATCGCTAAAATAAATTATATTTTAAGGAGAGCCCGTAAATGGGTTTACACTGTCCTTTAACTGGGTGCAAATATACCAAAAAATACGCTGGATCAAAAAGCCGTCTGAGCAATGTATGTAGTTTGCTCTACGCTGAACTATCCAAAGCAAAGAAACTCCTGGACTGAAATAGATGCTCAAGTGATTGCTGATTATAAACACCTCAAAAACATACACCCAAAGGGGTACATACTTTCGCTACTGCAGAGTATGTCCTCCTTCATTGGTGAAAAAAAGGTACGCAAAATGGGCTGTTTGAGAAAAGCTCACATCAGAAGCGACCAAATCCATAATCAGGTTTTAACCTGTTTAATTAGACCATATATTCATTATTCAACTGGTTGTCGGCTTGCAAAATGTTTGGGAAATCGACATTAAATATATTTAGAACAAGCAAAAGAAATGTCGATATTACTGCATCTGATGCTTCCCTAGAGAAGCAACCCACAGTGACTTTGTAATGCATCATTCGCATAGTGTAAAAATTTTTTCTACGACTGTCCTAAAATAAACTTTTAGCTACCAACTGCCAGCGAGAAAATATGTTACAATGGCAGTCATAGGAAAAACACTATATGTAGCTACCCTTTATTATCAAATCTCCACGACAAACATCATTTCACTTCCTTGATGTCACCTCATTGGCGTTTTGCAGTATTGAGTAGTATAACTTATGATTATTGTTTATTTCAAGCTCATGACAAGTGTTGAACATGGGGGTATCTATGATGATATAAGTAAGTACATGTTTCAGTTTTATTTTACCGGCAGTTTTTTTAGAGCTTTATGTTGAAGCGTGATCGATATAAGAGATTTTCTAGACTTTGTATTGAACTCAGTTTATTACATTTTGATAAACTAGTTCAATTACCCTAATCCACATTTATTATAATTTGAAAGGTACATACTTTGAACTGGATTAGAGCTCTTTAAAATAAATAATTTGCAGTTCTTGCTCATATGTCAATGTGTTCATTATATTTTTTTGAAAATTGATTATTGAAGGCACCATTACTGGCAAAAAATACAATAACTCTTAACTAGTAGTAGCTTTTATTTTGATTCGGATAATTTTTAGACGTAGTCAGAAATGTTTTAGAAGGATAGAAATTTTCAAAAAAGTTTCAAAATTCACTATGGTTGTTATTCATCGTTGTATTCAACGATTCTATAATAATGCCGAAAGATTAAATTCAGTTTCCGTTCTACATAATATGGTTTTGATAGCGGGACAATTTAGGCATTATTGATTAGACACCTATATGATACATTCCGGGCGTTACATTGCTGATATCATGATTCATATTTTCAGCAAAAGAAAACAACGAAGTGCAATCATCTAACAAACCTAAAGGAATCGGAGTCGAAGCTCAAAAGAACTCCCAACCAAAGACAATAGAGGGAATCCGTGATATAGCTAAAGGAAATTTAAAACCTGCGTTTTTAAATGAACATCAACGGAAGTTTGGCAATCCTATAAGTTATCTAGGCGGACCAAGCTTACCCCAAAGAAATAGATGGTCTGTGGAAAGTGTGATGTCGCTGGACTGAATCAACATAAAAGTATTACAAAGAGTAGTGATATTTGAGTGCATTGTAGGATTTTGTGGAGAGTTCAGTAACATGTAATCTCTTATTTTCATGGCTTATGCTTATACTGTTAAGCCGCCACAACTCCATAGTAAAAGCGAGTTGGCTGAGGTTCGATATTCCACAAGTGATACAAAAATCAATTTATTTATTTAGCTTTACTAAGTGCTCGTCATCGCAGTAGTACCAAGTACCATTTCTGGGCATCCAGCACTAGCATTTCTTAAAATATCTTGTCTGTTATTGTCAAAAACAATATTTTTGTAATCGATTATTGTCGCTGGATTACGGTCGTTATTATTGGCTTAGTATTAAATATCCAGTTTTAATTTCCTGAAAATATTCGAAGTAGTTTAGCCACGTCTCGTCGCTTATGCATATTGTATCTATGTATTCAATAAAAATCGCAATCCGTGATTAATACTATTTTATATTAGGACAGAATTTTTATATCAAATTATTTCATTTATTTACCTTTCCAAAGTGATCGTCATCGTCGCCTATGCATATTGAATCATTCAATATGCAAAATGAAGTACCTATTCAATAAAATATCCACAACTGTTATTATTGAGACTATTTTACATTAGGATAAAATCGTGTAATGTTAGTTTCACAAATAAAAATGTATTAAATATGTGGCTAGCTTCCCTATATTTAGAAAATCGTTATTGTATATTGCCTTTCCGATGATCCGTTCGACGTAATGTCCCCGTTAGTATTGAAGCCTTCAGGCTTATTTTGCTTTTATTCCTATTGCTTACAGTATCCATTCTAACAGTCTTGAACCCTGTACTAGTTTGTTTGTACAGTTTTCCTGCTAGCACTGTATTGAACTCTATTGGTTTTTGCCTAGGCTTCCCAAAAAGTTCTTTGTGAGCTTTTGTGATCTAGTACATGACATTCAAAGAGTACGTGAAAGTCTGACTCTGTTTCTCCCACCTTCCCCGCATTGTCAGCAGTTGATGTGTCCGTTATAAAGTTCCTTAGCTTGTTCAGGTGCTTGTGCAGGCCATAGTGTCCTGTAAGGTGTTCAGTAACGATACGAAGCTGGATCCTGTTTCAAGAAATTAGTCTTCCAGCCGTTTTTGAGCATGGTGCGTTACTGAATCCTTTCCCATGCCTGCATCTAGTCATGAAGTTCTAGAATTTCTTGTGCTGAGGTTTCACCCATTTCTAGACTTGGTTACTTACTGTGTTTTTAGGGGCCTCCAAAGTTGATCATGGGCCTGTCACTATCTCAGTTATATATTCATCTATTGCTCATGCAATTAGATGCTGGCAAGTATGTTGTCTCTCTACTCTTCGACTTATTCAAAGCCTTTGATTCAGTGGTCAGGGAACTAAACTAGAATCGGTGAGTATCAGAGGTATTGCTTTGAACTGGATAATAGTTTCAGGAAGATGCAGGTTAAGGTAAATGGTGTGAGGTCAGAAACAGGGGAATTAAGAGTTAGGGCTCAGTAATGGGACCACTGCTCTTCCTACTTTATGTAAATCACTTGCCTGAGAATATTTCATGTGATCATATTATCATGTTCGCTAACGACACTTCAATCACCGTATCCGGCATCAGTAACATTAACATAGTTGAGTTTAGTGCGTGGTGCCATACGAACAGACTTACTGAATGAAAGCAAAACAGGTCATTAAAAATTATACTATGCAAAGGCAACTCCCTGATAACTACTAAACTAAAACAACTGAATAATCTTGAACTCACCACGTCGATCAAGCTATTGGGCACTATCTTTGATTCAAGATTGTCGTTTGCTGAACATGCATTTCATGTATGTAGTCAGCTGAATCGGACTTTCTATGCGTTACTACAACTCATTGTTAGACCAAAATTATCTACTAGCTATGTTATAGTCTAGCATATTCATATTTGTCCTATAATATATTAGTTTGAGGTAGTACGGGATCCAATAATAGGAGTTTTTGTCGCAGAAAAGAATGTTAAGTCTAATTTTCAATAAACGGCAATCGGAAAGTTGTCGGTAGACGTTTTGTCAACATAAAATTTTAACTGTAACATCTATTTATTTTTTAAAAGTGTGTGTGTGTGTTTTGTGAAGCTTAATCCACATAATTCCAATAGTTTAAATAGAGGGAATAATTATATAACCCGTAATACTTATTTATTATTAGTGCAAAGTCATATCAATTCTTTCTTCGTAATGTCACATTATAATTGTGCTACATTTTGCAATACATTACCCCAAGATTTTCGGACTATATGTGATATCAAAAAAAGTTATTATTGACTGACCATTGTTTATATAATATTAATAAATATCTGACTGTGGTGTGGTAGCTTACTTGTTTATAATGTGCAGGTGCTTCTTGTTATTCCACTTTTATGTAGATTACTTTATTGTTATTTTGACATACAATATACACATATTGTCTTGTTGTTTAAATAAAATAAGTATGGTTACCTAGATTACAAAACAAATGCAGACGTCATCCTGGTCACCTTACAACGCCTTGAGTGTCGCCTGACTCAGTGAATATTTCATTCATCCAGTGCAGTTTTTCCCCACATATTCCTCAATGCTGTCTATATTCTAGTAGATTCCGCTTTGTACTGTTTGCAGCCTGTAGTAACCCATTCTCGCCTCCTCCATTATTACAATTGAATTGGAAACATGACCAGAATGGTCTCCAGTACTACGGTTGGAGCATTCTTCATTTCTACCTTTATGGCCAAACAGGCAAGTCTTTGCACTTTGCTTAGTTCCGCAATGGCATCTTTGGCCAGCATACCAAGACACATGTGGTCATGGGTCAAACCATCATAATGTATGTACAGTGCACCAGATAGTCTTATAGCTAATATTTTTCACCGAGGGTTCCAGATCAACTTAAGAGTCGAATATCACCCCGCAGTATTTGACCTCTCACGACGGCTGTATTTGATTCCTCCAAATTAGCAGTAGCCCCAGTCAGTCCCTCTAGCTTCCTTCTTTTGGTAAATGCAACCATGGACATTTTGTACGATCTCATATTTAGACCCTTCTGTGACGTACGATTTCATATCTACGTTTAGAGCTTTCTCACCGAGTTGTTGAATTTTCCTTGCTCATCTGCATATTCTAGTGTCCAACACACTTATGGGCTCATCCACCAAAACTTCTACAGTGGGGGACAACACCTAGCAGGAGGACATGCAGGCTGCCTTGTGCGACTCGAGCCATCAGGCCGTGTATACCATTCTCCCTTTCAACATGCAGCCGACCCACCTGTATTATAACCCTACTTCCACCAATTTTCCTAAAAAAACTAGGTGAAGAGTGCTAACCAGCAACCGGTAGCTCAGAGATTTATTCAATTACAAAACAAGTAGGGAAAGACGACAAAATAACAGATTGATTTCCTGCTAATAAGAATAAAAGAGATTGAATATTGGATTTCGCGATAATGAAAACTAGGCGAAGATCAGAGAAATACGAATGATAATTACTAAAAATAGAATATTATACAGGTCGATTACATATATATGTAGCATAACATATAAAATAGAATTTGTAAACGGTTGAACCGTTACAGCATGTTGTTTCATCGAGTTTGGACTCAACGATAATTAGTTCTTCTTGACGCTCTGAATATTTAGTTTAGAGACTTGTTGTCAAAGGGGCACCCTGTATGTCAAAGGCAGATAATAGCATGTATCTATTTTTTGTCTAGTAGTCTTCTCTTTGTACCAGTTGACGCAGCAGCATAGTTTCAGTCAATATGCCTGCTATATATGCACTGGTCTGAAATAGTAGTCTTTTTCTAGTACATTCCCCTCATATACCTATCCAGCAGTTTTCCTAGTGAAACGTACGTATTAAGATCAGCTTTACAAGTACTCATAATCTCGTTATGTATTCCAGCACCAAACTGCTCTGGGAATTGCGTATTAGGAGGTACGAGGCATCCTCCCTTTAGGGCAAATTAAATGTCCAACAATGTCTTAGATCAATGTAACAGATAAATCAATAAATCGTTGTTGCCGTACGGAACTGAAATTAGTATTTTTATTAGGTATTCAAGGAAAACGAAATAATTTATAAATAATTTATTCTCATGGTACTTCTTAAAGTACAAACATATTCAAAATGTTCTACTAAAGAACATCCTGGATGTAAAAATGTACCTCAGTTAAATTATCATTCCAACAAAGAATGTCTGTTTCATCTCGGTTTTTGCTGATGGAACAATAATTTTCTTCCAATGATAAACAATGCAGTTCTCTTTCAAAACCAGACACACACATACATACGAATGCATTGTAAAATTATATACATAATACTAGTACAAAAACAAAGTAAAAAAATCACAATGCCATTGCTGTTCGAATTCAAATAGTCATCTTGTATACGCTAACAAGTGAAAAATTGAAACAATTAAAAAAACACTCATCAAAGAGAAGCGGCAAATAAAAGGTTCTAGGAGAAAATGGTAGGTATTGGTCCTAACATTATAGATATGTTACTGTAAACCACTGGAGTATATTAGCTTTGCTGTGGTGAATGTTGCAAATACCAAAATAGTTACATAAAATTCCACCTATCATTTATTCGTGGCTGTTGAAATTTCTCAAATTGAATGATTTGATGGTTTTGTAGAACGAAATTTATTTTTAGGACCGATTTTGAATAATTCTTGCATGTCAATTTTCTAACATATTTATTTTTCTAGTTTTAGCTAATAAATCCAAAATGAGTTCAAGGTATTTTTCATTTGTTCCATATGGTTCCCAGTTGAAATGCTCTTTTTTATGTTTCTTTGCCTTACACGTTATACCACTGACGTTCACGAAATTTTACAGAATAAGTTATTTATGTTTTATCGGACTGTATCACTATTTGGAAAAAAATGAATGAATAGTATATTAGAAAACAATAAAATACACCATCTTGTCACTGATTGGACAATTGTCAAAATTTCATTCGAAGGATTAGTCGATGTTTCAGTTGATAACCTGAAAATCCCGTAATGTCCAATTCGACTATTCGGTTTATAGTGAGGTGCATCTTTTTAAAGGTCAAATATGAACAATTCTAAGAGATCTGAAACATCTATTTTTTTTTAATTCAGTGATATCTAATAATAATTCAAACAAATATATGTACGTTTCACAGCATTTCTTTTTTCTGGTAGATTAATCAAGCCAGATATATAGGATAAAATTCCTTTACTGGTGTTTCTGCTCTTTTACAAGACTTATCAAACGAAAAGTGAAAGAAATACTAAGTCAATTCATTTCATAAACAATTATCAGTTGGCCAGGACGTAACAAGATAATTTTGTATAGTTGCCCTGAAATGGCTCTCGGGACAGCTAGCTTTGTTTTGCGATGTTGCGATGCATTGTGCTTCTTATTTAAATGTCATAATTTCAAATTTTAATTCTGAAGTTTGTGTTGTTTGATTAATAACTGCAGGCAGCCAATACGTTAGCAAAGTTATTTTTTAATCACGTTATAGTTACCGGCCAGTACAAGTATGTAATAGCTTGTAGTAGGCCTTAATTTAATGTCAAATTTTTCTTTCCCTGTTCAACTGGGAAGTTTCTCATCATGTATCTTAAACATCGTCACCTATAGAATTTCACTCTTGAAATGTAGCATATAAATTCAGTCAAAGTTAAAAAAACATCATTTTTAATTCCTTACTCTTAAGACAGAAGAAGCCGTGGAAACCGTGACATACACATTTTTTAGTCTACAGGATAACTGACAAAATTATAAGCCCACCCAATCAACTAACTTCTCCCAACACTCTCAGAGAGTAGACTAGAAATATTGAGATATATTCAAAGCTCTGTATCTCCAAAAAAATTAATCAACCTAAGAGAGCTTGTATATCTTACATCTACTATTGTTTTTGGGTTAAAATTGTCGAGCAAATATCAAACTTTTCATTCAGCCGTACCAATACCAAAAATCGTCAGATTGAAACAGGATTTTCAAATCTGTTGCCACCGCTCAAAAAGCACAGGGTAAACCTTCGTCACAAAAAGTTTTTCTTAGTATACGCTATTTATTGCGCCTCATTACCCGAAAATATCAAATTTAACTACAGTAAGCTTGTCTCTTCGCTCTGGTGAGTGTTATTTGATATAGCATAATTACAATATGTATATTCCATAAAAAAGATAATCATGAAGACTCCGTTAACAGGTAGAATTCAATTGTTTTCAATACAAAAATCGATATTTGTGGTATAAAACATTAACTAGGATTATGGATTTATTCGTAACTAATGTCACGCTGTGGAACCAGTAACTTTTTTTGCATCATCTGGATTTGACTTTGTTACATTTTCTTCACCTGGAAAATAAAAGTTATTTCAGTGACAGAATAATAAAAGGTTATTCAAGGGTAATTCAGTTACGATCTTATAAACAAAAATCTAATACTATAAAAAAAGCAAATGGAAGAGAAGTTTTAAATCATGTTAGGGTGCTTCTGTCTATCATGTCAATTTGATTCAAGTTTTCACTTCAAGCTGCATGTATGTGATCTCATTTTTACAGCTTTATTTCATCACCACAGACTACTTCTAAGAAAACTATGAAAAATACTGCTGCATATCACATGTATTTTTTTTAATGGAGGATTTGTTTGAACAATACCGTTTTTTTTTTGGACATAAGTTCCGAAGGTGACATGCAGATTCAACCTCAAATTAATTTGATTATGACTAAATTTCGACTATACTTAAAAATTTTGCTTGTAAAGAGGCTGTCTGGCCTTAGAATAACAAATACAAATTAAATATAATTAAACATGTTCATTTTGTTCATAAGTATGTAAAACTATTTTATTCAAAAATGATTTTATCCATTATCCACCATCTTATTTGTATATATGAAATGTTGCTCCATATCCTCCACATGCTCACCACTTTGTTTTAATAGCATTTAGTTAATGAAGGTTCTGGAATTTGAATTGTATGAATTTGCCTAACCACAACATTACAGATATATTTTATTGTTTTCCGCAATTTGAAAACAAAAAAAAGGTTCAATCACTATGATGTATCAATTCGAAGCAACAGTATGCGCTCATGAAACAAACCAGCATAGACAGAATTTCAATTAGTCAAGGTCAAGTAATTATTTTCTATACGAATACACGATGATTTTTGTGTCTATGCAACGATGATTGTAACTATAGTATATTAATTTCAAATATAAACCGTAAACACGCATACGATTTGCACAGATTCGTGTCGGTAAAATATATTTTGTTTACAATGTGAAAAATCTGGAGAACAGTTGCCATAAACACGTGAAAGTAGAAAACACGGAATCAAAACAATATACGCTGATGAAGGATGCATTAATATGACTATACTTGGACCAGAGGTCAGCGACATAAGCCACAGACTACAAATTCAATAACATACGCCGCATTTTCCACCTGCTGATGGATCACGTATTCATCAAGCCCAGACTACAGTGAGTTTAATACAAAATTACAAGACAACAGTCATATTAGCCATTCTATAATCATTCCGTATAAAGCTAGAACTATCAGACTATATCCTGGATAAACCTATTGAGTAACCTTGAATATGATTAACAATGACATGCACCAATAATAGAAAATAAATTACGATTTACTGACGCGTATCGTAATCCTCCATTTATAGTATGTGAAAATGTATGTATTAAACATACATGTTCAAAACAAATCTAAATAAGGTAAATGAACGAAAACATTTTTAAATAAAACTATCCAGTGGAATAATAATGAAATCTGCATGAAAGATAACCTAATAACTAATTTAATAAAAAGAAAATTAGCTGGATCGTGTGATGTTGCTTGATCACATGCATCATAAGTTTTTAAGTTATCCTAACTACTCAGTATGCAGCATTACAGCCAAAAGCATAATGTACAATCAACTATCATAAAGCACCATATAGAATGAATTATACCCTTGAAAATACACACCATTTGTGAAATTAGTAACTGAATTTTCATCTATTTTCTTGTTCCACAGATGCTGAAAAAATTACAGTATAGTAGTCATTCATGAAGAAAAACGTTTCTGGTTTGATAAAATAACTACTTCGATCTTTCTTGTTCCATAGCAGCAGAAGTGATCTATTATTGCGACCGGCAAATGAAATTAAATCATTATCAAATTAAATTTCTCATTGAGATATGTGCAAAACTGTACATTCCTAAGTCTTATATAATATAATAATTTTTTTAATAAATAATTTTTTTTTGATCAATGTTTGTTATAGATACATAAGTTAATATCACATTGTTCCTCATCAACACCAGTTTCATTCATTTCTTTCTAAGACCTGGCAGACCGGCCGACAAGACTTCAAATATCAAGGGTCCTATTAACCACTCCAATAGATATTGACAAAATGTCTAGGATTTTCGAGTTGATTTTAGGTATTTGCATTATCAAAACATGTCTAAGATAACATTAAGCATACAAATGTAGCAGCTCATTACGATTGCAGAAAACCACAATTTTAAATGAAAATTTATAAGAAATACAATATTAAGCTTATATGATTTGTAATAATCACGATATACCAGAACATCTTGCCTCTTAATATCTTAACTACTATGTTTGTAATTATAAAAAGCAGTCATACAACAACGAAAATAATAAATTGCCTTAAGAACCAATCACTAGAACTGTTTTCAAACTTAGATCTACTAAGTTATTAATGAATTGATGATTTTGGGCTCCAGTTATTTAAACTTATTCTGTGGACGTCTTCACGATATTTTTTTGGCTGATTATACGAGCTAGATTATTTCCAAAATAAATATTCCCACGGTTTATCTTTCAGCACTACTTTTAATTGTTTAAATCTCCCAATAATTTAATACTGTTTTGCCTATCCATCTATCATTAATATAAATCAAGACAATATTTGGTTACAATAACAAATTATTAGGCTGCATTAATGATGTATCAGATCTTATGGGCAGCACGCATATCGTCAAGTGTATCGTTACAACAATTTAGCTGTAAGATTTTTCTGCCGTGAGTTGAATGGAATTGAACTTGCTGAAATCGATTACTTTCCCGATTTATAAAACAGATGCAGATAGTGACTGCGAACGCCAACAGGAGCGTAAACTTGGAACCAACGTCTTGCTCCACATATACCAGAGATGAGGGCTCACCCAGAAAGAAGACATAAAGCAAGTCGGATGTTTATTTGGCGTCTAAGGTAATGACGTAAAGCAAAAAGGAAGGGTCGATAACAGTTTTTGGATGTACGTGTTTTTCATAAACAATACTATCGAATGTTGGGAGGATTGGTCTTCAGAACCGCACTAAATAGTTTTTGCTGCAAGGAGTGCTAGATT
The DNA here is from genome assembly GCA_949316355.1 of Bruchidius siliquastri. Taxonomy (NCBI): domain Eukaryota; kingdom Metazoa; phylum Arthropoda; class Insecta; order Coleoptera; family Chrysomelidae; genus Bruchidius; species Bruchidius siliquastri. The sequence continues at coordinate 13,821,461 of OX438531.1, read as the reverse complement.
GAAGAAAAATCTGTTGTTGAGATTTTTTGCGGTACAATACGATGAAGCGGCGGCGAACGAAACACAGCGAACAATATCCTGACTGGTGGTAGTTGAAGATTCATTTACATTTGATTAGCATCAACATTATTTAAAAAAGATATAGAATACATTTCGACGAGAAACTTCAATCGGAACGTCTGGATCTAAAATTAAAATTCTACCTGTTGACCTTTGAATTTTAAATAATAAAGTAAAATTTAGAACCGTCGTGCTTCATTGATTGACCCTATATATCGAAAAAGAAAACGAGCTAATCGGATGTTCCGACAAATATTTTGTTCAAATCAAGCGTGGTTTGGTTGGGTTTAGTTTCATCTCTTTAAGTAGTTTCAAAAGGTAAACTCTAAAATATTCTTTCTTGCAAGGTTGTAATTGGGATAATCCGTTGAAACAAACGTGTGAAGGAAACCACAGACAAAAGTTGAAAAGTATATCAGGTAAAAAACTACAAATAAATCAGTATTATTGAGTGGAAAGCGAGGCCAATGATGAGCGCTCATCACCACTCACCGACGTGCACCGTGAAAAATGTTGCAATTTTGCATTGTGATACTTGGCAATTTGCAATTAGAAGGAGCATACTGTAAAAAACTTCCAAAACATGACAAAGAAAGTATTAACACTTAAAAATATCCAAATCAACAGCTGGTTTTCAGGTCTCATCAGTAAAATAATATTAATGTGATGGAAATATAGCACACTTACTCTTTTCTGACTTGATTTCTTCTTTAACCTTCTCATCTGCCTCTTTGCTATCCCCAGTTTTGTCTAGCCTGGGCCTCTTCCTTCCCTTATAACTCCTGTTATCTCTTCTGCCACCCTCACCCTCATCCTCACTATCGGAGAATTCGTTCTCAGGTACTATTCTCTTATCCAAATCTTTCTGTGGCAATCTTTCATCTTTGTCTACCTTCTCCTCATTATCGGATTCTTCGTTTATTGCGTCCTCTGGTATCGTTTGCACCTGCACTCCGGGTGCATGGGGCAACATCCTGAGATTCTCAAACAGTCTTGTTTTGATTTTTTCCAAGTATTCAGGAGTATTTTGATTTGCCATATTACTGGGGCTGATATGCAGCTTGAAGTCCGGGCCGAAATACTCAAAGTAGTCATTGTATGGAAGCTCATTGGCGATTTCAACGCCCAAGGCGACTGAGGTCTCGTATGTCCAAGCCCTTGAAACATTCCGAATCGTGTAACCGCCACCACCCACCATCATGAAAGGTAGGTTGTATTTTTTCACAAATTCCACACATTTGCCATGTCCTTTAACAGTTAAATTGAAACAACCCAACCGATCTCCTGTCAGAGAATCTGCTCCACACTGCAGTACTACAGCACTGGGTTGGAATGTTTCCATTACTTTACTTATAATGGGGACGAAAATACTTTCGTACGCATCGTCATCCATTCCGTCTCTTAAGGGTATGTTTACAGCATAATATTTGCCTTTGCCTGCACCTATGTGAAAAAAAATGAATTATTCAGTATGCTTATGTAATACTAGGGCAAATGTCACAATACAGAATTTTGATGACAAATTTATTCTAGATGCTCAGCTTTATGAACAAAATTTATAGATACTAGTCTCCTCCTTGAGCTCTTGCTCACACAAAAATAAGCTGCAAAACATAGAAAGATATTTGCAAGATATGTTGTTACCATTGAGATGTTTGAAAAATAAAACTGATATATTATTTATTACTTATAAATTGATCAGATTGAATCTTGAAAAGTTTTTCTGGGTAAATCTTTCATTACTGAAGCTGATATCTGATTTAATTACAACAAACTGAAAGTTCTTAGGTCAATATTGTTTACCTTTGCTATTGTGACAAAGCCTTTGAGGCAGAGTGATTTGCTTTATATTGTATTAATAGAAATGTGCACTTTATGCATTTTGAGATACTATTTGCACAAAAAAACAAGATGATATATGACAAAAATGCTACCAACATTCTACAATTATGCAAAATTATTATCTTATCAAGGAAATGTTCATTTACCATGTCAAATTTTTTGAACAAAACATCAATTCAATACAATCACATAAAGTGGTAAACTCTAACAATGAATACCAGTGTTAAACAATGACAGATCTAAACATGATTTTTATGAATTTTTGAATCTGAAATCACTTCAATACTTTCCAATTTAGCAATGTCAAATACCTGTCAAGATCTTTACAATCATTCTTGATCTTTTTTTAATGAGAAATACAAAAAAAAGATATATATATTACCTATATCCCTCAAATCTCCTGTGCCAGGAAAATATTCACCATACTTGTGGAATGAAACTGTCATCACGCGGTCTGTTGTGTAGAAAGCTTCTTCTACTCCATCACCATGGTGAACATCTATGTCTATGTACAGAACTCTTTGGTGGTATTTCAATAACTCTAAGATGCCCAAAACAATATCATTGACATAGCAGAAACCAGATGCTTCAGACTTTTTCGCATGATGGAGGCCTCCACCCCAATTGATGCAGATTTCCGAGGCCTGCTTGTTCAGTTTGACAGCTGCAGCAACTGATCCACCAGCTGACAATTGACAAAACTCATATAAGCCATCAAATACAGGACAATCTTCTCCAACATTGAATCGTTGCATTTGTTTATTGTATTCAGACATATTGTCTGGTCTGATTGATCGTAGGAACCTTATGTAGTCATCAGAATGGAATTTGGTCATTTCTTCAGCCGTGGCTTTGTGGGGGCGCTAGCAGGAAAAATTACTATTAGACTAGTGTTAAGTGATATATGTGTAGTGCAAGTCTTTTTTACTAATTCCATGTCAAATTAAACATTCATTGGAAATATAATTATATTCTGAAAAGTAATCTCACAATAGAATCCAGAACAAGTGTTTACAAAAGGAAATTATGGCAAATTCATAAAATGTGGTATAGCAAATAAGGAAATCCATGTTATTTCTAAATGAATAAAAAAAGTATTATTTTCATACAAAAATATTTGTTAACTTCAAATCTAATGTTAGCATGAATTTAAGTACAATAAAGAAAATTAATTATATTCTGTCTTTCAGTAATTTTGGACAAATTACATGATTTTAATTAGTATAACAAAGACAGGCAGGAAAAAAATCCCATGACACTGTCATATTGTGATTTCTTTCTCATGCTGGGTAGTGTAAGAAATTTACCACTATGTCTTCAATTCTTTGTCCAGTCTATTCTTGAACAAGTTTATTTCAACTGCAATCACAGTTTCCTCACTAAGATAGTTCCACAAATACACTACACCATGATTTGATATGATTTTTTTTTCTTACTAATCTGGATGTATTTTCTATTTCCATTGTTTGTGTTGTGTGAAGATTCTGAAGAAGATTTTAAATATGCCAAGTGGAGTAATGAGTACTGATTATTTTCAAAGTTACAATCCAGTCCTGTCATATTCTTTTTTCTGTCATGATTTGTGATCCATCTACCATATTGTTCATATGGTAGATTACTGAGTTCAGAAGGCATTCAAGTTATTTTAAATTGCAGTCTTTCCAGCATTTCAGTATCTCTACAATATAAAAAATATGGATTTCATGCACTGAGTGCATGTTCAATCTTTGATTGAAAGAACACAGTATAGTTTTTCTATCAAGCAACCAGTTTCTGAAAGCTCTTTCAGTTTGTGTATTTACTTTTTCTATTTTACTGGTAATGTGAGCTTCTGATTCCAAATCTTCTACCCCAATATTTTCATTTTGGTACTGCGCCTTCTCTGGTTCAACCTGCAGCATACTATATTTTGGGTTGGGATTTGTCTTTCCAATATGAAGTGCTGTATACAGCATTAAGCAACATTTACCAGTTTTTAGTTCATTTTTCAAGGGTAAAGGTTTACCTTTCTTGTAATGTGGGGTTACTAAATAACTTTTTATTGTCCTCAAAGAAATAAATATTTGCTCTAATATCAAAAGAAAACTCAGCTGTGTAGGTAAGGAATAGAAGAGGTCCATCCTTGTGGTATTTCATTCAGTACTGAATTTTTTTCATTTATATCATTTGCTCTCACTTGGTACATTCTATTATGAGAAAAATGCTTTAATCCAGGATACCAGTTTACCTCTTACACCAAAATGTTCAAGTTTTTAAATGAGATAATAATGTACCATATCAAATGCCTTTTCACAATTAAGATAATTATATCAATAGGATTTCTGTCATCGTGCATAGCTGTCCAATGTTGTAAAGCAATTATTATGTTCATAAACAGGAATGTTTCAGGCAAAAATCCATGTTGCTTGTTTGGAATGATATTATTTTGAAACAAAAATTGCAAGGGTTGCAGGTGAGGCTAACAGGTCTGTAGTTCTCTAGTCAATATTGATACCCCTTTTTGTATATGGGCACAACAAATAACTGTAGCTAGGCTTTTGGCATTATTCCTTTCTCAAGACTTTCTGTCAATGCGCTTTCCAGGGTTCTGCATATTGTAGTTTAACATTTTTTTAGAGAAATATTTATGGAATATTGTCACTACCCTGGCCTGAATTCCTCTTGATGGACTGTGTGGCTTTTATTACTTTTTCTGGTGTAAACAAAATAGATGTAACCCAATGGTTTCCAACCTGTGCCCCCCCCCCCTCAGGGGTTCGAAACTGTAGCAAGGGGGGCATGCAGTTGTTTCCATCATTTTCGAATACAAACCAAAAACGTCGAATAGGTGTCAAAAAAATGAATCAGCAAAATAGGTATACTTAATCCACAATCCTCACCGCGAATTTTTCGTACAAATATATTAATTATATATTATTTTTTCGTTTTTTTGTAAGATTTGTTCATATTACATTTAAAATTATTATTTCTTATAATAAATAATTATTTTTTATGTATATTTTTACATATTGTATATTATTTTGTAGCCCATTAAATAAATTATAATATTAGTTGAGTATTTATGAAATTAGATTGTTAGAAAAATTGAGGGGGCACAACAATTTCTTTTTCAAAGGGGGGCGCAGGTACAAAAAGGTTGGAAGCCACTGATGTAACAGATTCTGAGCATTGAGTGTGAACAGGCAAAATTGGTATAACTGATTTGGACACAGCGAAAACTTGAATTGTGCTGCAAACACTTATGAATTTTCTTTGCAATTAATTATGTTGTCATTACTGTTTTTCATTGAGAAATATGATACCTTAGAGTTTAATTTTCATTTAACATCAGTGTAAAACAAAATTTTTCTTATTGCTAGCACAAGTTTCTATTATCAAAAGCTTTAGTTTATTGTTCTGATTTTGATATGTCCTATAATTTCTCTACTTTTATTTAAGTGTTTTTTAAACTCCCCACCTTTTTGTCTTGGTTTTTTCAATATATTTTAAGTTATAGAAAAAATCATACTCAAATTCCATATCAACCACAAAAGCTACTTTATAATTCAGGATTTGGAATATTATATTTGTCATTTGTTGGAAAAATGAAAACAATTATTGTATTTTCTATGTACAATATTTGAGGATTCAGGCTACATCTTTAAATAATGTTACTCTATTAATAATAATATACATAGGTATGAATTACATAAACAGCCTGTCCAAAAGTACTTTGAATATACTTTGCCTTCAGTGTTTGGTCAATACCTTGCCTGTTCTAGGTGGATAGCTATTATTTCACTGAATTCTCAAGAAGACTGAGAGTTATTATTAGTCAACTTTGCATTTGCAATAGTAAGCAATTACCATATTACCTCTAAATAACCTTAATAATAAAGATAAAATTCAAAAACATCAATAGATAATCAATTAGATTGTTTACATATATTGCATATAAAATTTGGTATTTGCAACAGGTTTTTCATATTTCACTTTAATATCTATTAAGCTATGTTGACATGCTTTAAGGAATTAAATTTTTGAAATTCAATTCTAGGTTCTATGAAGCCATGACAAGAAAAACTCAAACTGATGGGAATGGAAATTCATAAAAGTATTCCACCACAAATCAATATCTTGATGGTATATCTTATGGAGAACAAAAAACGTGTTTTCCACCAATCTTCAGTTTTAACTGCGCTGTGGCTCACGAAAATAGATACATTCGTGACTCATGAGTCTCCTAAATAGTCCCACAACACCTTTTATATTATTTATATATTCAAATACAACATTACTGATAGAGCAAAAGTATATGGACATAAAACCTTATCTGTCTTTTTGAACTTATGGCAGTTACAAACAGCTTTCATTTGAATGGGCAAGTCTTTCAGATAACTTTATTTTGGTCATTTTACCCCATAAAATACAGAATATTTTTAAGCAAATATCAGCGTATTAGTTTTTCAAAGCATAATAATAATAATAGAAAATAATTTAAAAAAATGAATACAAATTTGATAATTTCATACAATATTTCAGGCATTATTTTACGATATAAATTCAACACCACATATTATTTGTATAGGTAATGTATACTGGTGAAAATAAAGTAAACTATAACTTTTGGGATCGGAATCATTGTTTTTATAATCCATGTGAAATGCGACTTACATAAATCTCCATTTTTCTGTACAATCCATAATTTAGCAGCAAATTATGGGTCATACGTATACGGTGCGGCTTCATGGGATGTCCCTGTCCATAGTAATAATTCCCAATGTCGCCTGGAAATTTATATATTTATTCCTAATCAAATAAAAGTAATATTTGATTTACAGATATGTTATGTAGATTACAAATATCATCAAGACACCGTAAATACGAGCATCGTTCACGTCATTACACGCAATCGACCAATGGCGTGCAGCGTAATATACGGTGAACAGTAGTCCACCAAACATATCTGCACTTAGGTTTTCGAATATCATACTTGAATCCTCAAATAAGAAAGAGCTGTTTGGAGGTGCAATTATGATTACAATGAGTCCAGATCAGATCAAAACAGGCAAAATATTATGAAAAGCAATTCAATTTAACTTCATAGTTCGCAACAAGAAACTATCAAACGATAATTGAAAGCGTACTCACTATCATAGTAGTAACAAACTCTCTTTCGACTATGTGGTTGCGTCGCCATGGTTAACTCACACTTATTTGCGTAATTTCAACAAAACTTGTTTATTTAACAACTGTATATATACTACGAATATCGTTTTGTATTACTTTTATACCCACACAACCCCCGCGCTATGCAATCTGCATGCGCCCTGCGTTAGCAAATGGCTGACAATGACAAATGACGGCATTCGATGACAGTAAGTTAACAAAGGCATAGGGATGTGATGGGATTGACGCCGAATTCAATCATTTTAAGTGTTTCACAATGTGGGGCGCGGCATCTCTGGTTTCACTTAAAATCTGTAGTTTAACTGCAAATGAGCCAATGTTTCTATTAATTTGGTCTAACTTAGAGCATCAACAGCTATTACTTTTTTCATACTTCTTTACATTATATGTATTTCGTTTTCAGGTATCAAGAAAAATGGTACATGAAACTTCATATTGTATTTTTTTACTAATATTTTGGAAATCAAGGGAAAAACTGACTGCTGTCACTATGGAGTATATTACTAATGAAAACTTGGTTACTGAAACTTATCATACAGTTGTATTTCATGACATATTTGCTTTTAAACTTACCAACTATTAAAAAGGCAAATAAAAAGAACAAAACGTAATTATAAAGTTTCGGCTACCTGAAAGTACAAAAAATAAATTTTAGATTTAAATTTACCGAGTAAAATATACAATCAACATATCATCAAAATTGTTCCATTTAGGAATATTGTTTCCGGGTTTTGACTACAATTTTCTTTGAATTAATCTCAGTTTGATTGCCAGTATTGCCACACACACATAGGATACATTGTTCAAACCGTTTGCATAATGCTGTTACTTACCTTATATATTCTGTGGCTGTTATGCTAAATACCTCTGTGTGTGTGTGCAACGCTTTCTCATTTATCTAATTATTTTTGTTTGTTATTTAGATTTAATTTTTGATTAATAAATATAGGTGACTCTCTGTAATATATAATCATGATATTAGGCTTCAGACAGGTAAAATTTACCGTGCATGGTGCATAGTTAAGTCGTAGGGAATCAAACAGTGCTTGATTTCACCGTAACGTAAAGGTGTGCAGTCAAACCCGTGCACTGTTCCCTCTGTATGGGTGGGAGTGGGAGCCTTAATAAGTACTAAAACATGGATTAGTATATTATTTTCGTGGGTACTTGATATTTCCAACCAATTTGACAGCAACAGGTGAAGTAAGCTTCCAAATTTTATTCCTTAGTGGATACAAAAGCCTAGGCTGGATATCAAATTAACTGAAAAGTGTCACTTGCTAATTAGCTGTTACTGTCAAACCGAACGAAAGTATCGGTGAAAATAGTGATGTGATAATCATAGTGATACAAAACATAAACATAAACTTCGGCATAACCTCGACTGTCCGTCCTCACCTCAGTGTTGCCATTTAGGGCAACAAATCGCGTGTGACCCTATATTATGGTATGTTCAGTGGTCGCCAAAATCACGTCTTTATGTGTATTGGAGGGTAGTAGCGATTTTTAATAATGAAATTATTTTTGACGAATTTATAATTATAGATAAAAAATTCCAGTATAGTAATATTAAAGATGCTCATAAAAATACATATCGATGTTTTGCATCGTAAAATGTTGTTCTTACGGACGGAATAATGGTTATTCTGCTTTGTTCTACAAAAACAGTATTGTTTATTTAATATTGATAGTTTCCTGACCTACATGTTCTAAAAAGCTGTGGCGACAAACTGGCGAACTTTCCATTTTCTTTTTCTTACTTTGGCAACAGTGCCTAACCTAATAGTTCATGGAAAGTATAATATGAAAATAAACATTGGCTAGTCAAATAAAAAAATCGGCATAATTTTGATTTTTCAAACAGAAAAGGGATTCAACTATGTTTCATAATGAATCAAAGAATCCTAAGATGGACAGGAGTAAAGTTAAAAGACGTGGAAGCAGTATAGGTCCCAATCCAACTGAACCCAAACTGCAAAAGGAAAAGGAGACAAACATAAATGCTTTAGTTGTAGACAATGGAGCATATAGTATAAAGGTGGGCCTCTCTACTAAAGCTCATCCAGCCATAGTACCTAATTGTATTATGAAAGCTAAAGCAGAACGAAAAAGGTTATTTATTGGTGATCAAATTAATGAATGTAGAGACTGCTCTGGGTTATACTTTTTGTTGCCTTGTGAACGAGGATATATCACAAAATGGGATGTACAAAAGCCAATCTGGGACTATATTTTCAGTAAGAAAGTGTGTCCAATAGATGAATATCCTATTATAATGACACAGCCTTTATTCAACTTCAATTCCATTCAGGACTGTATGGATGAGATATTCTTTGAAGAATATGAAGTATCCTCTATGTTTCGTTCGAATCCAACAGATCTAGCCTATCTTAAGTATCTAAGGGATCATCATCTTCCTAAGACTACTCCATGTATAATTATTGATACAGGATTTAGCTTTACCCATGTTATACCATATATAAATGGGAACAAATACCTCAATAGTATTCGTAGATTAAATGTTGGTGGTAAATTATTAACCAATCACTTGAAAGATATAATTTCATATCGTCAGTATAATGTTATGGAAGAAACTTATGTTATAAATCAAGTTAAAGAAGATACATGTTATGTTGCACAAGATATTAAAAAGGAACTTTCAATTGCAGCAAAATCTGGTATAGAGAATGATATTGTTCGCAACTATATTCTCCCAGATTTCAATAATATAAGGAGAGGATACATTCTTGAAAATAATAGTGACACAAAAGAAAATGAGGAAAATTGTCAAGTGCTAAGACTAAATAATGAAAGGTTTATAGTTCCTGAAATATTATTCCATCCTTCTGATATTGGTATGAAGAGTATGGGTATTGCTGAAGCTGCAGTGAAATCAATATTGAGCTGCCCAAAGGAATACCAAGAAGGGTTGGCTAGGAATATTGTTGTGATAGGAGGCAACTGTAAGTTTAATGGATTCAAAGAAAGAATTATGGCAGAGCTTCGATCTTTATTACCTCACCTGTGGGAAGTTAAGGTGTACCAACCTGATGATCCTATTGGTTATAGCTGGGATGGTGGAAAATCACTTTTGAAAATGACAGGCTTCAAGTCATGTTTAGTGACTAAAGAAGAATATGAAGAACTAGGATCTATGATTATCCAACAAAGATTTAACAGCTGGATGACAGATAATTCTTCAATACAAGAAGAACCAGAACAAAAAAATGAAGAGAATTATAAATATTTGGATTGGCTGAAAGGTAAAACAGTGTTTGGTAAAGAAGATCCTATAGATGTGAAGGATGAATGTGAACAAGAAGATAAGTCTAAGGCACAGTCAAACTTCCAGGACAATGAAACCATTAATGTACCTGAGAACGTTGATAATGGTCAGCAAATAGTGGGTGATGCAGAATTGAAAACTAAGGTCACATCAAAAAATGCTGAAAATAATACAACTGTGAATAATTTTGATCAGGAGAAGGATCCACCTATTTTAGATTTTTCAATGCATACAGATCTATTTCCCTTAGGTGTAGGATCATATTTATAGAAATCTGTTTCATTTGTGTATAGATAAGCCATTCTGTATAATTTTGCATTTTGATTTTTTAAATACACAGATTTGTTGTAATAATTTATTGCAGTACTACCTAACATCTAACACCAATTTATTTATCACTAGAGGTGGACATTAAACATTACATGATGAAGGACAAGTTTTAACATCCATGTTTTTTTCATAATAAATCAAATATCTTGAAATATATAAAACTAGAAAAAGTCCTTATTATTTATAACTGGTGAATTTTGACATTTTTCTCTGCCGATTTCTTATACAAATTAGATTTTATGGGAATTGAATTCCATTTTCGGGGCCAGTTCCCATTCAAGTATAAAAGCGAATCCCTAAAGATAATCTCCAACTGAGAAATGTTTTGATATAAAATCTCAAAACTCCCCAAACATGGATGTAAGACGAGCAGATGACTGCTGGAATTGCTCTGAAATACTATAGTTTTGCACAATGCATGCTTAGATTTAAAAAACATACAATAATCAATGTCTCATGTTTTACTGAACAATTTAGGGACTATTACAAAATTAGGAGTCCATTTTGATATAAATTTGGGCCTGCTATGAAAAAATTAGTCATATTTCAGTTTCAGTACAATCCTATATATACTAGAGTACTAGCATTCTAGTTCCATGTGACTTGAACCTTGTTCATTTTTCTGGATAAAACATTTTGCTTGGACCTCTTGCATACATAATATGCTTATCAAATAATGAACAGTATAAAAGCTAACCAGTGTCCAAGACTTTAGTTGAATACAAATACTAAATAAAGTGCAAAAACCAGCAGCTTCAGTTTGAGGATCTACCAAGGCATCTCGTAGAAATCGAAGTGAATAACAGGTGGAAATACTGAGCCATTTTTATATATTATTTTTAAACGACAAAGTTCAACAACAAAATTACAAATTATTAGAGTCTAAGTGTGCTGCAATCAGTGACTGAATAGTGTTTTACAAATAAAATTACATATCAGGTACTACCGATTTAAAAGAAAGCGTAACGCATCACATAATCAAACAAAAATTTATTTGTGAAGGTTTTAACCAAAGTAACAATAATTAATATGAATCCTGGTGACAAAATATGTAATATGTGTGTGTTAAATGATATGCATCTGTAGCTTAATCATTTAGACTAGATCAAGTAGTAATGCACTTCCACTGTGCTAACTTGGGTCCGTGAAAATAAAATACACCCAACATTTCGTTTTCCTTTTATTAAATAAATATTAAAAATACTCTGCTATACATCACAATTAGCCAGTCAGTCAGTTTTTACAATTATTGTATCGCCATCTTGAATCGAATAATATGCTATTTCTTTCATTTCATCATCAAATTCCACACTGATGTTTGGATCAGATCTACTGACATATCTCATAACTGGTTTATCTGGAATCTTGAACAATTTCTGTACCATCGTCGTTAGTTTCTGTACCAATAATGACGGAGGTACCATTTTACTAATTGTTTTGTTTTCATACTGGATGTTCACAGTTAAAAGTGTGCTTTTTATGATGTTTGGTTGTACTACTAATTCCGATTCCTCCGGCAGACCATATGCTGGAATTAAATGATATTGAAAAGGATCCAGGAGTACTTTTCCACGAAACTTTCTCGTACAGTAATTGTACTGTTTTTAAAAAATTTCTGTTAGTCATAAAATCTTCAGAACCTCGTATGGTCTACATATTGTAATATACCATATAATAGGATTAGATTTATAGTTAGTCAATTGAGGATCCTAGAATTACCACGACTTACTGGGAGCACACAAATAGTTCAATCTTGCAATGCAATCTAATGAAATATTTTACTATGCATTGTGCTGAACCACACCCTATTAACTGAACTAGACCAATTTATCAACATTTTCACTTAGTGATTACTTTCGAATTTTGCATTCCGTTGCTCTTGCACTGCCTGGCTAATTTTGATAACATTTGATCATGAATCGAACCCATGTATTGCAACAAGAAACATAATGATACAGTCAGACAGACTATGCTTGAAAAGGCTCGATACTTGCCCATTTTGATTCATTGTTTGATGTTTGTTTTCTATTTTGAATTATTTGTGAAAATAACAGCAGTTTGTGCAATTTTTTACTTGACATGCTGAAATGGTTAAATTAGCAAATATGTATCTTTTGTCATGTTTGTAACAATGCTATGAATGAGTTGAGACGTCTATATTTTTTTATCATCATTGTACTGAACAAGCCTGGAATAATATACATGCTCCAGCAAGCAGTCCATAGAAAAACCTAAAGTTGGCCCTTCAAATAGTAGAGTATCTTTACCCCAGTGTATAGCATTACTTGTGATAAAAACCACTGGAAAGAATGTTTTCCAATACTTAATTGACTTTGAAAGAACTGTACTCCATAATATTGTTTACTTTTTTATATCAACTTGTCTTTCAAAGTTTGTAGAAGACACTGAGCTGGACTTGGTTATCTCCTGGCCGTTGAATGGAAAACAGTCCATTCAACAATAGTATTCTGGTATGAATGTAACAGTACAAGCTTACTTAGCACAGAGGGACTAGTTAAAAATTAATTACACTGTATTGTATCAAATTTGGAAGAATGCAATGGTATTAGCAAGGAAAATGAAAAAGGAGATAATGCAGCTACTACTTGATAGCAGCAGGTATTCACTTTGGCTATAATGCAAGACTTTGGAATGGAGTGCTTTGATCACATTTGAACATCATAGTTTTGTATAATCAGTCTCTACACTAGGAGACTTAGTTATTCTTACCATCTATCAATTCTAAATATCTATTGTGCTCCAGTAAAAAATTGGATCTTGCCTCAGGATTATTTTGCACATCCATCCATTCTAAGGCATACTTCTTTAAATAATCTATTTCAGCACCAAACCTTTCCTCCCGCTTTATCAAACTACCGTTTATAGTCTGAAAATAAATCAAAACCTATTATATACCTTCAATAAGTAAGATATGAAATTGTGTAAATAACTCTTTATGCTAGGTTTTCTATTTGGGTCTCAATGTTGCAATAATTAGTTTTCTAGAATTACCTCAACTACACAATATATCATTTTTTTTCTATTTGTATTCATGTATCCAGTATCCACGAAATATTGAATCAATATAATTATTTTTTATATCCCCTTCAAAGTTGCTCCCCATGCAGGTGAATTTTAGATTTTACATCATTATCAAGTAAGTTTACTAATGCCAAGAGATTTTTATAAGAAAAATAATCAACACATGATTAGGAATTGAAGACATTTGCCAGTTAAGAAAAAGTAGTTGTATTGCTTTTACTAACCTGATTCTATGCATATATGATTTGTACACATTGAAATTTGACACTCACCTTCAAATTTTTTATTTTAGCTATTATAATTTCTATTCTAGTTTCAAACTTTTCTGTTTCTAAAATTGGGTTTTTTAATATGCGAAGATGCTCCAACATCTGCAATTTATTGAGCTCAGCTACTGATCTCCACTGAAAATAGATATGTATAATGAAAAATATGATCAGACAAATAAATGTTGCTTCACATAACTTTTTATACTTGAAGCATTTCATATTCTATGAACTTTATGATATGATTTATACAATTAATGGATGAGAAAATATCAGTTTTTGAATTGCAGTCCACTTTCTGATTATATTCCAAAAACTACTGTAAAGGCATAATAATCTTCAAGCTGCCACTTAATTGTGGTTAGAGTAATTATTGCTGCCAAGTGATGTATTACCATGAAAAATCAAATCACTAGAATTCATCATTACATGTTCCTGTAAAAACAATATTTTTCATCATACTTTTTTGTACACACACAGGGGTACCTAAATTTTTGAAATATAGCATTTTCAAGGTACATATTGGTAATTTCTGTATCCTTTTTACTGGATTGGAAACAATTCAAAAAATGTGATATAACATAATTATGTTATATGATAGCAACATTAGCAACTACAAACAGAAAGTAATGTGGATGTAAAGATTCTTACCTCACTGATGAGGTTCTCATTGATATTAAGAACATTTAGGTTATAAAAGTCAGCTATAGGTATATTATCTTCTGTAAATCGAATATTTTGCAGCTTTATATTTTCAACTATTAAATGTCTCAAGTTTTTTATTACTTTCAGCTTATTCACTTCACTCCATAACCTGATTTCATTTCCATCCAAGTCCAACATTTGTAAATTCTTGAAGTCATTATCTTCTGATGTACTGAGATCTGTGATGTCATTATATGGTACTCGAAGCTCCTTCACATTGGGGAACACTTGTACAAGCTTTTTTATATCCTCCCAGGTCAAATGCATGTGCCCGCATATTAACATGGTGATGTGTGGAAATTTGTATTTTTCATAATGGTGTGGTAATTCTAGGATATTTTCACTGTGAATCATAAAATTGAAAATTACCCAATATACAGTTGTGGTCAAAATAATAGCAGTGGTTTGATAAAAATGGCAGAAAGATTTAAATGAAAGTGTAAAATTTCATTGATGTAGACAATATCTTATCCTGTAAAAACCCATCAACTGTCCCGAAAATTCAACAAATAATTATCTATATAAAAATATCAATAAACAAAATATCGTTTTTTGTAGCAGGAGATAAATTCCATTTGGACAAAATAATAGCAGCGTTGTTTAATATTGCTTTGTTTTTGCAACCTAAATAGTTTTTGCTGCTTATATTCGGGTAAATTGTCAATTCAGAGTAGCCTTTTGTTAAATTCACAAACAATTTTCGGTTTTAATAAAACTATGGACAGAAAGAAGCAGTCAGTAAAACGCGAATTAATAAGAAAATTACGACGTGATGGAAAATCGTACATGCAAATTCAAAATATTTTGGTATGTTCTGCTGAAATGGTTGCGAATGCTTTAAGATGGTAACCCACACCTGAAACTGGTGGTCGAAAACGCAAAACTACATCCAGACAGGACAATGTGGCAATGTGGGCCGTAGAACATATGTTAGACGCCCTTTAGGAACCGCATATCAGCCGCAGTACACTGTTAAGACACTTAAACATGAAGGTTTAAAAATAATGGTGTGGGCATTCCTACTAACGAGTAGGGCCTATATTTTGGATCAGAAACATAATGAATGCCAATGTTTATGTTGAGAATTTACAGGAGGTTATGCTGCCCTATGCTGAATATGAGATGCCACTTAAATGGGTTTTAATGCATCACAACGACCCAAAACATACCAGTCAATTATATAAAAATATTTTAGAAAAGAAAAAAAATTATGTGTTAGATTGGCCAGCTCAAAGCCCAGACATTAATCCGATCGAAAATCTGTGGGGCGACATTAAAGATGCTGTAGCACGAGAAAAACCTAAAAATCAAGAAGAGCTCTGGTCTGTAATCAGTGATTCTTGGAAAAGCATTCCAGTGTCTAGATGTCAAGATCTAGTTAATGCTATGCGGCGACGCTGTAAAGCTGTCCTAGCAAATAAAGGGTACACAATTAAGTACTAAGTTTGTGTTGTGCTTCTAAAATAAGAATTTTGTTAATTAGACATAGATTTTTTGTTTAAAAGTGACATTAGTAAAATACTGCTATTATTTTGTCCAACAAAATTTCCGACATTTTTCGTTTTTCTTGATGTTTTGAGAATTAAATTAATTTGACTCTTACTATTATGTTGCATTTTAGGTGGGCTTTAGAGCTGACATACATATGTTTTAGTTGTTCTATAAGCAAAATAATGATAATGTTTTTGGTAAACACTGCTATTATTTTGACCACAACTGTATATCTACCCTCTCCTTGGATTGATGAAATGATTAATATCTGTAATGCCTAATAAACACCTATATAAACTTCTAAACAGTTGAGCAATTTTGATTAACAATTGCAGTTTGATCAATCAGTAATCAGATTACTTACCTAACATTTAACAAATTCAAACTTTCCAGCTGAGCACAAATAGCAAAGACATCCTCCCAGGAACATAATAAACTTCTTGATAGGTCAATTTCACGTATATTTGGAAAAAGTTTCCTCAACTCATTACTTTCTCCACCTATGCAATTAACATCCATGGATCGCACACTTACAACTTGCAAAGAATTGAAATCCCTAAAAAACACAGAACACCTTCATGTAAGCAGCACTATATCATTACATAAAAAGCAATGTTGTTATATAAGTGAAGGGTATTTCTTCTGGTAAGAAATTTATTTTTTTTGTGGCAAACATGAAAACAGTGATAAAATACGCACAAAAATTAATTTAAATTTGATCCTTATTGAGAGACATTTTTGTTCACTATTTCTTAATGTAATTTTGGAAACTTATGCAGTAGTTTTTTCTTTGATTCACCTTACATTCCTGTCCTGACTGTTAATTGAAATCAAATATAACTCCTGAATGAACTTTGATCGTTTGGGCTACCTCAGCGGGCTATGAAACATTGTAATTACAATTAGAGATATGATCTTTGGATGTTCTATGACATAGACATCATGTAAAACCATGTCACTCTGTTTCTGTGGTCTGACTACAAATCCTAGGTTGCCTCTATGGCAAGGACATGAAATCATTATAGATTTTTGCTGTGTCTGCAAATCATCTATGATGACCAGTCCATACAGAAGGATCATACATCTAATATTCTCAAAATGTTCAAGATTCAAGATCTTCAACATATATCTAAAAAATAACAGCAGGTAGACAGGGCAACACCTATTGGGGAATAAAGTATGTATAACTGGAAAAGCTGCTGGTTTCATGGACTACTATAGTAAAGTTTCAATTCACATCATGTTACCTTGATTTAGTGTTTTTATTTATTATTATTTGATTAAAAAAATGAGTTCATCTTTGAGATTATATTAAAGTCAGCATTTGGCATAATAACCCAGATTACTGCCCAAAGCCCTTAAAAATGTTACTCCCCTCTGTGTCATTGGTAGGGACTGTCGCGCCTAGCGCAAAAAAAAATCGTTGAAACCATTCCCCACTCTGAGCCAGGTATTCACGAACTGCAACTGCAACTGCAGCTGTAACTGTATCAAACTCATCATGAATGACACACATTTATGCTCCTAACAAAACTCTCGATCTGCAATGTTTGCAGAGAACTCGAGTCATAATGGCGATTCCAAGAGAAATAATTATCAGTGTTACATTTATTGGAAAAGAATGTCCTCGAAGATGGTAGCACCATACAATCCATGTAGAAAGAAGTAGATCTTAGTTATTTGCAGCTTCAAAGTTTTAACATAATAATGGCAATTACAAATATTTTTCCTGACTTTAGATATACACCTGCTCCAACGAACCTGAAGAGATAAAAAGCTTACTGCCTTTTAATACTTTTGCTCAAGTACTATATTCCCCACCTTCTATCCTGAGAATGTTGGGCCCCCAAAAGCTCTGCGCCTAAAGCCCATACTTCTGTGATAATACTCCCCTGACAGTAGTAGTTGCTTATCAATATCTACTCTATGAACAATCCCTAACCTATCTTATGAAAATATTTTAAATAATGGAAATAATTAAAAAATGATATAATTAGCTCGCAATATATGCTTCAAGCAATTTAGATTATTCAATACATAAAGTACATTTTAGTACAACATGAGATACCATTATTAGTTTTTAAAATTTATTTTGTGCTCAAAAGCATATATAAAACAGATTGTATGTTTAACTAGGAATTATGAAACAGCATATATGCATAAATCTTACTCTTATATCAGGTATGGTAACTGTTATATTAAGATGCTAACAACACCAGTAGTAATATTTCATAATTTCAATTCATGCTTAAAATAGTAAATACAAATAAACCAATTCACTCTTGATAAATTAGAAGAATAATAATAATAATATGACTGTGCCAGTGCACTATGCTGCATATTCCATCCTCCAACATCCAACACAGCAAGGCTGTGAAACTGAATCTTACTTTCTGACAAGAAAGTTATATTTCAGGTGATTGTCACTACCATAAAGAATGATAAAATGTTTTAAAAACCTTTATAATTCACAATAACATACATACCATTGTATTGACTTACCTTTGCTTATCAGCAACTTTATCAAAACCAACTAATTGAAGAAATGGAGCATTGATGTCCTGTTGAAATTTGAGCAGGGTTTGTTCATTAATTTTTGCAGTTGTAACATCTTCTATACACCCATAGCGAGTTTTGATAGCCTGGATCAAGGACTGTCCAAAATTCACCTTCTCCTTTCTAACAAACGATCCTGATTTCGGGTGCCATGTGTGGAAGTAGTCAATACCATTTACAGTACCATTGTGTTTGCCTCTTGTTGAGTCATCCCAGTCAATACCAAGCCATGTACCCTGGTGTCCCTCCACAGGACCTATATATTTAATAGTACCAATATAACCACCACACTCTATTCTACTACCAACTCTCAAGTCGCAATGCGGCTCTGTCCCCTCTGCTACCATTTCTTGGTTTGATGTACTGAAAGTAGGCGATAAATAAGGTTATAAGCGATTTTACTCATGAAGTCAATAATATCGTAATAGGATAGACTTGAAGTCTCAGTTTCTTCACGATTCTTATATTACCTGTTTGAAATCATGCAACGTATCAATTACAATCAAAATATTTCAGAAAATCATGACAGACTTTTTAAATTTTTGTTATTCCTAATGCTGTTCACAAAACATCCCCTCTTCTGCTACTTAAGTACAAAACAAGTCAATTGACACTGACAATCGGTCAAAGCGAAGAGTCACAGGACATTTGTCACGTTTATGGTTGGTAGAGTTACAGATTAGGGCTCCAAGCTAAATTACCACTGAATGTGGTGCTATGGTGCTACCAACCGGTGCTACCAAAGAAACGAGTTGTCAAATGAAACCTCTGTGTATTCAAAAGTATCAGTTGGAAGAAGCAAAATTATGGTGGCGCTAGTATAACACGTGGGTATATTATAAAAGAAGTGCCGGAAAATACTAGTAGGATAGAAAAGTACGTAAGTAAGGTAAGAATATCTTATATAAGTTTTATATCAGTAAGCACTATAAAATCACAAAAAAAATTGCAAAAGCTCACAAAAATGGATCCCTCCAG
Organism: Bruchidius siliquastri; assembly: GCA_949316355.1. Taxonomy (NCBI): domain Eukaryota; kingdom Metazoa; phylum Arthropoda; class Insecta; order Coleoptera; family Chrysomelidae; genus Bruchidius; species Bruchidius siliquastri. The sequence goes on along the minus strand of OX438531.1, from coordinate 13,801,736 downwards.
GCTATCTCACAGATGTTTTTTAAAGTTATATTTACGAAATTATATTGGAGTAAATAGTTGAGTTCTGTATATTGTAGTTCTATTAACTACTCTAGTCACCAGAAGTATCAAATTTTTCTCAGCACACTTCACGCCGTATACAATTATTGCTTAATTCCAACGACGATAGAACAAGTGTTCCATCGTCAGTGCTTAATTCAGTTCATACTCCTTTGCTACTCTAGCACTATTCTGCAGGGACTCAGAACTATTATTATTGCTTAAGCCGGACAATCTTATTTATACGTTTTTTGCTGTGCAAAACGATATTATTTGTTGTTTTGTGACTTGAGTATAGAGGGAGAATGCGAACTTTCATAGTTTTTCTTTCCCGAAAAACGGGTTTACAGCACTGTATCTGTTTTAAAATTACATATCAGACCATCCTTTATACGAAATACAGTAAGACAACCGATTTATCATTTGCCCTCCAGAAATTATTTTTGACATCCCAATACATGCTCTTTTACATAACCGCCCAAGAATGAAATTTTCAAAACACCGAGTTGTCAAAAAGATATTTACATTATAGCGTTCCTTCTGTTGCCATAGTGATGACAGTCCAAACACTAAACTTGTTGGATTGGTATGGACTATCGGTATTTGGGTATGGAATAGATCTCTGTTTGTTTGGAATAAAGAGATGAAAGTTTATTAGGATGACACTGTATTTTGAGAATGCGGTGAGTTTCCCAGAACCAGACGCGATATCGGTTAGTGGTATATGGCATCCAACTGCCCCTCTGCTAGCAGTTTCAAGTTTCTCTCAGGAACGTGGAGGATTTGTCATAATTTTTGATGAGCAGGTATTACCATAGTATTAGCTCATTTCTCCTTATACTGTATCACACATTTTGTAGGGGGAATCATTAAAAGATATCAACTACCCTGTCCATAGGAGCTATCAAGTAACAGCTCTGGCATGGCATCCTGAAAGGACTATTCTAGCTAGTGGTTGGGAAAATGGAGATCTTAAAGTGTGGAATAAGTCTGACAAGGAATTTATAAATGTTGTTGGACCACATAAAGCTCCAATAACATTACTAGAGTTCAGTGAAAAAGGAAGCAGGCTAGTTTCTTGTGATTCAGTAAGTATGTTGTATATTCATAACTTATCACATGTATTAATTGTATGATTACAAGAAAAAATGTCAATGAACATCTCTAAAAGTCTTGAAATAACAAGTTATGTTCCAGCTATTCATTTTTTTACCAAAAATGAACAATTACTGCTTATAATTATATTTGCACATTTTCTATATTCTATAATAAGCTCCCTGAACAACCATGATCATAGTACCAATTTTTTAGAAATTTCATTGATATTTATGTGACTGCAACTACCACTGAAATATTATGCAATACTAGGATACAGATAATCCATTGTTGCATTGTTAATAAATCCAAAATCAGTGAGATATGGTGCCTTCTCACATTAAAAAAGAAAAAGTTGCCTAAGGGAGGGAGTCATACATCTCCTAATATATTCATGGTGACCCCTGAAATAGTTTGCTCTTTGCTGTTACCTACATTACAGTGGCATTTCAAACATTGGTAAACTTTTTCCTCAAACAACAATGGTTTTAGTTTATATATGAATTGCTAAGCATCATGGAGTCAGTTTTAGTATGTTTCAGCAGTTACAATGACTATCAACAGCTTGCTTCTAGTGCTCCTCTGAAGCTTATAAGTATTAAAAGTTTGCTTTTATATTACTATTGATCTATGCAAGATGTCTCTCACTTGGCCCATTGAGTAAATTTGATAAACAAAAATATCAGCCAAGAATTTTACAATATCAAGTAGACACATAAATACATTTGTTTCATCATGGAACTCCCTTCCCCATGTCATGTTATTTACTGAGCACTTTTTTTGCCTGTTCTGGTTTGGACTGATTAATGGACATTCTATTTTGTATATTTACAGGCTAAATGTGTGATTTGTTTGTTATATATGTATTATTTTATATATATTATTATAAGAGTATAAGTTGAAAAATGCAACATATCTATTATGTTCATTTTTTGGTCTCATATTCTACATACTTCAATCTCAGTAATATGGATTCAGGAAATTTAAGATAAGGTAACCACTGAAAATGTGGTTTCTTACAAATAAATATTATATTCTTATTATTTGTGATAGAATTCATAGGACAGTGATTTTATTCTGTTACAAATGGCTGATAATAATTTCTTCAGACAGGATCTGTAATAGGCTGGAAAGTAGATGGCAAAGGTGAGACTAACCTTTCTTTTCATCTGGACCTGAAAGAATCAATTACACACCTGACTTTTCGGCTTAGTGTGAAAAATCATGGAGACTTTGATGTGGAGGGATTGGCCAAAGCAGCAGTGAATGGTGATGAGAATGCCTTAGATATGTTCAGCAATTGGCGTCCTAAGACCACAGCTAGAAAATTCAGACTTCAAGAAGGATCTGATAATATGAATTTTTTTGTTGCCACACAGGCTGGTATGTATCAATATATATTACTTGCAAGACCTTTATGATCCAAAGAGATAGTAGATAGCTTCTATATACAATGATTTTGATCATCAATTATTTCCAAAAGATCTTTGTACTTACTATGGAAAATGCACGCAAATCTCTTGTACAGATTATGAACACAAATGGTCTGCCACACAAACGTAATATCTGTGAGTGCAACTATATAAATATTGGAGGCAATGTGTCCACAGATTTGCACTCATATTTTCTCAAGTTAGTAAGGAATTTAAGTTCCAATATATCATGGTGAACATTCCGAGGAAAATTTTTACATTTCAGTTCTCTATTTGTCTACATCTATAAGCAACCACTATCCAAAACAGGTATTCCACTACATATTTAGCATTTTTCAATGTATTATTACTTCATTTAAGGTTCTGTTTATTATATAAATGGTGGTGGATCTTGTATTGAAGTGCTAAATACTGAAGGGGTACCACTGTCTTGCATTATTTATCACCTTACAAAGGACTATCTGATAGCAATGATGGAAGGTTTGACAGTAGGATATTTCTCAGTTGACTATCAAGGACACTTAAAGGAATTGGCTAAAGTGAAACTCAGTGGTAGATTGCATACCAGATCAGTAGGCAGTAATGGAATTGTCTGGGCTGGGAATAACAGCTTAGCAATACTTACAGGTAGAGTAAATCATTTCTATTTCTTTAATACTAAGTTTGAAGTAAGTAGGTTGATTATGATGATCTGTAGTGGATGGATTTAGGTGCTTAATTTGACAGTCCAAGTTTTTATTGGATTGATGGAAAATTCTATTCGAATTCGATGGAACTGTATTAGAAAATACATTTTTTCATGTTTCGAAGGCATTATGGAAAGTCTCCTCTGTAGTGTTTCATACTTAGCTTAGTGTTAAGATAAAAAAGTCTGTATAGATGTTTGAATTTGATAAAGCAAAACTTTCAACAAAATTTATGATCTAACACAGTAGCACAACTTCTGATAACATTATGTGATATTGTAGCCAACTGCTGAGAAAAATCAATACTGTAATGTATCACAAACCAAAGTTTACAAGATGAGTGTAGAGATCAATTATTTAACATCATAGAAACTGTCCTTAAAAGTTACTTTTCTTTGGTTTTTCTCAAGAGGGGATCTATTATTATGATACAATTGTAATTTATTGGCCACCTTAGTAGTCACAAATATTTTTTGATTCTAAGCTGGGTAGTCTTAATATACGTAATACCCAAAGAAAATACATACAGTACGAAATCAGAAGCAGATAAACTCAAAAGTATCATTATTTGGAGAAAAAATAAATATGGAACCTGTAGGACAAAAATTCTTTAAATACACTATTTTTCAGGTGATTTGACTGTTCGCATTTGGGACATAGAAACCAACGATAACTACGTATTGCCGACATCAATGAAATTATATGACAGTGATGACAAATATAGTACCGTCAATGAGATATTCACCTGCATAGCATATTGCAAACTAAATCAGACACTTTGTGCTGGTACAAACATTGGCCGTATATACTTTTGGACCAAAAGGCAAGCTTTGGATATAGAGAACCCTGAGGATAGCTGGGAATTAAATAACATTAACACTATAAGTGGTACTATCAAACAGTTAAAATGGGGTTCAGTGTTATTGAGGGTACCACTTTTAAGTGTGAACTGTGTTACTGCGGTTTACATTATGAAGGAGCAGAATATGTGCTGTGATTTTTCTGAGAAGATCTGGGCCACCCAAAAGACTGCAACACAGGTGATATATTTGTTTTACTTCCTTTGCCATTAGGCAGGACAATTATTTTTATCAAGCAAAATCTTAAAAATTAGTCTGACATTGTTCTTGGATTGTTCATATACATCACATAAAACCAAGTTCTGATAGAATCCTATATAAATTAGAAATTGCTGATCTTTGTGAAATTTGTATACTTGGTCACTTGTGGAGTACAGACGCAAAAACAGTTATTTAAAGCTACAATCGTTTTAGGCGATTCAGAGGTTGTTGATTATTATGGCTTCAATTTTTGAAGGGAGGGATGACATAAGGTAGGCTCCAAAAATGTTTTTATTGATAAAATACTTCACCCGTCCATGAAAAATTGATTCTACTAATACTTTTTACTTCCTACGCCAAACGTCGTGGGAGGAATTGTAATCCAAAAAATAGAATTTGAGATTTAATGTTTTTCAATTTAAATAATTACAGGTGTTACTGGAGAGTGAAAATGGAAATCACTTGATGCAGCTGCATAATCAATCTACTGGCATGGCTATTTCTGAAGAAATGTTTGCTGTTACTAATAGTAAAATTATCACTGTGTATGAGATTTCTTGGAAAAAAGCAGAAAATACTTTGGATTCGGCTAATAATAAAGGTATTATAAAACCTTTTTCTTTAATATCCTCGTTATTATCAAATATAAATTTAAAAAAGATTATTATTGAGCTCACCAATACACAGGTCTGCTAATTGAAGATATCAATGGAGTCAACTTAGAATCATACATATACTGATATATATTATTTTGCAGTGTTCTGTAAAAGAGGTTCCCAGATATATTAAACTACCCATTTTGCTTCAGCAAATGATGCAGATTTCATTGTGAAAGAAATCTCCTCATTTTCTCACGACAACGATGGAATCATTATATTCCAAAAGACCATCATATCAATCAACTCGAAGGCCGTATCTTTGCATACCCATATTGGCTCCCTGTTAACGTCATTGACATCTGGACTAAGTGAAGGAGAGCCCATTGGAATGGATGTGACAGGGCACTACTTAACCCTATTCACGATGGAAGGTTACCTGAAGATATATGACATCCTGGAAAAACCGCCAAAACTAGTAACCCCCGTCAGGAGTGTGTTCGGGATGACTAGTGATTTTGGAGAGGTAGTGTATCAGGCTTGTGGAATAGCCAACACCATTCATAACATTTACAAGAAAGTAATACTTGGACCTACAAAAAATTGGTAATATCACGTAAACTTTCATTAAATTGAAAATAAAATGTTCAATATGGTGTTATTCGTAGCGCCTATGTGATTTTTTTTTATTTTTGCATTTTTATAACAAAAATGTAGCCAAGAATATTGACTTTCGAGTTAGTACTAACTAATTAACCATGTACGAATTTTTTCTGTAGTCGTTAACAACTTGTGTTTGTTAGTACTCGATCACTGGCTTATATAAGCTTATATACAAAACCGCAAAATGAGGTGTCAGTAAAATTTGAATCTGATCAGTCCATCAGGTTGGTGAGTGTCCTCGGCACTAAGCAGGGTCTAGATTAAGACTGAAAAATGCTCGTCTCTAGCAGGGCACGTATATACTAAATAGTGGGTATTTGATAAAGTTTCAAAAGTTACATGTGTTATACTATTTTAGGTGATACAGGCTAAAGCCAACTCATCTGGTACAAAAGTCGCTCTCACGCTAGCGGCCGCTAATTTGATTCCAGATGGCAGACTGTACATTTGGGATATAGAATCAGATGACCTGATTTACTACGACTTCAAAAAATATGCTACAGAAAGCGATGCACTACCAAACGAGGACGAAATTAGTGAGATGGATCAGATAAGTGCGAACAATGATGAAATCTGTCGTAATAGAATACCTATCAATTTCTTTTGGGATGTAAATGATCCTAGACTCCTTATCTGTGATGCTAGGAGACTGAAATCTGCGAGCAGTAGAAAGAGTTTATTTCGGTCCAAATCATCTACAGGTACTTATAAATACAATCGAACGAGTGTTTAGTTTATGCATTTCTAAATGCATAGATAATCTATTTGCCCTTGAGAGCATTAATGATATTATAGCGTAAAACAAAAAGTCACATGGATAAACAAATAAATGCATATTGTATAAATATGGAAAATAGAATGAAAGCTATATGTTGCAGTACAAAAATAAATTTACTTTAATATATCGGTTTAAATTTACTGAATTTCTTTTGTATTATGTGGATTGTTAAAAAATAATCTCCATATAATCTATAGATAATGTCGGTAATCTTAGTTCAAATCAAAAAAGATTCCAGAAGATGTGTTTCACCTTTATATAGCATGAAATATATTACATTAAGAACATTCTAAACTGCATAGGCATATATTCTCTAAATGACAATTGCTCATTGTTGGAATATATAAAACTATCAAAAACTAGTTAGTGACAGATATATTTCTAAAAGATGTTTGTTTTTCTGTTCTGGTCGTTGAGAATATATGTGACTACTAAAAGGACTTTACTAATATTTCGATCATCTTGCTAACCTTTATTAAAGTATCAAATAAAACAAATAACTAAATTTTGGAATTATGAATTTGAAGATGATAATGACTTTTGTATGCTAGAATGCACTGATGCATTTGTATTGTTGATAAAACCAAAATGAGTAAATAGATCGACACAACAGAAACACTACTCTGCCTGCCTTATGAGAGAAAACGCAACATATTATGTAGAGACACAAAACCTTCCTCATTTGGGATCCAAGAACAAACCATAACAAAATCAGAAGAAAAAAGGTATTTCCTATCTGTGGATTACGAGAACATTGATCAGATTTGTCTTTTTAGGATATGCAACCAGCCTGAGTCACAGTTTGCTAAGAAATTGAAAAATTATGATTCACCTCTATTAAAACAGATTGTTCATTCCATTTGAAAGCAACGTCCAAGACAAATTATGATGAATCAGACAACCACATATTATGTTCATCTCTGAATCTCGAACATATTCTCATACGTTGACTGAAATTATTTATCTCAAAGCTCCTTGATTTGTATAAGAATTGTATTTTGTGCCATACCAAGTAAAAATATAAGTGTTTTGAGGACATTTTGACGGCGATGGTTAAGGTTTTGTAGTGTAAATGCAGTCGCCAAAAAATATTTCCTCTAGGACAGACACAAGCAAGGAAAAAAAATTTAATAGAAAAATAGCTAGACATGATAAATAGTATGCTAGAATTGAGAGCTCTAGTTTTGTATCCATGATAGGATCTAGTTAGTGAGTTGGTAGCCTTGTTAGCAGTCAAATCTGATAATCCGACGATGATTTGAATATACATCGAAACGCGACACTGAAAAAAAAAATTATTTGTGAATCTGTGTGTTAATTACACAATCTTTTTATCTGCAGATGGAAGAGTTCCACCAAGTATGAGCATCTGCAATCTACATGATATGATGAATTGTTTCAATCCTAATAAGTAACGTGCCCTGTAAAAGTCGAAAAGCTTAGCAGGATATATAAGAATATTTGTTTCTTGTTTTACTTCTTAGATATAAAAGATGTAGAGAAAGTTTGTAACTTGATCGTGGAATTTTTCAGAGGAAAAAAGTATAAAAGATGAAGACCACATAATCATAACAATGTTCATTTCATCGGAAAATGGTATCAGGATCCATGACATTAAGGCCATTGATCTAGATGCGAGATTGTTGGCATGTGCTACTCCATTCATCGTCACCTTGGAGAAACTCAGTATTGTCAGAGAGATAATGAGCGATTTCGTTGGATTGGAGAAGTGTGATAAAACTACTAGAAGTGCTGTGTTGGATTTTAGCTACAATCTGGCGCTGGGTAATATTTTTGTACACTGCAACTTCAGAATGTCATGGTTGAATATTGTTCAGATGTTCTTGTTTGTAATGTCAACAATAGGATTGAAACGAGTATGTATACCGAGCCAATAAAATTTATATTACTAAAATAATAGTATATACCAGTTAGTCTATATTTTTATAACAGCTTTTTTCTTTTTTGTAAATCAAGGAAATATGGACGGAGCATTCAAAGCAATAAAACTGGTTCAAAGCAGTGGAGTGTGGGCCAGTCTAGCGAGGATGTGTGTAAAAACAAAGAGACTGGATGTGGCAGGAGTTTGTCTAGGACATATGGGAAACGCCATGGCTGCTAGAGCTGTACGTTTAGCTATATCCGATGATACTTTACCCCATGAAGCTAAGGTGGCAGTGCTTGCTGTGCATTTGGGAATGTTGGTAGGTTTTTCCTCATTATCCGGAAGATATCTTGTAGGCCATTTGGTAGATATTTTTCTACAGTGAGTAATATACTGACTAAAATGCTGCACCAGCACAGTTTTACAGATAGGAATGAGAGTCATGTCTGACAGACTGATCGCTTGTTATTAAATATGGTGAAATGATTCACTTATTGCCCGATTTATATTTGTAAAACTTATTGAGCAATTTCAAATAAGAATGATAAAACAATTTCACCATCATGTAGATTGTAGATGCTCTTACTTGGTGAAACTCTTCTATCATGTAGATAAAAAGTTGTGTAATTACCACACGTTTCGATTTTTATTAAATTTGACTAGAGGAGTGTTTGCTCTTAAACTTTGTTTTAGACCTGTTCAAATTTACTAAAATTGAAAAAAAGTGAATAAAATATCAACCTGGTTTATCTTTGATAAGATCAATTACACTGATAGAACCTGTTTTCCCCGCAAGTGCGTTATTTAATCTACATTATGTATTATGATTCATGAATTAATCAGAGCGATTTCTGTTCTTTTTGCTTTCCACCATACAGTTTTTGCTAGTTTTGTTAAATTTTAACTGAAATATTGGTCTGAACAAAAATAATAACATAATCGGATTATTTATTGTATTTAAGCACAATTACGAGTGAATTTTTATTGTATTTATTTAGGTAATTCTGAATGCGAATTACAGGACGAAGCAGAGCAACTGTACATTCAATGCGGTCGGTATGATTTGCAAAACAAATTGTTGCGCAGTAGAAACCAGATGGACGCAGCCCATGCTGTGGTCGAATCTAAAGACAGGATCAACTTGAAAAACACTGATCACGCATGGGCCAGGTCGCTGGAAGAAACCGGCGATTTCAAGGAAGCGGCGGCAAGATACGAAAAAGCCAATACGCATATGTATGACATACCGAGAATGCTGAGCGATCATCCTCAGCAGTTGCAGGCTTATATGAGCAAAACTAGGGATAAGTGAGTGTATTTATCCTTATATAGCCAAAAATAATTAATAATAGTTGGAAAACCCTGAAAACACGCTTATACGGTTAATAGAACTAAAATTAAAAAATAATTCTTAATATAAGAATAAAATGATTAACGAGGAGATTGAAGTCATTGTGATGTGCATTTTGAAATAGGACTAGTGAGAAATTATAGCAATTGATATCGTGCACTCCACGCTTTTATCACAATGATGCCAATTTTCTCGTTAATCATTTTACTCTTATATTAATAATTATTTTAACTTTTTAGTTCGATTAACTATGAAAACGTGTTTTTTGTTTTTTGAACCATAATTTATTCATTGATGAATGTATCCTTGTACTTTGACATTTTGAGCCACAATTACGTGGCTGCTGGAATTGGACTTGCTCTTCAATTAATCTTAATTAACGGGTCTGAAGGGTATTCTCTCCTTTTAACGGGCCTCGAATGAGTCCCGAATCACTATATTCCAAAGATTCTGTCTCTATAGATACAGGTCAAACTAATAAAAGTTTTTTGAGAAGAAATAATAAATGTCATTCTTATTATCACCTTTTAAACTTATTGCTTCAAGAACTGGAAATAAATTAATTATTCTTATAATCACTTCTGAACGTATTGCTTTATAAAAATGAAAAATGAGACAAACTTATCAAACATTTGTATTGTCATTGGTTCTTGATAAGTGTCCAAAATTTTCAATTAATCGGACGTTTTGAAGTGGATGAAAATTGCTTTCGAAGATTCCGTTACAAACATACATCAATGTAATGGAAAAAAGTATGTTAAAAAGCTAACGACACGCGGTGTTCCCAAGTGGTCACCCATCCAAATACTAACCAGGCCCAACGCTGCTTAGATTTGGCGATCGGACGAGAGCCGGAGCTCTCAGCGTGGTATGGCCGTTAACTTATATAATTTATTGTATATCCGGGAATTTAAACTTCAAATATAACTTTTATCTGAAAGAATTCGAAAATCAAAAGCAATAATACGGAAAACTTATCAAACTATTATATTGTCATCGGTCCTGGATAAGTGTGCAAAATGTAAAACTAATCTGACATTTTAAAGTGGGTGTTAATAGCGTTCGAAGAATTTGTTGCAAAAATACTTAGAAACATACATACATACACGTGAAGCTAATAAAAAGTAAGTTAGAAATTAGCAAAACACAACTGACACGAAACAATTGACAAATATTCCTGAAATAGCCCAAAGATCAAACTTGATCGTCATCATGATGTGTGCTATGGCCTGGTTATTAATGTCGTTCCATTCTGGAGCGTGGTTTGTGACAAGTATCATGACCCTATTCTTATTCCAAGCAATACATATGTTTTTGTTTTTCCGTATAATCCGTATCTTTTGAGTTACAAGTCATTATAAAAATTAATGCTTACAAATTATTTTTCATTTTACCATCACATCATACCAAAAAAGTTTAACACTGAAAGATATATCTTCAAAAAATTAAATTGTTTTTTTCAAATCGTCAAACAAAATCAATTAAACCGTAAATCATAACATTTTTGCACCGAAAGACGAAGACGAAGCATTCAACGCGGAGAAACGGAAAAACTGAAATTATTCAGAGAAAACTCTCCAGAACGTTTGTTTAGTAAGCGGGTAGACCTTTAAAATACCATTGGCTAGAAATCGTTTGCATGAGCACTAACGGAGTTTTGAGAAAAAATTAAAGGATCCTCTATTTTTATTATCAAATGCTATATTGAGAATTTCTCTGAAAGGGTTTAGCATAAAGGCGTGCTTTTGTTATCGCTATTATTATTTTCGATAGGGAGATGCTAAAATGGTGGGGACAGTACTTGGAATCCCAAGGAGATATGGCGGCTGCTCTGAAAACATACTCAGATGCAGATGACATGTACTCACAAGTTCGAGTATTGTGTTTTTTGGGCCAAGAGACTGTGGCGGCTGATTTAGCGAGAACCAGCTCTAATAAAGCGGCCTACTACCACATGGCTAGGTATTATGAAACTGTGGGGAACTACGAAGAAGCTGTTAATTTCTTTACTAGGGCAACTGCTTACTGTAACGCAGTAAGACTCTGCAAGGAAAATCACATGGTGGATGAATTATGGAATTTAGGTATGATATAATTTCGGAAACCTACGCCAATAGGCGGGGAAATTGTAATCACGAATCATTTGGAGTTGTGATATTATTTATGTTTTATTGACGTTTCATGACATACCTAATGGAAAACAATTTCACTTCTTTTCCCCGATTTCCTTGAGTCTGTCGTCTGCATGTATATCATTGTCTATCTATCGTTTGTAACTTTAAAATACATATATATATATATATATATATATATATATATATATATATATATATATATATATTATTTTTAACGGCTGTGGACTTTATAAGTTCGGCTAATGGTCATAGTAAATTTTCGATGCATTTTGATCATTCCAAATTTTAACCAAATAATTTATTCAAAGTTGTGCGGCATTTTAGAACGTTTTAAATTTCTGTCTAAATAGGTCTAATTTGTTTCGCATCTGTGTTAACAACTACTGCCACTACTACAGTAAATGCATTTTAACTTAAGTGCCATTTTGCTTCTTAAAAATAGCGTCAAGTAGGTTGAGGTTGAGGATTTCATGTTCACTGGTGAGTGACGTCATTGATGATTTTGATCAGATTATAGAGCTGCTAATACATTTGAATAAGATTTCAACATTATAGCGATTATAAAAAATGGTTTTGAATTTTGAGAATTTTTGAAGTCATGGATTTTGAGTTTCAGTATTTCTCAAATTCAAATTTAAAAGATGATTAATTGTTGAAACCGATCCAAATCCTTGTTTTTAGACTCATACCACTGTGTAAAAAGTATTGTGTCCACCTACTGGATGTGATTTCTTTCAAGTTTCAAGGCATTTCAGTGCGCTGTTAATTTTTTAAGAGGACCAATTTGTTGAGCTTTTATTGTAGTAACTGCTACTTCTATATTTTTTATTATGAGGTGAGAAATTCTGTTATCGATGTTTCTGTCGCTAGATAAAAGAAATATATCATGAATCCGAGAGGCTACCACATGATGTTTATATATAACAGAGAAAAGCATATCAAAACAGTTTATAAGAAATAAAACACACTATTGAGGGTCATCTATTTTGTAGGTATAGTGGTATCTAACAAAGAAAAAATAGAGGTAGCTAAATATTTTGAAGAAATGGGAGATCTAGAAAAAGCTGTAGTGTTGTACCACAGAGGCGGTAAACTGCATAAAGCATTAGACCTGGCATTCAAAACTCAACAGTACGACGTACTGCAGGAAATCGCCACTCAACTAGATTCTAAATCGGATCCTGTCTTGGTGCAAAAATGCGCAGAGTACTTTGTCGTCAATGAACAATTTGATAAAGCTGTGGATTTACTTGCCATTGCCAAAAAGGTAAGAGTTTCACTTCATATATAGACGGTACACTACACAGTTTTACCGACTCGTATCGGCTATCAAAAAAATACTAATTTGAATAGGACTGTTGATGGTTAGAATTGAACTAAAAAAATATTGAAAAGCTAAATCTTTTATAATCTCATAGATCCCCAAAACTTTACATCTTTTCAAAATTTAGTTTAGGTGAAACAGTTCTAATAACCCGAACACAAAATTCAATTAACTGACACAACTGCACGTGAAATACAGTAAGCTGTAGTGAAAGCCGATAAAATAGAAACAGAATGAAGAAACCCTGTTAAGAAAAATGCTCAATACGCCCGTTGTCATATATGATTATGAGGTTGCATCATTGAAGTATGAGATTCTCTTCGAGAATATAATATAAATGATTCAGAAGAACATCCATGCACTACCACATGTAAAAATCGGTCCCTGGGGAAACTATCCAGCCACTGGCATAGACAGGGTGGCAACCCATAGGCAGAAAGCTTGATCAAAAGTTTCTCATGCGCCACCCTATCGAAATCATTTGATCTATCCAACGCGATAACTCGAGACTCTCCAGGAAGTTCGATGGCTGTGCTTTACATGTCTGTGACGCCTATGACGTAGGCAATAAGATCTCCCGTGGATATATGCTTACGGAAGCCAAATTGGCGATCATTGATGATGTTTTTGTCCAGGTAATTGAGAAGCTGCACGTTGACGACAGTGTCCATAATCTTGGACATGATGCAGAGAAGTCACTGGTCTGTAGTTGCTGGGAACGACTTTTTACATTTCTTAGGAACGGCTTGCATTCGATCGATCTTTGTGGAGAGAACTCCTCGCTGGTAGGACAACCTAATGAGTTTGCAGTGGACTGGTGTAAGCTCCGCGGCGCAACACTTTAGGACATATGCTTTTATTTGGTCTGGACCAGTAGACTTTCTACAGTCCAACTTTTAAAGAATGCATTTTATATCCCGGTGCCGGAACCTTATTTCTGACATTCTTGAGCCCACGCTGATGGTAGTTGATGTAGTGCCTCCTTCAAAGTTAAAAGCAGCAAAAACCTGCCCCAAGGTATCTGCTTTTTCTTTGGGGGCGGAAGCGATGGACCCATCTTCTCTCGTCAGAAGTGGTATTGACGAATAACATAAGTTCTGGCTAACAGCCTTGGCCAGACCAGAATGATCTGGACAATTTAGGACATGAAAGTAGTTTGTGCTTAATTTTTTGCTTTTGCTCCTCTTTGGTGATATCAATGTCCCACTTCTGCGATAATTTTGCTTTTGGATTTGTCCTTCATTCCCTGTATCGTTGGTTTTTAAATGTAACTGTAGCTTCGGTTAAACCATGATTTGTTTTTGAAGGGGTCAAATGTTTACCGATAATGTAATGGCTTTTACCTAGGTCAAAAATTGTGATATTATTCTCCTCCCTCATCCGTACCCCCAATTATGACCCGACTATTTTTTTTAAAGAGCACATGTTTTCGATGATAATTTTGTTAAATCGATTTACTCATAGTAGTATCCTAGTGTAAAAATCCGAAAAGTACTTTCCGAGTTATAGAGGGGTCATAAACAGAGTACAGCCAGAGATACAGACCGACGGCAATAAGTGACATGGTTTTTCTTGATGAATAAATCATGAAAGTTCAAGAAAACGCAATTTCTTGAATTAGAAATTATTCACGATTGCAATACTTGTTTGCGAATTGGACTGAGAAGTGAAATGGTCTGGAAAGTAGTAAAACTATGTAGTTTGTGGTATCGCATAATAATACCCCTAAAATCCTTAACCACATCCAAAACATGTCGGGTAGGTTTTGAGCGGTTGTCTGTGAATGAATTAGCGAATTGGTGAGGGAGAAGTCAATTCGTATTTGTGCCATGATTGCTGGTTGTGAGATATACTCTATAAAATTAGTTTTTTCCAGTACAAAGACGCTATAGAATTGTGCCTGAATCACAGCGTCCGCCTTAAGGAAGATCTTGTTGAAAAATTAACTCCCGAGAAAGGTTCGATAGATGAAGATATCAGAACTCAAGTTTTAATAAACCTGGCTGAAAGCTTGATGTTGCAAGAAGAATACCATTTGGCAACGAAAAAATTTACACAGGCTGGTGATAAGGTAATGGAATACATATTTATGTATTCATAAAAATAAAAGCATATTTGAAATAAGCTTAAACAGACAATTGCATCACATATTTTAGAATTGTTGAACATAATGTTCTCTGAAATTAGTAACTGGGAAATTTATTCCATAATAATAGAGGACACCGCGTATGAATATGCATATATCTAATTGCATTAAGAGGTACAATTTTATAAGGTTGTCCTCACTTCACGCTAGATTCCTTTTCAGCCTATTAAAGGCTTCCACCAGCAGATAAGATTGAGTAGTAGTAGGTGCTAGATAGGATTAACAGTTTTCTATCTCTATTTGACTGCCTATACCTTGTCGTATATTAGGTGAATAGATTCCTGCTGGGCTGTATAGTTGTTCAGTGTTTAATGAATCATTTACTTTGCAAAAAGTAACATCCACCTGTTTAACATAAGCTGATTTTTTATGTCTGCATGGACGGGTTTAATACATATTATTATTACAGTATTGTTTGAATGTGACTGCACAGTCGTGTACAGCTACTTAATATTCAGGGAACAGGTGTTTTTTATTTTATATTATATCCATTGCTGTTGATGTGAAATGCGATCGTACCAGACTGTCGAGATGGAAAATAACATTTATAAAAGTATTACAATGAATAATGGCTCCGTTTTAAAGCAGAAAAATATTCAAAATTTTTCAGAATTGAGATTTATTTGTCAATCTAGGCTTGCTTTTCATAGTGAAATGATTTTTTTTAGATTAGAGCAATGAAAGCTCTATTGAAATCCGGCGATACGGAAAAAATTATATTTTTTGCTGGCGTGTCACGACAACGAGAAATCTACATCATGGCAGCCAACTATCTTCAGTCGCTAGACTGGCAAAACCAACCAGAAATTCTTCATAATATTATCACATTTTACTCTAAGGGGAAAGCTATGGATCTACTGGCGAACTTTTACGTTGCATGTGCTCAGGTAGGATTTACATTTAAGTCATGTATACAATTTTGAGTTGTGATCTGTTTTAAAAACGACATGCTAGTACATTTCCAACCATGAATGGTTGGTTTACGCATGCCGAGAAGACAATTTATTTGATCCTAAGGTTCTTCGAGTACGGGTCGGCTGCCACTCGCCATTACTATGTCAAACTTCTCATACATGTCGTTCCTGCGAAGATATTCAAGTGGTGAGGGAGAGTTCGCAGAAACTCGAAATGATTCTTAACGTCGCTGAGCTGAATGATGTTGCAATTTTAAAGATATGATATGTGAAATACAGCGTCGCGAAATTGCACTTCTGGCGTAAATACAATATAATAATGTAAAGCCGCTTTCTTGGTGAAATTTTCAAAGCGAAACACATCACATAGATCGGACTTCTATATGTGGTATCTTGTTTATAAATTGCACAATTTTATCTCATCTTCACAGAATACCTCAACCCGTAACTTGATCGGTGTTCATTGTCCCTGACGTTACGAGTTGCGATAAGTTGACGACTCAGTGATGTCCGACGAGAATGAGCTAGATGAGGCGCAGGTGTATGGTTACGACTTTCGCATGTTCGTTGGACTGCCGACCTCGGTTTGAAATATCAATGGAAACATGCGTAAAAATGCATTTCATATTTGAAATATCCTTACGTTATCTTTGAAGCTAGTGACATGCGAAAAACAGAATTAAAACAAAATCATTAGCTCTATAACGTTTGGGAAACGTCTGAGAGAAAATCCATTCAGCAGTCAATATACATATTAATTAAATTGAATACTGTATATATATATATATATATATATATATATATATATATATATATATATATATATATATATATATATATATATATATATATATATATATATTATTTTTTATACAGAGCCTCATGAGTATTGGCTTAAGGTTTTTAAAAACAAGTATTTTCTCTGCAACGCCCATCAACTTTATATCGACCCATTTTCTCTGAAGCGTATAACAACCGCATTTTCAGGTTGAAATTGACGAATTTCAAAATTACGAGAAGGCGTTTGGAGCGCTTACAGAAGCTCAAAGGTGTCTGCAAAAAATTGCGAACTCGAAGGATCCGACGCAAATACAGCGTGCGGCGGAAATAGTTCAACAAAGGTTAATCATGGTCAAGAGGTTCGTCGATATAAGACGATTACTCGAGAGGGGAGATATACAGTCAGGTGAGCATTTTATGGCAATTAAAGAATAAGCTTTGCGATTGGCATTCATTTACATTGACAAAAATGGTTAAATAATTCCATCTTTGTAATAACCACTTGAATTATAAATCAATAGGTATATATCCAAATTGCTTTTGGCATGTGAAATAGCTTCTATAATGTAAATATTATGCTAGATAGAAATCAGTGTAGTAGAGCAATAGACCATATGTGACAATGTAATATGAATTGGCTTATAAATGTGTGTGTGATCTAAAGAAGAATAAACATGTGATCCATGGACCTTATTTTATCTCTTTATTCTATCTATTACAGCTAAGGAGAAGTCACTAATAGAAATGTTACGATTCGAACTATTCTTGTATAGATGAACTATTGTTGAACTATCCTGTAATAAATAATAATATGGAGCAGTATTTTGACACATCTTCGGCATCAATTGTTAACTGACGTTGTTATTTATTTATATAGTTTATTTTTCAGGTATATCTCAGTGCGAGCAACTACTAGCGGCTGGTGACGAACTTGAGGCGTCTGTTAGGCGTGGTGATATTTACGCTGTTTTGGTTCAGTACTGTGTCAAGTTTGGAAAATTTGCTGAGGCGAAGCAGTACTGTCTGGAGTTGCGACAGTTCTTGAACAAAACTAGTAGCGGTACACCCATCACGTACTATTTGAACAAGGATGTTCTGGAAGCGTTGGCGCAAGGTCTAGGAGTTCCTGTCAGCCATCTTGTTCCTGTAGCACAGAAAATTTCTTCTGCTACAGGGAGCCGAGACAGCAATGAAGCTGATACAGTAGAAGAGATTTTGGATAAATAGTGATTCATATCGGCAACATATATCCTGTTTTGCCACATAATTTATTTTCATAGTTAAGATCTATAGGCATATTTATTTGTTAAATAGATATTTTGATTATACGAAATTGTTGAAACATTATCACAATTAGGTTTACTCTATCCTTTTTGCATGATCTTAACTTAACAGGTCAGATCTCAATAGCTGATAATGTGTTGTTTGAGCATTTTTCAGTAGGTATACAGCAGGGAAATAAATCAAATAAAATTGACTGATGTCAGTGACATAAATGAAAATTAATTAATGAGAGAGAAGTTTTTAGTTGCATTTTGACATTTTTCTAACTATTTAAAGTAAAGATACGGTTGGATTGCTTCTTCTATTTAATTACCATATTTGGAACAAAATCCATGAAATTTCCAATTTATTAGATGATACTTAATCTATCTGCCATATTCGCCTGCACTGGAGCTCTCATAATATATCACTCCAGTTTAAAAAAAAATTATAGGCGCCTGCAAATAATTCTGCAAATAACATGAGATTTGTTAAACATAAATGTTAAGTATATTCTACTTGAAAAAATGATCACTATGGCAACTTCGTTTTGTATGTATCTATAAAAACTAAGTAGGTATCTAAAAGTAACAACTCAGCAGTTAAGTATCCACAGCCAAATCTCTTTCAAGATATATTGTAAGATCAAAGATATTTTTGGTAGAAGTTGGAGGGCATAAGAATGCTTTTTCATTGACGATATATGTTTATCTGAGTTTAACATCAAGTAAGGAACAAGTAATTGTAATAGTTTATCAATTCACTGTAAGTTTTTCCCATACAGCCAATATTGTTTTTATGGGTAGGTATACATTGAATTTTAATAACGTTTCCGTCCAATATTTACCACTATATGTATATACTGATGCCAAAATATGAGTTTAAAAAGTTCAATAAACTTTTCATAATTAAAGGCCTCAATTGGTTTATTATGGATTTATTTCAATTTGAACCCTCCTATTCCCTCTCCTAACATGAGCTTTCCCCCACTGCGCATCACATTATCCTTTGTCTATAAATTCGATTTACAGCGTTGCCAAATTAAAATAACCTTTACAGATTATTTTCGCTACCATTTTTTCTAAACAATGCTCAGAGCATATAAAAACCAATCAAATCGGATGAATTTCATTAATTTCAATTTTTTTAGTGCATATTGTGATAAGCATACAAACAAACTGATGCTAATTAAAAGCGCCCTACTTCCATAATTTGCGGCGGGGTTACCCTCCTAAACGAATAAAGGTCAAAATTAATTTTTGAACGTTTCTGATCGTGAAAACTATAGGAGTAGTGAAAGACATTACATAATTTATGAATGTTCACCTCGGTAAGTCGATGATAGTAGATTTTCAATGGATTCCGGATAATTCAAATTTAAAGTATTTGACTTTTTTCATGTCGAACGGTATTCCAGGAAGTAGTTTTTTCTCAAGGGGGCCTATTTGTTCTGTTTTAGTTTTAGCAACTTTTACTACAGATTACTCAATAGGGGTCATGATCCATAATAAAAGTGCTATTTGGCTACACAAAAAATGACGTCAAGTATAAAAGTGACCTACGAGAGATTACCAGAGATGAATGGGAGTAAATGTCCTGAAAGCGGTAGGCGTTACAGGGTCATAGGAGCTGAGACATTTTATTCCAAATAAGGTGGAATACAAGACGGTTT
The DNA here is from genome assembly GCA_949316355.1 of Bruchidius siliquastri. Lineage (NCBI taxonomy): Eukaryota > Metazoa > Arthropoda > Insecta > Coleoptera > Chrysomelidae > Bruchidius > Bruchidius siliquastri. Next base: position 13,781,915 of record OX438531.1, on the reverse strand, counting down.
GAAACAAGCCTTAGTGCGTGGTGTCTCACAGTTATTTATGATATTTTTCTTTCAAAACCCGATGTTGGTTGTCGCAAACAGGCGTTTTGTACAGGACAACAGTGAGAAAATTTTATAGCGATGATATTGACGTAGGTCGTGGTTATAATTGTATGAACACTGAGGAACGCTGATCTGCGTGACGTTTTAGGAACATAACGATAAAAAATGATAAATACGGAAAAACAATCTGCCAAAGAGTTTTGTCCTGTTCATGACCTTAATTTATTGCTATAGCTTCCAATTGTGTATGTTTAAATCAAAAATATAACAACAACCATGTGATCGTATATTATGGTGTAGCGTATTTTTATCGTATATTCCATGTTATTTTATTAATATATTAAAAATGCAAATTATATTTCACGGCAAACGTTTGACAAGATCGCTATCCGCATTTTTTTGCTTGGACTTCTTTCGTAGGTCAGATTGGTATTTCAGGTACGTCCAGTTGTGTCAGTTTATCTGAGATTTTGATCAGCTTTTATAGCTGTAATTCACTTGAAGCAAGTTTTAATTTGGGTCATGCAGGTCGTTAACATTTCGAACTAAAATCCTCTTCCTCACATTTTTTTGTGTATTTCTGGCGTGGGTAGGAAGTAATTATTTTCCACCCAGTTGGCAACATTGCAGTATGCAGTGATTATAGGGGCGGGTTCAGAAAAAGAGGGAATTCAAATAATCCGCAGCTTTACCGCTAAACTATGACTGAAATCTAATATCAACAAAATTGGAAACAAATAAAATCTAATAAAGTGTCTGTATCATATACGTTCTAATAGAATTTTGTCTTATTTGAAGAATTATATTAAATGATCCTTTGTCTACTTATCCTAGTCCACTCCCAGCCTAGTACGTTTGATTGCGCAGTCATCATCTGCGCAACCGCCATGTTGAAATCGACTGTTTATTGTTTGCGGCACCCCGCACCCGTTCCCGTCTTTATCAAGCCTTATCTCTAAGATTCTTGCTATTAACGTTATATCGGCTCCCAGAAAAAAGGCATGACGATAATTTGAGTGATTTGTGATACGTAGGGATCCTTTTCCTGTAGCTATTTGGCTGAAATGCCACAAAAATTGCTACGTGCTTTTGTAATGGCTACCTCTCGCGTCCCCCCGTTCTCGATGTCAATGACAGTGAACATTTTCACGTGATAATTTTGAATATTCGGACTCAACATTTGACCGCAAATCGCGAATTTTCGGATGTTGTTTGACTTTTTTATGTTTTTTCTATCACGTTTGCCATGAATAGTGATAATCAGGCTGTCCTGTCAGGACACAACTCGGCAAACTCGGAGGTGAGCAATTCAGGATAATGTATGATTACCCTGTAATCTATGTTCGATTAAAATTTTGGTTGTTTATTTATGCATTCTTGGTGCTTATCAATCTGTCAAAATAGGTTGGCAAGACTGTAAATCAACTTATTTGATTTTAAATTTGCAGATTGTTGAATTTCCATTGCTCAATTATATGTTAAAACCCGCTGACGGTTTTTGATGTTGACATAGTTCTGTTGTTGAGTCAAATCACATAAATATATTTCAGCTACTTTGTGTTATTTTTTCTCATTGATTGTATGGTATGGATAAAGGGTATGGACTTCCATGTTACGGTTTGAAGCTCAATTGCCACTTGGAGCACTGCTAGTAATATGCAGTCTGCGAGGCTGGTGCAAAGCAAAGAAATAAATCTGTTCAATTGAATCTTAATAAACATATATATAAAGTAACTAAAAACTTAATATTAACAAGATCTGTTGACTTAAGTTTCAACCTATACAAATTAATTATTAGCCACAATCATATTACTTATATTAATGACAGGTATGCATGATACAGGCTGAGTGAAGAAAGTGTTATGATAAAACTGAGTATGCTCTTTCATTCTGATTCCAAGTTTCCATAGTACTCATAGGTTAACAGTAACTTCATTATTTTACATTTTTCAGAATTCTTCCCAAAGACCTCCACCCACAACATCAGTACCCACTGACTTGAGAGTCAATACTACTGCATTGAATGCAGTAGCTTTGAGCAGTGTTGCGAAATACTGGGTATTGACCAATCTTCTTCCAGGGCCTATCCCACAGGTGTCAGTATATGGCTTACCAGGTACTAGTAGGGACAACCAGGGTAAAATTCCACAGGTAAATAATATAATTATATTCCTCTTCTCAGATAAAAAAGCTTGCATAAATGTTCATCAATCAATCAATTTCATGATTACAGAATCCTTTTGTAGAAAGTTGAATTTATTATGGTGTCTAGGTGAGGTTTTGGCATCTGCATAATTGTGATTTGTGGAAGAGCACCTAGCTCAACATTCAATATTTCAGATAGGGCCACAACATAGATATTTTGTCCAAAATCAGTCAGTGACAACAAAGTGTCTGAGATAAATTGCATTTAAACAGGGAATCTCATCTGATCAAAGTAACTATAATGAATTACAATTCTTATCAAATATTTCAAATTTAGAAGAAAACATGTATATTAAAGGTCTTGTATTACTCAAAATAGTAAATCATTTCTCCTAAGTTGGTTGTATTGGTTATTATACATTATACAAGTATTAGTTTTGGAACTTTGACAAATTAACATCCAACTATAGTGAGAGCTTGTAGAAATTATAATCATTTGGCAGTGAATATCAAAATCTTGATATGGGTATTCTCCTCCTTACTCGAAATGGATTAATTAGGTAGAAAAAGCGGTATTTAATATCTGCTATGGTCTGAACATGAATTATAGTAAATAATGTGAAAATTGCATGCAAATATGATATTTATCCTCATATCATTTATCTTTAGAATTGTGTTTTTGCAGTATATTATACAAAGCTTTTCTCTATCAGAATATGCCTGGTTTTATTAATAGCTGTTATTTCTGCTGTAAACTTATTTAAATGTATTATGTAGTTTGGCAAGGTAAGTTATAATTTATGTAGTTAAAAAGTTGTGTAATTATCACACAGTTTCACAAATAAAAAAAATGAAACATGTCACTTAAATAAAGAGTTTTATTTGTGAAACTTTGTGATAATTACACAACTTTTTATCTACATGATGGAAGAGTTTCACCAAGTAAGAGCATCTACAATCTAAAAGTTACAATTCATTTGTCAGATATGAATACTCATGCCTAGTGTATTTACATTTTCTGGTATCTATGTATATTGTATATTATATGGAGATTAATGCCAAACCTAATATTATTTTAATTAACCAAATGCTGTTTAATTCTAAAAGCTTTTATGGTAGTGAAATTGATAGCCAAATTCATTGTAATTTATCATTTTGTGATTTTGTCAAAACTTTTATTGTTGTGAATTTAGTAGTCAGCCAAAATCAGAGATTTGTCTGTTTCTGATGTTTCTCTATAAACTAACATTACATTCCCCCAATTAATTTTTGAATGATTTAAACATGAATGAATCATTATACTGACTATAATGTCAGTATGATGATCCATTGGTATTGCTATTATTATATATAGTAATAGCAATACCAGTGGTTGGACCATTCTTGCTTGTCTATGGTTTTTTGACCTAGAGCATTCTAAAAACTTAAAGAATATTTCAAATAAAAAAGCCCTTATTCTTTCTCTCATATCCAAAATTACCACATTTTTCACCACAATTTATCATATACCAAATTTATAGAGAATATCCATTGCAATTTTAATATTATCAGTATTAATGCATTTGGTTCAGGTGAGACAATTTGTGTACAAGTTCCAAATATCTCACTTCACTACCCAATATTATATATTAGGTTCACTAAACTGTGTCGATGTTATGTTGCAATTGAAAAAATGGTGTCAAGTAGGTTAACACTGTACTTCCTACACAATGTCCATTATCATAATAATAGCACTTTATTGCCCAACATATTTACATCCTGTAACAGAGCAAAATTTCATGACATTATTATATATATCATAGGGTTAGAAATAAGGGTTTGGATTTTGGGTTTCTCCCGCATCGATCGACCGAACGCAACCTGCTCACATTCACCGACTCTGTCTTGGAGGCCCTGGAGGAGGGGCATTATGTACACGCCATATACACCAATTTTTCAGAGGCGTTCGATCGTGTGAACCATGAAGTATTAATTGAAAAATTGGCTGTGAAAGGGATCCATGGTATGCTTTTAACGTGGCTAAGATCTTACCTCTCTGGCAGAACGCAAGTGGTGCGTGTTCAACGCTACAAGTTATGCGAAATCCAAATCCCATCAGGCGTGCCTCAGGGTTCGCATCTTGGCCCTTTACTTTTTAATGTGTATGTTGATGATATTTCCTCCTGCTTTCTTAACACCCATTTTTTAATGTTTGCCGACGATTTAAAATGTTACATGAGAGTTGACAAAACTGATGATTATCTTAAAATACAATCTGACTTAGATCGCATGTCTGGTTGGTGTACTCGAAATGGCATGGGGTTAAATGTGAATAAGTGTCATTTAATGCTTTCAGTCGCGGCAGAAACCCCAACCGGTGGGTGTACTCTGTTAATGTTTGTCCACTGGATGCTGTTTCTCAGATAACGGATCTGGGAGTTGTTCTGGATGGTCAATTATCTTACATACATCAAATATCATTGGCTGTATCCAAATCTCTCCAAATTTCGGGTTACATCAGGCGCTGGACTAAAGACTTTCTCCACAGTTCTTCCATTAGAACGTTGTATTGCTCTCTTGTGCGCCCACACCTCGATTACTGTTCCTGTGTTTGGTCTCCTCATTACGCCGTCCATATCCGGGCTATTGAAAGAGTGCAGCATAAGCTTTTGAGGTATGTCTCCTTTAAAGATCGTCATACAGTTGAAAACACTACTCTGAATTGGAAAACTTTTTAAATATTAGTACACTTCAAACTCGTCGAATTCACAGGGACCTTACAATGTTCTATACTTTGCCGCACTCTCGCAGTTTTGCTCCTGAGCGTACGGGGAAAACTGGCCTTCACGTTCCTTTAAGGCAAACCAGACAAAACCATTCTTTCTATGTCCCTCCCCATAGAACCAACTATGGTTTGAACTCATTTTTGTCTAGGACCGCTCGACTTGACAATCAGAACATTTAAAAATACATTGTTACATATTGTTTAATATTTTAGCTCCTGATTCTAAATTTGATATATGTCTCACACTGTTTATATTATATTTTGAATAATTGTTGATGTCAGTCTATTTTTCAGGGTTTTAATTTAATTGTTTCAGGGTTAGGTGAGACATTAGGTGTTTTCTTTTGTTACTTGAAATGTATATATTTTTTTCTAATTGGGCAATTGCATGTTGATAAATTAAATAAATAAATATTTTGGAACTGTGTATAGTTGAAATTGAATTTAAAAACTATTAAAAAATTGTAAGTCTTTGTGTGAGATGTTATGACTTGCATGTATTCACCTATGACTATATAACTGAAACATAAATCACAAGTAATTTTAGAATATTCAGAGATTTATCATTTATGTACATTTTTCTTGGCACTCGAGCCCACTTCGCATGCCTAATTTTTAATCCTTGATTTAACATTTGTTGTTCCTGTTTTATATACACCAGTGTAGTTATTAATCAAACTACATTTTAATGAGGGCGACAAAATTACTCTCAATGTGATTTATTCATTTTACTATTTGCATTTCAACTGTATTAGAAGTTTCCCATTGCGAAAATTTGTGAGTCGTTCTTCATAGTGGTAATAATGAATGCTGATCCTCAGACGTATTTTTTGACATGGCTTCGAAAAAGGTATGTTTGCTACGATGGAATAAGAATGAATATCAGATTTTTCTTCGCACTGATAGGCGAGGAAAATATTGTAAAAAATTCACTTATTTTCGTTTCTGTCGGTCTGTTTGCCATTAAGTATTTTGTAACCGCGTAGTTAGTACTGCTGTTTTCTTGATTTTCGATGCATCACGAAAAACTATGTCATTAATTTCCGTCGGTTTGTTCGGATTCATGTATGCTTGTCTGTCTGAATCGCTGTCCATTTATTGGTATTCTGTCCAGTATTTTTGGCCGCTCTACAATTTGGAAGGTACCAGTCGAATTTTGATGAAATATTGATTCTGGTCCACTATGGCAGACGAAAAAGCTTTGTAGCTCCTGGAAATCGATGGCGAGAAGTTAAAGTCATCATGAAAAAAAACAGAATAAAAGACGCTAATACATGTTTTTTTACGTTTCTGAGGTTCCTGATAATTTTGTGAGAAATGTAAAAATTTTTGGGGTCAGTGAAAGACTTTCAATTACTCGTGAATTATAACCCTGATAATCTTCTGTGCTTGTCAGTTATAGATTTTCCACATATTTGCCTTCATAACAGATAAATGATAGAATTTTTTCAATTGCTGCTGACCTAGCATCGTCCGTTTCTGTATTTTGTGTAGCTCTTGATTACGTGAGAGGTACTGAGTCGATATACTTGACTCCATTTTTTTATTGTAAACTATTGACCTTCAATCACCTTAAATTCTCTATTGATCAAGGAATTCAAAATACTATTTCCATTGAACTATCGCATTTCTTGTCCATCAGTTTTACTATTCTCAATAACAGTAAGTTTTCGTTCGCCTTTAGAAAAATCAATTCAACATGTTCAGGTTTGTAGTCCGAAAAAGCAACTGCAGATTGAACTACCGGGGATCAACATAATGTTTTATATAAATTGTACCGAAGCTCTGAAATTTATTTTTCTATAGGCGAACACAAACTTTATTCAAATAAGTAAAAACGATAGACAAAAATATTTTTGTTTTTTTAATTACTTGATCAGAAGAATAGCATCAAGTTAATGGGGGGCCGGTAGTGTACAAGAAAAAAATGGAAAGTATATCGACTCGGTACTTTCCACGCAATAGTGTTGAAATACGTGAAATATAGAATCAATCGACTTGACGCCATTTTTCAAGAGATTATATTATAGCATCTCATTATTCGTGCTTTAAAATGCAGTAATCTTTAGTAAAAATCACTAAAAGCACATCGGAACAAATCCTCTTTTGAAAAGAACTTTAGTAATGTTATTTCGTCGATTGCGTGTGATTTGAATTAGTGGCCAGTACAAATATGAGATGAACGAGTGATAACCATAGGATAAGTTTCAGAAATTACAATGAACAGATTGTTTTTTTTGAAATAGCTCAAGTAATCAAATACATAACATATAAAAGTAATTTTGACGGCGATGGATCAGGATTTTCAGAGGTTTTTCCTAACCATAGGGCAATTGCAATTCCCAAAAAAATATTACTAATACACAGAATACACAGAAAGGATAAAAAAAATAAAAGAATAAAACAATATATAGACAAGATAAATATGATACTAGATTTGAGAATTTAGTTTTGAATTCTCAAATGAATTAGTCAGCTAAGTGACGAGCAAACTGGGTAGCCACTTCAAGTTTACCGATCTAACGATGCTTGAAAATGAAAACGAAACGCGTCACAGATACCAGATTTATTCGTGAAACCTTTTATAATAATCACACAACTTTATCTGAACGTTGAATGAAGGGCATCTACAAACTCTGTTATAGGTATCTGTTTCATGGTTACTTATATCGTATAACACAGCCTAATTATATTTTTCAGGATGCAGCGATGCTCAGCCAGCACGGCATTTTGCCGACGGACCCTTCGCTACTTTTGCAACAGCACGCTCAGATACCCGTCAGCATCTCCACTTCCCAGGGAAACATTAGCATTCCGGCGGGGGCGATTCAATTGGAAGGAGCTCACATCAACCAACACCAGAACGAGGCAATGGCAGCGCAAAATCAAATGTCTCGAGACATAAGGGTGAGTTTTCTACATTGAGCCACAAGACACTATTGAGTCTCAGCGGTTAATGGAGTATCACTTGACTTACCAACTTTAAGTCGGTAATTACATAAATATATCTAGTCATTGTAGTTCAATTTTTTTTAGGTGGATTACAATGTTCCAAATGTCCGTTTGTAATATTTATTACAATAGATTCTTGGTTAGTTCATGCTTCTACTTTTTTAAATAGCATTAAAACTTTTACCATGGTCGGACATGCTTAGATGCTACAATTTTTGTTAATAGATGGCACATACCCAGCAACAAGCAGCCCAGCAAGGCCAGCAACACCAACAGCAGCAGCAACAGCCGCCTCAGCAACAGCAACAGCATGGAGGTCAACAGCCTCAGCAACAAAACATGGTTCAAGTTCAGGTATGATTGGATTATGTTACAAATAGTATTTAAGGATAATAGGTCACAGATTATATTCATTATGTCGCGGTTTGAAAATAGTCGTTGACACAATGATTACGTCATGGATATATTACGTGATTGATTTATTCATCAATTGAATATGATCTCTCTACATTACTTGATCGGTGTAGCAAACGTGCACTGGTCTACCAGACTATATATGATAAAGATTACATGTGAGTTCTGTTTAGTTACAGGCTGCCCAGCTGCAAATGTCTGGCGAAAACCAATTGAGTCAGCAACAAGCCTTGACCGTGCAACAGCTACAGCAGTTGCAGGTGCAGCAAGTTTTAGACAATGTGGTAAGAGAAAAAAATATGTCTTATTCGATGTATCTGTTGTCACCAGGTGATAAAATCCACCGTTTCATAAAACACCCATAAGCGTTGCCCTTCCTGATTTCCTGAGCCACTTTGTTGAATTTATGGCCATGTACACTATTCAGTATAGTGAATGTATTGTTTGGGATAAGGATCATATCTAGAGATGATAGGGGGAATGCTTCTATTAGATATTGTTTGGACTGCTGTAATTTTATGAATCATGTAACCCTTCAGTTTGTTCAATATGAGAATGCCTATTAGTTACTTACTACATCCTGGAGTGTATACAGTATAGGTTAGTTTGCATGATTCAAAAATCGAGAAAACAGGATAGACTCAGATTATTCGAGAAAAGCAGCAATACAGATATAGATCGACACATTAAATTGCTGATTGTTGATTTTGCAGGATAAATTATACACGTGTTAAAGTGTTTATTTTGCTCATAGGAACACACATTCAGCAACAATTAAATCAGTTGTTCAGTTTGTGTCTGTATATTCATTGCAGCTGTTTTCAAACGACTGTGAAAGAATTAGAACAGTTCACTTAGAGAAAGCAATGCATTTTATGATGTTAGTTGATACAGTAAAATATAAAAGAATCTCTCACTTAATGGAATCATGGGTGTTTTATGAGAGGACAGATTCTACAAATGGACGACAAAATACTGAAAAATGAATCTTGTATTTGATGGGTGTAAAGTGTACATTTATTAGTTTTTATTGGTATGGTATGACATATTCTAAATTTGCCGTATTGCTTTTCACTTTTTTTATTTTTCACAGACCAATGTGCTGAAAATTTTTAGTTTCGTCAATTTTCTGTTCTGTTAATTTTCTGCCATATCTTTATTCATACATTAATATAATTCAGCATCTTGTTTACTGAATGTGTATTCATGCACTATTGCACAGTGTTTTTGTTTATATTTACTATGCCATTGCATGCAAAAAACTGGTTTTGGTATCCTTCATTTTAATTTAACCTCACAAAAAGTATATCAAATCCATCATTTGTCAATTGTTTTGTAACTAACACATTACTAAACACACGAAAAGCTAACAAGACAATGTTACTCCAGGAAGCAGTGTCGCCACTCTCCTCTAGTACATTAAGGAAGGTAGCCTTATGAAAAATCTTGATGCTCCTTGTTATCTTCATGGTGGCACATTGAGAAACAGTTCAATTCCTAGGTTCAGGAAATAATTTGATCTGGTTTCTAGGTAGCCGGCAAAATCAAGTTAACACAATTTCTTGACCGGATTTATTATTTCTACTATGGATTCACGGGCACAGCGTAGTGTCTTTCAAAAACATGTTTGGTATCCTAGCTTTTTCAAAGGCGCAATAGGATTCATAGCCTGGGAGTCAAGTGTGTCAATCTTGAAAGAAAGTGTTATATGTACACAAGATGGTTATTCTCATATAGAGTGTCTAGCTTAGCAGTTAAATTTAGTTGAGATATTATTTTTGCCATAGTAACACTGGTAAATTAAAATTATCAAACCTAATTAACAGCCATACATTTGTCATGGAAAAATCTGCTAAGGCCAAATGTTACTATTACTTTTTTTTGTCATTGATCAGGATTGGTTGGCAAAAATCGTTGGTGATGATGTGTTCAATATTAATTGTCAGTGGTGCTAACAGTTGTTGTTGATCACTAATTTTCATAATGAATTTCAGTTGAATGATGAACGTTTTTTTCCTGCAAAAGCATTTCAGTTGGAATATTTTGAAGTTTAGATACTTTTGATTAATATAGGTTGGTGCACATTTGTTCCATTCATTTCCGTGTAAAATTAGTATCAACCTCTTTTAAAGCTACTAATGCTTCTATTTCATAAAAAAACAATTTTTGTGTATTATTTTTATTGTTAATGAAATCGAAATAACTTGAACTATATGGTATATAATATATTAATTAAAGTTAGACTGGTAATTTTGATTTATTGCTATAGTAGCACTCAAAATGAGCATAACCCTGATGTGTTTTGAGTTGTCAAAAGCATATAAGGTATTCACATTGAGTTGTAACTCGAGGAAAGGAGGTTGACAATTCTATATTGTGGGCATTAACAGACAAGAAGATGCAGCACTAACGCACTAACTCATGTGGTGAATTTAATAAAGTTCAACGATCAGATCTGACCACTTGACAATTTGTTTATAGGTGAGATTTGAGAATACATTAGAGACGAACCAAAACCAGTCGAATAACCAAGCGTTTCTAGTTCAATTCGAAAAAGCCCTCCAAAACTACCGGCCAGTCATATCTGGAGCGTTGTCTGGTTTGCAGGACCTCAAAGCCAACATGATGGACGTGAGAACTGCGGATGGCAGCATTGTCAAGATACAAACCAATATTCAAGAGCAGGAATTGGTCAAAACTCTTGGGGTAGATATTGTCCAGAATATGTATAAGGTCAATGTGGATGATCTCAATCATCTGCTGGCGTATCATGAGATTTTTGGAAAGCTACAGGGTAATCAAGGTAATTTTTTTCTACAACAGCACCAGATTAAATAATTATGTATATTCTGATATAAATTTGATGTAGAAAGTATATTCAAATCTTTTCAAACATGTGCAAACTGTACTTTTATGTTTCATGATGTCTACACCTGTCGGTCTAGGTTCTAGGTTCGATTTTCTCTGTTTTGTGCCAAGCTTATGATATGCTCAATTTGAGATTTTAGTATTTTCATTTCCAAGACAGTTCCAGGTTTGAATTGAATATATTTACTTGAATTTACTCTATATGATCAAAAATACAGTATTCTTACTTCAAGATTATCATAGCTTTGCGCATATAGGAAGATATGGTATACTTGAAATAAAGCACATATTCTTGGTATGAGAATTTATTTTTATGTGTGTAGGTTCGACATTTTCTCAGGATCAATATTCCAATCTACTGTCAGCTTCTTCGTTTCTAAAATGTGCAATTTGCCGTTTGGTCTGCAGTCGGGACACTTGCTGCCAGCCAAGGTTCTTAGTTAATCCTCCTTGTTCTTATTCAGATTACCCAGCTATTGCTGATATCACTATAGATGCAATTTCCACGATATAGGGCTTACCTCTGGTATAATGCACTTTTACCTTTAAATTAACTATATTGTCTGTCTGTCGGTATTTTTGTCATCAATTATATTCATTTATAATCTTCGATCATTTTCTGGCGTAGTGAAGAATTTTTTGTGTGTGTCAATCTTCATATGTCGTTATTAAATATCGATGACTGTCCTAGTGCTCAATTTTGTACTTGAACATTTGCCGAATAAATCCATGCATCAATTTGTTTGACCTCTCACATTTCGGGTGATAATACCTTTTTACGAATGTTAGGGAAAAGTCAGAAAAGCAGAATTTGATCAGGGATAGCCAGGGATAGTCAGGGAGAAACGTTAGGTCATTCAAAAACTGAGGGAAAATTCTATATTTTTGAAAATGTTTTATACTCAGGAATTTGCCGATTAGTAACAAAAAAATGTATCTCGTTTCACTCGCGCATTAACAGTTCTATATTCTATTCGTTATTTTTTCTTGCTAATGTTATCATATGGCTTTTTACTCCAGAAAAAATCGAGAGAGTTAGAATATTGTTGCCAGCGAGCACCTAATAAAAGAATTGGTGAAGCAGTCTTTGATATATTTTTTTTTGAGTGAATATCTTGAATGATTTTTCCTTTTTGAAGTATTTTTATATACTGTATGCTGCATTGTACAATCTGTTTATAATTTTGATTGTTGCATTTGGAGGCGTATAAAATAACTATAATAAAAATTGGCCTCATAATACGTATAAGTGGGTTTTACCACAATAATGAAGAATCGAGAACATCTTCGGATTGACAACAATGGTCAACAGTGGTTTTTGTGTCGGAGTATTTTTAGCTGATTTTATATAATTTTGATTACTTGAACTCGAAATCTGGTGTCAGTTTTTGCCTAGGTGCCCAGATGTCTAAAATATCAAATTTCAGTTAAAACACATTAAACTATTTTGAGTTATTATATGAAAACAAATAAAAAACGAATTTGCTTGACAATGACTATACAAAATTTTTAAATATTGTTATAATTTATATGCAAATAAAGGATGATGTAATTGATAAACTTTGAAAGATTCGTTTCCGTGGAACTCTTGAATGTATTTCGGAACACCCCTTTTTTAAATTCCACTGATAATCTGCCATCATGTGTGTATCCCAACATCCTTGGTAGCGGTCCTCCATAGTTTTTATTTCTTGGTGAAAGCTTCCGCTCTGTTCCTAACTGATGTCTCCCAAATTTTATAGAAAACGATCCAAGTAACTATGTACTTTGATGCTCAGCTTTCCCCTTGGCTTCATTGAATTCACGAAGGCAGGGTACTTAATAAGTTGCCTTATTTGTGGGTCGTCAAATATTCCAGCTATGAGTTTTGCTGGTCTCAACGGCGGGATTTAATCTCCCTATATATGTGTAAAGCATGATCTCTGCTTTCCCACAAAAATACGAAGAAAACAATCTAGATCACAGTACATTTAAATTCAGTCCATAGAATCTCGTTCGCACAAATATCACATGAGGCCATCTTTCATCTATCTTCTAAAGCTTCATCTTGCAACCTGACTTCAACTCGTACTTCAAGCCATGAGCCGAAGCGCATTTAAAAAATTCTAATCATTGAACCGTGTCCAACGTCGACAGTCTGGCCATAGGGAAAAAACATGTGACTGAAAGGAACCTATTTTTTCACTTAATAGGGGGCTCGTTTCATATTGCAAGATATCCATGAGGAAGTAGGAAAATACCTCTTTCAGTCTGAGATTATATTTCCGTAAGGTTAATCAGACCATAGGACCATACTAATATCATTTATTAAGTTCCAGAAAAATAGACTGGTCTATGAAATACCTTTCTGAGTAAGATGCTTACATGTTGGATAAAAAGAACAGTATTGAAGATGTTGGTATATCTAAAATAAAAAAAAATAGAGCTGATACGAAAAAACTGATTTTATATTTAGATTCAGTGCCTTAAATATAGATAAAACCAGCTCTAAAATCCTAGGCTTTTGGTGTCGTTCGCGGTCTTGGTGAAGTACTGGTTAGATATTTCATACTGTTATCCAACACGCGGATGGGTTAGTCTACAATAATTTGAGTCGTTAATATGTTCCATCTCTGTCAATGACTGTTTATGAAATATAAAGATTATAAAATTCATATTTTAATGATTTTTTCTCCTTGGAACAAAAAGTATGATTGAAAAGTCCGTTCATATAGCCTTCGTGGTAGAAAACCGCTTATAACTCGAACCATAAGTTGATAATTTCAAGTTCAAGAATATGTGAAAAATCGCTGTTACCAGACTCTTATAGAATATATTGTATATTAACCAGTTATCATTTTAGGCGAGGTCTCGAACAACAACCAGAACGTTCAAACATCAACTAATAACAATAACAACAACAATATAAACCTGCAGCAAAATACCCCGAGTCTTGCTATAATTGCTAAGGATGAACAAGAAGCGTCTACAAGCAACGTTACCAGTGATAGTAACAATTCAGTTGGTACTCATGTCTGTGATCTCTGTGGAAAGATTTTCCAGTTTCGTTACCAGCTCATCGTTCATAGGCGTTACCACACTGAAAGAAAACCATTTACGTGTCAGGTATGGTTATCTTCTATTTAGCACAATGATAAAATTGAATTTGAATTTCTTTAGAAGAAGACAACAAATGATTAAAATTAGTTATATCCATGCATGAATGTCGTGATTCCGTTGAGGTACATTATACGTTTGATGATTGTTATGAACGGTAAATGTTTTATTGTCGAAATGGCAACTAATTCTTAATCTATCAATGTTAGTCCTGAAATTTAGTGCAGATGGTTGACTGGTTTGATAATATTCAATAATTTGAATTTTGTATTCACCTGGCCAGTGACAGCCACTTTATCAACTATTTTTGTGGTCAGTGCAGATTAATTTTTCTAATTCAGTATGATATCACTTTCTTTTTTTTTAAATGCCTATATGAATGTTCAAATCATGTGACGATTATATTACTTTCTGTTTATTCAAGGTTTGTGGTAAAGCATTCACGAATGCTCAAGAGCTTACTAAGCATGGTAAATGTCATCTAGGTGGCAGCATGTTTACTTGTGCGATATGCTTCCACGTTTTTGCCAACGATGCGTCCCTGGAAAGGCACATGAAGAGGCATTCAACAGATAAACCTTACGGATGTTCTATATGCGGGAAAAGTTTCGCGAGAAAGGAGCATCTGGATAATCATACGAGGTGTCATACTGGTGAAACTCCTTACAGGTAATTCTGATATTCCCAGCAATGCTAGATACTACTGCTAATCATATATACCTTTGAACATTAAATTAATCTTTGAGCTTATGTGAACCAGCTGGTCTGCATTTCAGTCTAATTTTGATTATGGTTAGGTGCTCAAAATTGTCAGATTGCAAGTCGCTGCAGGTAATACTCGAAAAATACGTGCTAAATTGATACATGTGAATACTGACGTGACGCGATATAGCGCTACAATGAACTCGCATTTTATTATGTACAATGCTACTGTTGCCATATTTATTAAAAAAATTAATACCTTTATTTACAGATGTCAGTTCTGTGCAAAGACGTTTACCAGAAAGGAACATATGGTGAATCATGTGAGAAAACATACTGGCGAGACACCGCATAGGTGCGAGATCTGCAAGAAATCTTTCACGAGAAAAGAACACTTCATGAATCATGTGATGTGGCATACGGGAGAAACACCTCATCATTGCACTATATGTGGCAAGAAATACACGAGGAAAGAACACCTTTCCAACCATATGAGGAGCCATACAAACGACACGCCGTTCAGGTGGGTAGTATATGTAAGAATTGGAATTCTGTCAGCAAATTTGTTGTATTTTTGAGAATCAAATCCCTCAACTTTTCCGTAGTTGAACAAAAACATGTAAATTCACCTAAAGTTATTGAAATATGAGTTTTTTGAAAACTACTATTCATTGTGTGGCCTTGTGATTTGGATCATATATGCCTAATTTCTATTTGGTTTTGAAGAGAAGCTTGATTTGAATGCTTTATAACATGATTGCCCAAATGGTCGATCGCAATCGACTGGTAAATGGCGACAAGTTTTAGAGTGAAATGTGAAAGTCCCAGTAATCCTGTTTAAAAATATCCTGGTTAGGAACGATTACGAACTACGGCTGAGCTATGCATAGCTCAATAATTCAAGTGAAGAAGTTGTTCTAATGAGTAGAATTTTTGTTGGGAATAGAAATGTATGGACCTAAATCTGAGGGATTAATAAGGTATTCATTCAAATGTTTTTCCGGTGAAGTTAATATTCTGCACCGGAAAAGAACGTCCGGTATCTGGGACGCCGACCTAGCAGAGGCGGATACATATTGATGCCAGAAGATTTAATTGAAAGATGATAGCTTCCAGAAGCTTGATGAAAGATCAATCGATTTCTTTGTCAGCGTAATTTTTATGATTGTTCGGTAGGTCAACTGAGCTTTATCTGTACATCCCCATTCAATATTTTTCTCGATGTTTTCGTTGTTGGATATCGTATTGCTGCTGCCGAAGTAAGGTCTTTTAAAACTTTCTTCCATAATTCTTCATCGTCTATATTATTTTCTTGTCGTTTTCCATACGTACATTCATTAGTTTAATTTACACGAATCACAAGATTTAGACCATAATCATTATTTTTGTTGTATGTTTATACATGTTCCGCTAATTTTTAGGCAAAACAACAATTTTTGCAGATTACAGAGGAGCATTGAGGTAGTCTTCAACTCCATTTTTTTCTTTCACAGAGTAGGAATCCGTCCTAGCCCAGGAGCCCATTTTAAAAAATAATGTGGTTTCAAAAATTTTACGTATAGTTTTTATACTGAATATTAATATGGAGCATGTGTATATGCATTAACTGATAAAGAGCAATGAAGGGTCCCCAAAATGTACAGCGCCCAGGACCCAAATCGGCACTTGTAGGGATGAAAACCTGAAATTATTTTTAATATAGGTTAATTTTCAGTACTACCATGACTGTTCCAGTTACTATTGTTAAACGTCCTACTTTTTTCAGTATTGCATTCGATACGAACTATGAAATTACACTTTTCGTTGTTGATAGACCAGACATGTTGATGACATCACATGTCCATGCAATATAAAATCTACTGATTTGTATGTCAGCTAAGAGGTTGCAAGGTGTATTACTAATGGGGAAACTTATTTCTGTTTTTTAATCCAAGCGTTTTTTTTTACAGATGTGAAATATGCGGCAAATCGTTCACGAGGAAAGAGCACTTTACAAATCACATAATGTGGCATACGGGAGAAACGCCTCATCGATGCGATTTCTGTTCGAAGACGTTCACGAGAAAGGAGCACTTGCTGAACCACGTCCGGCAACATACGGGTGAGTCTCCGCACAGGTGCGGCTTCTGCGCCAAGTCGTTCACTAGGAAGGAGCACTTGATCAATCATGTCAGGCAACATACAGGTAATATTGGATTCCATCAAAGTGGGAGACTTGCGCTAACATTCGCGGTAAATCACAATATAAATAACATCTTTATTATGCCGTAAAACCTGGTAGAACGGCCAAGTGCCAGAGGCCATGGCCCGTTTTACTTATTAGTTTGTTCAACCTAGCCGTACTCATTTTTGTCATTATACAAAATATACATTAATGATTCATACGCGTGTACAAAATTCATCAAAGTAAGTCATATGAAATGCTTGAAGAATTAATTGATCTAATTACACAAAAAGCCCGACAAGAATCCAGGTGGCCACTATTTTGTAATGTTCGAACTACATGGGTGTGGTTAGCTTTAGTAACTTTGTCAAGATTTTCACCTGAAACCTAAGTAGGCTGAAGCACAGCGCACTGAAAAAGATGAAAGACAATCATGGTGCAGATTTTTATTAACTTATGTTCAGCACTTTGATGAGGGGTATATAAAAACATGGAATTTTGAAGACCTTCAGTATAAATAAGTGAGAGCCGTTTTTTGAACTAACACGCTCCTGAATGTTAGTCATACTACAAAGCATTAACGTATATACAAGTATTATGTATACTTGCATAACGTATTATTTCAGTCCGAATTAATTTGACGTTTCCAAATTTTATCAGGCATTAGGTATGAAATATAATTGTTATGTTTATTTCCCTATCGTTCCTGGATCACGCCTAGAAAATGCACTTAAGATAGCAGTATCATTACGCAAAGAAATGATCATTACTACTGGTTGAACATTAACGTTTATGGAAACAAATAATATTTTTGCAGGAAAACAAATTCCATAATGGACTTTTTATTTTTGTTCATTGCAGATGCACTTAGTCCAAAATTAGTGAGATATAGATAGTAAAATGAACAGGAAGCAGCATATTCTCCATTTTATCAACTGATGCTTTACAAAAAGTTAATTTGCTATGCAGTCACCTGATTTAATAAGGAACAAATGATAAAATAGTGAAGCTCAGTTAATATAGTAATTATTTAAATATCATTAGATAAACATCTTTTAAAATATTTCTTGTTTTTTTCTACGTGACAAAACAAAAAGCTTTTGTATGTTTCACACCATTTTTGAATTCCTGATCTATCGTATAAAACTTCATGGGGAGCACTGAAAGCATAAGCAGATATTTTTATGTGCATAACAGTCAAGGTTCAATGCACACGCATGTTCTTGCTACACGAAGATCAATGAATTTATGAGAAGTTAGGAGCCCATTCCCCAAGATCTCCAATCGCTAGGCAACTTTCATGTATAAATTTTGAACAAGGGTTTTGATTTTTGTCGGGCAGTTCGTTACAGGGTCAAACCAAAAATAATTAGAATTATAGAAAGTTTATGTCTCCCAACATTCATGGATACCTCAAGAGCGAGATTTTTGCGAACATTCGTGGTGTATAAAAATGTATTCAGATATTTGCCATAACATGATACATGACTAGCCAACTTTCCAGTCAACAATCGGTTTTCTCCTTATGAAGTGTGAGAATATCCCGGAATTTGGAATATTGAAACTTCGGATCTTCGCTAACTAACCCACTACGCTAGTGCTTTCCGTTATATTGGGTAGCAAAGATATAGAATTTATACCAATGTTATTTGTTTCTTTTATCATGCCACATACCCGCAAATACTTTTTATACTCATAGAACTCAGTAAAAATGTACTTATTGTTGGCTTACAATACACAATATACGTAGTGTCAAAGTTTAGTTATAATCATTGTAGCCGTTGCGTGTAGATAGGTTATAGAGGAGTCGGCTTTAACAACTATAAAATATTATCAGATACTAACGTTCAAACATTCATTGGAATTTTTTCCATCGCCTCGGAAAATTCGGTCCTATAACGGGGTCGTCAATTCTTGGATAGTGCAGACCTTCTAAAGCTAGTGTTTGGGATACTTTGCTAGGTTGTGTCACACCTCTCAAAAAACGAGTATTTTTGTAATTTTTTTATATCATTCCCATCACGATCAGCTTTCAATAGATATGAACTAACGTAGTGGTTAAATATCACTATTATCCAAATGTTAGTTTCTACCTTGGATTAAGTTCCTAGGATAAAATGGATATATTGGGAAAAGTCAGAATTATTGTATATCTACTGTTATTTAAACTCAAATGAGCAAACAATCGATGCTGCCCAGTCAGTACGCTAGTTAACTAAGGTTATTACATGCACAGACTGAAGGAAGTTTATACAATAAAGTTATTTCTGAATATGAAGTCGAGTATTCCCAGACCAACAGATAACCGGACAGACAGACAGACATAAATTGCCATTTATTTTCATGATTTACAACTCGTGCAAAAACGCTTGAGCTTCAGTTTATTAGTGTTGGAAGTAATATGAATTTATTTTTTTTCCATTCAGTTTCCTGACGTGAATGTATAGCAGATTGAAAACAATACAATAATGATCACCATTGTTGACCAGTAGTTGAATGTATCCGTTTTGTAGGTGAAACCCCATTCAGATGTAACTACTGCCCAAAAGCATTCACCAGAAAAGACCACCTGGTGAATCATGTCAGGCAGCACACTGGAGAATCTCCGCATAAATGCCCGTATTGTACAAAATCTTTTACCAGAAAGGAGCACCTAAACAACCATGTGAGACAACATACAGGAGAGTCGCCTCACAGGTGTCATTTTTGCTCCAAGTCATTCACTAGGAAAGAACATCTGACCAATCACGTTCGGATACACACTGGTAAGCTAAGCATCTGGATAGATTTTACAGTTATCCTGCAAACATTCAAGTGGAGAGTCCTATGAGAGATTTGTTAAACCGTTAAACAAAAGGAAAGCTAAAAGTGTGTACCCTGTCTAGATTCATGCAATTGGTGCATTCAGGTAACTCAAGCACTACAACGCTTTATGTTCGTAGTGCAGCTGGCGCCTTCAATGCTTATTCCTTATACGACTACAACAGACTCGACATTTAACGACTTCAATGCCTGCTTTTTTAAATATTACAGTACAGTAAACATGTATTAAACACAATTTTATCTGATTACACTGCAATCCGTAAGTGGGCAACTTATAATATTTAGAAAAATTAGAAAGAAAAAGTTGTCGCCAGTGGGGATCGAACCCACAATCTTCTGCACTTTAGACAGGCGCGTTTACCGTTAGGCCAGGTGGTAGTTCGTCATGACGTAACGGTAAAGGCGCCTGCCTAGACTTCAGGAGATTGTGGGTTCGATCCCCACTGGCGACAAATTGTTCTTTCTATTTTTTCTAAATATTAACAATTATTATATATCGTATATTATTACTCTGTCATGTAAAACACGTGTGGCTCATGCATAAAATCTGAATTATTATTGAATGAATTGTATAAGTTCATCACTTCTGTACAACAATAAACATGAATGATTCAAAACCTATCTCAAAAGTTAACTCTGAAATGTTTCCAGTGGTTCAGTTTATATAATTTGCGCGTTTTATTATTGACGCTCTGTATATGGAATATCACCATTGACAAAGTATCCCCGCTCTCAAGTTACCTGAATGTATTTAGTATTTTATAATTTGTGTTCCGGGAAATAGTATTCGTTGAAATCCTTCGTATTATTTGTGTATTTGAATAAAATTTTCGTACGATCTTTTGGGTACTTACAATGAAACTGACATGCAAACGCTGCTTGGCATATTATTGGGTAGCATGGGTGTCAATTTACATCTGAATGGCGTGTTCCCTAAAATAAATCATAGAGATTTATTTTTAGCAGAAAAGTTTTATTGAGTGATTATAACATCGCTTCTTCTTCTGTACTTGTGATAGTGATTACAAGCTATAACAAAAATTAACAAAATACAATTGACAAGAAGTGCTGCATATTAGAGCAAGGCATATGTTATAAAAGTTGTATTTTCATATTAAGACCAAATTACTTAAAGACAACTATATTAGAAAATAATTAATCATAAACGTGATGAAAAGTCTTTTTATAAAACATAAGGCTATCGCATTGAATTAGATATATGAATCATGACTGTTATTAAATTGAAGTGGTCTCGAGTCCACGCTAATGTTAATCAAGCCAACTTGTTTTTTGTTTAGGTTCATGATACACTGATGACCCCTAATTAAAATATTTTCTAGATCTATTTTTAAATATCAAAATTACAGGTGCAAATGTCTGTATCCTTTTTGGCCGCTTAATTGAAACCACATACGTATGAATTAATCTTTACTGACGTTTCGGTAGCTTCGGCAGTCTTTAATCAATCGCCACTAGTATAGAATGATCGAACTGAATGGTATCTGCTTGGTTATCAATTCTAAAGTGGAAAAACAATATATAAAAGTTCAAACCCTGAGACTGCCGAACAAAACTTCATTATTCTGATTTCAAGTTTTGTTCTTGGATGCCAATTTGGATCATTATTATTTTGTAGTTTAGATTTCAGAACTAGACTGATTTATCACTCTAATCGAATATTCTGTACTACTGATAGTTTTTTGCGACTGTCAAAGCTCCATGGCCGATTGATATGAATAATTTCTTTTACTTCGCTAGATGCCGCGAAAAATCGGCTTAAACATTACGACTTTGGTTTTGATCCATTTATGTGGTTTTAACAATGGACGAGAATGAGAGAGATGACTTATGTGAAATGCACTAGTTTCACAAGTTATAATAATAAATTGATAATAGGTGTAAACATGAAGATACAATGTGTAACTAATTTCTGTATAGTATTCGTGATTGTTAAAAATAATTTTCAAGTATGAAAACACGATTTCAGGCTAATTTGAAAAATATATAACTATTCTACTTGTATGATAACACTATCTACTATTATCTCACTGACTTCCTATTATAATGTTTTGTTTGTTTCCTACTAGAGCGAGCTATGTTATGTACTTTTCAATATGGGGATTCCTTCACTTTGTTATGCTTTGTAATCACTGAAGGAGGATTCAAAGACTGAACCGAACATCGTTTAGCTTCCATAGAAAATGTATGTTGTTGTGATAAACAACTATTGTTGCATCGACACAAGTATTCTGTTGTGTTTGTTTTAATGTAATAGAAAACAACCTCTGTATCACATTGCTGTAGCCTACCGTTATTTTGAATGTGAGAGAATACTAGTATTTAGACAGCAGCAGATATAAATGTATATCGATCAGTTATTTGAATATTCTTAGTTGAAGTCTTTGGATCCTGCTTAAGGGCATTGGTATTCCATTCCGTAAAATAAATCGGGATTTTGGATGGTGATACCAAAAGCAAGAAATACTTGATGAAATTCTCATCAAAAAGAAAATTTTTTCTATGTATTGAAATTGAAGCCATTTCACACGCTACAATTTATCATGTTGCAAACACCAGGAAATAGGCAAGTCACAAGATAAATCATTTGTAATGATATTTTTTATAATTTATATGACTTGGTTCTAAATACTTTCACTCGACTGACTACTGAGTTATAGCTTGAGGACTAAAACAAATATTACCAATGCCTTTAATCTATGAATCAGATGCGATTTTACTTCACTATTTGTAGGTGAAACGCCATTCAGGTGTAGCTACTGTCCGAAGGCATTCACCAAGAAAGATCACCTGGTGAACCATGTTAGACAACATACGGGAGAAACGCCACATAAGTGCACGTACTGTTCAAAATCTTTCACTAGGAAGGAACATTTGAACAATCACGTGAGACAACATACTGGGGAGTCGCCTTATAGATGTCATTACTGTTCAAAGTCCTTCACTAGAAAAGAGCACCTGACCAATCATGTTCGGATACATACTGGTAAGGATAGTAAGATATCAATGGATTGCCATTAGGGTGTATCATTATGTGGATCATACTGTTCTTAATTTGGCCCAACATCACAAATTACTTAACAAATATTTGATACTACTACTAATTCCGAGAAAATTGATATTTTTTTGTACCCTTTAATTTAATATATGGTTAGATCGTACAAGTATTAGTTGTAGTACAAAAAATTCATTACGTTTTCATGATATATTGATAAATTGATGGAATTGCGATATATCTAATTCTCACTATTGTTTCATATTTTTTGGTCATTGTTGGGTTGTCATGATTGAGCATTATTTAGTCTACTCATAGTTGTCGAAGTCATATATATGAACATAAGATTCTGATCTACCCAATTAATTAAAGGGAAAATACTATTTTCAAATATTCTATTTATATACTCATTCATGCACCCTGTGAAATGATTTGAAAATGAATTTTATATTGAACTAACCGTTCACTTTCAAGATGAGAGCAAGGTATTACTTTTTGATGAACAATTACCAATTTTTATAGTACGTTGATTTCCTTCTGCCACCCGAAATGTTTTAGTCTTGTGATGGTATTTTTTGAACATCTTCTATAATTGGACTCCTTTCAAACACCCGGTATGATATGACCTCCATTTTGTTTTTTACGTCGTATGTCGTATGAATGATTCAAAAAGGGAACAGTTCTGGCTGCATAGTTGAAAGTAAACCAATATCCTCGAGCACTCTCTTTTATAATTCCTGACGTAATCTGTCTGACAAATAAATTATTATTGATTAGCCAAAGGGTACTTTCTGGAAACTACGCTGCTTACCTTTAAGTGTTAATATTTACAAATCTGCTAGACCTGCTAAAAAATGACGATGTTGAACGGGTTACAACTTGCCTGTATCAATTCCAGCATACCGAATACGTGACACCTCATATTATTATGAAGCGTTTTCCTAAGCTTGCAAACATATCCAAGATACCTCGATGATCATAGACGCAGTTAATATCTCTACGTCACATCTGTCACACAAAACAATACTTTCCAGTGAAGGCAATCTCGTCAAATATATATGCTATCCTTTGCTTTCTACCATAATGCTTACATTAAGCAAGTGATCCTTTTTTACATTGCGGATGCATAGATAGTTTGAGATGCTGCTCGTTGAAACCTTGAAAACAAATGAAAATTTATGTTTAACAAATTAGAAACTTAACTTCCAGATAAAGCTCAAAAATATATGATTTCAATAGTATAATAAATTGAACTAGAGACTAAATTTTGAAATTGAATTATGAAAAAAATGTTGAGTCCCCAAAGATATTAATTATTGTATTACTACTTCATAATAGTAAGGCTCTTAGGTAAAATTCGATAATATGGATCCTATAAAAAAATTACGGTGAACACTTTCAGAATATTCCTAATTAAAAAATTGAGTACGATAAAAAATGCTTTTCAATCTAAAAAAAACGGAATTTTTCAACTTCATGGACCGAGAAAAAGCCAACAGACTGTACTCCACTATTTGTAGGTGAAACGCCGTTCAGGTGCAGCTACTGTCCGAAGGCGTTCACCAAGAAAGATCACCTGGTGAACCATGTTAGACAACATACGGGAGAAACGCCACATAAATGCACGTACTGTTCAAAATCTTTCACTAGAAAGGAGCATTTGACCAATCATGTGAGACAACATACTGGGGAGTCACCTTATAGATGTCATTACTGTTCAAAGTCGTTTACTAGAAAAGAGCATCTGACCAATCATGTCCGGATACATACCGGTAAGGATATAATGCTAAAAAGAATTCTCATAGTTGGTACTCATGCAAAATTAGAGCTCCTTTCCAAAAAAAGAAACTAAAACTAGGCAGTATCGGTTTACCCCAATGAAGATATTCTTTATTAGCAAGTTAAAGGAGGTGTTTGCATCTCCATAGTATATTCCCACCAAATAAAATGGAGAATGGAGGAGTAAATTACTTCCCATGCTGTAATTCACTTGGAAAGAATCTTTCTTAGTATAAATGATTCAGAATTTTACGAGATACACTCGTGTAACTGTGCTTGCTTGCTTTTTTACTTTTTAGCGATTTTGGTGATCAGCTGATTCATTTTTGTTAATATTGACGACATACGAGATTAACTTTTCCAACGTTCATTATCGAACAACTATGCAAAATCACGGAATTTACATATTGAGGTATACTTGATTCAAATTCAGTTTGATATGTTTGCAACTGGTCCAAAACCCGACAATGTATTCATTTTCCCGACATATAAACAACTCCTGAAACGAAAAATGGAATGCACGTACACTAGTAGTATTAAAGTGATGTAACTTTGAAGAAGTTATGACATTACCAGGCCCTTATATTACTAGTTTGAATATAACCTTCACAGAGATTCATAGTATAACCATAACTGCCTAAAAGACATTTTTAAAAAGCGTATCGCCACCAATTTCATTTGAAAGCGTATGAACTAATCGACTACATGAAAAACAACCAAAACAACCAAACATAAAGTTTGGCAAAAAGCCCAATGTTGACCGCCTTAAATTAGCCAGTAACGTGTGAAATATATGAAACTCAGACTTGGAGACTTTTTTGCTGCCAAAAAAATGATTTGAAGCTCTAAAAATATAAAATACAAAGTTTGGAGAAGTTCTCATTGCTTTTTGTTTTGTTATAGCACAACCAATTATGAGCCCGCATCGTATCACTCCCCAAATTTAATAAAATATCACAGGCAGCGGGAGTAAGAGGTGAAACTCAATTCAGAGTTTTGTTCCTCTGATTGATGACACGTGTTTAATGAAATATTTTACCTCAAATTAGACCATTTTTGTGATCACAGTTTTTCCCTGGAAGTAAGATGTGAAATTCAATCCAGGGTTTTGTTTCTCTGATTGATGATGTTCCCCAAAATAAAATAAATGTATCCTGTAGTTCTCATATCGAGTATAAAATCAAAGCTGCAAAAGTCACAAACTAACATGCTGTATTTTCGGAATGCATGTATGTTGGAATATTAAATGATCCAGCCAAAATTGTAGCCCATCTTTAGGAATCCATTTTTCACATATTATTTTTTATTCTTCTCGAAAAGTGTTTATATTGAATATGTCAAATCAAAATCGTTTATTCACAAATAGTTTCTCTTCAGTAATTTTTTTTTGAAATCCTGAAATGTCTTGTAGTTGTGGAGTTGTAAATTTCAAGGGAAATAATTGCAAACGTCATTTATATGGAACAACTCGACAACTCAAAAGACTACAACAATCCATGACCAATTTGATAGGATATTTAAGTTCGTACATCTTTTGTTATTAAGTTCGGATAAAATCATCTTTATTTTGTTACAAATAAAATTCGTGTTAGCGGCTGCTTTACGGTTAGAGGATCAATATCAATATTTCCTCAAACTGGTTCAGAAATGTATGTGTCGAGATCGTTCATTTTTGTCTTTTTCAGGGGAGTCTCCTCACCGTTGTGAATTTTGCCAAAAAACGTTCACCCGTAAAGAGCACCTTACCAATCACCTTCGTCAACACACTGGCGAGACGCCGCATTGTTGCAACGTATGCCAGAAACCGTTCACAAGGAAAGAACACCTGGTGAATCACATGAGGTCACACACCGGCGAGAGACCCTTCGCTTGTGGAGAGTGCGGCAAGGCATTTCCTCTGAAAGGCAATTTGCTCTTCCACCAGAGGTCGCATAACAAAGGGGCCACAGCGGAAAGGCCGTTCAGGTAATATAGGTTTGGGTATTGTGGTAATGGTATTTGAGCGTAGTTTTGGTTTGGTTGTGATCTTTGTTTGGCGAAGACAATTAAGTGCTGTATACAATCAGAAAACACCAATAAGTTATCAGAGGAGTATAGTTTATGCAATCGTTTGTTTTTCCAGACACTTCAGAATGACATCGATTTTTAAGAAACATTAACCATCATGTTACATATTTCAAGTCGTGAATTTAATCTTTCAAACATAAAAACTATTACTATAGAATATCCATATCCACTTAGAGAAGCTTAACAATTTGTTACAGTGAGATATGAATTAAAATTAATATGTCTTACACGTTTATGTAGCTAAATTATCGTTGTTTTTTCGACTTGTTTATTCACCTTGAGAACATACACCAGAGTTTCTCGTTTCTTACTTGGAATAAGCTTCAAACTATTTAGTATGTTGTCTTTAATAGAAAGCAAAACAAATTTCACATTGCTATCAACAGGATGTCCCAAAATTTGCGTTTCTCGGATGTAGCTGCCCTGAAAACTGATATAAAAATTGAATTTCTAGAGCAGGGGTCACCAAATGGCTGAGCGCGGTCCAGATACTTACCGCCGTCGATAAGGTCTTAGTCTTCTAGCCCTTTGGGTATTCCCCTTGAACACCACAATTACTAGCAACGAGTCTAGTGTACCGCGACACTAAAGAAGAAAGTCCAAAACGGACCCCAAATCAAACTGATTGGTGACCCCTGTTCTAGAGTGTTTTCATTATATAGAGCTATTTGAAACATTGGATAAAATATTAATTATTTTTACTTATACAAAATCATATTCAGCATCAGAGATATTTGACACTCATACAATAATTCATCAACTCAACATGATTGACAAACATATTTTGATTAGTAAATTGTTTTTGATCATATCTATTAAAATAATTGATCTGTATACCAGTTTTTCATAAAAGATGCATTTATAGTAATTAGATTGATACTCGATTACTTATCATATATCTGTAAAGGTGTCTTCCTAATATAGACATTCAGCAATGAGTGGTGCAAATTCACATTCTACTAATTGAATTTTGTTGGTCAACTGTATGATACCCAAAGACGTCACCATAATTTCAATTGAACAGAACTATGCTTGTTATTAGGCAGAACTTTATTGATTACTCACTATATTCCTGGTTGAACGCCATCAAAATATAAGCCAAAGCAAAACTATGGGACTTCCTTCTAAATGGTAGCACTGTAGTTGCAAATTTGTTTCCTCGTATTTGTAGATGTGATCTGTGTGAAAAAGACTTCATGTGTAAAGGTCACTTGGTATCTCACAGGAGATCCCACATCGGTGAAAGGCCTCACGCTTGTCCTGACTGCGGGAAGACTTTCGTAGAGAAAGGGAATATGCTCAGGCATATGAGAAAGCATACAGAAAACGGACAGGTAAGATCATTTTTTGTAACCGCCCAACAAAACTAAACTGTCATTTTAATAATATCAATAACAAGCTGTTTCCGCGGCTGATAAGCAATAAATGGCTGTCCAATAAATACAAATAATAGAGTGAAATGGAAGGAACCTGTAAATTGAATGATAGACATACATTTCATGTAAATATGTAATACATATTTTTGACAGTAACCGCTTTTTGCGAATAACTTCAAACCGTCTGATTCAAAAGAGTTATGTTTCAGCATCAAAATTCAAAAGCCTCTTTTCAACTGTATTTTTTTGACGCTGTCGCTGTCATTTTTCACCTTTGCTCAAAATTCCTAATGTTCCAGTATGGTTATAAGGCTTTTTTGTGCGAAAATCTGTTAGCTGATATGGTGGTGAACAGATACCAGATTCGTATCCAGATTGTCAAATTACATGGCAATATACAAATGCTGATCTCTTTTGGCTGATCATATCTAGTTGGTGTTGTTTAGTTGATTATTTTCATCAATCTAATTACCTACAAGTGTGCAAGTAGTTAGCTTTGAAAAAATATAAATAACTGTTTTGTAAATAAATTGTGTTTTACTTTACTAGGTACAGCAGAAATAGAACAGCCCTCGCATGGATGAGTTCACTGTATCAGGGTACTTATTTCGGTGTCTGTGTTATTTATATTATTGATCACCTTACTTTGTGAAACTACACCATATTTCAGATTGAAATTGTGTGATTGGGACACATCGTTAAAAATAAAATGCAAGTTGCCGGGTGTTCACTTCAGACTCTCATATTCTTGATAATTCGATAAACCCAATCAAAATTAGAACCAATCAAAGTGAAACTGAATATAAGTTCCATAACTTAACCTGCTTACACTATTTAGCTATGTAATAAACTGAACTCCAGAAATATGAAAAAATAGAATACATGCATTCAAAATTTTGAAAAATAAAACCCTTGCTGAGAAATTTACACCTAAATTGTTTCTTGTGAGAGGTTGGTTCAGTCTTATTCATGGTCTACTATAAGGCTCCCAATCTTGGACCCTCGATATATAATGAAACGCATAGAAGCTTTTTGTAATAGACATACAACAGCCTACTGTTTCATGGGTGAATAGGATGACTGGCAGAGTTCTCGACCGAATGGGGCAGAATAAACATCTCTTAACGTCGATAAAAAATAGAAAATTGTATTCTCCTAAATAGAAAATATAATATACCACCACCAATATTGAAAGTGAAACACGTTAGATTGGACGGAAAAAGCTTTCATAGCTACGATACCTGGGACACTGGACGGTATTGAATGTCGAGCAATTGGTGGATGCCATCGGGAAAATTACCGGCAAATTGTTGAACAATGTAACCAATTCAAAAAAGATACCATAAAATTTCAAAAATATGATCAGGATTTTAAACATTTTCGTAATACTTCGCTCGCCTAAGATGCGAGATGTTCTTCCAACACCTAAAACATAATCAAAAAGTGTCAAGCACATACTGTATAGGACGAATATAATATCTGCTGGATCTAGTTTATATAACCTTGGTGGCCATTGTGAACAATTTGACAGTTAGACGATATATTAAATATATTGAAATGCGTCGTAATATCTTGAACCTTTTATTTGTGAAACTTATCCCAGTTACACAAGATATGAATTTGAATGATGGAAAAATGATGTTCTCAACAGGGTCAACCATCGCAAGCGCCCAATCCTGTGCAACCCGGTCAGCCTCAGCAGCCCCCGCCACAGAATCAGGTGGCCCCGCAGCCTCAGAACAATCCGCCGAATAACGGCAACATACAGATACCTCAGGTGCCGGTTGTGAGCCAGCCTCAACCCCAACCTCAGCCTTCCGTAGTACAGTCTCCTCACATCCAAATGCACCAGACGGCACCGCATCCGGTTGTTGTACCAACGGCAAACGGCAACGTTCTCACATCCTATTAGTGTGGTCTTCCGGTTTTCCCAGAGAACACTTATGATTACAGACGGTTCGATATGAGATAGAGGCTCGATTATGTATTATATTTATTTGTTTTAATAGAATTATTATATTTTACAAAATATCTCTGGTTGGGGGATGGTGTCTTACGATGTTTATGAATCATAATTCATGATTATAACCGAACAATTAGCTATCGAGTATATTTCAGGGAAAAACGTAATCATAGACGCAGCTGAATTACTTCGGGAAAACGGTGCATTGAATCATATATTAGATATGGTTATTCTAGTTGTTGCTTCCATATTACAAAAATTTAACAAGTCTTTGTCAGTTGCATTTCAAAGTTTATCATATCGACTGTAGGTAACCTTTTTCCGTCACCATGGGCGTGATTGCTTGAAATTTTCGTAATATCCATGCGTGTATCAATTTAAATATTAGATTGTCCTATTAATTATTTAGCTTTTGCAATCGAAAAAAAACGTTTTTCGGAATGTTCCTGTTATGATTCTAATTCTGATTACTCCAGAATTTTCAAAGCTGATTTCAGCACTTTGGTTAAATTCTGTAAATAAAGTTTCATTATGTTCTAATCGCTTGATTTAAGTATTTCTACTTGACATTATATATTTATTTTTTTTATTTTTTATCTGCCGAGGTAGTCGAAACAATAATAAAGATATTCCGGTCAATCGTAAGTGGTTTCAATTAGCGGCTGAATACTAGCCAAGTAGGCGCTCACATCTCTGATAGATACAAATTGAAAAATATGCTTTTGTGTGTTTCAAAAATAAGACACCAACTAACAATTTTTATAAAAAATTCCTATTGGTTAGTCTTTAATGATGCTATCTTCAGAGTAATATCCCTTGTGATTTAAGACATCATTTGTTCCCCCTCCAGGTAGGGCCCTGAGAACTTTCATGATTTATTTAAATTATTTGTGTTATCGAAAAGACCTGTAATTCAGAAAAGTTCATTGGGAAAATCGATATTAGGAAGTATTTCATGTGTGATATAGAATTTACTGTTAAAGGATTTTATTTTATTTACTCTTAAGCAGTATTCCACTAATATTAAAGGAATTGCATAATAAATAAAAATGGTACTGCCATCAGTGATATTGATTAAATAGAAAAAAGTTTTAATTGTGTGCTCTAAGTTACATAGAATAAGGATAGTTGATATGTCAATAATTCTAGTACAATTATTTTTACTCCACCAGTATCATGGTGTAACAAATAAATTCATGTATATTGAAGAACAAATTGTGTATTAAATACACATTTTTAAATGCTACAGAATCGTTCTGGGCGATTACTTCCTGTATATTTTCAACAAAAAGAAGCACTTATTCTAAAAACAGTAGGGAAAAGTAAATTATGAGAAATAAGTAGCTTCCCAGTATTCAAAATTGTCTGAAACGTAATTATAAAATGAAAAAAATCAATACATTTTCGTATGTTTGTTTATATGTACGAAATGTAATATTTATTAAGTAAATGAATATTTAATCAATTAATAGGTATGTACAGTGTAAAATTCGAAAATTATGAAATATAAGGAGCAACTAATTTAATTACCAAGTCGTGAATATGTAGTTTGAATGGATTATGATTTGGCGTTCATGTTTTTACTAGGTTATTTTTTCAAACTTCCTATAGGTTACATTGACTGTTAGAATTACAATTTAAATTTTGATCTCTGGTATGACAGTTGCCAAAGCATGATTAAATATTTGTCGAAAGTTCTCGTGATAACTTTCAGAAATTATCAATATATCAGCTCTTATATGATGCTTAAGCTTTCATTTATAGCGATTCCATTGTAATATCACCTTTTAAACATGAATGATACTGTTTTCTTATCTGATATTGGGAGGTTTCTGTTAGACATTCATTTTGAAATGGTTATATCCACAAAATTCTGTAGATACTATTTCTGTAAACCAAAACACAAATCTTACATCATTAAAAATCAACCAGTAGTGTAATTATCACATGAATGTCAATATTTTTGAAACTAAAACTATTTGGAATTCCCTTTAGGCCTATGTAGCACGCCATGCTTATATGCGAATATTTTTTCATATTTGTAGTTACATAAAAATATTTATACAAACATCGTTTGTAAATGACATTCTTAGGTTTTTGTTCATGGGAATATTGCGTGCATAACTGATGAATTTATATGAAAATTTGTAACAAATTTCATGTTGTTACATGATGCAATTATAATTATAATACCAGTTACTCTCTCAAAATCTTTTACGTATTACCTATTTATTTAAAAACCCAGGTGATAAATAATACGTAAAAGTATTTGTATGTGTAAATGTGTTACCAAAGTATAAATATAGACATATTGTAGATAACGAAATTATATATTATAATCCACTTATTTAGTTGATATTTTTTAAAATTATTTTGTAATAAATGCTGAATGTACGTTTCCTTTTGTAATTATAAATACGACTTTCTTCAAGACGGCGTTTTCATTTATACAACTAAAAATAGAGAATTTTTTTTCAAGATATAATCAAGCATTTTGCTTGAGCTGTGTCTAGCTGTTTCAATTTTTTTCCAGCTATTTATGTAAATGAAATATTGAAATAATTTTCTATACTACAGAACTCGCTGAAGCCTCAGTACAGCCCTGAAAAACGAGGTTTAGTGCGACATAACACTATCGCGAATGTTCAATGCCAGATAGACGCCGCGCTTCTGTTTGTAATTTTTAATGCATGCTCTTGTAGAGACATGAATGTTTTCTGTTTCTGTGAATATTATTTTTACTGAAATGGCGTTATAGTGTATGAAGCGATAGTCAAGGTCTCACCTTGCTTTATAAAGCAGATACTTTGCCTGTGAACAAAAAAGTAGAGCCAAGCAGATTGACTATGTGCTTTCCAATGATTAATATACTCATTTTCAGTCACTTAGCATTGTAGGGGTTCAACTGATATAATTTTCGTAAAAGAGCAAATAGAGATGCTATTTGTATCGGTTTACATGGTAGTGTTTTCATATTCAAAATATTATTGAAGAATAGTCAGTTAAGTATAAAATATAATGTTAAAATAATCTCTTTCTTGGCTCTTATATCCTCAAATTATATAAAAGTTGATGGAGAGGTCACAGATTACGCGGGGAGATAAACGACAACTGATATGCAAACCGATAGACAGGGGAGAGTTTAAAAGTATCTTTCAATATCTAGAATGTTTTTGAACACAAAGTTACATACCCTGAGAGCCGTGGCGATGGATATGTCATCTTCGATCAAGCTGGGAATTAATATATCAATAATATGTCCTGCCACGATTATGTTGCCGGTCATGATAGGACGGTATCCCTGAACCTGGGGGTTCTCTTCCGCTCCAGAAAATTGTATTTACTGGAACAGCGACTGCTACTCTACACTCAGGTGGAGTACAGAACATCTCCGAAGCACTCCCTGAAACTTCTGGGCACTATCCAGAACGAGCAATACGTCTAGTGGATGCGCTTGACCTTACAAATAAATTCCACACTCTAGGCTAGACCAGCGGAGGAGGGTGGCTGATCAGTCCCATTCTATAGATACAATCATGCAGATGTGCGACTAACCTGTCTAGCATGATAACATCAAGAGACGTTAGTACTGTAAATACTAGGGGGACCTAATGAGAGCATATAAACAAGTCTGAGCACGCAGCTATTTTGTCTAGAGTTATAATTGCTTACACGCAAAGGCAGCGTTTAAATCGTTCAGTAGTTGTCTTACCACGGTCTCGAATGCATCTAAGCCACGACTTTCGAGCCATGATTTTGAATGACTATAAAAGAGATTGAGGATTCTCTGAGAATTGGATTGGCAGCAGTCCGAACAATTCTTAATGATCACCTTCGCCTAAGGAAGCGGTGTTTCAGATGGGTGCCACATTTGTTGACCAGTGAGCAAAAAGCAACAAGAGTTGATTGGGGTAAGTTTATTCGTGGAAAATTGGATGATGGTCACTGTAAAAACACTTTTAATATCGTAACCGGAGACGAAACATGGTTATATCATTATGACCCCAAAATTAAACAGCAGTCATTAGTTTGGTGCTGTGAAAGTGAGCAGCCTCCAACGAAAATTCGTCGTTCCAAGAGTGTTGGAAAGAAAATAGTCGCATCTTTTTTGTGTGGATACACCACAACGGTAGCCTTGGAAAATCACAGGTTAGTTACTTCTGAATAGTATATAACCAAATGTGTTCCTGTAGTCTTCCAAAAACTTATGCAAGAGCCGTCCAATGACTGGTCGGCGGGGTACTCAATGACACCATGATAACGCACCCGCCCACAGTGCCGCTAGAACACTCGATTTTTTGCTGAACAGGGTGTCAAAAAAATTTGACAAGTGGTTTTGCCGTAAATGTATTGAGGTAGAGAGGGAATATGTTGAAAAAACAGAATATGTATCTAAAAACTTTCAGCGTGACCCTCGTATATTTCTTTATATCGTGTAGCGATACCGTATTTTCTATTGATCAAAGTATCTTATCGACTGCCATAATGCAAGTACTTAGAATTTTATAAGGTCCCCTATTATACTATATAAGTAATAAATTGGACCGGTTTTTTTGTTTTCGCTGTTTTGTATTCATCTGTGCGTTAATTTTAATACTCAAAAGAAGTCTGCGGCTGACATGCGAACTGATAGAAAATGTTCAACATTCAAAATGTTTTAAGCACATATACGAAATGACCCGCTGCTTAAAAACATTAAGATATGAAGTGTTGCAATTAAATTCTTACAATACGTCCTAAGATCAGAAATCTACAAAAGAAGGTATAGAAAAATTTTAATTTAGAAATTCCAAAAGAAAAACATGGTCTATCGCGGAATTGTAAGCACACAATTTCTGATTGCAGATCAAACGCTCTGCCAGTATTTAATTGGGCACTCCGCTCACTCGATCTAGAACGCTGATGATTTTAAGTGTACTCCACCGAAGGCCATTCTTCCGAATTTGAAACTACCTCGTCCGTATTTCGAGGTATAGTAGCGCCACTTTGAGTCGATAAAGATCTCCGATTACGGTTACTCACAACAGACATATGCATCGGACAATTATATTTTCACTATCCAGGAAACATACCTAACAATTATTCATTTGCTGATCCACAAGACTATAGTTGCTATACAAATTCACATTTAGAAAATCTGATATATAAGTTACATAATCTTAAAAACGGTGTCAAGACATTCATCGGATGTTAGAACTGTTGTTAAGTATTTCCAATTAAGGAAATTTTGGAATATATACTTACAGTTCGCGATTTTGTCTATGTCTTTTTCAACTAATATTTCACATAAGCAGAACTCACCCTGTAATCATGAAGGTTGTACTCTCATGTCACCACGTCATATTCCATAACGATTTCTATATCTCCATACGTCAAAGCCATAGAACTCATAGAATTCCGGCATGGTATGAAGATTTGATTGATAGGTTGGATAGGCCTAACATACAGTAGGCATGTATTTTTAGTTATTTCTTTAGTACTTTCAATTTAAACAGAATATTGCAATTTTATGTTGATTAACATGCGTACAGTTCATTGCTGTTACGGGAAATTATAACTTCAATAGATATTTAACAAAACTTGTTTCTGATTTTATTGAATTTTAGGCTATTTTGTGTAGTGTCACGTCACATTATCAAAATCATTTGTGTTATTTATGACAATATACAAGTTTTTTCCCATACGTATTGTGCAGAAATTAGATTTTAATATGATTCTCGGATGAATGCCTAAGTTCTTTCGATACGCGAAAATAAGCAAAGATATAATGGACCCTCAATTACAACAGCGCACCGAGGAAGCAAAACTTGACCTAGAATTTCGTCAAATACTGTGCATTATTAAAAGCTACATTCCCTTCGTGAACTCGAATCAGCAGTTGCTGCTTTACAAATCATGGCTAGAGAAATTGAGTGCTCCCACAACAGAACAAGCTGAGAGGAATAGATACCTGTTAGAATTGGCTCGACAAATCAAAGATGGAGATGTTTCGCCTCCATTTGATAGAGAACCACCACCTGGTCCATTCCAAAATTTTCCGAAGTTAAACTATTATCTATACAATCCAGAGGTGAGAGCTTGAACGGTTGTACATATTGCTGAATTACAGCTTAGACTAAATGTACCTCTGTAAATAATATGATGGGAACTCAATAGGAATTACTTCTTTTTCAGACGTCACCAAACAAAAACTTCAAGAACATTTCTTGGTCGAAAAATGAAGACCAGAACGAGATGTCTTACTCGATGCCACCTCATCCAAATTCCTACGCATACAATACTCCACCCTGCTCCAGTGAAGGTCCGATAGGAAATCAATATGGCACTGTTCCCAAAACGTCTAAACCTCCACACCATTCCCATGCTCAAATGAACCTTGAAACAGCTCAGATCCTTCCACTGTTTGATGATGGAAATTATCCCTTCCGCCAAATGCATGAAATTTCTCACGGAAATCACTTGGAAAATATGAAATCCATGTCTCAAGGTAATTTGCTCGCAGGGTTTCGAACAAAGTTCTAGTGACAGAACATTTGCAGACGTCGCTTATTCGTACCTGCGCATTTGCGGCGTGGATCTTGCTCTACATCTCCAGTCTCCAATAGCGCCTCCAGAATGACGATCGGGTCAAGGTGGCATTTACCTTATCCCAGTCAGAAAATATCGATGCTTTTATATTCTCATGTAAGAATCGGCAATTATTTGACACACTTTTTATATGTTTCACATGCACCTGTGTATGTATGAATGTATGTTTGTTACCAAATCTTCGACGTTATTTTCATCCACTTAAAAACGTCACAATTATTTTAAATTAGGTAGCATACGTATCAAGGACCGATGACAATACAATAGTTTGATGAATTTGTCCCATTATTTATTTTCATAAAGCATTCAAAAGGGGATAATACGAATGATGTAGATTGTAGACGCCCTTACCTTGGTGAAACTCTTCCATCATGTAGATAAAAAGTTGTGTAGTGTAGTGGAACTGTGTGAAAACTACACAACTTTTTATCTAAATACGAATGATATTTAATATTTCATCTAAACACACCTATAATGGTTTGACACCTGTATCTATAGACAGAATCTTTGAAACATAACGATCTAGGACTACTCCGAGGCCCCGTTAATTTAGATCAATCAAAGAGCAAGTGTGATTCATCATTGAATAAATGATAGTTTAAAAAAATTGAAAAAACACGCTTTATAGTAATCGGTTACTAAAAAGTAAAAAATAATTCTTAATATAAGAATGAAACTATTAACGAGAAAATTAATGTCATTGTGATAACAGCGTGGGGAACATAACTCTGTATTTTGAAATAACACTATTAATAAATGATAACAATTTATTGATATCGAACATCCCACGCTTTTATCACAGTGAGATAACTTTTCACGTTACCTAATCATTTTATTCGCATGAATATCGATTCTATTGGGTAAAAAAAACGGGCCCCAGGCAAATCGAATCTGCTGTGGTGGTATATTTTAAATACTCTTTCACATTAACGCAAAAAAGGTTGTGTCATTAGTTGCCCATTAACATAAAACCTGTCACTACTTGCTACATGTGACTTAGGAGAGTAACTCGAACAAGTTACTTACAAGTTAATGCGAACTCTGAAAGTAAGTGTAAGGCTATATCATCTACCTTGACAGTTGTTGTCAAGTAGATAATTGATTGTAATTTAAGCAGGAAAATAAAATGGATATCCATATTACATGAGTAATCAAAATATTGAAACACAAAATGGTTGCTATAAAATGTCGATTTTGAATGAATGTGTGTCACTTCTAACCCAAAATTTCATAATATGTAGATCATATTATCTATAAATGTTCGGCTACTTATTCCAATTTTGATATGTACAAGTTTACCATAAATTGAGTAATACCTATATTTTAGCTTAGCGCTGCCCATATTGGCATCATTACGAAGTGACGGTCCTAATATATATAGTGGATAGCATTTACTTATAAAATATATTCCTATGGGATTTCTCATGCCAAACAGTGGTTATTGCGTATGTTCATCCAAATTGTGACTCATCCGTTTGAGCCCAACAAAATATATTGCGTTTTAACCTCATAAAATATGGGGTCAATCGACTGACTCATTTTTGTGAACATTTTAGTCGGATTTCAGGATTGTTGACCAGCTAAAGCATCTTTAAAAAATGGGAAGGATTATGGAAATTTTTGGAAACGAGAAAATGTGAATTTTTAAAATTGAAAAAAGATTAATGCTTTTCAATATTTGGAATATATTTTAGATTTGGTTCTATAGTTTGAACTTTCAGAAATTCTCTGCAAATATCAATTTCTAAACTGATATTATTCTATGGGAAGTACACCAGTACTATTTGAAGCAATTTTTGTAATCACTCCACAGCCAGTCGCCCGCTGTGTTAAAAGTCTGGAGATGTTGGAGTTCATGCATGTATAAATATCTGCTCATACGAGTTACACGAGCGTAAAAAACAACACTCATCAATAATTATTTAATTAGTCAATGAGAATCCGGAACTGCTCCATCATAATAATATATATTAAAATAAAATCATGTCTTCACTTCTTCTGTGCTCCTTTTATATCCATAGAACATAAGAACAAAAAGTTTTGAGAACCATTTAATAACATATCTGATATAGCCTCGTGAAAGTAGGTTTCCTCAGTATGGGAATTTGTGATATAACTTATGGTAAATATTCTTCCATACAAAATTATTTAAAAATACAAGGTATTCGGCCAGTCAGTAAAAGCTCTTCTAAATATTTAGGTGGGATTATAGGTCATTATGAGGACAACCATAAAAACCCGCCCAAATTGAACCGAGGCGAAACTCCTAAATCAGCGGTGAAAGGTAAAAAGAAGAAAATTAGCAGGCCACCAGCGCCTGTGAGTCAAAGTGATCCCATAGTTACAACCAATCCAGTACCGAAAAATAATCTACAACACTTCAAATATGACGTAAAAGAGTCGAAGAGAAACGATGTCGCTGAAGACAGCTCCTGGTGTGATTTGACTGATACTAGCCTGATATCTGTAGGACAGTTGACATCGTTTCCTTTTGTGGAATGCATTCAAGGAAATTACAACACGGAAACAAAAGGAGAAACTGATACGGACTGTGATGACATCAGTAAGTATCTTCTATTTATGAAACCGCTTAAATATACGAATGAAAGTTATTATAGTTCACTTTTGATATTCGCTTTCCACGTTTCGAATTGGAGTATATCCTCGAATTGAGCGGATAGAGGAATAAAATCTACATATGCAACATTAATTAAATATAAATGAAAAGCAACAGCTACAACCGAACATGGTTGAAGCACGTCAAACTGCAACAGGATTCAAAGCACCATGAAATGTAACGGTAACATTGTGATAATCATGGATACAGGATACTACAACAGGATAACCCGTTTCATGTCTTGCGCTACATACGAAAATTTAACAGAATCGGACGTACAAGAAACATGGAACATCCCTATAGCGTGACATTAGCTAAGGCGTGTCCATGGATATGGCGTGTGCCACACATTACCGAGTTTTACTTGGTTTACGTGTCATGACCAAGCCCTCCTCGATTATCTCCTACAAGCGCGCCCAATAGCAGCATCATATAGTCCTGCCGTCTTGAACATCCGAAAACCACATTTTTTTCGAGATGGCTAGCCTGATGTAGTATTGCTGTTGGCGTCAAAATACAAGCTATTTACGAACAAGGCAATGTCTTACCTTAGTCAGATTCAGTTTCAGATCTGAGCTAAATTGTTTGATCTTAAGCGGATACCCTCCAAAATTACGACATATGTTGCATTGTTCTCTTGGCAAAAAATATGGATTCCGTAAGGGACAAAGGTCTAAGGTGCTCACGATGTGTAAATTTCCTGAACTTTTACTATAAATAAATTGTCTTTGTTACGATTATGATGTGTTTTAACTAAATTACAAGCTGACTTTTTCCTTGTTTCTTTGTAAGCCATCCCTAATTTTGGCGGATCTAACAATCAGCGTTTATCATAACTTAAGAGGTAATCGCTAACAATCAAACAATTTAACTCATAGGTCATAAACTACCTTCAACTTAGGTAGGACAATGCCTTGTTCCTGGTCAC
Organism: Bruchidius siliquastri; assembly: GCA_949316355.1. Taxonomy (NCBI): domain Eukaryota; kingdom Metazoa; phylum Arthropoda; class Insecta; order Coleoptera; family Chrysomelidae; genus Bruchidius; species Bruchidius siliquastri. Next base: position 13,741,614 of record OX438531.1, on the reverse strand, counting down.
CTAAAGTGCCTTAATAAAATATGTATGTTAAACTAGACAGAGGTTCATTATTCCAGTTGGTAGGGCTGATTCATTGTCAATGTCAAAATGGTGAATTTTCAACAAAACTTTGATCGTGCACGAATCTACATAATCCCCAAGTTTGAAGATAACTACCGAAAGAATACTGCGTAATGTCAAAAAAAAGACTTATACAGTACGTCTTCACTACGAGAGGAAATCAGTGTCTTCATTCGTAGCCACCGAGAGTTTTGTACAAGTTTCAGGCGTAAGATAAGTGAGTCAAATTATTTCATCTGGGTGAGGGTCTGCCTAGGTCCAAATCATCCTTCATGGCCGATTTACATGCATCCAGTAGCTGGCGCAAGTCTTACTCTTTTTTTAAAAATGTATTTAAATAAAAATCAACGGGTCAAAGTTATATGCAAACATATTTCCCTTAGCACCACATTTGTTAAATCTTACGATTTTTTCGACTTATATAAATATAAATGTTAGCGTTTACTTGTTTTTGTATGCAGCGCATCTCTCTCTCCCTGGCCTACAACCCTGGGTGGGTCTTTGCCGACTTTACAATAGTCCTCCATTTCTGTCCACCACGGCCTCAAGCGGATTTTCGATGTCCATTACCCTCAGGTCTTTGGCGATATTGTCCTTCCACCTGAGGCGTGGACGTCCTAGTGGTCTTTTCCCGACCGGTGCTTCCTTCCACGTTAGTTTGACTATGCGGTAGACTATCTGGTAGTCTCCTAACATGTCCCGCCCACTGCAGTCGCTTGGATTTTATTTCCCGTACTATATTGGAATCTCCATACATATCTTCCAGTCCTTTGTTGGTACGGATTCTGTATCGTTCTGTCACTGCATCCATTACGGGGCCATATGTTAATTTGGATTTCAGGAGGTCTTGTACAGCGCAGAAGCATCTATCACCTGCTTGGATTCTGCAGTAAATTTCTGTCGTTCCAACCGAATTTTCTGTTGTTCCCAAGCGCATCGGATGTACCATAAGGTTAACTACCCTATATACAGTTAAACAAGCTTAAAAGTTACAACTTTGCTAAATATTTTTTATTCATTTTATGAAATAATCGCGAGAAACCCAATAAATCCAATGCTCGGACACCGGCGCGAGTGTTATGGGATCCGAGGATGGAAGTTACTTGCAAAAAAGTTGTGCTTTAGTGCTGGCAGCCAGCGAGAAGTATTTATTCCAAAGTTGGCGAATCTGATGAAAGGAACCCTTTTTGAAAATTGGCGTCGTTAGTTGAATCTGTATTTTACATGCAGTTGCATTAGTTTACAAAAGATTTTGAATGGATTTTAGTGTTACTGATCCTCTTGAAATATGTTTTGGAAATATATTAGAAATTACGGTAAATTTTGAAAACCTAAATAATTCTAGTTCGTTATTCATAAACTGAGACAATTACATTTAAAGTGCAGCGTTTGTCTACTTGACGCCAATTTTGCGATTACTAAACTTATGCCCAAAAAAAGTTATATAATATGTAATTTTTTTAAAATAAACTTAAGGAAGAATAACGTTTGGAACAATAGACAAGTGATACAAAAAATCCTACAATAAAAGACTACACACTTGTAAAGCTTTACAAGTAAATCAGGATTGCGGTTTTAACAAATCGATTAGATTATACCAATTTATTATAATGTATAAATTATATTTTTCAAATGTTTAATGAGTATATATAAAAATGCGGTCTACTAGCAAGGCATTAGGTTAACTGTAGGGAAACATTATTCATTCATTGTTTGGTTCTAGGTGATACTTCAACCTCGTCAAGCATAACAACTCCTAGTGTGGATGAGAGAGCTTGTCAGGTAGAAATCCATGATAGATTTATACCGATTATTATATTGCAAAATTGCACAATTTTCTAAGCTACTGTTCTTGGTAGCAGGACGTTAGTAAGAGAATCGTCCCTATTGCGTTGAGTGATATTTTTTTTGAAACTATCAGAATACGTATTTTAATCAGCAAGAAGGCCTCACATAAATTCTGTTGTAAATATTTCCTTAAAAAGCCACTGCCATTACGCTACTGTTTGAGTAAGGTATCACACTGGAAATATTGATCTCAATTGATCAAAAGCTTGATTCAAAACAGACTAAAAAGTCGAAGAGGGATTAAAAATAATATTCAGATCATTTCAATCGATATTTCAATGAATCTGTTTGTATTTTTATTTCGAAAAAGAAATCATGCATTGAATTCCCAGTTTCTCCCCTTCCCAACAAGAATTTTGGATCCGCCCCTGTAACCCACAAAAATATATCCATAGGAAGTTATCCTGAAAGATACTAACTTCGTACCCACCGATTGGAAGAAAATAATAGAAGCGTTACAGCTTAGACTCACAGAGACCTTACATCAGAACAACAACTTGAATCGAATAGTAGAAGAGCTTAAGAAAGATTTGAAGCTGGCTAAGGTATTACTCCAATTTCTTTATATTTCACATACAATAAGTAGTTATTTGACTTTCCATCCTGGAATATTGCAAACATAGCCTAGATTTTTCTCTCAACGGGCCTGCATATGGTATGATTGAATGCAAATGGAATATTTACAAGTATACCTATTTGAATAGCAAAAAAAATAAACTTGAATTCAAGAATATTAAATGACTGACGAGAATATTATTCAATGCAGATTTTTTCAAGTTTGCGCCCTTTATAGCATGTTGAATAATAGCATGATATCAAAATTCTGAACCTGACCAGGAATTTTCAATCATCACTAACTTGAAATATGGCTGTCGACATAAACTTTAATTATTAGCGCTGAAAGAAGCCAATTAAAGAACAGTTTAATAAATTATTATTTTTTGGCTAGTAAAGGAAACAATCATACACAACACTTTGTTATTCAGTTTAAAAGCTTTCTTTTGCCTTCAATAATCAGATATTATAATACATTGCTTTTATTGGTAGGGTAAATAATGATTTATTTTTGATTTCAAAATGCGCTAATGCAACATAATAGAAGTTTCCTCAAAACCTAGTGCAAATGCAGTCAACATTCATGAATTTATTCTAATAGTGTATAGTTATGAGAATAAAAGTACTGGTGCTTAAGAAAAATAATCTACCATGTAATCATTTTTAGGACCAGTACCAATCTAGTCATAAGCGAACAACGGATCTGAACAAGAAGGAAGTAGAAATGTTGAAAAACTTACAAGGTGATGCATTGAAAAAACTGGAAAAGACTCATCAAGTGAAACTAGATGAACTGGAAAAAAGTTACAGTAATAAAATGGAAAAAATGCGTGACGACTACGAGACAAAAATCACAACTTTGCAGACGGCACATGAAAATGATGTAAAAGCAAAGAATGAAGAAATTTCGAGATTGACCATCATCATAGAGCAGCAATGTACAAGGTCGATTAAACTGATCATATTATTTCCTTTATTAATTGTGGGCACTCGAAGCACTCCTTTCAGCCTGTCTGTCAGTCTATTAGTATCTATTTGTCGCTGTATCGATTTTCATGAAATTTGCTGCTTTCTCCTTTTACTGAAACCATTTTAATATATTTAACTGTTATATTAATATTATATATTATAATTATCCTGATCGACTAGACCATTAGTGAGAAATGTTGAATAATGCCCTTACGTATAAGTTCGTGAATAATATTCGTAAGATATGCTCGGTATGTTTTGGTGAATGTTCGCATTTCATATGCATACATCCAATTGACAATGCAGTACTATTATGGTACAATATACAGTACTTTAAGCTTGACACTAAGTATTTCCCACCTTAAATACTGAAAAATGAAAACTAAAGTAAATATTTTATAACGAAAATGACAATAACATATTACGTAACCTCTGAATCTTATTATGTGACCAGATAATCAGTACATCTGGAATATGTATACCGTGAGCTCTTTCAATAAATTTGGTGTCCAGACCAAAATACGACTACCAGCTGATTTCCATCTGCACATTGTAAGCATCTCGTCAATTTTTCTATGATCCTATGAATTTATTATCTATATAATAAATATTTATACTGAGTGCGACGATATTTTTCCAGAATATCTAACGAAATAAAAATTCTCAGAACACAGCTTGAGAGTTCCATTGCAAATAATGCAGAAGAAAGGGTCATTGTGCTTCAAAAGTGTGTTTCCAAAATGGATAAGTTGTTCCACAAGTCAGAGAAAGAGTACACGAAGCAAATCTCAAAACTGAAACAAGAACTGGAAATCAAAGATAAAGTGGCGCAGGTAATAAGGGTCCAATAAAAACAACTACATATAGCTATTCTATTCTTGTGGAAAATTTCACTGATACCTTCTAGTGTAGGCAGGCATACAACAATAGGTGTAATTCCCCCCCCCCCCCCCCGAACCGAACCGAACTGCCTTTTATAGACATGAAATTACCGTTGTTCTAAAAAAATGGTTGGAAGATGTTTTTATATCCTAAATATATTCTTAATAAAATTTGCGAAGAGAATGATTTATACGAAAAACTCAAACATTTTGAAGCAAATGAAATGATGATCAAATTGAAATTAGAGCAAATATATGTAGGGTGGCGGTAAATATGAACAAAATTAAGAGTATGTTCCATTATCACAGTGAAAGATTTATGAGCAGTGGGCGTTTTTAGATGCTAAAAAACAGTTTTCTCAAAACACTAACATCGTTGAAGAAGTAGGTACTTATATTTCAATTTACAAAAGTCAAGTTCTACTTGCGCTTTGCTAGTGCAACCAGTTGGGGGTTATGGAGGCTGTATATCTCCATCACCATAAAATGGAGAAAAGAGTAACTGAATAAGGAAAAAAACGCGAAAAAAATGCAAATTTTTGTCCAAAATTGATTGAGACGCTGAACTGAAGCATTTTAGCAGCCCTCCCTACATGATAATTCTGGATCCTGCATTATAGAAGATATATGTTACTCCATAAGTAGATCCACCATTAATAGTGCTAACGAGGAAGAGACGTACACATATAAGTGAGATAAATCCTTGAAAATACTTCTGCTGAGCCGAAATCTGAACAAGCAATTTCTAATATTTGTGCTCAGGAGTGTCGCCATATCACAGTTTGCATTGTCTTACTACAGAGGCTGATGTATAACTGGCGGCTCTCCTTTGCCCATCGTTGCCATTGGCAATTCAAAGCTTCTTACCACTGACCTCACGATAGAGAAAATGAGGCCTCATAGAGCTTTATAAGTGTATTGTTACTGATAGATTAATTCATCTAACTTCTGAAACTTACCCTGTGGTTGCCTCTCTGGTTTATATATTTTCTGAAGGCCGCTGATTTGAATCAGTGGTCGCCAACCATTCCAATCTATTGAGCTACTTTCACCATTTCGTAATGACCAGCGAGCTACCTAGTCATGGGCCACGTAAGCAACATGTGAAATAATACTCGTGTATTTATTTTACTAATACACTAATACACCTACCAATCGTTTTGAAAAATCAAATTTTGATGCAGACATCGCATGTGAGATATGAAAGTTAAATAAAAATAATAAAAAAGGACACAATATTTTAAACAAAAACTGTAAAGAAGTATCGTTCCACCCATTATGACCGAAAATGGTATCTTCTAACTGCTACTTGCCATAATATCTGTAATAGCAGGCTCACTCTAATACTATCGTTCAACGTTCTGTTCAGTTCCAAAATTCATACCACAATTCAAACAGATCTGATTTCAGTTTCGCCAGAGATTATGTATATATGTCCGGTCATTCAAACATCAAAGTATCCCCGTACGTTTTTATTTATTAAAAAGATGCCGCACTTGTATTCGTCAGAATGGTGGTCTTTTTGAATATTTATCGAGATAAAGCTTTGCTTTATATTTTTACGAAAACAATGCACTCTAGGAAAAAAAACACAAGAGTAATTATTTGTAGCACATTGAAACTAGAATTCGAAAAATTTCGCGTTCAGAAAAAAAACAGTGGCAAACTAATTTTATTTGGAAAAATAATGTCATCAATCCTCTGTATCTCCGCCACTGGTGCACGTTAATTTTAAGTCAGGACTTTTGAAAATAGACAATATTTAGGTTTTTCATTTGTGAATTGATTGTTGAAAAAACCCGTATTTTTTTAATGAAGCCCTCGAGGGAAAAATGTTACATGAAAGACCCTCCTTAAAATACGTCTGTGTATGATGTTTCATTTTTGGTCAATACTTGTTAATCACCCTGTATCACCCTGTATATATATATATATATATATATATATATATATATATATATATATATATATATATATATATATATATATATATATATATATATATATACATCCCCTCCAACACACCATCACTCTCAAACGATGGACCAATGATTAAAACCTTTCACCAGCTACTCGATCCGCCACTGTATTAATGGAATTTAATAAATTGTAGATTCAACTGAAAACTCAAAAGGCTGAACTGATCACTAGGACTTTTTCGGAGAAGCAGAAGCAATTTGACGAAATAATAAATAATTTAGAAGTGAAATACATAAAAATGTTGGAACACCATGAAAATCAGGTCATGGAAACTAAGAAACATGACGAAGAAAAAATTTGTTCCTTGAAAAGCTTGCTTAATAAGTATGATATTCCATATGATGTGAAATGATGTGATATATTTTGCCCCTATATTTTCATATACACATGTAACATTAAGTTAAAATAAAATACTTATGTATTCCACAAATTTGTTTTATTATTTGAATGTAGTCGGTAAATTTGACATATGCATTCAATGCAGATTTGCAGATGTCACTGCTATTTCAATTTTATTGTGCCACGTTGTCAGACTCACGATTTGTAAGTTAATCTGAGAATCAGTATGAGTACACGTTTGTTCCCAAATATCATTCAAAAACGTGTTTCAGGTTTCGGGATTCGGTATTATAACCTACACCTACAGTCAGTTGATAATCGGTCCATAACTACTTTATCTTTCCAATTTCCTTCTGTAAGATACTCAACATAGGCATATCAGACTTCTAATCCCTTCCCACGTAGGTATATAAATAATTCAAATTTTGTTTCGTTGTGCTGTCGTGCTACTTCCAAGCAAAGTATACTATAGAAAGAAGGAATTTGTTTCAAGTACCTGCTGTTCAGTACATTTTATAATGAACTTCACAGAAATATTCAAGTACAAAGAATCAATTGCACTTCGACAAAAATACAACAAAAAATAGTTATATTCTAGGCAAACAATTAAAATGTTATATTTACGTATTCATATTCTATAGACTTACTAAAGTTAAGTGAAATGAAAATATACACACTTGAAAATAGCTGGAAATAACTTGGCCATGACGTATTCCTATCCTAAGGTAACAAATAAACATTTCTAGGATCAACTGTTGCTCAGCAGTTGCGCTTTTTGAATGCGCCCATTATCTTCTATTCTAAGGCAATCTGGAGAGAGACTACAACGTTTAAACCTAATTGTCTCAACTTTGATTTTCAGACTTCTTATTGAACATGTAAGAAAGAAATAAATAAATGATGGGCGAAGATACCCAGTAACAACTTATAAAACAATTAAAACAATTCAGTCTATGTACACGATCTGTATTTTCAAACTTCAAACGTCCAACAAATATTGTGAAATTAACGAGCTCACTCCGCATCTTGGCAACATTGTAATAGTGCAATCCAAACATGGCGTTGAATAGTTAACGTGTAGTGATATGCGGACAATAACTTTTACTATTTTTAGCTTTTTAAAATGTCCAGTACCCCATCCAGCCGTAGGAATGGTGCACAAAAGATTCGTTTGACCAGTAAGTTATAAATTAATCATATCTTGTAATATTTATGTATTCTAAACTTCCAAAAAACGTGCATTGTTTGAACTGTCAAACAATATGGCTTCATCCAGCGAAGTTACCTCCCAGGATTATAACTTTTTATAGATGCAATTTTAATGTTAATCTATTTTTCTGTTTACAGTATTATGTGCAAGGAACCTTGTAAGAAAAGATCTATTTCGTAAGTATGCACGAATGTGTATCGCTTATATGACACCAAGTAATTTTGCTCTGCAGTTTTTTCTCATTAATTTTTATTTGTAGGACTTCCTGATCCTTTCGCTAAGATATCTGTGGACGGAAGCGGGCAGTGTCATTCTACAGAAACAGTAAAGAATACCCTTGATCCCAAATGGAACTCCCATTATGATTTATACATCAGCAACACTGATACTATCACTATTTCAATTTGGAATCATCGTAAAGTGCACAAAAAACAAGGCAGTGGATTTTTAGGATGTGTCCGAATAGTGAATTCTCTGATTCAAAGACTCAAAGATACAGGATGTAAGTAATAGTCAATAGTATTAGCACTAAATATATAAAGCATTTACCAAATATTAATTCTTATGATGATATCCCAGACAAGAAATTGTTAATTTTCTTTTTTTGGTCTGAACTGTATTTTAGTTTTGCTTAGGACTGGTCATATAGTTTTATCATTTTTTTGAGTGTAGTTAGTTTTTTCAAAAAAATATGTGTTTGAACTTATAACAACTATTGTCAAGTATCTATCAGCTTTTAATCCCTTCAGTGTTAGGTCTATCCAAATAACTTAATTTGCTCTACTTTATTAACAAGACATTGTTCACAAATAATTCATTACGAAATTTCCACTACTATTGAAATAATAACAGCATGACTTGCACACAGTAGAATGAGCATTGAGCAAGATATACATTTACTATTACAAGTATTGTTCCAAAGTTTTGCAAAAAGATAAGAAAAGGAAAGAGGTTTGTATAAATGCATAGTGACAACCAAAACTCTATATCCTTAAGATTTCCTGATCATCAATTAGGTGTGAATTTGGTCAATCATATTTTTTACCTGAATATTTGAATGTGACTAAAATCAGAGTTGATGGTCAGTGTAATATTATTTCAAGTTGTAAAGAATAAATAGTCTCTTATTGAACATGTTTTTGCTTCAGTGAAAACCTCATCAGGACTCATCTTAAATGATTCTAATCAGCTAGCAAATAACTTTCCTTATTTGTGGAAATAGAGCACATATAATAAATATATCTTTTATATATTGATGTTTTTGACAAAAAGGAAACATACAGATATTGTTAATAAGTTCATTATAATTATATTAACATTTGAATTTGACAAGTACAGCTATCGATTCAAAATACAGAGTAACCAAAATAAATTGTATTAATAGCATGTGTTAAGAACAGCAGTAACCCTTCATTGATTGGTTTCTGTACTGTCATTTCAATACACAATGGATTTAAGTTCTCTTTTTATTCCAGATGTTATGTATGTTTGATTTTGTCTTATATATATACTGGACCATAACAGTTTTTTCTCGTTAAATTTGGAACATCAATTTGATAATACTTCATATATTATTGAGGTATTTGAAAGCTTCCTAACCTTTTCTCAAATGATATATGGGCATGTGATATTGGATTATTTGGTGCAGCAGTCCTTAGTAATACATAGTTTTACCACATGCTAAACCTGCATCACTTTGTCCTTTGATTTTTCAAATTGACTACAAGAATAACATTTGTAGAAAATTACACATTTAAAATGTCTCATTACATTGATTTCAACATCAATGGAATACTCTGAATCACCAAAAATATGCTATTATCAGATACATGTAATTATTTCCAGAAGAAAATGCCATCAGTAGTGAGTCATAATCAAATCAATCTTTTATTTATGACTACAATACTTGGTTTGCTTTATACAAACACCACATTTTCACTTGTGTCTAATAAGTACTTTAATTTTACATTGTTCCAAATCTTATCATTGCATGCTGCATGGTAACTGACTTTCTATGTCTGTGCTGTCATTTTATTGTTTGTTCACATTATGTAAGATAGTTCAGTTGCAAAGCATCAATAAAAGTTATAATCACCATAAATAGAGTATATTTTGTTATTGCTAATAACAAGCAGATATGAATTTAATTACTGAATGATCTGGAAAGTGTAGGCTTTGCAATGGGTCCTCAGGTATTTGATTAGAGTATATGTAATACCAATATATACATGTAGCTAAAATACTACAGTTGAGAATCAAATGATGCTTAGGCTGGAAGCTCTGAAATTTATAGGATTGAAGCTGATTATCTAGTTACAAATAATTCTTGACCTTTACTGTACAATTCGGTTATTTCCTTGAACTGTTTGGTTCAGGCACTTCTACAGGTTTAGTGACTAGATTGTTTTCCAGTTCCCAATGGAATATGAATTTTATGTGTTGAATGTCTGGTTTTTATTCCATGATTGACCAGCTTACGTCTCATGCAATCATGGATGCAAGCTCCACATTTAACACCAATCTGACAGACTTTCCATGAGGAATTGAAGGATCATCTAGCTTTCAACCTAAACTGTTGCTTGTTTGTTGTACTTGGTGAATAATATTGTAATATGTATGATGAGGGTTGCCTGCTTGTTTATCCTATTGCTCTTTGTTTTCAACATGCTTTTATTAGCTTGATGTGTCTAGGTATGTGTCCATGTACCATGTTCAAATGTTATTTTCACCCACTTCAGATTAGTTCTAATTTTTGCACACTTATTAAGAACTGGTGACCATACAATTCTTTAATGAATTTGTTCTATTATTGCTATTAATTTACCACTTATTCCTGATAAAAATTATTTATAAGTAGATCATTTAGATATAACATGTATCTTAAAAGTATGTAATACAAATCCAGTATGGTATAGTAACTAGGACAGCTGGCTCTCACCTCAGGTTTGATTCCCCGGTACCAGAAACTATAACCAACATTGTTTTTATACGAAAAATACAATCATATAGTGGATCGAACAAAAAATGACAGATACATTATAGTTAAAAAAAACTAAAAAACACGCTTTTATACTTAATTAAAAAGTAAAAAATAATTCTTAATGTAAGAAAATTAATCTATTGTGATTAAAGTGTGGGGGCTTTGTATTACATTTTCCATTTTGTATAATTCTTATATTTAGGATTATTTTATACTTTTCAGTTCAACTAACTATAGAAGCATGTTTTTTTGTTTTTTGAACTATAATTCATTAAATGTCTCTTTGTATAGATCTAAAGACTATATACATGCAATTACTTTATTCAATCTCAATCTAGAATGTGGTAAAACCATAAAACATCTGCTAAGTAATCTGATGGCACTGTATTCTCACTCCAGTTTTTAGGTAATCTATTACTTCTTGTCCTGCACTTTTTTAATACCTATGCTTTTGGATTATTATTTATTGAAAATATGGAATATCATCTCATAAAATATAAATGCCATTAGTAGCAGCTGATGTTCTTCATCCGGGCACATGTGTTATTCCCCTTTGTAATTAGCTGGTATGAAAACAAGCCACTTAATAAAAGGTCCCAATTGATCTAATGATTCTGCTGTCCTGAAATGAATAGCTGCCTTCACTACGATTGCTTTAATTCAGAGTGCTAGGCAAAAACATACAGGGTGCTCAGCAAATGTGTTTATCACAGAGAGATGAATTATTTCCTTTCACTGAAAGGTCATTGGCCTGTTTCCTGTAATATAATATTTGGATTAATTGATATTAATTAATAGATTACATTGTAAAATATTCACATATTTGATGTGTGATATGCTTGATGGCTGAACACTTGTGATGTCATAGTTTGTAGGACTTCAGGGTGAGACGTGAAATTGCTGGCCAGTAATAATGCAGATGTGTTTTTAAAATTTTGGCAATGTATATGACCATTTATTTTTACTGCGATAAATAACAAAAATTCTAGGAGATGTGTAGTCACGCACCATTCGGTACAATTTAGACCTTGTCCAGGAGAAGCGACTTCCATTCGCGCGTTGCCGAGATACTAGGCGCCAATACGTTGCATCCACAAGCATAGCGCCAATTCAAAATACGCACCCAAATCGCGTGCAGTTCGCCAGAATCTCGACTTGTTTCGTCCAGTTAAGGCGCGAACTCTTAGCGTGTGCACGTATCTACAGAGATGGAGTGCAAATTTTGAAACCGAGTTGTTTATCGACGAAATAGAAAAAAGACCAGCAATATGGGATTTGGAATCATCTGATTATGCCAACAGAATTTTAAAACGTAGAGCTTGGGAAGAATTGGTCGTAATATTTTCTCATAAAGATGACTCCGAGGAAAAAATAAAGATGTAGGTTAATAATCATTATTTATTATATTGATTGGCCTAAAACAAAGAAAATTACATCATTTTGTCCTTCCAGGGCAGGTGACCTTCTTTCACAAAATAATCTTAAATTTGAACCAAATTTATTTGATATTATCTGACCCGAAATATCTTTTAATGAACATTTTACTTTACTGTTCTACCAAAATGTTGCATTTAGACACGAACACACATCTGAAGCCGTCATAAAAACTTTGTTATCTTGCTGGACCTTTACATCACAACAAATCTGATATATTCAGTGAATGACAATTACTTACTTGCTTTCTAAGCAAGGTTGAAACTGATACATTGGGCCATTTTTTCCGAATTTCAAAAAGCGAATTATATATTCAGTGAATATACCACTTCACTAGGACCATCCGACCACGCTACGATTTCACTGCTATACAGAATGTCGACACTAGATCAACCGCCTAGTGAAGCAGGCAGAGGAATAACCAATGGACTTTTATTTATTTATTTATTTAACGGGACCACCCCTTTTTATACAAAAGTTATTAACAAAATATATAAAAAGGCAAATACTATGTAATTATATCACATTTCAAAAATAACATTCTATAAAGCCATGATCATTAACAATAATTCATTTTAAATAATATTAACAAAAGTTACAAAAAATATTCATAATTGAACATGATAATTGAACTTAACCTAATTTAAACTAATCTTTGACATTGAGATTTGAATTGAGAGAGAGAAATGCCAGTGAAGTCACAACCAACACCATTTGCCAGTCTGAAAAAAACGGCTCAAAGGACTATTATACATATAGTTTGTATGATGGTAAGGGATAAGGAAAAGAACATTATTTCTAGTGTTTCGGCTTGGAATTCGGAAATTGATGCTGCTCAAAAGATCAGGACAGTGTAAGTCGCCTGAAATCAGTTTGAATAATGTGCATAAATCAGAAAACTTTCGATCGCCTTCCAAACTCCTTAGATTGCACATTGCCCTCATATCCTGATATGTCCACAGTTCTCTAGAAATATTAAGCCTATACCCACAATTATCTGAGAAACTTATTCTGTATAGCTTCAATCCTGTCAATATGCAACTGGTAAAACGGAGATCACACAGGAGATGCATAATTGAGCAATGACTTTACTAAGGAAATAAAAAGAATTCGTACTGAAGAAACAGATAGTTCAGCAGAATTGCGCAAAATAAACCCCAACCGGCTCAATCCTCTAGAAACAAGTGAATCAATGTGGGCTTGAAATGAGAGCTTACTATCAAAAACTACCCCCAAGTCGGCAATGATATTGACCCTGTTCAGCTCTGTGGAATATAGTAATTAGATATTATTGGCGACTTCTTCCGTGAAAATGTTATGCAATGGCATTTCCCTGTGTTCAGAGACATTCCATTTTGAACAGACCATGCAACCAAAGTATTTATGTCAGCCTGAAGTTTGCCACAGTCCTCAATACACTCAATTTTCAAATAAATTTTTAGGTCATCAGCAAAAATTCATCATAACTGCTGGTGATCTTTGTTAGCCTGTTTCTACCTTCTATTACGACACTAACAATTCTTGATACAAAAAACCCATATATCGTAAATTTTGATATATACGAGTATAATGATATGTTTCATTTTTGTATTATTCCTGCGAAAAAAAGTATTGTGTCGGATGTTATAATTACTTTTATTTTGCTTTCAGATCAATGTTTAGATCTAGGAAAAGCATCCCAGGATGACACTGAGCCTGTGAAAGGGCAAATTATAATTTCTTTACTATCACGTGATGGCCCATGCGGTGGAACCCCTCTGGCTATCGTTGGTCCTCTGGGTGATTTGCATGGACCACAGGAAACGGTAAGATTACATTCAAATAATCAAATCAAGCACATTAATTGAGGGCATGGCGGATAGCGTGATAAGTGATGACAACTGTTTCAATAGGAAAACTAGTATTCGAGTCAGTAGTATACAATTTTTTAATGTTCAAGGATTTGTTGCATATCATATAATTGCTAGGTTTCAGAAATGATTAAGTATCTTCAGTTCACTAAAATGTAAAAGGCTGGACAACATAATATTCCAGAAAACATTTTAAGCTCGAACTGAACATCTTTTTGGACCAGATCATCAGTGGTGATAAAAATGATTAATATAGAGTTACATTGTTTGGAAATTATTTTGAGCATTCGATTTAGCTATACTTAAACAGTTTTGTAGACGAAATATTTGGATGCCAGGAGGGGAATTCAAAAACTAAAACATATTTAATACTCCTAGGAACGTTTTTGTTTATTGCATGAACTACATATCATAACTCCCATATATCTCTGACCAGACACCAAGTAATTAGACATTATGATGAAATTTGTCAAACTATTTCAATAGCTAAGATTTCATTACGAAATGGCATTTGGTTCGGTTTTGGTAACGAATATTTCTGAACGCGCAATCAAGATGGTCTAATTAATATAGCAAATAATCACTGTAATTGTTAGAATATCTGTTGTTGCTTGAAATTGAAAACTAGAATGCCTTCTGCCAGCCTTATATTTATCATAAAATAATTGTCGGCAACACGGGACGCTAGAATAAATTCAGTAATCAATTGAGGTTTATGATGACTGAGCATAGTATAGATTATGAGGTGTATGTATAGGTCAGTCCATTGAATGAGGGCTGCGATGATCTGCCTGCTGGTTGGGAGGAGCGTCGTACTCCAAATGGGCGACCGTATTACGTGAATCACGTGACCAGATCGACGCAATGGGTGAAGCCTTCTGTGGCTAAGGTGCGGGGCTTGGGCGGGACAAGAGGCAACAGGCAGTTGCCGTCATCCAACGTACACAATGCGAATGGTGAAAACAACAATGTAGAAAACCTCAGGTAACATATGACGAGGATGTATATTTTAAAATTCTTAATCAACATTTTGCTATTTTTTTTTCGGGCTTTTGTAGTATTAATAAAGGCAAATTATTTGTCATTTGGCAAAACCCATTTCAGCGGTTATCATTTACGTTTTCAACCTGGCAAATTGCACAGCTTGTGTTATTGATATGTGTGATTAATTTAAGGACTTTTTTGTTTTAAAAACATTAGACACTGTTGAAATATTAAAGGAAATCATCATTTAATTCCTTCATTTTTTCATAACCTACTGTTAAATTAATGTTTCTCAATTAGTCTCACACTTTTTTCACTTTAAGCAATTAGTTATCAAAATTGATAATTTTAGATGTTATCTGTTTTGAAATGCGTCATTTTACATGTCAGAACTAGAAAAACAATATTTAGACTGAAGTCCTAGAAGGAATATAAATTTAAATGTACATCAATTATCACCTGTATATAATGTCTTTCATATTTGACTGTATACTACATGAATATATCGCGGTGAGAGGAAAACGTAAACAAAGTGATGAATTAATGAAACTACTTCATTTTTGAGGTTGAAATTCTGTAACTAATGTAAAAAGAAGTTCCACCAAAATAGATTAAAGATAGTTTAATTGTTTTTTGAATTAATTTAATATGGTGTTATACAATAGTTTTGAGTATTATATTTATGAAACTAATAGACCACATACAGTGGATGATGTTCATCAATGCTAATATTGTACCTGAGAGTTGAGCTTTGGTCCAATAAACGCATCACGTCATGTACTGCGTCGATTTGACAGTCGCGTCTGAATGCGGTCAATGATCAATAATGGATGCAGTCTCTATTGTACACTAAAAGCTAAACCAATGCCTAAAGCATGGTTCGGCATACAATCCATTACTTTTCATTGATAAAATACGCACACGCCGTATTGCGTTTATTGAAGACCACAGCCTTATAGGTCTATGTTCATAGCCAAACCTTGAGGGCTAATAGCAACAAAAATTCATTATTCAGTTGGCGCCCATAACGTTTGAGTAGTTATCATCTATGAAATTTTATTTTACTGTCATTACAAAACCTTTTAGGGTTCTTTGATGGTGGACTCTTATGTTTCAAGTGGTGACTGAACACGGACCATACTCTTCCTACCTGTTGGCATTGTAAAATTCGAATAATAAAATGATAACTTTGATGATTTTATCGTTAAACAGATCAGCAGAACAGTTGAATAACAACAACAATGGCAACAGCCCCACAGAAACTGTGCAATCGTCGACAGCTCCTAGTTCTAGCGCCACTTCGCCAATGACCCCCTTGAAAGAAACGACGGTGGCTCCTGCACACGCTGCGCTCGCTGATGGCAATCCAGCCGATCCCAGGACGTTTTCCGCCTCACCAACAACAGCGATTGTACCTGCTCCCAACATTAACTGCAATAGTTCCAACAATAATTCGAATGTTTCGAGTTCTACTACTCCTAGCACCAGGTTTGTAATTTTGTTGGCACATTCTTTGTGGTGTGAATAATGTCGCCAGGAAAATCAGAACACTTTTTGTCTAACTCATAGCAAAGGTATCATTTTGTCTATATATAGTGTAATACGTGATTTAGAACTTACGAGGTGTGACAATTAAGTAATGAGACTGATTTTATTGCCGCGCTTGTGGTAAACCTGCGACCTTGAAACTCCCTTTCCCCTTCCCTGGCATCCTTTCCTTTTCCTTGATATTTTTACCATCGTTCTAGCTTGTTTAGTTCGCCTGCTGTGTCGTGTTTAGTAGACGTGTGTTGGTGGTGCTCATCGTGAAAATGGAGGAACAAAATGTAGAGCAACGCGTCGCGATAAAATTTTGCGCCAGATTGAGCTAAACAGCTCCGGAAAAACTGGGTATGAACCGTGAAACAATCATACAAATTTTAACTGACGATTTAGGAATGAAAAAGTTGTGTGCGAAGATGGTTCCAAAGAACCTTTCTGAGGAACAAAAGTGGCATCGAATGACCGTCGCAGAATACTATTTGGAGCAAGTGGAAAACGATCCCACGCTGCTTGATCGAGTTATTACAGGCGATGAG
Source organism: Bruchidius siliquastri (assembly GCA_949316355.1). Taxonomy (NCBI): domain Eukaryota; kingdom Metazoa; phylum Arthropoda; class Insecta; order Coleoptera; family Chrysomelidae; genus Bruchidius; species Bruchidius siliquastri. The sequence goes on along the minus strand of OX438531.1, from coordinate 13,724,446 downwards.
AGCTGGTTTTTCCAATACGAGCCGGAAACCAAACGCCAAATGCATGAGCAAGTCGAAGGTAAAAACGCTGATCATTATCTTTTTGATAGCCGTGGAATTGTCCATAAAGGGTGCGCTCAGATATCGCAAACAACTGGATCCTTCATCACGAACCTGTGCCGCGCCATACTGCCCTCAGCGTATCCCAGTATTTGGCCTCTAAAGGGATCACCGTGTTCCAACAGTCGCCATATTCACCCTGAGACTTTTTTCTGTTCCCTAAAGCAAAATCGGTGGTCAAAGGAACCCATTTTGAGTCGATTACGGACATCCCATTCGAAGCGTTCCAGAAATGTTACGAAGCGTGGAAAACGCGCTGGAATCGTTGTATATCTGCCCAAGGGGACTGCTTTGGACGGAATGGCAGAGTTGTAGAATAATTTTTATATATACGGTTTTATGGAATCGGTTTCATTACTTAATTGTCACACCTTGTATGTGTGTATTTGCTACCTTGAGAAACAGATACAGAAGCTAACAGCCTTGACTATGTAAGTACTTGTGAACAATATTCTCAGATTTCGCGCAAGTCTACCAGTTACCACATCTGCTTGATACGCAGGTCACTATATTAATTTTCTGGCGAAATCTTTTTTTAATTCATTTTTAAGTTTAAATGTACACACGATTGATTGCTTTCTTGTTTCTTCTTCTTAAAGAGATGGATACAGAGACGTTCATAAATATTTAGTTAGGTTTTCAATCTCGCCAATTTGAGAAACTCTGATATTCAGGATTTTTTTCTTGATACTATGAAAGGCCTCTGTTTGCTCTCAAGCCTATTGAAACAGAAAATGAAATGATAAAATAGTTTTAGTAGGACTCGAACCGCATGTGAAGCAGATATGATAAGTAGTACAATAGATTGTTGCTTGAGACTGTTATTCTCGGGTATCATACTTAAACGTAGGTTAGTAAGGTTTTCTGTACCTGTTTTCTCTGGGAGATCCCTGCTTTGAAGCTAGCAAATGTGCATGCGTTTTCAACCACATATCACACTACTTATGGTCAAAATATTGGCACTACTAAAATGAACTAGGTCTGGGAGCGCTGGGATCTTACTGTATAAGGGTTGCATGATGACAGAGTGCAAAATAAAATCTCAGAGCTTTAATATCCTCAACGAAACGAGACGACACACTCAAGAGTAATGGTCGCCGATTACGTAATTCAATTTGACTCTGAATATCTGAGAGGTTACACACCACCAAGGATCGACTACGAGTATAAACATAATAGGCGCCCTAGAACATAAGTAGGTTTACTTGGAAGCATCTTGATCATCTTCAATGAATAACTCATCTGCGAGCTCGGCGGTAGTGACATTGCATACGCACCTGGGACTATCCGACGCTTTGTGTTGTTTGTCTGATAGGCCTGAGTGCTTATGCTATACCTATGCCCTCATTTCCGCCAAATCAATATTCTGTTCCAAATTAAAAAATGATCATGATTTTTTTTGGTCCATTGATGTACGATGAAGTGACCACAACATTATCTGCAGCCCATCTTCGACATTATTGTGGTGTTGAATGCAAAACTTGAAATTTTAAGGAAAATGCCTCAGTATATGCTATATAGTGGTGATGAATGACTCTATTGAATGGATAGAGCAGCATAAAAGTTTTATCAGAAAATTAATATTTTTTGGGTTCCACCTTTTCTACAAGTTTCAAACATATTTTGGGTTATTTGTGATTGATAAATTCAATTTTAGATAAACGAAAACTTCATGCAGTAATAAAACAAAAACGTTATATGATCAAAAAAGTATAATGAATAAATTGCTTTTTAATTATGTTTTGTAAGTCTTTCTACTGTTGTATTTGTGCGTATGTACTTGACTTCATAATGTTTTTTTTTTAAATCTAAGAATTGTAATTAAACTTTTTTCAATACATGGCATACTCTGTTCATGCATTTCCAATTCTCAAATGAGGTGAGAGTACACATCTACACTCCACATTGTGTTCTCTGAGCCATACCTATATCAGTCTACTGCGATCAATATAATTTAGAGCTAGGTGCTATCACTTGTTGAACTACTATAAATAACACCTTCTGTTTAGTGTGCCCCCAACGCCAGCTACCAGCCCAAACAATAATTCAGTGCCGGCGACTGCCATTCCGAATGTGGCCAGCCCCCAGAGATCTGTGACACGAGAAAGGCGACCCAGGGCGAACGATAGAGATGGCAGCTACAGGAGGCGATCGGCGCGGAACAGGAACTCTCTGAACGCCTTGCAGGCTGTCGCCCAGCAGGTTACAGTCGCTAACGGAACCGTATGCGGCAACGGCAAGATGGATCTGCCTCCAGGATACGGTAAAATATGTTCTGTAGTATATTCACTTCCAAGACTGATTGTAGGCTCTTGCATGTGGCTTGCAGATGATCGTTGTAAATGCCCAAAAAACACCGGATTTACAAGCAAATTATAATTAGGCCGCGCCGTCTACTATGACAAATAATATCACAATTCTCGTAATTTCATCTTCATTATTTATACAGGATATTTGTATACATTATAACAACGTGAAATGCGAACGTTTTAATATAACTGGTTCATTTCAGAGGTCGACGACGTAAATCACGGAATCAGATTCACCTTAACGGTTGTCAAATATGCCATATATGCTCTCGAAGAATCTCGATTTTTCATTTTGTCCTACCTCTGGTGATAAACGTAAACTATTTGCAATCAGTACTGAACAGACTGGAAAAGGGACCCTTTCGGTCACTCAGATTCCTCATCTTCTTCCACAGGTTTAATCACATTGAACTTCAAAGAAAAATCATTCACGATGGCAATATGGCGTTATTCTTTCTCGATTTATTTTCATAATTTACAACCCTCTGCACTATTAATATCACGAATAAACAGGGATGTGGATAAGATAATGTTAAGCTTTGGTAAGTTACACAATATTTGTGCCATAAAGTTGTTCACTTTTTTTGTCCGCTCGTTATGGAAACACATGATTTTATCTAACAAATCTATTAGATATAATATAGATTGCATTCATCTTGTCCCAACATCTGACGTGAAAAACCAAAGCGATTTCGAATTCAACAAATAAGCACAGTTGTTTTTTAGAACTACGGACAACCCAGCAAGGCCAAGTGTATTTCTACCACATCCCTAGCGGCGTTTCAACCTGGCATGATCCTAGGATACCAAAAGACTTGGCTTCACTTAGTTTGGCGCTAGATCACTTAGGACCTCTTCCACCAGGGTGGGAAATGAGGCAAACAAATTCAGGAAGGGTGAGTGGTTCTCTTTTATTACAATTATTTATTACAATCATTGAACTTTCTTATCCAGCAAAATAAAAATATGGATGGTCGTTTGGATTTGGATAGTTGGTAAGTTCAGGATCCATGGAGTGAGACAGGGGTCTATAGCCTTTCAAAAGCATACAATGTTATTTTTGGTCCAAAATCTATTATTAATCGCACCAGACGCTAAATCAACCTCCTCCACATGTCAATCCGGGATTCTACATTGATTAAGTATCTATTTAACATGAGCAAAGGCATGATTTTCAATGAGGTTCAGGTTCAGGTTTTCAAATTACTGTAATGTAGCGCCACTGTACAGTTTTTTAGACTGTCAACCAACCAGTTTTCTGAAGTTTAGCTGATATAAGGTCATACTTTTTCAATCCATAAACAAACCTGCAACAGGAGTTTTGCATTTTTTGCAGACGCATTCTGTTTACACTATCTAGACATGTGTAGTACAGGACATCACAATAGCGAACAACTGACATGATTAATTTTTCACATAAGGTTTTATTTACATTGTGGCTGAGAATGGTCTTACTAGAAAATAAAATTTTTAATTTCAAATATGATTTTTGTGTAATATTACTTACATGCGAATTAAACCTCGAATTCTCACCAAATGTCACTCCTAAAATTTTTAACTTGTCTGCAAATTGAAAAATGCCGTTCATAATTTTTAGATTTAAATTCATTTTTAAATTAGTATGAGACTTTTTCGAGTAAAATAGCATTGCGTTAAGGCGGTATTTCACGCTACGATAAATGCGAGCAATCTGTCATAATGATCGAGTTGTTTCAATTGATCGTTGTGTGTTGATACATTATCTTAATTTTTTACATTTTGTACACGACCTGATAAGTAGGATCTAAAAAAAATTATTGATGTCTTATCCAGGCCATAATATTGAAGTTTGGCGTAATTTTTCCATCCAGCGCTCCAATTATATCATCGGTAATACCGAGTAATGATGTGGCTGTGCTATGGCCAGCCCGGAAATGCCCTACACTGCAAAATGTTGGTCCTTTTTGCGGATATGATTCATGCCCCCTACAGTGTATAAACATCAAAGTGCCAAAATGGCAATTTGATAACTATTAAATATATTAATAAAAACTCGCGTTTTCCACCACTAAGAGCAAGTAATATGCGACATCGTAAAATTGGCATGTTGAAACAAAATAGTATATAACCTTAGAGTTTCAATATTATGATTTCTAAAATTGATATAATTTTAACACAGATTTACTTTGTGGACCATAACAAACGCACCACGCAATTCACGGATCCGCGACTGAACACCCAGATACTGAACAACCTGCTGCGGCGGCTAAATAACAACGCCGCCTCCCCGACGGCAACGCCGAACGCCTCGCCTGCAGCCACTGGCGCTACGACGACGGTTCCCACCATCACGACCACCACCACGACTGCCGCCACCACCACCAGCACGCCCACGGACATGACTACGGTAATGCATGACAAGCTTGACAAATTGCAGAAAGTTGTTAATTCTGTAAGTTTGTTTTAACACATTCAGAGCCGTATTTACGAACAGTTTGCTATGGCAGAAATAGTTGGGGCTCCACAACATGTCACCTTATTTCATTACGTTACATCCGTGCAATTTCAAGGAACAGTTGAGATATGCTGTCAATATTTTTGTTGTTCATTATTTTGGTAGTCTTTGGCTTATCCTAGCAATATTATATAACTTAAAAATAACTAATAATTACAACTTAATAACTTAATTATAACTTTGATAATATCAAAAAGCTAAATGATAAAGTTTTGCGCGCAGGCATAGAACATATTTATATTTACATTAATCCTTAACCTTACTAATTGTTTAGACTTTCATTTTTTGAATATTTTTTTACCTACTACATAATCATTTAATTTCACTCATCAGTATATGACGACCAGATTATTGGGATTTATTAGGCACCAGGAAGTCTTCAGCCATTCATTCTTTTTTACCATAAGGTAATGTTATCATTTTCATGCATGTATTTTTGTGGCGCTATGCGCAATACTGTGTTACTGTGTATACATTTCAGAAGTGCCATTAAAAAATGTATTTAGAACTCCAGTAGTTTGGCTACTACTTTGAACCTGCTTGTGTTCTGTTTGTGATAAAGATGAATGTATTTGTGATTTGTTTTTCTTATATCAATAGGTACCCGCAACGATTTTGACTAACGGACAAGCGACCTCCCAGGCGCCAACAAGTCCTAGGGTGCGTGCTGGCACTAACATCCCGACCACTGAGGATTTACCTCAGGGTCTAATCAACGAAGGCGAGCATTTGCCTAGGTATCGAAGAGATCTGGTCGCTAAACTAAAAGTCCTCAGAGCAGAACTACAAGCATTGCAACCCCAAAGTGGTCATTGTCGGCTGGAGGTATCTAGACAAGAAGTGTTCGAGGAGAGTTATAGGTACAGTAATTACGATTAATAAAAGTTATAGTAGTTAGGGTATTTTTTTTAACTTAATCTTAGTTATCATCTAATGTCACCAGTTATAATAATGTGATGTTTTGTGAAGAGAAATAAGCACTGGAGGATTGATAGGATTAGGTGGTATAAATGTAGTTGAATATTATGTGTCTGGCCTAGTGGTTTATAAATAATGTTACTAAGTTTTTTTTGTCAGCACATGTAGTTTTTGTATGAAAATTGTTGTTCATCAAAACATGATGTCCTTCCTTTATATACTTACAAATTCCAGCACATAATGCAATTGCAATATAGAAAGTGTGTGTTTTTTTGATACTTTTGATTCAATTGCTACAGAAAACCTATTCATTTGTTGTTTGTATTGAATTTGGCATGGAATGAATCTAATAACATCATATTCATCGAATTCAGAGTCATGCTTTATCCTTTTTGATTTAACATGGTTCATCAATGTTATATCTTACAGTCAGTTTGGTATCTTGTTCATTGTCTTGTGGGGTTGGATTGTTACCAGCAGAATATTGTTTTGTATCAGTAATATTGTGAATATTTATGTTTGAATACCATATATTTTCGAAATCGTATAAACATTTTTATATACCCATATTTCCAGACTAATAATGAAAATGCGACCAAAAGACATGCGAAAACGACTAATGGTCAAATTTCGTGGCGAAGAAGGCTTGGATTACGGCGGAGTAGCTCGTGAGTGGCTGCATTTGCTGTCCAGAGAGATGCTGAATCCGCAGTATGGGTTATTCCAGTATAGTAGGGACGACCACTACACACTCCAGATTAACCCGGATTCTTCCGTGAATCCCGAACATCTTTCCTATTTCCATTTTGTCGGAAGGATATTGGGTATCGCGGTGTTCCACAATCACCAGCTGGAAGGAGGATTCACCTTGCCCTTCTACAAGCAGTTGCTAAATAAGCCCATTACGTTGCAGGATATTGAAGGAGTTGATCCAGAGCTTCACAGAAGTCTCACGTGGATGTTGTAAGTAGACCAATCGTGTATCGTAATATTAAATTAAGCTGCATATTAAATGTAAATGACAATATTGCCTCTACTGATAGTTGCCTGACAAATCCTGTCTTCGTGTTTCTGCCGGCACAGGTTACTGGTGGGATGAGGGTTGCAGGTTCCTATCTCTTTGGTATAAAACTAGATAATTCTTCATGGTTAGATATCGCTCTATGGGTTTATTTTGGTTGGAAGACAGCGTCAAATGAACTTTAAGGATTTTCGAAAAAACCTTCATTTGTACAATTTTTGGAAATACAAGCAAATGTATTGTGAATTCACATAATGTACTTTGGTAGCCTAATGAGTGAAAAGCATAAATTTATCTTGGAAAAACTTATACAAAAAGTGATGAAAAAATTGCGTATTAAAAAAGTGATGAAAGTAGCCTGGCTTGGTAGAAATTATTCAGTTTCTTTACAATTTGTAAAAAATCGTCATGTTTTACTGATCTCGAATAATTGATTAATGCGATCTTGCTTCAAAGGTTCTGAAACTAATTTAATACTTTTATTATATTACATTTTGCCTCAATATATTTTGCTTACAAACGGTTCTAACATGTTACTAATTAATTAAACATTATTTTTCGTACACTGCGGCAATTAATGGAAACGCTTAGCGCAATATTTTTTTTATCATAAGGTCTTCAGCTACGTTTGAAAGGCTTTGCATTTATGTACACCTTGTTTGTTGGTTTAGTTCCTAGAACATACAAATGACTATATCCCTAAAAAGAATGTATAACTTAAAATTATAGGTTCTTTTTCAGACTATGTTCCAGTATTGATGCTTTTATATTTCTAGGGAAAATAACATCGATGGTGTGCTAGACACAACGTTTTCTGTTGAAAACAACAGCTTTGGAGTCGTGAAAGTACATGAGCTGAAACCAGGTGGTGCTGGTATACCAGTGACAGAAGATAATAAAAGAGAATATGTCAGGCTGTATGTAAATTATAGGTAAGTACTAATACAAGCTTGGCAATATTGGCATTCTTACAGACTTTCAACAAATAAGTATTGTGTTGTAATACCCATGGAATGAGTGGACTTTCTAATTTTTTTAACCCAGAAAGTATGCCTCTGTAACTACCCAGTACTAAAAAAGACCATTATTCATTCATATATTGTATTCGATAGAAGCTATACCCTGTTACAGAATTATATGAAGGAGAAAAAAAACGACTAATATTGTTGGTTTGAGTTGCGTTTTTGAAATAGATCTATCCAAGACTTTTTGATCAATGACTTATTTCGATATCTTCCGTTTAAAAAACTATTAATGAGCTAAACACGTATGAATTCATTATACACCTAAATTTAGGTTTATGCGTGGTATCGAGCAGCAGTTTCTCGCACTACAGAAGGGCTTCACGGAACTGATCCCGGCGGCGACGCTGCGTCCGTTTGACGAGCGGGAGCTGGAGCTGGTAATCAGTGGCGTAGGTACGATCGACGTCGCCGATTGGCGTTCGCATACTAGGCTGAAGCACTGCACCGCAGACACACCAGTGGTGCGGTGGTTTTGGAAGGCGGTCGAGTCGTATTCGGAGGAGATGCGCGCCAGGCTGTTGCAGTTTGTCACGGGGAGCAGTCGAGTGCCGTTGCAGGGCTTCAAGGCGTTACAGGTACGGCAATTGAATAGGTTTTTGTGGTTGTGTCACCACTTCTATGGACAAGGTGGCCACGAGAAATCTCTCCAAATTTTGGCTAGGTTTAGATGATTTTTATATCTGGGAAGATTATATGCATATAGACTAGACGTAAGGGGGTCGTTGAAACAAGTTTTACTATTAAAAGACCGGAAAGTTAAAACCTTTGCTCAACAGGCGTATCTACATATACATATCTGAACCCTACTTACAGTTTTTACTTCACTTTTGCTCCGCACATCGATCGGTAAAATGCCAAAACCTTATCTGTCTTAGCAGACATTGCGTAATGCGCGCTTATTGATTTGATCTTCAGTTATATGGTATAATGCTTCATTCTGTCTCCTCGCTGAACAAAGGTAGGTTTTTGAAAGTATATGTATGCAGCCTTACCGAGCAGACGAAGCTATGTTTTCTTATTTATTAATTTGTTAGGTCGTCTATATCTAGAAAAATTGTCATGTGTAGTATTATATATTTGGCATTACTTGTTACAGGGTAGCACTGGTGCTGCAGGTCCAAGGCTATTCACTATCCACGTGGTTGATGTGCCTCCACAGAACCTGCCAAAGGCTCATACCTGCTTCAACAGGATAGATATTCCTCCCTATGAGTCATATCAAGTTCTTTTGGACAAGCTTACCCAAGCAGTGGAAGAGACCTGCGGTTTTGCAGTTGAATGAAAATCATTGTTAATCAGGTAGCAGTGATTTAATTAAATGTTATTTTTTTATTTGTATCAGCAAAACTCATTTTGTATGTTTGGTATCATTTAATCAGTGCTTTCCAGTATGACAGTATTATTTTAAGCTTTAGAAGATTTAATTAATTCGTATAATGCTAACATATAGACAATCAATCACAATCTTCCTGTTCGATAATTCTCATCCTATAAACTTCTAATTACACAATACTTCAAACTTTCTTAATACAGTTAAAACATTTTTTTTACACTGGTTTTTGAAATTCGGAAATCCATCAACAAATAATTGATACAGATGAATTTCTTCATTTAACTAAGTAAACTCGGTCTTTATCACAAACATATTCAATCTAAAAGTCCATCTGTTAAAATCGATTGAAGATATAAACTGATCAATACTGTCAAGGATATGAGTGAGTAATTTTAGTATGACCCAAAAACTAGATATTTCGATTTTTATGTGTATATACCTTTCTATAGTAGGTTAATATCTTAAGTTATTATTGCCGATTTTTTGTCTTATATAGTTACTAATTTATTATTCTCTCTAGGTTGTTTCATCCCATATCATACGAAACACAGCTGCGATATTTTAGAAGTCTGTTGGAAAGACTGCATGTGCCTTTTTCCGCAAATTGCTATCATTGTTTTCTTGGTTATCTCACAAGTGCCTACAAGCTAGTCAATATTTTGTACTGAGCAGTGATTGCACCTTAGAACACTATGAAACGTGGGTATACGCGACCGTTATTTTTGATTCGTCCAACTGAGACCAGTAGGATATTGCTCTGAAACTGCTTTGTAGTTATATATTGTTCTTACTGTGAAAACTGCGAGAAAAGTGAAATTGTGAAGTATTTGGACATGGTAACTACCTTCTACTTAGCGTAAAATAACAAGTTAATTGTTATTCTCATCACAAAGTTGATTTGTAGCACGTACCAAGTATTAATTATCATTTTTAGAATACATTTTTTGCTCACAGCCTTATGCAAAATACAGTTCCAAAATCACTTTTTGATAGAAAAGAGAAAATTCATGAAACTATGTAAAGTTTTCAGGTAAATGTACATTATCGAATATGAGAAAGTATTTGTTATTACGTTACTTTTAACAGCTATTTCGCCAGTAGACGGATCGGAAATAGCCGTTAGGTTTATACATCACATTTACATTTGTAGTGCCTTAGTAGAAGAACCGTTTGTGTGTAAGACTTGATGCTCAAATATGAATATATCAAAATATGTCCATTGATAAATTGGTTCCATCATACAAAGATTGGCTCATAGTATATTAACATAAAAAATAAAGTGATGTGTCAGTGAATCTCACTATGTTCTACAACTTTACAACTCTGGCTACAGGTTGCAATTTACCACTGTATTTTGTATTCACAAAACGTTAATACAAGTCGAATAAGTTGAAAGTTCAAATAACATCAAAAGGAAAGGAAAATAATCATGTAATATTTCGTTCTTTCTAAAGCTTTTGACAACAAATGGAGAGTCCAAATAAATTTTATTAGCAAAATATGCTTGGACAGTGTCATCTTTTACTAAGGTTGAATAATTCATTGTTCTACCTTTATATGATAAAATTGATTTCTTTGCCCACTTTAACATCCCACATCTTAAAAACCTTTTCTTTTGTGCACCTATGTTAATATCAACTTCTTTCATAGAAAAATAAAATATTTCTCTCCAGTACCTGAACACACCTAAAGAACACTCTGCTTTTCTTGCAGTGGAGGACGTACTGTTCCAATACATAATTTAGGTTAAATCCCCAATCTTCCTATTTTGTCACGCTGTAGTCATTGCACATACACTACGACTGAATTTACAGCGAAAAAATAGTGCCCAGCTTCTCTTGAAGTTTTATTGCTACTCCGAGATGACATGTCAAATAGTTTTAAACACGAATTGACGAAATATTTAAACAGCAATTTGGAATGTTGTTGTCAATAAAATAATGCTTTGTTGCATAATTACAATTCAATGAACATTTCAGTATGGTTGTAGGTGCATTAGTTGTTATATTTTCCTAGTGACATACAGAGCCAATTTTTGTATATTTGACTTCATGCTTTGGGAATTGTGCATAAAACCTCAAGACGTACAACAATGAGGTGCTTATGAAACAGTGTAAGAAATATTGCTGGCAATTTTTTCTTTACAAACACCTTTTACTTGACTGTTGATTTTGTTCAAATTTTGCACACTGAATTTAGGATATTAAATACATAACGAACACAGTTATTTACCATACTTACACCGTTAATAAATAACATTGGCATACAAAAAAGTAGTCTGTACTTTTGATCAGGTTCACCTATCTATGTATTTCGACGCTATGAATTTAAATCATTCAGCTTAGCTTATATACCCTCAACATTTTGATTAATCACGGAAACAGATAAAAATTCGCAGTTAGTCGCAATTTTTATCCATTTTTCACGCGGTTTAATTAATACATTGTTGATGTATAAGCTAAACTGACTTTGGATTTGGCGCAACAGAATACATGGAGACAGGTAGGTCAGGTTAAAAGTACAACTCTTTTTTATGCCGGTGTGATCATCAGTGTATTACAAAATATGAACAGAACCAAACTACACTACATATAAGTTTAATATTTTGCTGCACAAAAATAACCTGATCAAATTATTTCGTGTAATTTTTCAATCTTGAATGTAGATTAAATGGTGGCAATTAAAGCACATGAAACTGCCTTCAAGACATCAACATACATCACAATATATTTTTTTAACCATAGATTAATCAATAGTCGATATTGTATACGTAATTTAAGCGGATTTGGTTCCATTTGTTTATGTTTTGTATGTTATTGTGAAGGAACTCGATCAAATTTTTGTTTATTTGTTCTCTATAACGACTTGAACATGGGTTGCTTGTATGCAAATCTTACAACTTGTTGGAAAAACTATAATGCAAATGTAATTTGACTTTTATGCTTTATGCAATACCTCAGGTTAGTGCATTCTACCCAGTGCCGTTGCTAAGGACTGTGGCGCCCAGCGCAATGCCCGTAATTTACGCCCTTGTCGACATCACCAACCCTCCCCTCTTACCGCACCGAAAAACCTGAAGAGAAAACTACTGAAAACATTTCCCACCAGCCACACAAACAACCTGAACAGCATAATGAACATCCCTACTGAAACCATTTTCCATTCAGTCTACGATTTTGCTCCCCATAAAGACTGCGGTCAGGGTGAGCTCCCCTTGCCCTGCCCTAGCTACGCTCCTGATTCTATTCTGCTTTTCAACCTGACCTTCTTTAATAATCCGAATATTTGCTCAATATCCACATTGTTTTTCAACTTATCAATCTACACATTATTAACAGTGTCCTCTTCACCACTTAGATATAAACATCTTCCCTAAAAGTACTAGTCCCCTAAACATTAATAATTTTATTGTGATCTGAATTATTATTACGAATTTTCTATCATCATATTTGTTATTTGAAAAAGCTTTAAACAAATGGAACCTTTCCAAATAACAGCTACATATCTTCTGGCTTTTAGTTTGATGAAAAATATCGTATATACTGGGAAAATAGCGAATGAATCTTTGTAAATGTTTTGATTATGTAAATGAGTATTAACTCAGCAATGTAAATTTTAGTACCAAAGCTCAAAAATATCTGCTTGATATAAAGCTGCCCGGAGCTTACGCGAGAAAGCAGAATTGTGATTTAATTATAATTTTTGTATGTATATTTTTATGATGTTCTAGATTTGCATTAGGGAGGGTTGCAATTTTTTAAATAGGTAATGTTTTGATTTATTTAAAAAATGCTGTTTTCGGTGCATATCTATGTGAACAATAATAATTATATAGGCGAATATATTGCTTGTTATTGATCTTTTAAAAAAATGGTACAAAATAGTGGACCAGTGATTGTGCTCTTTGTTCCAAGATTCCTGATATTGCTGTTTTGGTGGACATTCATCATATATATTGGATGTTGGCTTAAAAGTTATGTTGTAAGTCAATAAAATTATCTTATGTTTTTGGTCCTCTAGAAAGACCTCATATCAAATGAGAAATCGTTTTTCACTAAGATCCAATTTAAAAAAACTTGTTTGAAAATGGCTCATATGGCATGTGATAACTTCATTATAAGTCAATATTCAATGACGGAAAATTGCATTTTTCTCAAAATAAGTGAACGCGAGAACACATTAAGGATTTGCTGAAGTGGACTAGCGAACAGTTTGGCATGAGCACCGCAAAAACTTTGTTAAGAGAACACCAGTTATTGGTTATGTCTGGTTTGATCAAGTGTTGAGATAAAGAAGGTGAAATTGGTGTTTTGGGCTAAAGCATTGATCTGTTAATGATAATTATTATCACAACGCTATCGAAATACATCAAACGTTAGGACTAGGACTAGGCTCTTCATGTCCTCACTTTCGAGGACATAAAGAGCCTAGTAGAGAGGTCCTTAATACTTCAGATATTAGGAGCACAACCACTGTATTAAGACTTAACATTATCAGAAAATACAGTTAATGGAAAAATTCTGAACGTTTATCACTCAAAGGTTATCAGACTTGAAATGTTTGTTTTTTATACCTTATTGACATCACATTGTTAACTGTAAGTATGCACGATACAAAAGTATATTTATCACGTTCTGTGAATGCACTAGCTTAAATCTGTGATTTAATAACGTTCACAATTTTTAATACCTTGTCAGATTGGAGCTTGTTTTAACATGGTAATTGTTCGTTCTTTCAATATAACGGTTGAGTTAAATTAACTTCAAAAGACAAGGAACTGTATTTTTTGATTCAAGGAAAGAACAGAAGCATATCCTTAAATAGGTTGGTATCAATTGAGTATAGTTAAAGTTTACTTTTGGTTCTTCCGCATACTAATTTTTATTCAGCTTTTGAAATCTGCAACGTGAAAAATACCATTTGAATCAATGTCACAAAGACTATCCTTACAAATAATATTGTTACAGTATTTGGAATCTTTACCTTTGTACATTTCAATTTTATAGTTTCATAGTAAGTATATATATATATATATATATATATATATATATATATATATATATATATATGCTTGAAAAGTTTGTATGAGCAACAGGAAATTGAAAAACTAGCTATATAATGTTATGTTAACGGATGATGATAGTTGCTGATGTTAACTTCGATATAAACATCCACAGTAAGTTTTAGGTTCTAAAAATGTTTCCATTGTTCATGTTGACAAAGTAATACTCTTATTTGTAAATATCTGATTTTGATTACTTTTAATGCTATTGTATGATTTATAAGTGATACCTTTTTTGTGGTGTAATGATAGGTTTATTTGTATATTATTGTAATATGAGATAAATATATTTGAAAGTATTTTGTAACTGCCTTTTTTTCTCTTATTGCCTCGATGAAAAAACGTGTTTTCGTATTTATTTGCAGATTCAAACTCCATTGCCATTTTATACAGGTCAAGCTTATACAGAGCGCTGTATACTATACATAGTATCCTGCACTGGGTCTTTCTTTTCGGATTTCTAAATGCGAATTTATATATAGTATTAAATGTTTTTCATCAACAAAAGAACTCGCGTAGCTTTATGATAGAGGTCGCCAAATGGCGGTCCTTCAACCTATCTTGGTAGCTACAAATATAGAAAAATTCGTTCGTATCACTGGTCAAGAACCGCTGCTCTATACTGTAACTAGGTGAATAAATCCCCAGCAACGCTATGGCTCTTGGAAGAAGCTCAATCGGGGTGTAGGAAGTTCGACCTGTTGAAGATGAGGCGAACGATTTTTTTTATATAGCCTTTACAATATTAAATGTTCGACCATAATCATTGGCCGTTCTATAACTCGGAAAGTGCTATTTCGGTTTTTATGAAATTCTATGACATTTATTATGGTGACAAGAACAGTGGTGACACAATACTAAAGCTAAATAAAGCATCGCGCGTCATATATATATATATATATATATATATATATATATATATATATATATATATTACAATAGAGCTTGAGCATATATGATTTAAATGTTACTGATATTGAATACTGACCAATGCGACGGTTATAATAGTTATAATCGGACGGTTCCTGGTTGCGACGTTCACTCTAACTTGGCCTGCTTCATTTTTAGTAGTAGCATTGTAAGTGACCAACGATAAATAATTACGAAGTTTCAATTCAGCCTTTGGATTCCAGTAGCTCGACTCGCAGTGGTATCAATTGATCGAAGAGTTTCATCGGGTTTTAGAGCCGTTAATTAATTTACATTGGTTTTGGAAAGTTATTTGTAGATCAACAGTCCGATTCAAATATTTATTCTGATGAAACTGTGTGACCAACTTTTGCAACTTATCTGTTTTTGTGACGTGGTTCGATTTAATATTTAAATCTTCGTCGAACTGCCAAAATAGACTATTTAAAATATCAAATTGAAAAGTGTCACAGAAGCAGTATAATTTGCGAAATCTGGTATTTAAGTTTTTTATTAAATCATGGAAGAATTCATCAAGTAACAGCTTCTACCAAATCCTTATTTCCAAGCTCATAGGTACCAATGTGAGCTAAGTACACCATCAATCTACTTGGCATTTTTTATTGCAATGGGTATATCTGCCTTAGCTTAGGTACATGAGTTAAATTTCGACCTATTTGCCTTCGCTTCTAAGCTTGGCAAAATTGCTAGCACAGAGTTTTTGACAAAGCCTTAGTTCCAGGTGTCTGGTGTTTACCCGTTTACTGAACTCAAGTAGTTGACAGGAAGTAGCCTGCTCATCAGTGCCATACACACAGTTTGCGTACGTTTTCCTATTCATCTTAAGGGATTTTCAAAGCACGCATGTCCTGTGAGGAGCTATGTCTATCTCTCACTCACTTATCGATGTATTTCCGGAATCAGTTTTCTGTTCTGTTCCATTGTTAGTTGCCTCCTACCTTCTCTGCTATTTGATGAATAGTTGTTGTCTTGTAATTGGCGACTTCTCTACTATTTCTATAGAAATTCCGTGTCTTCTTAACTAATATATCAACTGGTCGGGCGCCATTCCCTAACAGCATATTAAGGGCCCCGAGGGTTCCACAACCTCGTTTCTTGTTGGGTGTTTTTTTGTCAAGTAGAGTGTTTATATAAATATTGGGCATGCGCAAGATATACGTTATATTAGATTATCAGAGCACGTTGAATGAAGGTTACCTGTAAGGTTTTCGTGCCGATCGCTGACATGGAATACCGCCATATCTAAAAAGTGTTGTCCCGTCTGATTTGTCCGTACCAGCTATAGTTCATATAACCGAGCAATTTTCACAGGCTCGTCCAGAGAAATACTGGACCCATGGGTCAAAATCGACTCTTTCATATAGGAAAACAAAAAAAAAATGGAAAAAAACACTGGAAAAAGACACGTAACAGAGTGAGAAGTTGAAATGTTTGACAAACCCCATTATCTCCGGACCTCCTTTTCTACGGAGACATCCTAAGGCTATCGCCTCACTAAATCTGTTACCAATTATATTAACAACACCTTTTCAATGAACTTCTTGACCATATGAAAAATATTAATAGTAAGCACTTTGGAACAAGCCTAATACATTCCCCTGAAACATTATTTTTTCCTGAAAATGACATTTTTTACTATCCATGCTTTTATGTATTATTTTTCTATTCTTGTGAATATTCTGTAATTTTTATACCATTAGGTACGTATATGCGTATATGTTAAATCAGGACTCTCTTGTCAGCGAGAGGAAGGTGTCGAACCTGAAGGATTCGACATTATATGGCTTAAAGTATCTTCCAATAATTTTTCCAAATTCATTTGCCGCGTTTGCTGACCACCGAGTAGCAAAAATTACAGAGAGCTTTTCGATAATCTTTCAGCCACTGTAGATAACCTACAGATAGATCACCCCAACTCCAAAATTATCTTTTTGGGTGATTTCAACGTTCAGAATAGTTACCAGATGAAACATTCCAACAAAACAGATGAGTAGGGACTCGAACCTTCGCTATCAGCTGTGGCTTGGAACAGATAATCGGCGAACCAACAAGAGCTCCCGATCGCCATGAAGACTTTGCTAGCCTGCGGGATCTGTATCTCACAAAAAATTCCGCCATCTACACAGTGACCGCTCTACTAGGAACATTCGATCACAATACCATTCCAACACACCTTGACACAAATGACCTTACTGGATTAACAACATACAAAATTACGCAGACTGGCGCTACAAATCAGCAAAGTGGGATTATCTCAGGAGCTATTACCAGTCCTTTCCATGGAATGATATCTGTTTCACGTCCAGAGATCCATCACCTCCTGGCCAATAAATAACATAAGTGTCAGCATCAGGTATGGAAGTCTGCATACCTCACGTTGATAAACGCTCCTCCAAGAACGAACCTTGGTTTAACCGGAGCTGCAGAGATGCAGTTATGGCAAAAAACCAAAAGTACAGGAAATTGAGGACAAAGCGGGTCATTCATAACAGCAAAGAAGGGCACAACAAGAAAAATAAGAATGAACTCCTCTCATGTCCTAACTCGTCCAGATCATTTAGGTCTATAGCCAAGACTATTAGCCAGAACTTTTGCTAGTCGTTTATACCACTTCTGCCGAGAGTGGATGGGTCATCGCATCTACACTGAAAGAAAAAGCAGACACCTTGGGGCAGATTTTTGCTGCCAATTCCATAATAAACTTCCAAAGAGGCACTCCACCAACTACCATTAGTGTGGACAAAAAAATGCTAGAAATTAGATTTGAACATCGCATTCAAGAAAAACCTAACTCCAGGAAAGCAAGTGGTCCAGACCAAATACCAGCAATTCTCCTAAAACGTTGCGCCACAGAGTTTACATCTGTACTTCGCAAACTATTTAAAATCTCCTACCACCAAGGACCGGAAGACAAACCATATCTGATGAGGGCAGGAAAAATATACCCAGCAAATATAGACCTGTGACACTGCTCTGCATAATGTCCAAGGTTATGGAGATTGTTATTAACGTGAAGCTTCTAAAGAATCTGGACAAAAATAATATCAACGATCCCCAATATGGATTCCGGAAGCATAGATCCTCGTTACTCATATGTGGAGTAGAGCAATAGAGCTCCATGGAGAGTCTCGAGTCGTTGTGCTCCATATATTGAAGCTTTCGGTAGGGTGTAGCATGAGAGACTTTTGATCAAGCTTGCGGCCTACGGGCTGCCACCGGCGATCTGTGCCTCCGATGTACTTACCATCAATGCGCGTGTTCCTCAAGGATCCAACGCTCAAACGCTCTTCTTATAACAATTTGTTGGAAAGAACATCTAATCCTATCTACAGCTTCTCTGATGACAGCACCCTCATTTCCTGCATGAAACCGAGCAAGCCACTACCCTTCCAAGATACCGTATTACGTCGATGGTAGCATGTAATTCAGATCGATGAGGACATTGAGAGAATTGTGGAATGGGGATATACAAACGGAGTTCTGATCGACACGCAGAAGACTCAGACAACAACTCTGAAATTATATCCTTTGATACAGCTACTGCTACTATACTAGGCCCAGATCAGACCATAGCTGGAGTATTGCTTTCATGTGTGGGGATGCGTCCCAAAGCACTCCCTGAAGCTTCTGGACACAATCCAGAAGCAAGCAATACGACTAGTGGATGCGCCTGACCTCAGAAACGACCACCACAGTCTGGAACATCGGAGGAGGGTATTGATCCGTCCCTATTCTATAGATATTATCATGGCAGATGTTCGACCGAACTGTCTCGCATAATAACTCAAAGATTCGCTAGTACAGCAATTACAATAGGGGCTCATCGAGTGCAATCTTACCAGGTCGAGCTCACAATGCCTCCAACAAGCCTTTTCCAAAAGTCGTTTTTTTGGAGGACGTCGGCGTTGTGGAATGGGCTACCGGGGACAGTGTTCCCCGGTGCTTACAATCTACAGCGTTTTAGAGTCAATGTGAGTAGACATTTATCCTCGCGCAGTGCTTATGAAGCGCTATAGGCTATCTGCCTTTGCGGGAGGTTATCTATGAAAGAACACAATGAAGGCCAAGTTAGTTAGAAGAATGTATGGATTTTTTGGATATTTATGTTGTTAGGATTTGAACCAAGACTGTATCTTCGAATCACATGTGCTCGCTGCGTGCTGCGGAAATACCACATTTTCGGACTTTATTGGGCTTTTTAGTTATACCCTCTAAATAATGTCCTTATGTAGACGAGTAATCTTTACCTTGTAAAGCAGATAAAACTATGAGGTTGTAATTACGAGTATGAATGAAGAGGATGTGGTCTTGTTAGTTATATTAAATGGATTTGGTTCGACATGGACAATGTGTACTCCCAGGAAAGTGGCAGATTTCCTCTACATGTCTACATCATTCAATCACAACGAGCTGTCATCAACCCTCGGTTTTGATTGATTCCTGCACGCATTCACCGATTGCGACACCACTTCTGCTCTTTTCTGGCACGGAAAAATGAAGTTGCTAAAAGCCTTAAGAAAACATCTGTAGCTGGTTAATGTAGCTTGCATTTTCCTGCTCTCTTGAAGAGATATGGTTGGAGAAAAGTGTCTTGTGGCTCTGCACGGAGGAAGAAATGACATCACACTACGCAACCTCCATTATGAAATTTTTATCCATTTAGCTGCTAACGTCAAGGTTCACCTGTATAGTGCTGCCAACCGAAGAGGCTGCTGCTCAACATTCTTATCACACATACCAACAGGTCATTTATTAATTGTTAATACGTGCATATACATTGTTTGTTTATTTGAACATGGAGATGTGGATGGGAAGAGAAAAATAACCTACCGACAGCCTGGATATAAAGCCTAAAAGGATTGGTACCCTGACATCATTTCTTGTAAATGCCACAAAACGTGCAGTAGAAATTGATGTACGTGCCAGAAAACTAGTCATAGTACTTTGCATTTTGCAAGTTTTGTTCGGGTAAGTGATGTTAAAATGTCCCGGGATAGAGGAGTCAAACTACTAGAATGTCCACCTTTAGAGATGCTGCCTCAATAGATTTAATTCAATAGATATTATCAACATTAATATTATTAGAATATTATTAACACAGCTTCTCACTCCTTTATAACTGTCATGCTAACCTTAGTATTCGAGCTGTGCTTTTTTGTACGAGTACTTTCGGTGAAAACCAATTTTGATTAACACGTCTTATAATCTTTTTTTATGCAAGTTTTATGGATGGCCTTTCCCAGATGCATAGTTATTTAACTTTTTAGTTTCGTAAGCTTACATATTGATTTGAGAAAATTGAAATCGGGATAGTAATTCGTTTTTCCTGGTCTCTTCAATAGTCGGGGGATTTCGAGTTATTCCTTTGATGTTTCCGAAGTTTTGACATATATTATGTTTAATTTTTATAGCCTGATTAAGTCTTGCATATCAATCTCAGTGACAGGTATTTGGCGAACTCCTATTATTTAATGTAGCATATACTCCTCTTGTTTTAAATTTGTATACAACATACGTTTAAAAGAGTAATACTTTAGACTTACTACTTTTATGTAAACCGTTTCACGATCCTGTATTCATATGGTATCTTCAATCATCTTTAGGTGGCCTGGCTAAGATGCTTGGTTGAATGAATAATTGATAGAAATGTTCTATCAGCCTTTTCTGCCGGAAGTGTGAGACTCTCCAAACAGGAATACCTAAAACCCCTAGATCATTCGCCTTTGTAGTGCTTGCCGCATTTCATCATGACGGGTAGCGTCGTGTTAACAAAACATCAATGGGAAACAACATGTTTTATTCTCTTCCTCGCGTAAAGAGAGAAAATGACGATACTAATGTATACCTACTAAAAAACTCTTTAACTGCATTATGATACTATAGCCAGTAAAATACAGTATCGCTACGCGCTATAAATAGACATGAATGCCTGAGAAGTACCGAGTTGATCTACTTGATATAGCGAAAAAGTCACTGTACGTGCGACAACAGGCCGCAAAGTTCAAAGTGTGTCGCTTCGAGCGTTATGTTATCAGTACGGCGAACTGGCCAGCGGCGCACGCCTCCCACGACCTACACCCGCCGACGCCGCGACGTCGCCGCCGGCGTCGAACGCCGTGACCCGCGCGCCGTCAGTGATTGCGGGCGAGCCGTCGTGATAAGGTGAAGGTAGTGGCACGCGTCTCTCGTTCACGGAACACACGCGGTTTGGCGTACAACCGACACGTGCTAATAGCGTGAGTCGTCTGTATTCGTTCTGGTTTTTGTTGGTGCTCTTCGGAAACTCATTGAGGGTGGAGTTGATTTCCGAGTTTATCATGAATTCGGTCCGATTGGAGGATAAGGTAGATGATAGTTAATTTATCTAACAACCATTATTCAGTCAGCTTATATTTTTTTCTGGTTGTTAATTAAAGCCATATCCTAACTAAACTGTACTCCTGGTAAGCAGTCAAAAATCTCAATATCATTGTTATGTTGAGAATTAATTTTTCATATTTTGTACGTTGATAAATAATGCTGAGACAGCTGAAACGTTAGGCAAGCTATTTAGTCAATCGCATGGGGTCATAATTAGCCACCATTAAAAAACTAAAATAAAGCAAAGGAGCAACCATAGGACAAATCACCATTATTTATTTTGTGCATTCATACATTTTTGCAAACTACTTGTGTTATATCAGATTCTGTAGTACAACCTGTTTTTGAAATTATTGGCTTTCTAGTGATGTATAAATTGTGTACATCCAAATATGTATATTGAACTACAAATAAAAAAATTTCGACTGATTTAAAACTGCGATTCAGATATGGTTTTTTCCACCGACAAGAAATTCAAATTTATCAGTGGTAACATAATCTGTAAATATAATATAAACATATTTTTGATGGAAAATAATATTACTAAACAGGTCAGAAGAAATATATCCCGATTTTTTTGACACCAGGTTTAAAGCGCCTTCCCAAACACCCTGTATATTGCTTCACACATTCTACGAATGAAAATAACAATTCTTAATATGATCATAATAATTATTCTTCTTCTACATGCCTCTTCTCGACAGTTGGCGATGACTGCATCAAAAGCTTTACTATCCTGAACATAATGAAATAACCAATAAATGATCTATGATACTATAAACATAACTGAGTAAAACATTGGTAAAAGTAATTTCTTTGAATATTTGAATTAAAGTATGTGAATAGCTAAATATTATCATATTGCATCATCTGATCAGAACAAAATAATTACACAATTTCTATCAGAATGATAAAAAGAACTGTGTAAGAAAATCTATATTGAGCAGGTACTGCATTTGCCTAAATCTCAAACCTCAGAATTAGAAATAATTGAACCTTGGTATACATTATTGACCCCCAGATCGGAGTTTTCGATGTTATAATATTCTTTGTACGTGTTGAACTTTTTTATTTACTTGACCTATAACGTGAAATGGGGCAGTTTTTGATCTTGGAGTAATGTTTAGAATATTTCTAGCATAATTACGAATCGATTTCAAGGTCAGAAATTATTCATCGTGTCGTGTGATCAGTTGAACATTTTTGAGTTGAATTTCAGATTTCGGTTTTCGAGATGGAATAATGTGTGCCTGAGAATTTTATTATTTCTGAGCCCTCTGGGATGGCAAGATATAGTATAGGGAACAGAAACCCTTTTTTTGAATGATGAAAATATATTTAAATTTTTTTCAATTATATAGTAGTGTATTTTTTCATGGCCCTCGGGGTGGAATGGGATAATGTAGTTTCAGGTCTTTTGTCTACTTAGTCACTACTTCCTCCGGTCCTGGGAGGAGGGAGCTGCAGTACTCCCTGGGTCTGTCATTGCTAGTTCCCAACAAAGTGAATGGACCATAAATTGTCAATCAATATATACTTGAATGTATCACATATTTCTGAATTGGCGATAATTGATTGAAAGTTTCTGGTATTTTTCTTTGAGCTTTGAATTTTGACACATAAAACAGCTGAAATGTTGAAAACAAATTTTATAGAGGCAGAATATTAATAGCCACAGGGACCTTCAGGAATCCTGATTTTTTCCAAGTTTGCAGTACTATCAAATAACGTTATTTATATGCTAAGAATGTGCATATGGATATTTATTATAAAACTGAATTAGGTCAGAGCGGATATCAACGTGGTTATTATGTAATCTTACAATCCAGTGAAAAAACATAATATAATTATTATTACATTAGAATATAGGTTTGGTCCAGAATCAATTGACAAAAGGGTAGCATGAGACAAGTCGATGCACAAATAGATTTTGTTTTGTCTAAAATCCCATCAGATAAAATTTGTGTATTGTGCGTCACATTATATCAATGTTGGCTGTGTGGCCAGTGAGGTCATCAAACATAATAATAGATGTGATTATGTAATCTGACAGCAGATCGTGGCCTAAAAGGGAATGTAGAATGAAATATAACAGAAAGGACGGATACTGAAGGGCGGAAACGCACGTGGAGGGCTCGAAAAGCTCATCGACTTTTTAACGAGAGCACAAAATCAACCGGGAACAGGTTTTGGGAGGAATCTTTTATTTATGATCCCATTATGAGCGGTGATGGATCCGTATTGTCGTAAAAGGGCACAAAAATTCTGGATTTATTATGAGAGATTTTTCGCAATAAAACTTTATATATGTTGGAGATAATCTCAGGTCTAGTGGCACTTTAGTTGAATGACACTTAATTCACAGACTATTTTAGGCGTAAATGTATCTATTACGTATAGTCATCTTTTCGACAAAACAATGAAATAATGAATCGCCGGGAGCTCCAAAATTTGCTGGTGCATAAACTATTTCGTGGATGTATTTGCACCACACTTGCTCTATGCAATTCAAAATATATAAAATACTGATTTTTCATGTTTTCTATGGATGAATCATAATTTGTGAATCATATTTATCACCCTCTAGGAAAACAAATCAATATAGTACAATATAGAAGAATTTCAATTACCACTCAAACTAGTTTTCGATTTATATATTTTCGAATACAGATATTTTTGTGCAACCTTTGCTTTTTCGAATGGTGAAGCATGTTTGTAAAATCCGATACTCATTTTTTGAGATATTTTAAATAAGGTTGAGAGGAAAAGGTGAAGTACAAACAATTGGCCAAAAATTTAATTCCTGTGGATTTTCTGGTAAATTATTCCGAGGTATGATGATGAGTCATTCGAAAGATAAAAATGAATGCACGTTTCTCATGCTCTACAATTGACTCATAGGATCAATTGTTTATTTGCTAATCTCAAAAAAACATCTGAAAAACATATAGTGAATTTCAGCGCTGCAACTTTAAAATGTAAAAACAGGACAAAGATTAAAGGAGGTAACCTCCTTCAATGAACCAGCCTGTTGTATAATTTCGTCATAATATGATCAATATTATTCAACAGAAAAAAAACTACAAATTTTATTGAATGCGCGTTGTTTTGTTTTTGGGAATTTCTTATTTATCTTCTCCGAATGCAAAGGTTCTTTATTATTACCTTGGTTTGGTACTTCCAAATACAAAATCATTGATAATCCTACTGAATACCTATCAAATTAACTAAAAATTATTCGATATTAGCTTCATCGATTGTGCAATGTAAAACAATGTAACATTCTGTATTCAAAAATTCCTGAGTACACAGAAGGCATATCGATGGCAATATTAAGGTAAGCGGTTTGGATGTAATTGTATATACAATAGAAAACGACAAATACATACAAAGTGTGTTTTAGAGATGAGCGTGTGCTGATATAATAGCTAATGACTACATTAAAATAGTTTTGAATAGCAGGAAATATAAAAATGTATGCTTTGGAAAGGTATTCCATAAAATCAATATTTTCTGAATGCTTTTTTACTGCAGCTTTGTCATCACTCATTTTGCTGCTTCTGAACGTTTCGGATTGGTCTTAGTCTATCATCAAAGATAAAAATGGAGTCAAGTAAGTAGACGATGTATTTCCTGCGCAACCGTATTAGCCTAGAGACAAAGAATTGGTTTGGACACTGAAACTGTTAATCTACTACTCTAGTGGAATATTGGAAGAAAATCTGTATAATGTCACAATTTCCAAAATTCACCAGTGCATCGACAATCCATTCCTCAAGAGGCTGTATAATACTTTTTAATTGTTTGGAATTAGTTGGAATTAGCTTCTTTTGAGGAGGAAGTTAATTACCTCATAAAATGGCTTAAGAAAAGTATTTTGTTTAAAATCTTTGAAATTTATCGAATAACTAATATTTCCCTAAGTCGGATGCATTTTGTCTAAATGCATCTAAAATGATCTATGTCTAACAAGTACAGATGACGGCCAAAAGTTGTTAGTTGAAACATATTTTATTAAAACCAACTTTAATGACCCACCACAGGTTAACGTTGCATAGGAGATAGATAAGAGTTCGCTTTAATGTAATTTTTTTTATTCCTTTATCGCACGGGTACCATGTGTGACTAGTTACAAAATAACTGCTGCAATATTCGTTCTATTATTTTTTATGTTTTCACATATTAGCATAAATTAAGAATGACTGGGTGTTATTCGCGCCCTGTCGGCTGTTGATGTTAGCACATTGAAACTTATTAAAAACAGTATGTTATTCGGTTGTATTAGAGGATACTAGTCTTAATAAATTAAAAATCTTTGGGAAATTTGTGAACATACTTATTTATATTCTACAAAAATATTTTGTACTGATTAAAGTTGCATTAGTGGCCATAAAATGTGTGTTCATCCTTTATCAAAATATTGGCGGCATATTGACTGTCATTCCTCCAAAATGTCATGCCAGTAGGCGGATGATAATTTGAGACATTTTTTTGGTGTCATTCTAAAAGGATATATCATCAACGTGTGACTATTTGAAGGGTCCAAATGTGCTAGAATGCCAAATCTCATTTTGTGACAAAGGTAGCAGAATACTCTATATTAATGCTATTAATCAATCGGTAGGATAGATCCTCATATGCGAAAGCATTGGAACAATATTAAAAATTACAATTTCGTGGCCTGTTATGAGTAATCATGGAATATAAAAATGATCTCTCAAAGTATTCTACCATAGTCACTTCTTCTGAATGTGTCAAAAAAGTGTATTGCATGTTCACGCCATTTTCAAAGAATAATAATAATAATAAAAATAATTAGTTTTCATTTTTACCTCAGCGGAGTCAAGCTTGGCTTTTCAACTCTACTCAACTCAACAGCCTAATACAATATAAGCTATGTAGCAAACACAAAATATATGTAAAAATGAGTGAATATCAATACAATCAAACAATTGCAAATATTCATACCTCTTAACATCTATTTACAACTGTAAAAAACATACTTAAATATATACCTGCTGATTATGTCGAAGAAAACAATCACTTTTTGTAACAGTTTTTGAAAAAAGAAGTTTTAACACGTATGTTGTATGGGATGCTATTATAGACCTTCGACGAATTATATGAGAATAAAGCTGTTCGTACAATAGGGCGATAGGAATAGATTGCTGACATTCCAAATTGCCAATTTCTCGTACACGCTACAATAACTACTTCGTTCTTCATTGCGTTCAATTTTTCTCGATTTGCATACCATCCAAACCGTCCGATAAAATGCAATTGTTTGTGAAACGAGCAAACGAGTGGCGATTCTGACCCAGGCGAGAATTGCATAAACGATTTCAGGATTTCAATACAATGCGTTATGCGAACCGTTTAACAGATAACGCGTTGACAACTCCATTGTATGCGGATCATCATCGATATCTGCCTTAACGCTTGTTGCTCCTGAATAGCTCAATATGTATGCCAGTATGTGTAGATAAGCACTCGGAGAGTTATTAACCCTAAATAAATAAAAATAAAGCAATTGCTTTTGCTTTCAGCATCGATACCTAAATAATTTACTTGTACAGTCAATTTCGGATCTTTGTGACATTGATACATATTTTTCTTTGAGCTTTCTTAATTATGGCTCAATATATATGACATATGACGATGATATCAAATAGTTATATAGATTTGACCTTTCAAATGTTAAATTACATTATTTCTCTGCTGATAGAGGTGAAGGGTTGAACTATCATCTATGAATGCGATGGACGCCTTTCTATGGTCGTTGTTCTCAGATCCAGACTTTCCAAGCTTTGTAGCTGGAAAACTGATTAAAATTGTTTCGCAATACTTATGAAGGGGTTATTGTCTTATCATCGTGAAACTTCTTTATTCATCTCTTCATCTCTTTTGGTAAATGTTTTTTGTGAGACGTGGAAAAATTCTTATATCGTACTAAGACGTTTAAAGCGATCTCGCTTTTTAATTCTAACCTGATAGAGACATCTGATATACGGAGAAGATTTTTTGGTGTTTTAATTTGTGGGAGAATATCAGGAGCAAATAACTACGCTGTGGAATCAATGTCAACTATATTACAAATTCGGTACCAGTGAATTGAGATCATTGTTATCTGAACCAGTGAATTGAGATCATCCCATCAACACTTGACGATGTAAGTTGCTTGTACTTATTGAATTTAGTAGTCAAGCAATTGCTCGATTTTTTTTCTGTAGGCTCATTGCCATTGGGATCAATTAGTGGGATAATTGAAAACTTAGGAGATATTGAAAACACGAGTATACTGTATTTGTATGAACATGTATCAATTTGTTTTTGTTCAGGACATTTTAATGCATCAAATTGTAAATTTTCATCGAAAATGCCTTTGACATTGAAGGAGGTCATTTTCGATGTCAAGTTTCAAAACTTCCTGCGATACTCAGCATTTTTCTTTCAATTGGGGTGCTGTCGACAGCTTTTAAAAGTGTTCAGCAACTGTGCTGTCCAGCAGTGGACACAACAAAAGACGCAGAGACACATCTACGTTGCCATTTTTCTCTGCTTTTTATTTCGAACTTCTTGAATCATTGGCATATATCTCTGGATTTTTTCCACGGACAATATAATTAGAGGACTGTCGAATGTTGTCGTCAATCATAAACAGTTGTCAACAGCTGTTTGCAGAAGAAAATAATTAATTATTGGAGTTTGATCTCTGTAACGTATTCCTTGGTTCAATGAGTTTTCCGGCCATATTTTCATTTCAACAATATGGGACAGAAAAATGTCTGCATCATAATTTACCGATTAAATAGATCCCCTGTAATTTGTACAGTCACGTGAGATAAATACATAATATAATAATGCTCAACAAGCAGAAACACTGATTTATATCTCTAAACACAGAATCATTATGAAATTGCGGTTTCCCTGCATGAAATCCAGAATATGGTGGCTAATGTATTTTACAGCAGCTTCCGGAGAGTACGACCAACCTTGACTCAACATTAACGGGTCTTGGCTATTATGCTTACCTGTAAACGAATAGTATATGTCGATGTTTTTGCAAAAATATGCAAGATGTACTCATACAATGGCAAATAGTGTGTGAAAATTTATGTTAACAGTTCAGAAATTCAAATGAGAATACATGTTCGTATCTTTGAGAAAGCTAGATTCACAAAAAATAGAGGCCTCAGAAACTGGTAGTCAAGGAGCTTGGAAAATAATATGTTTATTTGATACTCAGATTGCTCCATTTACGACATATGACATTCAAAAGTAAGGCGCATCAAGTAGAGTGATTCTCCTTGCAAAAGTTTCACAGCAGCGTAAGCAGTTAAATTTATAGTATTTCTCTAGGAAATAGGGGCTGGCGTACATAAACCCTATTCGATCCTCTTTGAAAAAAAACTATCACGCTATAATAGGCAATATATATATATATATATATATATATATATATCTATATATATATATATATATATATATATATATATATATACAATTATCTCGTCCAAAATTCAAGGTCATAAAATACTTGTGAAACTTTTTAAGATATCATCATCGTTTGGAATCTCAAGATTATATTATACTTGACACACAATATTAATATAGAAAACAAGGCCACATCATCAACTTTAAAAATATGAAATAGCAGCTGATTGGTCAATTTTACTGTGGCCCAAAGGAACGAGAAACGTGTAAAAAATTAAACATAGTTTCAACTTGCTTGAAATACTTTATTTTAGAAATTATTTCAATATGTACGTAGACATGGTACATACATGGTCTACAGCATGTATGGTTATGACTAAATGCCAAGAGGGTACCATTATCGAAAATAAGTGCAATAACTATAATATAATTTAAAACATCTACATTCTCTCCGTAAATAGACTCGTTCGTATATGCACAATCCTTCACACCAGCTTAATAAATATCGAATCCACAACCTCCTGCATTCTAAGCAGAAGCCTTACCGTTCGGCCATGACGAACTTGTCAAACATTCGAACTAACATCGTAAAATTAAATTTTTTTAGGTAGCTCCTAGCTTAATGACTGTAAGTTCCTGTTAATCTACACCATAAAGTCCATGATTCACATTCGAATGCAGTTTGCTAATAGATATTTGGATTAACAGCGGTCGTCGATTCAGTTACCAAAATACATAAAATATGTATTCACAGATATGTGTATGCAAAACGTGAAACATCAGTTCTGTTATTTTCGTCAGACAAACATATATTTTTAATATACGAAAAGTTGTAAACGGTCCCAAATTCCACATTTTGTAATAGAGAAAAGTGCGTGGACGGTAACAGAAATAAAAGCAGGAGCTTGAAATGAGTTTCTTATAAAGCGCTCACCTCCCACAACATTTGTGTTTATGATGAAGATCGCAGTATAAAAGTTTTAGGACGATCTTGATTTTATCTAGTTCAGTTTTTTTTGCGTAACTTTGATGCTTACGTAAATATATTTGTATACTTCAGCGGTGTACCTAAAAAAATCGTTAACAATAGGTCTTTGGGGGTAACTACATATGTCCATACATCAGATAGTCCATAGATAAGTTTACTCAAAGAGAATTTTTGAAATGGTGAAAGAGCTAACCAAGGAGAGGGCGCAAGGACAAGTGGAAGAAAAGTCAGTGTTTACAAAAGATCTGGTAAAGGAAGGTGGTGAGAGTCATAGTAGGTTTGCTGACAGGTTATTCGTGGATACATGGGTGTGGTAGAAGAAGCCACATGGATGTTCTGCAACGAAAATGAGGTAACAGGTGTTGACCTCCACCTCCAGTACCACTGTGAAAGACTGGCGCGACAGGGATTTCAAATATTTGGTAATATAAGTCCTGGAGTAGATGGCTCTATGAGAATCTCTCTGTCGAAGCTGTGTGTTTTATTTAGAGGATCAGGTTGGACGGAGTGCTATGACTGCAGCTTTTGGTTATACTTTTATGTATATATTTGTTTCGCAAAGATATAAGACATTTGCCAGCTCCAGCGTAGGCAATATCATCTAATTTAATTGAATCTACCAGAAAGATAAATTATTGTGTATGTTGCGTATGTGTTTTCAAAATATATGTGTATATATATATATATATATATATTTAATTTATCTTTCTGGTAGATTAAATTAAATTAGGTGATATTGCCTACGCTGGAGCTAGCAAATGTCCTATATCACATGCTGCAGGCATAACATATGTTTTTTTTCATTTTCAGTAACATTTTCCAAAATACAAATAATGAAATTGAATTGAATCAATTTATGAAAACCGAAACGCGTGCGCTACATCATATACATACCTCAAAAGTAAATAATCACAACAAAATCATTCAATTTTAATTGATGTGTCACTGCAATGCTCCATAGATCATTAAAACATCAATAAAATTAGTATCACGGAATTAAAATCATATCAAATTCACTGGATTTCCTGTTTTTGTAGCATTTGCAGAGACACACACGAATTCAAATGAACGAAGAATTGGTTGTTTGAAAATTATAGTACAGTATCATAGCTCAATTAACGTTTGACTTATGGTGTAAATTACTAGCTAGGAGTGAGTGCAGATTTATCAAAACAATTAACTCGCGTATGTTTGGAGCAGTCCCAACTTAGCCAATTGAAAAATGATAAAGTAACACCATAAATTGTTTATTTTAGTACTTAGTACATTCAGTCGTCACGTACAATTTTTATACACTTTCATTATTTAGGTCAACAAATTGCAATATGATGGCTATACGTGAGCTTATGGTTTATTACCTTAAGGTAACAATGTTAGTTTACAAATTTTAATAATAAACAATTCAACCACGTAGTAGGAGGAAAATATCGTATCGTTGTGTCATCGGGGACTTTTAAATGTTAGGTTGTGGCAAATGGACATCAGCATTCAATGCCATTCTACTACACACACACACACAAATGTTAGGTCAGACCACAAATGGTTCGATGGAAACGAAGAGTATCTTCCGCGTCGAATCTGGAATTTGGATATGGTTCAATCCTCTCAAAATGGCTCGACAAATAAGAAAGGAGTCAAGCAATATACAAAATGGAATTCCAGTAAACCAATAGGATTAGAGTAATATTGAAACTTCGAAATAGTTTGTTCTTGGCAAACACTAATTCGTATCACTTGTTCGGTTATAAGTCCCATCATTATAAGGGGTTCACCTTGGAAAATCGACTACCACGTAAAAACTTGTATTTTGGCATCCTAAAACTTTTCTCAAAATTCACATATAATTGGATGGTCGCAAGTTTTAAAGTCAGGGGTCATAGGTCACAAAATTTTCTACATTTTTTGCAAATATCTCGTGATTCTATGGGTTTGACGCTAATTGTATTTATTATCAATATTGTAGAGAATTATATTCTCTACAACTTTTATATTTAACATTTACCTCACATGATTCTCTGACCGCGCGCTATCCGCCCTCTATCTCGAAAACAATTCGAGGTATGAAAAAATGTTAAATACAAAAGTTGTAGAGAATTTAATTCTCTCTAATAATAAATACAATTAGCGTGAAATCCATAGAAATGGATATTTGCAAAAAATGTAGAAAAAATCGATTTGTGTGACCTTTTACCGCTGACTTTAAATCTTGCGACCATCCAATTATATGTGAATTTTGAATCTTGTGTAAACTTGTTTCAAAACTTTTGAGGCTCAAAAAATTTGTTTTCACTTCAAACGTACATTATAACGTCAAAAGACCGACAGACCGACAGAAATGAGCGATGACGCACGGATAATCGTGATCGAGCTTTTAATTATTTTCGAAACTTTTTTAAGTCTACTTTCCAATCGCCATTGTTTTGAGGGTTATATCTAAACTAGTACGACCAAACTATTTTAATGCTTTAGTACTATTCTACTGCTACATTTAGTACTGTTAGAGGCTGGTAATTGTTTTTGCATGACAGATGAAGTTTAAGGTCTTTCAAATTGTGGTTTGATTGTTGCATTTATCAGGATGATCGTTGCTATAAAGAAAGTTGTTAAGAAAAAGTTTTTCGCTACTGAAAATTGACTTTTTGAGGAGATTCTCTTCACCCAAAAAAAGGCTTTTATTCATTAATCGCATCGCAATTACGAATATCTATTTGTATTTTTTGGTTTTCTGTATACTGATGCTATATAGTTATCTCTATAAAATGAAAAATTTGTTCTGTTCCTACTTCTACTGTGAATTTTGTTGTTGGTACTCTGACCACCGCACCATTGCATTACTTGTGCTATTGTATATGTAGTTCTTTTTGGAAAGTAACAAATAATATATAAATAGTTTTAATATTTGGACGCTCTAATATAATTTTTTGTCCTCAGTCCATGTGGGTATCTAGGATTTCTTTAGGGGGACTGTGCAATTTTAAGCCCAAGAGGTGTGATGCATTTTCATTGCATAGGAGCGGAACAAATTATGCTATTTGACGCCCACCTGGGACCCCGCCTGCGTGAATCAAGTACAAATAACGTTACACTAATAAAGTGCGTGATAGTATGTTGCCTTAATAAAGCTCCATTATTTTCACCGATAGGAAAGGGCACATGAGAAAACGATGCATTCAGAGCTGATTTATGTAGTTAAAATGGCCTAATGCCAGGCAGTAAATTTTCCTTACCTGCTACTACC
This sequence comes from Bruchidius siliquastri, assembly GCA_949316355.1. Classification (NCBI taxonomy): domain Eukaryota; kingdom Metazoa; phylum Arthropoda; class Insecta; order Coleoptera; family Chrysomelidae; genus Bruchidius; species Bruchidius siliquastri. The sequence continues at coordinate 13,691,235 of OX438531.1, read as the reverse complement.
TTTCAAGGGCAGATAAATGGAGATTAATGTCGAGGAATGAAGATCCTAGGAAAATACGATATCTGTATCAATTTTCGGTAAGACTATTGTTTGAGAGTCACAGAAACGATTTTTCTTCGCAATATCTTATTTTATTGCTCATCTAAACTATATTAGGATAACTTTTTCAAATCGGTCTATCAGTATTCTGGAAGTATAGGTATTGTTTATTTTGAGTTTTTTCTTGGTACTGGAGATAAGAAGTTGTGAAAGAAATATTTTCTACCCGATAGTTTGATGTTCCACAAATTTTTCATATACAGAAATGTTTTAAACTCTGCATTCAGTTATAAAATAATGTCAAGTAAATTGACTCCGTACAAATTTCGCACACCTAAAAATTTTGAGGAGGTCGAAATATTTTTTTGATAATGTCCAAAAATAGCTAGAGAAAAATATAGGAGTTTTGACTTTTTTTACATAATGTCTGAAATTACCCAAACTATGAGTGTTATTCAAAAAGTTTGACAGAACATGGAATACTTAGGCAGACTGGAAAACAAGGAATAAACTTTTTTTTTTGCTACTTACTAAAATTTTCAATCATCCCAGATACTTCAAAGTCGACAAACATAAAAAAGTTTACAGGCATTTCGATATTTTTTCTTCCTTGCTAATCACAATCGATTCAAAAGTAATTGAAATGTCCAATATGGTGACAGACCGATAGACATAGATATCTGGATGTTATTATAAAATATTTGAAAATTATGTTCCAATACCATTATTTGCGCTTACCTTTTTTCTCTTATGCGTCAAAATGCTACACATACATCAACATTAAATTATCATATTCCTGTAATTTCTATGATAAACATTGTTTTGCTGGATGCTTCCTTTTTTCTCTGACTTAATTGATGATGTTTATTGTAAAACAGTCGTCCTGATACCAAAATGATTGAATTGAGTTGTATAAATTATCATTTAAATAATTCCTAATTTTTATCATCAACATCACATTGACATCCATGAAATGTATGTAGGGTTTGATAATCGACTATAAGAAAACACCACAAAAGACTATAAGTTATATTTTAAAATGGTATATTTGACCTCTCATAATATAAAAAATTAGGGGAACGATAAGAGTGTCCCTCAATTTCAGATAACTAGTTTATATTTCAGTTACAGCATGAAAAAGCAATTTGACTGTACAGGCGTCAATAAAATATCCCAATTACCATCATCAAATTACCTTGGACTTGATCCATGGCGATAGATACAGTTTCGCCAGCGACCGTACTTCATAACAGATTCGACCTTGATTAACGAAAACACTATAGTATATGGCCCTGAATTCGGCCGCAAGCAACTGAATTACCGTTTTCAATATTCGCCAGAGTCGTATCTGCCGAAGGAATTATGAAGTCACCGTAGTTCAGCTTCCAGATCAAAAAATGGGCAGGACATATTCACATGAATATTCTTATCTCAGTATCAACACACTTGGAGAATTACACTGATACCTCTAATCAATAGATTATAGTTTGAAAAAACAAAAAAATCGTGAACTAGATAGTGAAAAATAATTCTTAATATAAGAATAACATTATTAACGAGATAGAAGCGTGGGGTGCTCGATATCAATTGTTATAATTTTTTACTAGTTCTATTTCCGAATCCAGAGTGTTAGTGTAAACATGTTCTATGAAGAACCCCAGGCTATTATTACAATGATATTAATTTTCTCGTTGATAATTTCATTCTTATATTTAGAATTATTTTCTACTGTTTAGTTCAATCAACTCTAAAGTCATGGTTTTAGTTTTTATCTACTATTACTTACTTTTAAAACCATCATTTATTTATTGTTGAATTTATTCTGGTACTTTGATATTTGGAGCCGTATTTACGTGACTGCTAGAACTAGAGTTGTTCTACAATGGATCGTAATTAACGGATCTGAGGGGTATTCTCTCCGTTTACGGGGCCTCAGATGAGTCCCATATCGTTATATTTGAAAGATTTTGTCTCTATCATCGCGGATTCAAATAAGAATTAGACACGCGCTTAGATTGCGTGTAGGGCATTATGGAATCCCCAAATCTGCCAAAAAAATCCTGTGCAAAAGTGCATTAATAAATTATTGAAAAATCAAAAAATCCTGTAATTTAATATGATGTGAAAAATTACATAGGCTTATAGGGGGCGACTAGCACTTGTTAAAATTGTTCGAAAATAAATTATGGAACCGAGATGGGCATTTTTCTATATATTGGAGCATCGAGCAGTGACAACAGACAACAGGCGTCAAACAGTGAAAAACTAGAAATCGTGGATATAAATTTTTGCATAGGATTTTCCTGGCAGATTTGGGGGTTCCATAATGCCCTATACGCATATTAAACGCATTTGTAATTCTTATTTAAATCCGCGATGATGTAGGGTCGAGTCTCACTGGCTCTTAGACTATAGGTCAAACTAATAAAAGTGTCTTAAGAAGAAATATTGGTTTGGTATTCGTTTTATCACCATTTAAACTTCAAAAACTGATAAACAATTAATTATAATGTTAAAATGCAAAATTTTAAATTAATCTGACGTTTTGAAGTGAAGTGAAAATAGCGTCCGAATATTCCGTTACAAACATAGATATATAGATACCTGCACACATAATATATACATACATAGATACCCGTAAAGCTAGTAAAGCGTGTTAAAAAATGTGATGGTTCATCTGGGTGTAGGATATGTTGTTGGTTTTCACACGTAGTGACGTATTCCGCTATACATTAACTCTGCAGAAAATAAAAAAAAGAGTCAAGTAGACTGACTCGATGCTTTCTACGCTTCCATGTAATTATACTGTTTTCAGGTTCACAGTATAGGTCTCCTAAAATTTCATCGAAATGCTGTGGTCATTGCGATCAAATGGTCGGACTGACAGTCGGACAGACATACCGACTGAAATGTGTGACACGGATATTCGTGATGAAGACATCATAAAACGTCCATAAAACGTGTTATCTCAAATTCAAATTTTCACAATAACAATACCTTCTTCGCCTATGCGTGGAAAGAAGAATGCGTAGCGAATATGTTATCAATTGATATACTAGTTTCAGTTTATCATAGCTTCAATTCCTTTATGGTCTGGAGTTTGGTCTGCTTATAAAATCTTTAAAGTAATTTAGCTTCAGAAGAAGAGAAAAAAATGTTGAATTGAGACCAACACTGGAAATTTTCATATTTGAATACAGCGAATGGACATTTTCTTGTAATAATATTTCTAGTTTGAGCTAGATGAGTACAATTATTATAAAACTTGAAAATGATAAATGAAACAAATTAAAATCAAATATGTTGTCTGTTGACCTTTGTTTGTTGAGTCTTATGGGGTAAAAATATTGAACATTCAGATATCTCAGTATATCAAGGATTTCGTGAGTTCATAGCTAATTTCGAGGATCACGTTTAATGTCAGAAATGCCCGCCGCTGACTTGGTCAACCTGAATAATGCGTAACCGCGTGACCGTCTGTGTCCGTCGCACTTCCTGCAATTGCCAGGCGTCATGTCGATCATACTAATGGGATGGGAATATCATTCAGGATTTCAACAAAAAAAAAACCAAACGTTGGCTTCACGGATCGTGAGAGATTTTGAATACAGTTGTAGATGAGCGCTGATACAACGTTTGTTAAGATCGACGCTGCATTTCACTCACTGGCACTGCTCCAACAGATACGAAAACCTGAGTGTCCTAAATAAAACAGCTGCGGTGATAGTAGGTGTCATGCAATAGCATATAAATAAAAATACTGCTCAATGAAGATTCTGCACAATAATGTAATTTTTGAAACTTATCCTGTGGTTAAGTGTATGCTCTCCACAATGCATTAGACCTGCTATAGACATGCATGTTTCGTCTTTAGCCTAGACTCGTCAGTATAGCCTGGCGGTGGAGCAATCGGGTTTTACATACGTAACCCAGTCAAGGGTTTCGTAAGAGTTCAATGGGCGTCCCCATAGAGGGCGACACTTAGGTGAGTTCACGTTGTTATCCTGTGGTTATATCTCATACTCATTTTATACTTTTACTGGCCGCTGATTCAAACCACATATGAGTGCACATTAATTAAAAAGTTCTCATGAGTAGAGGTTACAGCGTCCGAACTTTTGGAGGGTAATAACTTCTTTAGTTGATATATAGTTCCTGTTCCTAGAGACGAAAACTATCCAATCTTAGAATCAGGAGATTTCCCATATCCGTTTCCATAGAAGTCCTTTCAACTTAATCATTTTAGGGGGAGTACATTAAAATTCACTCGCCTGATTAAATCTTGGACAAACACAGCCGCAAGATAATTTGGATAGAAGCTTTGGTAAATACAAAGTGATTTTTAAAAGTTGAAAATTTATATTCGACTACTTCATAGCGTTATGAAATTTTAGCAACGATAGTTTGACCGAATAAGAGTTAAATACGATTTGTGAAACATAAGTGGCTAACTTTGAAAGTAAAGTTCATAGATCATCGTAATTCACCCCTTGAGGTGAGTGTAAAATAAATGCAGCAACTTAGCATCATTTAATACAGTGTTTACGGTCGGAAGTCAGCGAAATAGCAACATTTCTATAGGATAATGCATTTCCTGCTTTGATGAAAACCAGCAATTACAGTTTGTGGAGTGCACTCATTATTTCGTAATTAATAACATCGTCATACCTTGATGGACGCGCAGAGCATACTCTGTGATTACCTTCATGCACTCATATTTGCTGTAATATCCTTACATCGTTACCAGATCTGCCGCTTTTTCGTTGATTTACCGTAATCTGAATAATCCTACCTTTACTTTTTTATGAACTGTTATTCACTGTAAAACCATGGATGTTAAATTAACCTTAACAGACCTACTAAGAATATCGAATTAGTCATAACCACAAAACTGAAGAACGGGCATGGCTATTTAGGTTGCACTTGAATAAAAACGTCGACAAGGTTATTGGGATATTCAAAATACTGTTTGCTTCTATAGACAGTTTGATAATTGGTTGAGAAAGATTTCAAGTAGGTATATTAAATTTTTGACTGAAACAATATATGCAAGTCGGTACAAGTATAGTAAAACGTAGCAGTCTGGTAGGTGTGGCTAACTCACTCATCCTCAATGGGGGGCCATTCATGGAAAGGCAGTAGCGGAGACTTCTCTGTTAGTGGGATGCGGTATTTTGCGTAATTTGGGTCTATGTAACGGTGTTGACAGAAGGCTACCGCTGGCTAAAAAAAAGTTAGCTGAAGATATGGTCCAAGAGTTGGAATGGGATGGAGTAATAGAGCCGTCGTGTCCATGGGCGTCTCCAGTGGTACTAGTGAAGAAGAAAGACGGATCCACAAGATTCTGTGTGGACTATCGGCAGTTGAATAATGTTACCAAAAAACGATCTATCCAAGCTATCTCTTGCCCCGTATCGATGACACTTTGGCTGGAGCGAAAATATTTTCCCTTTGGATTTGAAGAGTGGCTACTGGCAGGTAGAAATAGATCCCGCGAATAAGTAGAAAACTGCATTTACTATTGGGATAGGACTGTGGCAGTTTACAGTGATGTCTTTTGAACTATGTAACGCTCCTACTATATTTGAGAGGCTCATATAATGTGCAGAGGGGCTGGTTCTGAAAAACAGGTTTAGTGTACCTGAATGACATAATTGTAGTTAGTAGAACCTTTGAGGAGCACCTAAAGAACTTGGAATATGTTTTTGGAAGACTTCAGCAGGCAAACCTGATGCTCAACCCCAAGAAATGTCACTTGTTTCAGACAAAGGTCAACTACTTGGGACATGTAGTCAGTAGTGAAGGCGTTGCGGTTGATCCTGAAATGTTCAGGCAGGTGAGCAGTGGTCGGTCCCTGAAGACAAGTATGAACTAAGCAGTTTTCTAGGACTGTGCACGTATTACCGCAGGTATGTGAAGATGTTCTGAGACATAGCGAAATCACTTACTCGTCTGACAGAAAAAGGACGTCCATTTTGTTGGGACAATCCGCTTTCGGAGCCCTGAAGGGTAAACTAACCACGACTCCCTTAAGTACTAAAAGATATTTGTTGCTATATGTTTTTTGACGCAACTGTATACCTTTCATGTGGCAATTTAAAATTTGATGCTAAAACAGGAGCATCACAACAACTGAAGACGTTGTAACAATGTCGTGAAGTATAATACAGCAAGTACCATGGTGTATGTCTGATCGACGGCCAAAGGGCTAGAGTAAGAATGTCGAATATATGGAGAGTCACACTTCCGACAGGGTCGTCGCGCCGGTGGAATATTCTGTGAGGCTTTTTACCTGATAAGTGGTATGAAAGCATTTCCCCGTCTAAAAAAGTCGGACCTATCAGAGAGAAGCACCCATATTTATCAAAGGGAGAGCGACGATAAGCGATTGTGTGTACTCCGCTCTCGCTTTGAGATATCACATCACATATTTAATCCCGTAGCTCCTCTCGCGCCCGCTAGTCAAGAGATTAACGGAAAATTCTGCTGAAGTCGTATAAAATAAGCTTATAGTAAAGAGTGAATATATGAAGGCAAATAGAGTGACATGAATATTCCAACATATCCTATGCAATGTCATGATTGACAATAATTTTTTTCATAGATAACCTCTTGCAAAGACAGAAAACCTATCTCGTTCCAGAAGTGCTGCAAGGGGACAAATGTCCATTCAACTATCGATCTTAAAACGCAATTAATTATAACGCATCCGCATCCCTAATCCAAAATCATAAGGCTACTGAATTTTTTATTGCATGTCCCTCCATATCCAAGGCTGGCAGACCAGTAAGTCAATTTTTGCTTTACTCGACAATTTCTTTGATGGCTTCGTTGATATGGATAATATGTTGCTTTACCGATGTAAGGTCTCTCGGAAAGGTTGCTAGACTCCATGCAAGAAATAAGCATGTTGGTATCTGCATAGCTAGCTAGTACGCCCATCCAACCAACCAACCAACTCTTTGCAGCATTCCAGCACTAGACCGAGTACCTACTGAAGAACGCAGAGTCTGGCACCACAAATCACTTTGTGGCCAACAAATAACATAGATTTATGGAAGCCTACATTCCTTACGTTGGCCAGCGTCCCTCGAAAATCAAACCATGATTTATTCGAAGCAGCATAGATGTTATAGTAGATAGTTACTTCCAAAAACCTAAGATGGGAATGGAGGACTTATTTAAGACCGAAAATCACCGCATTTTCATTGATGCCAGAAGCCACTGTTATCGATAGCAGTAAGGAGGAGCACAATAAGAAAATTAAGAACAAACTCATCTCATCTTCCAACTCATCCAGATCATTCTAGTTTATAGCCAAGATTGTTTGCCAGAAATTCTATTATTGGTCTATACTATGACGAGAAAGGAGAGTCCAATCGCATCCATCTCAAATAAAAAGCAGATATAGCATCTGAGGTATCTACCACAGGAGGAGCTTTCGCTGCTAATTCTTCAAATGAAAAACAGCAATTAGATTCTAACATCGAAATTTGAATTGAACTCCAGAAAAGCTAGTAATCTAGACCAATTACCAGCAGACGTCCTGAAATATTGCGCCACAAAGGTTATACTCATTCTTTTGTAGACTCTTCAAACTCTTCTGCTAGCAGGGCGTTCTCTACAAGATAGAAGATCGGTCGATGACAACCCATCCCTAAGAAGGACATAAAAAACTCACCCGATAACTAAAAATTTTAGTTATTACAAAAATTTCAGTTTTTCTGTGAACAAGTAATTATTTTTAGATCTTTTTGAGCCATTCTTACATATCACCCTGCATTTATTCAACCTGTGTTTCAATATCCGAATATTGTACAATTCATCATTTTTACATGTTGTTATATTCTCTTGATTTTTCAGCTCCCAGTTTTCAATAGAAAAAATCGCTGAACTGATAAATCACAAATAATATTTACCTTTTCCATTCAATATGGCTTTTTCATAAACTACTCAAATATAATATAAATAGTTTAATATCCTCTGCCTGTCGGCATATTCATCATTTGCATCATATTATTTGCAACTGCTATAAACATGCGTCAAGTAGATAGACTCCATATTAATTGCTTCATAGTATTCACGCGGATCTAGCATCGTTCAACAACCAGAAAATCTGCCTTTGAGGAACGCTATGTTCAATTCAGGATATTTTGAAAACAATATTATCCAGACCACAATATGAAGTCCGTACAGAGAAATATTTTGCTCCTGATGATCTGGGTTAATTGATCTTGACAGCTTAGAACTTCAAAAAATGAGCGAATGAAGTGACTAATGCCAAACTATGGAGCTTCTGCAATTAGGGAATGTATTTAGCAGCGTAAATTTGATGAAGAGAAGATATGTAAGGATGCAGTCAATACCATTAAAAATAGTTATGCCCGAAACTAATTTACACTTCATTAATGAATGATTTATATTCCTCTATTTCAACTAACAAAATTGTATTTGTTGTTGTATCATGAAATGGATGGGGAGACCATGAAAGTATAAAAATAGGTTAATTATTTGGTTAATAATATTTGGCGTATGTAAACACATGTAGAAGTAAATGATATAACAGTTTATTTTACGCTCTGACCTTCCAATTATAAATTAATCTACATATATGTATGTATAGGAATACGTTCAAGTTGTAAGTGGTGGTGGCAGTACATGAAAATGGATTAGTTGGGATGCAAGACGTATTTATTAAAATATAAACAATCGATGATTAAAAGCTTGTTTAATGGCTGGAGCTGGACTTGTTATCAGTGGAGGAAAAATAAATATTCGTATCAATATAGACGTAAATATATAGAAGTATGATAGCTAATATTATTTTACAAATTAGGACAAAATATAACAAGAGTTAATTAATTAATTCATAGAACACACGTTGAAAGATGATCATAAAAATTGAGGAAGATAATAAAGTTTGAGTAACCATATTTTTGTGACGAGAGTGATACTGGAAATAATTTTATATCATGTAGGTAAAAAACATAACACACTATGGACACTTGTTGAATTATTATGCTGAGAGCATCAGCGCAGCGTAACTAAGGCAGATCTCATAAATTAAGTGAATTACGTATTTTCTTTTTTTCTATTGTAAAAAGGTAATTACCGCAGAAATAAGTGGACAGTATTGTCAGAATTTGATTTTTTCCGTGCTATATATAACCTCATTAGCGACATGTGTCGTTGCTGGCTATCATAATAATTAACTTTTCATATTTACCGTTAAGGTACAAAGTATATTTATATACTTTCCTACTCATATCGTGAAGGCAACAATGGTCCTTTCTTATTTTATTATTAGTATTCAGTCTGACAAGGCTGAGTTCGACCATTGATTAATGTTTAAAAAGTAATATGTTAGGTAGTAGTTCGACTACAGAAATACATTTTTAGTTTAAACTGGACCATTCTTTTTGCTTGATATTTTGTAGAAATGTTTTCACCTCCCACTTTGAAGAAAGGGAAGAATTGTGATCACGAAAATGTTCGAATTTGAGAGAATACGTTTTTGCATATTGTATGATGTATCATCACGGATATCTTTCTAGGCAGTATTTTCTAATTGCACATTTTCAGTAAGCGCTGCACCGAGTTTAGGTCAAGATATTATGAAGGCATGTGGTACCTTTTTTCTATTTAATTTTTTATTCTGGTGTAATCAGAGACTAATGAGCAAAAATTAAATCAACATCAGAATATCATCAAAATTTGTTGTATATTTTCCTCTTTTTCGAGCACAGTGGGCGCTCAATAGGGTCCCAACTTTTTTATATGTTTTTGATCAAGTTACGGAGATAGTTAGGAGGTCAATTTTTTCAAACCTAGTTCAATTATTATAAACGTTATATTCAGACTAACGATATAAATTAGGTCTTGTTATTTAGGTATTATTCGCAGGGGTGTTCGACTCTACTGTGGATCCTCGCACATACATTTTTATTGGTAATATAGTTTTTACCTAGGAAAGTTAATCTGTTCAAAAAATTATTGTCTTACTAGGTCTGGATCACTTGTCTTTTGGATTTTCGCGCATCTTCAACCGATTGTTGAGTACGCAAAAGTCTTTTGACGAGTTTGTTCCAGTACATCGCAGACTTATCTTGTTGATGATGGTGAACAAATATGAGGTTATGACATATTTCAAACACTTCTATTAAGAAGTTAATAATTTTTCAAAAACCTCATAGCTTAACTATGGGATTCCTGTGCACAGGTGTGTTGCTATTATCAAACTTTTCATTACTACCCTAATACTACTGCTACTACGTCTTGTATTTCATGTATCATGTTTTCTAACTCGATTTTATTTTGTACTATACTACATCAAACAAGAATACGAGAACTCAACTTTTAGTTCACATCAGAAGAAATCAGTACTTAATATTAATGAACGAAGAATTTGAGCATACATGAGGTATCGTGAAATTTTGATACCATCATATTCGAAAATTATATTTCCAAATGGAAAATTGCGATCATTACATGTAAAATCATTTGGTTAACAAGTAGTAGTAGTAGTAGTAGTAATGGGGAGGCAAAGTCTGGCAAGTAGGGCACTTTTGGCCTTTTCTGCTAACCCCGAGGATCATCGCTAAAACTATGGCGAACATGATAGTTCCTCAGTGTCGAACCTCCCAGACGTTTTAATAAAGCTCATGATGTCCTACATTCCGCTGAGAAGCTCCCTTCCCTGTCAAACTTTGCTGTGTCGAATGCCTCAGCCCTGAGGTCGCTGTATACGGCACACTCATCCAGGAAGTAGAACGAGGTCTCGTCCTCCTCCCAGCACTTCTGACAGATTGGGTCTTTGACTACTCCTATCAGTGACAGGTGTCTGTTCAATCTGCAGTGACCAAGTGGAGTGAATGCCTCCTCCGGTTCAATAGCCATAGCTCTCTACGTTTGTTGGGGCCTGATAAGAACCTCTTGGACTGCCTCCAATCATCTTTCTCCAACCATGCTTTCGCCAGTTCGTTAAATGGCCAATTATCTTGGGAATTACTGACTGCTAACACCCAGCAACGGTTCGGGGCCAGTGCATGTACCCCTTGCTCCCATCCTCGACAAGTAGTCTGCTTTTTCGTTACCTGGCACCCTGCTGTGACCAGGCATCCACATGAGGGTCACGTTCTTGCATTGGGCTAAGCTCTGACTATCGGAGCATATATAGATGCAATGCTTGGTGCAATGTTGTACTTTTACTGAGTATGGCACCATTAGGATGGCAAATATCTCCGCCAGAAAATCTGATGTGTGGGTTCTTTTCTGAACGAGATCCGTCGGTATAGCATACCATACTATGGGCTGAAAATCGTATCTTTTCTCCCACCCACTCTTCCCTAGAGGGAATAGCGAGTGAGAACCTCCTATAGAATCTTATCTTATTGTTGGCCCTTGCCTCCCTGAGTGAGGAAATGGGAAATTGGATAACAAAGAAGCACAGCTTGACTTGATTGTATTATGGTACACGGCCAAGCGACGCTATGAAGAGAGAATTCTTTCAGGTCGTTCCTTCACACATCATGAAAAGGGACTTTCGCTTTGCTTTGCACCTCCCCAGTGCTCAGCCTCTCATTGATGCGGTAACAGAATGAGTGGAAAAATCTCCTTTTGGTCTCGCACCGCCTTAATGGGCGTGCAAAATTATTAAACAAATTGACTAAAAGCTTGTACTGAACTTATAAACTCGATCGGGAAGATTTGCCCCATCCAGTACATAACATTTTATTGTTTTCATCGACATTCATCATTTCAACTTTATTCGTGTATCGTTGAACAGTTTAAGATTATTAGTGATTATAAAAAAAACTGTTTAAAATGTGATTTGTCATTCAATTTGTGGTCAGCAAATACGATGTTGTACATTACATTTATAATCATAAATCCATTATTTAGCAAAACATAAACTTTGCGATCCGTGAAATACAATAGAATTGCAACGAATGCATTTTGTTACGCAATTCAATGTTGATCGTATATTAGCGATGATGAGTTATCAAGTGCAGGAAAAATATTTTTTTCAACTTAAAACCTTGAAAGGTAATATCAGCTGCCTATATAAAGCTATTATGAAATATTGGAGGAAGTTCATTAGACTGGTGAATTGTCTATTTATAAAATATATTTGTTTATAGTTAGAAGCATGACATGGTAACGACGCGTAAATGTATACCAGTCACATACTATCGGACGACAATGTGTTAAGAATCTAAATCTGCTGAAGTATTGTATCGTTGCATGGCCTATCAGGACTACTATAAATATTTTCCAAATAGGAAAAGTGCTATACCGCAAGGATAAACTCCTGTATACTGTTATATAGCATATACACGGACAGCTGCTAGGATAATTTCAAAAGTTTTTAAAACTATGAACCACTGTTACTCAAGTTAAACGACAACTGGAGTCTTAGAAGCACTGAATAAGATCCATCATTCAAGAACACTTTCGAAGTCGACAAAAATAAACAGCACTGGCACATGCTATACAAAACATACATTATAGAACTATCGAATGTTAATCTACGCTTGGAAAATGGTTATTATATGACATCAAATCAAATGGACACTGTCACTATTACTACTCTTACTGTACACGGTGGCACCCACATACTGTTTCCATGGTGGCGAAATACACAGGAAGGTTAGATTAATCTTTCCTGTATTTACAAAATTACTGGTGCTGATTCATCCAACTAACCTTCTGTGGTGGAATATCTTATGCGGGTTATCGCCCAAAGAGGTTTGCTACTAATTAGCATAGATCTTCGGGAGATCTACGTCACACATATGTGGAGCAGAGCAATAGAGCTTCATGGAGATTCTCGAGTCGTCGAGCCCGATTTGTCGAAGGCTTTCGGTAGGGTGTAGCATGAGCGACTTTTGGTCAAGCTTGTCACCTGGTCTGTGCCACTGGTTGTATAGTTTTCTCAGGGATCGCTCCTTATTTGTACAAAAATACAAAAGCGAGCAATACGTCTAGTGGATGCGCCTTACCTCCACAGTCTGGAACATCGAAGAGGGTGGCTGATTCTATAGATATTATCATAACAGATGTTCGACCGAGCTGTCTCGCTTAATATCTCCAAAAGTCGCCAGTATAGCAAATACAACGCCTCGAACGAGCCTGTTCCAAAAGTCGTTCCTTTGGAGAACCTTGGCGTTGTGGAATGAGCTACCAGAGTCTTTGTTCCCCGATGATCACAATCTACAGCGTTTTAAGGTCAATGTGAATAGACATTTATCCTCGCGCAGTGCTTATGAAGCACGATAGGCTATCTGATTAGTCAAAGGAAATACTACAATGCTGGCCCAACAATGCTGCCATTGGCCCCAAAGCTATTTCGTCCATCCACACATTGGACGATCTTCGTCACCAGCAACATTGGCTCCCATTGTGGATCAGGCCTAATGCGGTCAACCAAATTCAGTCCTTAGGTTATAAGCCTGGATACTGAAACAATGTAGACTGAAAAAGATGTAAGTATCAATAGTAGCGTTGCAATAACTCCAATAATATTCATGAAATTATCTAAAAATTAATCGCATTATTCTGTTCCATATTTTTACTGTTTGTTAGAACATAATCCACGAAATACATTAAACTGAATTTAAATGCTGCTGTCACGTGTTCATGTAACGTAATTTATATAGAAGTGAAATATATTAACAACACCTAGTCGGTTGAGCATCATGCTTGGTAGTGGCAGCAACTATTTTTTCCACAAAGCTCTGTAATTATGGCTATATACAATCTAGTCGTTAGCTCAATGCCAGTATTGATCAAGGTACTGTTGAGTTTAAATGGAGACATCAGTAGGTGACAGTAAATTTGGTCTCCTATAGATCCAGTGCGTTGCGTGATATATCAGTTTGACAGCTGTATCGTTATGCCATACATAATGTGGTCTTATTTGCTTATTATTGGTGACATGCAGTCTGTGACTATCTGTTTCTTTGAAGATATTTTCAATTTCGTAGAAAGTTTAACTCATGATTTAATATAGTAGGAGTTGCGGCTCATCGTCTATTATTGTGCAATTAATGTTATATTGTCAATAACTTGAAATAAAATTCATCTTCCTTAAATATCTGTGTTTAAGGTGGGATGGGCAATATTTTTAAAATTATGCCAATAATTTTTGTGAAAATCAAAATACTCTTCCATCTCTTTTGACTGGTAGAGGTAATTTGCCACTGTCCGTGTAATGAAAATGGTACAATAATTTTACTGAAATTTTCATAGTAAAAATTAGATTCGGAAATATACAAATTTTCAGATTTTTATTGTAATGGATGCTTAAACCTACAGGAATTTGATAGAATGACTAAAATAAGGTTTTTGTTGACTTGCTAGCATTTAGTAAATTGCAAAAAAACTCTGATTTTTATACTTTGAATATATGGTATACACTAATCAATAGTAATATTAAAATGACTTCCACTTTAGAATCTAGTTTGGAAATGTTCAAAGCCAAGTTGAAGTCAAGGCTAAGTAATTTTTTTCTGAGAAACGTTCATATCTACAGATCATAAAGTATTCTATAACTTCCTTTTCAAGATGATATTGTGGGATCAGTACTAAACAGATGTAGAACTAAGTCACTCTGAGAGGACGATACTTTGGTACTTATTGTAGTGATATCGTTCTACAGTATCTCGTGAAAAGACGCCGGAAAGCATCTACTTAAAAGCAGCGATTACCCTATCAAACAAAGGAAATGGTTATCATATTCTTGTCTCCGTTTTCTCTCGTATCTTTTATAGGCGTTGTTAATTGTTCTGTAACTCAACCCATTTTATTCTTTCGGTATTTGAGATTCTGGATTGAACACGATTATATGTTTTCGCAAACAGAACTTCTACCAGCATCCCACTTAGATTACTTTCGGTAATTAAATTAATGTTCTATGAGAAAAATGCATCTCTTATTTTCCATATAATCCTTTAAGAGGAAACTGCTAGACTAGAATCTTAGACAAAGACTAAGAATAAAAGGTTTTTACCATGGGTTTCCAATATTTCGTGTTAGCTCTAATTTTTCAAGATAATGGAATGATTTTTTTTCGCAAATTATAGAAAAGATTCTATGTTTTTTTTTCACTCTGATACCAAAATTTCAGATACTGTCACATGATTATTGACATTTTTGATTAATTTCGGATGTTTTTTAACCTTTTGCTAATCCAAATATCAAGAAAAGGGCATAGAGCCGTCCTTACTCTATGAATTGCACGAAAAATATTTTCAATATGTTCAAAATCATGCGCTTTAACGAAATATTGTGGAACCGTACATGAGCATATTTTTACCGCTGATACGGACATCCTCGCTATAATAGCTGAAGTTTTGTATCGAAAATTGGAAAAAGCTTCGAACGAGCATAGAATCAACCTTTCTCTATCATTTGCAGAAAAAATCGTTCCATTATCTTGAAAAATGAGCGTTGGAAAGGGAATATTGGAAACCCATGCAAAACGCCTTTTATTCTAGCTAGAGTTCCTTCTTTTTATTGTTGGTACCTTACTAGTGAGTAATGCTTACTTTTGTTTACTATAATGTATGATGATATGTCTGTTGATGACATTTAATAATAATTTTTTATCCTAGTGCTTAGCAAAGTGACAAATAAAGTACTGGGTAGACATCTATCATAATCAGGAAATGATAAAATACTCTTTTTCCCACTGACATGTTATATCTAAGTTGCCGCAAAGGCGAAGCCTCAATACTTACGTACCGTGACTGTTGTCAACAAGTTAATGTGTATGCTCTCCTCTATGTATCAGACCTGCTATAGACATGCATGTTTCGTCTTTAGCCTAGACTCGTCATTATGCTAGTGGTCAGCTGTTCAAGGCAGTCCAGGTGTCAGGTCCTTTGACTTCGTTAGTTGCCAATGGGCGTCTCCATAGTGGGCGACACTTAGAGATAAGTTGAAGTTGAAGTATGTTAATACGAGTTCTGAATAATCAGGACTTACAGATTCAAGTGTAGTTTCTTTTGGTGGATTGTCCAAAATTTTGATATCTTGGGAATAAAGGAGCAGTCATACCGGTGGGTTCCTGGTGTATAGAATGCGAGTGCGTTAGAATGATAAGCGGCAGTCCGACGGGCCTGTTCAGTTTGCGGCGGAATCATGTAGGAGAGATAACAACAGAGTCCGTTGACATGAATAGTGTAAGGTCAGCGAGCCCTTGTCTATGAGGTTGGAAGTATCCACCGAACTGCTCCCTTCTGAACTGCATTAATTATGGACAGGCTAGTAGGAGCAGCTTTCCAAACGCAAAAGAACTGGTCTTATCTGGGCTTTATATAATAAATGTAAGGAGA
Source organism: Bruchidius siliquastri (assembly GCA_949316355.1). Classification (NCBI taxonomy): domain Eukaryota; kingdom Metazoa; phylum Arthropoda; class Insecta; order Coleoptera; family Chrysomelidae; genus Bruchidius; species Bruchidius siliquastri. Next base: position 13,674,859 of record OX438531.1, on the reverse strand, counting down.
TTGAATGGTAAGAAGTACGTTCTTGCTCTGAATAGATATACCAGCTCTCTCCCATATAGTGATTGTGGTAGCTCTTATTTTATGACACTCCTCCATTAGCTAAGTTGTTTGATTTATATATAAAAGTCACAGGTACAATTCTGAATAGGTTTGCCGTATATTTTACTGTAGGTATTCAATGAAAATTCACATATTTCATATTACTTAAATTTTAAATTTCCAGTATTTACAAAACTTGTTTCAAGAGGTTCAACAGTTATAATAGAATTCATTCAAAATGATTGCGTGATATCTTTATTCAGCTGAAATTTGAATTTTGAAGGCCAATTTATAAAAAAGAAACGTCCAAAGTTGAAACTGGGCCTTTATTTTTTAGTATTTGAAATTTTTGGAGTTGCTATAGTTAGACAGAACGACGGAAATAAGTTATTAGAAACAACAATAACACATCCTTGAGGTTCAAGGAGGGCTCAAGGAATGACTATAAATACGAATACGATACTATATATATACGCGCCTTTAAAAAATGGCGTCAAGTAGGTGTACTTTGTATCTCACGTATGGTGTAATCAGTTTAATGATGATGTCTGTCGTATTTTAGATTTGCTATCTACTTGCAGTTACTTCTGGAAGATTGTAAATTATGAAAACATGAAAATTTTAAAGATCGTAACGGATTTAAGGTAATCCATATTTATCAATATTATTCAAATTTAAGATGGACCAAAATTTGACCCGAATATCTATACACTACATCGTCTTATACGAGTATTTGGGTGATCTCGCAGACAATGACATTTGAAACATTTTTCTTCATTCACGTCTAGGGTTAAACTTATCGATAAAATATAGTGATAAAGACATGTTTAAAATAGAACTTTTTATTTATCTATTTGTTTGTAGAAATCGTGCTTTAAATGTGTTGTAAAGATTTATTTTGAATTGAACATACTTTTCATCAGTAGAAGTACCTATAGTAGTAGGTTTTCCTAACGAAATAGATAGGTTTTTTGCAATAGAAGATCAGCTATTTGATCAGTTATCAAGGACCTTACTAAAATTATCAACATAAATGTGAAGCTTCATTCCCACACACCTGATATTTACGGCTATAGCTTGAAATTAACTACAGTGAAGCTGTTTCACTTCCACAACGGTATTACAATAACTAAAAGAATGGTCCACTGCAACTAAAGAGGAGCTTATTAAACTTTCATTTTTGGTAGAGAATTAATTGAAAAAATACTGGTTGATCATCTGTTACTGTCGAAAAGGTTGATAGTATCCGCGAAAATATTATAGTTGCGCTACTCTGCCCTCTGCTAGGAAGCGGAGTAGTACCGACAAGTAAGAGCCGCTGAAAAAAAGTTTAACTTGTATGTAAAATGTTTAAATAAAAGCTATTGTCTTAGAAATTGGGATGCGTCACCTTGTGCTCATATTACACAATTTTTATCTCAATGATAGAAAAGTTTCACCAAGTAGAAGCATCTACAATCTACATGATTTAATATACTTATTTAGTTGTACGTATACGTGTTATTTTGATATCGGAGAAATCTGTACTGATCTTTGCGTGCAAGTTATAAAACTTTTACTATTAATTAGCTAATTACCGGCAAACACTTTTGATTGATGCTCTCCTAATTTCTGCAAATCAATTTTCCACCGGTTGCTCGTGCTAAGTACACTGCATTAGATGCTACGTTCCTATTACAATGTTCTTTCACAGGCCGACGGTTATGTAGGTAGCAATTACTTTTCAATTGGTTAATCTAGGGATTTTCCCTCACAATCTAGTAGACACTGTCACGTGATATAGCTTCGCTTCTAGAAAAAACTACACTCCACTCAGGCCAGAGCAGAAGAATTGATTTGAAAATAAATCACGTTTTGAAAAGAAAAGAAAAATATTTATTTTTTCTGCAGAATTCATTTAACCACAATATCAGTTTTTGTATAGGTTCTTTTTGTAGATTTTGAATATTTTATTTGACATAATATATATTTTTATAATTAATAATTTTCAGTAAAGTCTTAAACGTTTTTTTTGTTAAATAATTTTTTTTAATATTTCTTGAATAGCTACTTACAGTTTTGTCATTAATAAATGTTTAATTTTAGCTACTGGCCACCATGCCATTTGCATTTTGAGTGGTATCATATTTGGTCTTTTGGACACACACAATTGGGAACTGCAATTATTTGCTCAATGTAAGTGATAAAAGATACTTAGGTATTACACAATTTGCTGTAAAGTGGAAATCTCCAATTTAATGCTAGTGATTTTTGCAACGATAACCAATTCATAAATCAATCAGTGCTGCCCCCACATAATTTTACGGAAAAACCTCCGAATTTTTTTCATTGAATTATATTTTAACTTCAATAAATGCTTGAAACAATAGAGAGCCTATTAAAACCGTACATATTCATTGCATTTTTAGTGAAAACAGATTCTTTGCTGTATAAGTAAAGTCACTGTGGCTTTTTTGTATTTGCGGTCACTCCATTTAGCCACTACTTTAGAAGAGTAGACTTTTATCGTATTCTATATAAAAAGATCATCTTAGTCTAACTTAATCTAACAAACTTCACTTAACATCTACAGTGAATAGTGATACTTAATAATTTACACCATATATAAATAGTTAAGGATAGGAACAGAATACATGTTTATATGAAAACAACAGACAATAGAATGTAGATTAACGTTATTTTTTTCAAACATCCTGACTGCCTTGTATGTAAATAACCGTTTAAAAGTTTATTGAGCTGTGAAGTAAATCTTATATCAAATAAGTCTATGTTATGTTTCAAACTTTTTTTTTGTATGAATAATTATTGTTTTCGTATGAAAATAAAGAAGATTTTCTGAAATTTATTCTCAGTAGTAAATACATATATGGCAAATTATTATTATTCCACTGTTAGAAAGACATGGTTCATGAGGCAAAAAAAAATCAGTAACTCGGTTCCCATTGACGTGTAAGATTTTGTCTTCAGAATATGGAGACTAGGAAGTTCTTAGGATTAAAATCATATCAAAATGAGAATAAAAAACCGATTTGAAAAATAAGCATTGAACATTTTTGGACAAATGATCAACTTAAATGGTTCTATGAAATGTAATTTTTTATCGCTATGATAGTTTATATTTGCAGATATATTAAATGAAAAAAGTAAATTATACTGCAATACCTATCAAATAGTAGAAAAATACTGGATTAACTGTTCTTACTATTTGAAATAAATTTTATCTAAATTCTAATGGTTTAAAATGCAGATTTTGTAATGGTCCACAAGTCAGCCAAAACTTTCTGGCGACCACTCAAAATTTTCAATGTTTATAAACATCTCGCTTAGTCGACTAGCATATTTTTCATCAATCCTGAACCCATTTTACTTTATACGGCTTTAGGAATACACAATAATGTTCAATATTCACCCAAAAGCTTTAATACATGTTCTTTATTGCTTACATCAAAGCTAAGCAATGTGCAGCTGGAAGCTGGATATAATTTCATCTTATTCGTGCTGGCCGCTAATTAAATGCGCATGCCGTTGACGGAATAACTTTATTATCATTTCAGCTGGCTCGGCAACTGTTTTAAAGAAAGCAATTTCGTTTTTTAAATAAGACCTTGGTATGGATTATTATGAAATGCTACAATACAGATATTATGCATTTGCTTGCAGAGTTGATACATCCAAAATGAGATACGTAATACTAGCATTTGGTATCCAAGAATAAACCATAAGAAAACCTGGAGAAAAAGTCGAGGTTCATTTCTATGTTTGGATAGCATTGTCTAGATCTTTTCCTGAAGTATATTCAACCAAACTGGGATTGTGCTTTTCTATGTGAGGTATAAAAATTTGCTTTCACTTTAGTCAGTGTCCAGTTTCACAAATGTCTTCACTAAATGCTGATTCTGTTGTATCCCATTGGACACAATTACTCTGCCTTTTGCATTATGACAAGTATAATTAGTTAACTTATCGCATGTATATATATATATATATATATATATATATATATATATATATATATATATATATATATATATATATATATATATATATATATATATATATATATATATATATATATGAGTGGAAGACTTCAGGCCCTTACCCACCTCCATGGCGACGTGTCTTGATACAAATAGATATGGGCGATTCTCAGATAGCTGTGCTTTTTCATATCTAGTACTTTATTTATTATTTCACATGATTTTTTTATCAGAAAATTATAAAATGATAAATTTGATAGTATTTTACCGTTGACATTGTATATTAAAGCATAGGTATCCATGGATCATGAATAACTTACAGAAATATACCCAAAATAGTCAGTACCGTGGCATGTCTGATTTTCGTTATTCAAACTAAATATAAATTTCGATAAAGAGTCGTCTTATAATGAAAAGTTTAGCTTTTATAACTGAAATCTATTGTATATTTCATCAAATTATGTTATAGTCTGAGCTATTATATAAATTGTTATTTTAATTCTGATGTTAATAAATTTCAAAGATTGTAAAAATCAAGAAAGAAGATACCGTAAATGTCATGATTATCAAAGTCCTATAATCTATTATTTGTTTTATTATTTTAAGAATTTAAAGAGATTTAGGCAAATATTTTGAATATTTCATTCTGATGTCAGTACCGTTACGGTGAAATTTCTGTTCTAGTTTCTTTTTTATTGAAGTTGTAGTAGAACAACGTTACAGGCTTAATTTTGAGCATAATAAAAGACCAATAGCTCCCAGAACTCAAGTTTTAAAGCATTTTTGATTTTCAAAAATTTCGAGTTGTAAAAATCACAGTTATACTAGAATCACCCATATACAGTTTTTATTATCTCATTAATGTTGCACAATCCTAAATGTATGTTTAGAAATATTAGTTGTGTCGAGCAAACATAAATAGTAATGTAGGAGATAGCGTTCGTTTCTAAAATAAATTTACGACTCTAGTGTTGTAACATATCATTCTGCCAACTGAAAACTAGAAAGATGGTGGTGGCTGGCAAAAATCTTGCGAAATTCAATTGGAAAACGTTCTCTGTCACGGGAGGGAACTCAAGTGAAAATAAGAAGATGCGCTTTAAATATTGTTAGCCTTTTTTCCTGAAGGATTATTTTTCAAAATGCTGAATGAGTTTTACCATGATGGCATATGAGTATTTTGTGAGTGATTGAATTCCGGCGGACAACTTTAATTATAGTATCTATGCATATTTATTCGCTCAGTTCCACTTTTTGTTTTTTATAATGTAAACCAGGATTTTGGAACGACTGAAATTCATACAGATGTATACAGTTGTGTAATCCATAAGCATGTGTAATTGAGACCTTGACCTTGTACAGTTACAAATGTGTGCATGAGTATAGGACAAATTTGCAATCTTATTATTATGATAACATTGTTTGGTTCAATGCATTTATGAAAACATGGACTCGAACCTTTAAACCAAATATAGAAACTGTGTATATATTGTACAATTTCCTACGAACGAAACATGGTACCTGACAATTATGAAACAAATTCTAGTACTTTTCAGCATGTACCAACAAACATGCTTTTCGCAAGTCTCTAAACTTCAGTGCTGCAGATAATTGCTGGGACTTTAATCTTTGAAACGGTGGGCTCTAAAACATATAACTAAAAGGCTAACTAATTATTTCCTACCATCTTCGCATAAGAGTTCGGTGTTCTAAAAACATATGAATTGACCATATCAACAGGGCTAAGAAATATCAGCCAGTGATTATTGACCATGTTTGAAAGTTTTAAACGTTTAGAAATAATTGCAATGAGAACTGTCTCTGTAAGATGTAATTTTTTAAATTTAATTTGTTTGTAATTTTGGAAGCAGCCTTAATGTTAGTGACGTTCATTCAGTAGTTACATGTAGTTATTATTAACAGATAGGAGAATATGGGAAATTGGAAACCACAAACTGTATCAGAAGTTACATTATACAGTCATGCTTATGTATAGAGTTCGGAATACATAGTTGAGAAATGGTTCATCTCAAGAAAGGATGACACGTTTATAGTGTAGAGGAGTATGGAAGTAATTTGTCTCATCAATATGACGTAATCAGCTCGAAGCTAGCAGCGATATGGAATGAATGTTATAACTGTTGTTTGAAACTTGTAGACAAGGTGGATTTTTCAAAAGTTTGATTTCGGACTTCCATTGTCTATAAAATTTTTGAATATCACGACGTTTCGATTGATATGCTATCTTCAATCGTCTTCAGGTGAACTGGCGAACACGTTCCTTTTATGCCTATTTATACCCCGTTCGGAGACGTGTCGTTGTGCGCGGTCTGTTCTGGTTGGTTCCCGATGAGTGGTATTCCGGTCTGCTGACGAGGCTGTTTGAGGGTCATTGTTTGTTGTCTGGTCCAGTCGTAGACTATGGTTCTCCTTTATGAGTGGCTGCCATATTGATTTAATGTCTACGCTGGGTTTGCTGTATATGTTGCTGTTGTTGGTGATGAATGCCGCCTCCTTGAATTTTATTCCATACCAATGCGGTTCCTTGGCAATAACCCTAGCGTCGTCCTAAGCTATTTTATGGTGCTCCGTCCATGCGTGGTCAGCTATCCCAGATTTTCCTGTCTCTGCTCGCTGGGTGTTGAGACGATGTTCCTTGATTCTTACTTCCAGTGGCCTTTTTGTTTCTCCAACATAGATTTTACAGCATTGACATGGTATCTGGTAGATGCAGTCCTTTGTCTCTTGCTAAATATAAATAGGCATGAAAGGAACATGTTCGCTAGTTCATCTGAAGTCGATTGAAGATAGCATATCAATCGAAACGTCGTGATACTCAAAAATTTCATAGACAATGAAAGTCCAAGATCAAACTTTTGATAAATTTTATAGTTTTACAGTACTGTGACGTTTTGCGGCAACTTGATACTAAAACCTGGAAAAGTATGAACCCAAAAAGGCGTTAGCTTACAAATCCTCAATTCCGAGACATTCCCTGGATAGGCATCAGCTATTGGGATACCATGGTAACACTGGTCATAGTCTGCGGCGTATAAAAGAGACCAATCCTCTCATATTTGTGCGTGAGCATGAGAATGCCGGTAGAGGAGCCTTTCTTTTTAGGCCAGCAAGCGGAGCAGCCGAAGAACTCAGAATCACACTGAACTTCAAGCGGGAGAATCAGCAGTACATTACTGAGCTGGCTCCCACCCAACTTAAAGCCCACATTAAAACTGTTGCAGCCAATTTCCTTCTGAGGCTTCACAAAGACAAATCCATGCATGGAATATTCTATAAACATTCAGAAGTGAAAAGAAAGGTTATGGTCCTTCCATTTTAGGGCAGAGCAGAGCAATCGAAGATTCACTGGATTTTAATGAGGAAAACCAGCAGTCCACTACAGAGCCGTCTTCCTCAAACTCAAAGCCCACATAGAAGCTTCAGAAGTCAATTTCCTTGTAAGACTCCACAAACGCCCATGCATGGCATATTCTTTTTCATTTAGAAGACTAGAGTGCCGAATGTCTTGGGGCAAAACCACGCTACAGGTATTAATCTGTAAGTCATGGTCAATGCTTCTCTGCATGAGATGAAAAAAAAATGCTGAAATCTGTCTCCGTCACTCAGGATGCTCTATTTGCAAACCCAGTGATTACCTCACAGTGTGGAGAGCAGTCGCTGGGAAACGCAATGCGTCAACTCGGTAGCTCAGAGCCGGTGCTGTACGCCTTGTGTTCCTCATTCAGTGGTGATGATGATAATATTTATTCATGAGATATGGAATGAAATGCGATTAATAAATAACGTGAATAGAACCCCTCGAAAGGCCTTGAGCGTGAGCGTTTGAATGATTCTAAATTAACAATAAATAGTCGAATATTTTTTATCTACGTATAATATAAACTTATATCTAATTGTTAATTTTTTGAAATATTTTCAACGTACGCCTGAGCTATATACATATAAAGATATGGGTTATCTTCTAGAGATGCAGTATTTACATTTTGCGCTATCTGACAATGGTCTTTAATGTTAGCAAATCACGTAACTAAGGGAACTACGAATTTATACTTTCTTGGATGGAGGTAGATTGTGTATATTCGCGGACAATGAAAAATGACAACTTAATTTCAAGTCACATTGCTAATGATAAAGTTACGTGCCGCCTGTGCATGTCACCTGCTAACTCTTATATGAGCCAGCGTAATTAATAGAAAACAGAAACTTTTTTGGTAGAATGGATAGACATCATTCATCCAAAGATTTTTTCAGGGTGTTTCGAATACACGCATACATTGTTTGCGTACTTGGTGTTTAGATGCTTTAGTTTTAGGTTGTTTCCTATATCTTAAAACTAGGCTTATTTGGTTGCATTTTCCACTGCTATGGTTGAATTTGTAATACTTTCAGCATTGAGAAACTACTGAACTAATTTGTTTTTAAACACTTCTAATAGCTTCAGCTGTATGTATGTATCTATGTTGACGCGATTTTCACCTTCTTCAAGGCGTCTGATTAATTTGAAAATTACATATTGGGGTACGATGGCAATACAATAGTTTGATTTTTATAAAATGTAATTTGAATTTCATTCAAAGTAAAATACTTTGGAAATACAATAATTTCCAAAGCGAAATGAGTTCTGACTGTTGCTGGCAATTTTGTGTGATTACTACTACATTTGTTAGTTGTTAGTTTTAAACGCTGAAAATAAAAAAAAATATTATGTTTGTTTAAAAAAAAACTCAAGTAGCAAACCGCTCCAATAAGCTGTAAATAAATTTGATTCTAAAATTTATTGTAAAAAGGTGTGGAGTGTTTGATATCAACTGGAAGCTATTTGTAAATGTAGAGTTACCTCGCGCTTCCGCTTATAATAAAATTGGTTTCAATAATTAAAAATTGTTTTTTACTTTTTAGCGTGGTTTGAAATGAAGCGTGTTTTTTAAAACTATAAGGTTTCTCCCTACAATTGCAGTTACTCGATGGCGTTTTGAATCGTTTGGTGAGGGTCTTTCAGTTTTTCAGGTAAGCATTCTAATTCGGGAGTATGTATATAAACTTCATCTATGAATACTGTGTAATAAAAACAAATGTATTTTCTGGTTGAAGCTTTCTAGTCCGTTAAATAATATTTTTGCTCTTGTTCAGTTATCGGGTTCGTAGCGTACATAAATGTAAATGCAGCTGTAAAACCGAATCATAGTGGTAATTAAAATGGAACGGTTAATACCTTGATAAACTGTGGGTTTTAAATCCATGTCAGTGGTCGAGTATAATTCACAATTTTGTTAATATGTCCCTTTTTACGCTTAATTTACATGTGAATATATGGACTGAAAAGCGAATTCAGGATTATTCTCCATGAGTACTATGCGCTAATTAAAGCAAAAGATAATATAGTGGGAATGTTACTCCTAATCCCTGTTGATCATCATCCTGATTAGTTGCAATGTGCTTTACTGTGACCCTCTTTATTTAGGAAATGGGAAATTCATTATTCAAACGTTAGTTTGTCTTTGTAGCTTTCACAGAAAAATGGAGCAAAAAATATCACACTGAGATTCCACAACCAAGACTTTTTCATGGTTACTTTGTGGCAGAATACTATGGAGCAAGGAGAAAAGAATTTACACAAGGACACAGTATCGTGCTATTTAGTCCTATAAAAAAGGCATTAAGTTTATTAACGCTATGGTGTCAGTTTACAATTAATAGTTGAATAGAATTTTCAAATTTTTGATCGTTGACCGATCTGAAGTTATGTTGTAAATGCTAAAATGCAATTTTATAATCATTTGTGATACTTATTCAGGGATCGGTTGCACTCGAACAATATTCTATCGAACAGACGCGATTCGTTGGTAGGAAGGTATAAAGTTGTTGCAACGGACTGGTTAAACTCTGTGGAAGAACGTTTCAGGACAATTTTTGGTATTTGGTCATTCTCGTCAGTGGTGTTATAGATCAATAACAGAAGTTATGGCTAACAATCTCAGCTACATACCAGAATGATATAGATGGGAAGAGTTTGTTTTTAATTTCCTGGCCATACACTCTGTTATCGTTGATCCGTACAGTGGCAATACTCGCATCTACGATACTGCGGTCATTTTTGGTGTTTGGATTTGTCCTCCAGTCATTGTATCGCTCGAGGGCCGTTTTTCAACATGGGGAATGTAGGCATCCATGAACTGATGTTCACACCTCTATTGTCTGTCGGTCACATATATCAATTCATGGAAATGACTAGTAATGGTTCCTGAGATCGTCCCTTTTTGTTGACTAGTAGTGCTAAACTCTATGTGCTTCAGTTGGTACTTGGCCTGGTGACAGCATGCTGCAGAGGTTTGAAATGTACTGTAGTCGCATGTTCCTAGTGGAACGGATATGTTCACTAAATTGATGGCGGGAGCTGTGAGAATTAGTGAACGCAAACTGGAAAAGTCTTCATAGGGATTCTTGTTGTGTCATTGACTATTTGTTCTAAGCCATAGATGATAGTGAAGACTTTAGCTTCACTTTCCTTATTGCCCAATTGTTGGAACATTATTTCTGAGTTGGGACTGGCTGTTTGTAAGGTATCTGCGGTGGATGAAGTGTTCATGAAAAGATATCTATTTTTATTACTCGGTGATCTGCAAATGCAGCAAATGAATTGAGATGCATTGTTGAAAGATACTTCCAACCACATATTGTCGAATCCTTTTCGGTTTAAGGTCTCGCTTTCGATAAGAGGGAGGTTCTGATTTAACATCTGCATATACATATATACCATATCTCCATCTTAATGGGGTGTATAATTTATATCTGGGGTACCTAAAGCAATTGTCTATTGCTGACGACTCGACTTGGGTCTCTGATAAGACCAAAATATCTTTTCTGTCAGCAGATATTGATGGACAGAGTTTATGTTGATTGAGATCTTGTATATTCGTGAAGTGGGATCTGAATCTGGTCCTTTGGCCTGTGTTCTCAGGAAGTTGCTGCAGAGGCAGCTATGGTTTCTTCAATGGGCTTTTAGTACCATCTGCCTTCAGGTGATTCGAACGGCCAGGTATTTTACCTCCAGAATGTTTGGATTCAGAAAAGCCCCTGCGCCCTATTGATTTTGCATGTAAACCTTAGGAAAATTACACCCTGGGGTCACCTGGCCTTCCAATATAGCGATCTAGATGTCGAAATGCAATCATCGGTTGATACGTAAGCTGCTGCTCATTTTCCCCTAAGGTTATCCTACATTTGAGGTAGAAGGGCTTCCCAGGGTTAGTTGGGAGACGTCGCCGGCTGTCCACAGTACGTCCTATAGGGTGGCTAGGATACCGCATCTCTAAGACACAAGTTCAAGAGGCGCGGGTCAAGGCCTGGCATAAATATGTTGACAGCATAGACAGTTTGGAAATGGTATATGATTTTGTTGTTTCAAATTGTAATGTTATATGAGTGATACTGGAATTCTATGTATATATCAGTTCGCATGCTATTTGATTCCCAAATAAAAATAAGGTCTAGATTAATATGGGGATAGCCACCATCTAAACCATTTGAATTTGTTGAAAATTAGCCTATATGTGTACTGATTCATCGCGGTTTACCTGACCAATAATTGAAATCACATTTTATCCATAAGAGTACTGTGTTGACGTTTCGGTTGCCTAGTCAGCTTATCCCAAAGTAAACATTATTTGGAAAAACGAACATCTTTTGAACAATTGAATTTTTTATTAAATCTTGTATTTTGAAAATGATTGCCGAGACAGCCGAAACTTAGCTTTTTCAAACATATTTGAATTCAATTATTGGCCATTTAAAAGCTGTGAAGATTCGTCAATTGAGTGGAAGTGAGTAGAAATCTGAATCTCTTGTGATGGATCCAACTTGTTAATCAAAACGTTATGAAACTCAAATTCAAAATATTTAATTTGTTTTAACTGTTGTTTTTATAATCAGTGCGGCTATTAAATCGCATTATGCCAATAAAATCTGTTTTAGGAACGTTATGTAAAAATAATTTAAAACCATACGAATGTAGCAGAGGTGTACTCACTAAATGTCCTCGCGTTTAGGATGTTAGTTTTTGTGCTACAGCTTGTTAAACTACGCTAACAACGGTATTTTGATGAATTAGTGGAGCGAAAATTGTTTGTGTAGCAGTTATCGGAGTTTTATTATTCATAACGCATATTCATTAATATTATTATTTAATTAATGGGTAACGAACTGGTATGTATGCACCATCGCGTAGTTCTTACAGTAGATGAGAGGTCCTGTGATTATCTGCTTACCCAGAGAACGCGAACGTTGGCGATCTTTTCATATATCGGGAAATATCGTACTCAGAAATGTGCAAAATATTGTGTTATAATCACACATTTTCAATATCAACTCTGATGGAGGAGTTTCAGAAAGTGAAGATATCTACAGTCATATGAACACATCTTGAATATTGAGAACCTTTCACGCCATTTCATCTATTAGTAAGTATTTTTTGAGAAAATTGATTTTCTAATTACTATCTATTGTTGTTTACCGATGGAACTTGAATTTTGTACATACTTTTGGTGAGGTTTAAATATAATGGATTATATTTTTTTCTGACTACTTCCTCAAGATGGATATCAAATGACACAGATTCCCCTACACCTGAACATTGTCATAAAGTGAATCTATGAATTAGTATCTCGTATGTTGACTTTTTTGCCCATTTTGTATAATAATCTAAGGCCTTGAACTGTTAATATTCTGAACTTTTAATATTTTTGCAATCCAACATTTATCCTGTGTCAGATCAAATAATGAACACAGCTGAATACAGGCTTCCAATACTGTGCCAACTATAATTCTAAACTAAAAATCTAATTGGATATTTGGGAATGCAATCTTCATCAATCTGCTGTACAGTGTACCATCACATTGCGGTATTGTCGTCTAGACTTTTATGAATAACAATTTTATTATCCGCATTGAACTGCTAAAAGAACCATACAGCGTAATAACTATAATGATGTAATCCTGTTGAATTATAAAATTAAATTAAGAATAAAATTGTCATGATATATGGAGTGTCATTCCATGCGTGCAAGCAAGATTGTAAAAAATGTCAGGAACATACTTATGATATAAAATGAAATTACGAGTGCGAATTTGTTCACTAATCCAATGTACCTGTAAAAGAATAAATGTCGACTTTCCAGTTTGAAGCTTTCACTGGACAAGCACAAGCCTTCGGCATTATCGTGATCGAAAGCATTTTTGCGGACCATTGACGTCTTTATTCTCAGCAAAAGCTGTATCGATTTTGTTGAAGTTTGCTGCTTAATCTTAATCAATCAGTACATTGATGTAGAAGCAATTAGCGACCAACAAAACATTATAAATTTCCCTTCCAGCTTCTTTGTCTCATGTTTTTTATCTTTTTGTCGCGTATTCTTAGCTTTCTCTCCATTGGTTTTGATGAAAGTTGGGGAATTATGTGTTGTGGGCCCATAATAAAATATAATTGGCGGCCAAGTAATTAGCAAAAAATTAAAAAGGATCTTTTCAACGTTGAATGTTAAGTGTGATAATTTTTAGGCGTAATTGAACACAATACTTCCCTTCCCTGTGACGTGGGAAATAAAATTAATGTAGGGGTTCAAGATTCATGCAATCCGTCAAACTTCGTTTTAAAATATTTTGGTCACTTAAGATTCAATATGATATTTTCCATAGTTTCCTGGAGTATAATAAAACAAATTTTTAAGGTGTTAATAGTGCCACTTAATGCGTGAGTATGAGTGTGAAGTAGCACCACAGAACACTATAAATATGTTTGTAGTTGTGTTGACCAGATTCTAATCACGCAGTGCGGTGGTGCATGAGGCGGAGGCAGCGAATGGTGATAGTTACGACAGTAAGAAACTGTGTAAAGGCACTGTGCAAATTTTTTTAAGTCACTCAGAAAACTGGACACCACTGCATACCTGCTGAACATGGGTAAACACTACTTGGTTGAAAGAGCTTATATCCTTTCCCACAAAGACGTTCAAGGTCACAATTGGAGTTATATTTTTGGAGACATTCCTAAGGAACGTGGTTCATATGGTGGGAAGCTTAAAATCATTTACAATGATGCTGAGATAAAAATACTCTGGAAAAGTATCTAGCATATGGAGCCATTAGGAGAAGGTTGATGGCGTGACAGAATCTTATTTGACAACGGAGATCGGGAATTACAAAATTCGAAGTCAAAATGCGAAGTATTTGGCTTTATGGCTCGATAAAGAAATGAAAAGACTGAGCATATGAAGCGTACAGAGGATAAGGTAAAGGTTGTTGCGTCAGCGTAGAACAAGTCACTAGAAAAATCACAGGCAAATAATGCCCAGAAGTGCCGTCAGAGAAGATGGGAAACACAACTATCTAGTGAATACGGACTATACGACTTGTCCAAAACGTTAGAAACGTTTGACAAAGGAGCAGTGTCAGTAAGATAAGAATACTATATCGCGCATTTTTTTAAAGAAAAGCTACCTATGATCCTAATAATATACTCGTATGTCGTAGAATGTAGATGTAGAGACGATCAGACAAATGGAGTTGAAATACGGTGAGAGGCTTATTTTTGATAAATGTGCCACGCTACCCAATATAGCGAACTGCAACAAGCATTGCTGTGGTACACAGCGGACAACTAAGAGGTTTTAATAAATATGTTGAATGTTTGGAGTCTCACATATCGAAGCCTGGCGGGTGGAACAATTGTATTGAGCTCTCTCATTTGATAAGGACTGGCAAATATTTCCCTTGTTTCAAAAAATCCAATCACAAACAGAGGGTAATATAATATTGTAAGCCTACCACAATGTTTGCTCTTGAGCACAGTGCTTGGCACGTTACGATTTAATTAACACAAATTTAATTTCCGAAGTAGTATAAGTCATAATAGGGCTCTACGCTGTAACCAGCAAGGCGTGCAGAAAATTACGAAACAGGAATCACAATAAGCGGAAGTGGCATCGGACGTGCGTGCGCTACAACGCAGACTATAAAATAAATTAGATCGTTAGCGTTACTGACACTTTTCAACGGAGATATGCTCCGAGAACCATTTCTTTCTCTCTCTTTGCTGTATTATTTTTACTAATTCGTTTTTTAGCGATTCACAGCACCGCGTACCGCGACAAGTTCGGGGCACTGACATTTGTCGTGTTTGCGTTTTTTCATTATTTGTATAAATAGGTATTTTTCAGCAATTTTTTGAACTCTAGACAGATTAATCATCTTACTTTACTAACGTTGCCAGTTAGGCTTTCCATAAGTTACGATTTAATTTCAACTGAATAAACACAGACATTTTATAAACCACGAAATATTAGGCGAACTAACGGAAATATCAATATCTAATAAGGCCAAGATTTGTTCCATATATCTTCCGTGACTCCCAGTGCATCGCAGTGACTTGCCGTATCGCTTCACAAAGATAAACATTCAAGTGTAGACAGCATAAAGGGAAATTAAAAGATGTCCATAACACATTATTATTATTCTTATCGTTATTATTATCAACCCTGTATTATTTATTATTTAATCAAAGCTATACGACGACCTCTCATTGAACTAAGAGTCAATAAGATATCAGTCAGCTAGCCCTGAGCTTTATTAGATAATAAAACGTAATAGCGGCATGATATATTGGTAATCGGAAAATCGATTATAAGCTCTCGAAGATGATTGAAAACGTCGTTAGCACGTCCATTCTATAAATGTTTTGGTGATTTGTGTGTGGAAACTGCATTTTATGATGACCGATGAGTATGTACAAACATTGTATAATATTAATCGGTTCGCATTTTTGAAATGCTGCCAAAACATCTGTAATCTAATTAGTGGCCTTTAGTAACTCGATATATCCTACTATGCTAGAATTAAAAATAACAATACGTATAACAACAACTCGACAATGAGGTTAAACAAAAAAATTACAAGAGATAAGATGCCAAGTTTTATAATTGAATAAAGAATATCAGAGCTGTTGGTACATACATGAATATACTGTTGATTGAAAGCATGGATTTATGTTTGGAGAGCTCTATCTAAAGATCAATTCAGATTGTGTAGATTTGACTGATCTAATTTCATTCTGAAAGAGAAATTTGAATTGTATCAAAAACGGTCTAAGATTTTGTAGGTATATGTATTTACGAGCGAACAAAGGGGCATAAATTACGATAAGGAAAACCCGATACTTATTTTCCTGTAGCGATAATTGAGCTCAAGGAAAACACTCTAATCATCGAGATGTTTAGAACGATAATCCAATGTTTGAACAAGCGGTTGAAAGCTTCAACATTTGTAGGCCTCACTTTTCTCAAACATGAGATTAAAATGTAGTAGGAAATTTACTTTGAGTATTCTAATAAAGACATGCTTTAGAATATTTTGAATAAATAAAATGAAAGCTTCCTCAATCTTTTTTGATTATAATAAAAATGAAGAATCATTACAAACATTTTAGACCTTGAAAAAATATGTAAGTACAAGGTGTGATAAAAAAATAAGGTGAATTTTCAAATGTAGCGGGCTACATACGTTCGATCTTCGTTTTTTTATTTAGCTATGTTGGTACACTCGTCTCGAACATATGTTAAAAATTTCAGCTATGTAGCATGTTTAGTTTGTTTGTGAGAGGCACAAACGTTAGAAGTGTTTTGCGTGCTCCACGATTTTCTGCTGCCGAAAAACATGGATCAAAAAGTTTGCATTAAATTTTATGTGAAAAATGGATTCAAGTGCTCCACAACACTTGAAATGTTGAAAGTGGCATACGGTGAGTCTACTTTAAGCCGAAAAGATGTTTACAAGTGGTATAAACTATTCCAAGGAGGCCGAGAAGACACCAATGACGAACTTCGCTCTGGACGCCCCAGCACGTCAAGAACTGATGAGAAAGTTGAAGAAGTAAAAAAAAATAGTGTTGGGGAATCGTTCAATTACCATTAGAGAAATTGCTGGTGATAGTTATGCGCAATTTGCGCGAAGCAATCCGCCAGAAACGTCCGAATTTGTGGAAGAACAAAGATTGGCTTTTGCACCATGATAACGCCCCTGCTCACACATCGTTGCCTGTGCGCGAATTTTTGGCTAAAACCAACACAGTAATGATGCCGTAAGCACCGGTATTCCCCAGACCTGGCCCCCTGAGACTTCTTATTCGCGAAACTGAAAAGGCCCATGAAAGGATGCGTTTTGCAACGATTGAGGAGATAAAGGCGGCATCAAAGGAGGAGCTGAACAAGATCACAAAAAATAATTTTTTGAAATGCTTTGAGGATTGGAAAAAGCGTTGGCACAAGTCCATTATATCCGAGGGGGATTACTTTGAAGTAGACAAAATAGAAATTGATGAATAAATAAATATTCTTTGAGAAAAATGAAAATTAACCTTATTTTTTGATCACACCTCGTATATCTGAAGTAGGTCAAAAATCTACATTGATAATTTATGGATTATTAAAAAATAAAAAAAGCTGCTTGAAAATTATATAAATAATAAAAAAACAAGTTTGAGGATACAGTCTGACCACATTCAGTCAGCTACACTAACTTTTGTAATACGCTCTTTGAGCGCGATTCCACCGGCAGTACAACTATTTTAATAAATTACAATGATATGGTTAAATTAATCCTTGGTGGTACCTTAAGACTATAAAACCATAACACCTCGAGTTTTCTAATTGTTGTAATTAAAATACATTCCTCGCTTATACGTAGATGGTGAAGGCTGGGTCGCTTGAAATAAATTCATAAAGATATTGGTTTATTAAATCAAAACTTTTTGTTGTTCGATCATTGTAGATTTTTTTGTTATTGAAATGCATATGGTATTTGTTTTCAGGTATCTCTAATGCTATACTTTGCAGAGTCGAATACATGAATTAACATAACCACCAGATCTTGGATAATTGAAATATCACTAGTATGTTATATTAATCTTACTGTACATATTTTATATTAAATTAAACATGCTACCAGTTTCCGTTATTGCAGACACATTTCCCATAATAACTCCAAATATTTTCATTCATGTTACGGCGTATATCAAGCAACTCTATCGATAACATTTTGATTCTCTTCCGGAGTGTTTTTAGCGGGACGGTATAGTCGACATTCGGCGAGCATACCGCGTAATCAGGCGCTCAATATTCAAATGCCTTTACATTTCCCTAATGCGATAAAAGGTTATTGTTCTTTAACCTAATTCCAGCACAGCGATATCTATATCGTATCCGAATTAAAATATTCACATATGGGAGTTGAATTTTTGGGATGTGTGGTTCAAACCTGGACTCAGAGATATATAATAACATTGTTAACTCAAAATAATTTTTAATATTTTATGGTTTGAGAAGGCTAGCGATGTAGATGAAACGTGAATAAAGTTAATTATCAATCACATGAAGTATCAATTAGCAGCCACAGGATAAGTTAACAGATATAGATGCTTTGACAGTCTGATGTGATATTCATACAGATAAATTATTATTTAATACTTAAGTGTAATATAAATATGTTACTGTCTTATCTATATGGAGGTTTATTTTAAAGCATAATTTATTACGCTATACGCAGTTGAGGAGCTTTGTAATGTTAGGCGCATACATTAGAGGTATTGCTCCTTTCTAGATTGAGTCCAGAAGATGCGTCAGTGCTTACGAGCATATCGCCATACATGTATCATAAAGATGGATTCTGGGGTGTCGTTCTATGAAGGCTGGAAACGTCGACTCGAACTTAACCCCCTTATTCCCCTATTTTCTCTAATTCTCCCATTATTAATGAAAAATAAATACTTTTTCGTGAATAGTATTATGGAACACAGGTTTGCGAAAACTGATTCTCCCTATTTGTCAAAATCTGCTGAAATAATCCAGATACCCCTCTAAATCCTACCGGCATTTTAACGAAGCCAATAGCAATTTTCATTTATATTTTCCTTTTACCTAATTTGATTTTTAAATCTTAGTACAGTTTCCAAAGGGGTTAATAATTCTATTTTACTTCTATTTTGACGGTTCAGCTATCCATCATAGAAAATGAAAGAATATATTTTTTGTCGTCGAAGGTTATGAAAATTTCTATAATTCACAATAATAATTTTGAATTGATTTTCACTTATTATTTATTTTTCCTTACCAATAATCGGACGCCTATGAACAAGGTGGTTCCTAGATGTCTTTGACAAGGTGGAGATAACTCACCTGTGAAAAACATGATCTCCGCCACGATACTCCAATTTTCCGTACACCCTTTCGTATGTTCACTGATAAGTCCTAAAATTCTCAAAAACTTGCTTTAAAACGACTATCAAGCTGGCAACTAGGCGCGAACTTGCGAATGACTAGAAATATCATAAGGATGCGTAACTTAGCGGTAGAAACCGAGTTTTCGCTATGACATATGATCTGTTATCAATTCTTATTGATTTAAATATGGTAAAGCAAGCAAATTCGTAAGATCCTAACACCACTAACAGAACATTGGAAAAATTCCTAGATCTTTTTCAAAAGTCTTCTGTAACGGCAAAATAACTAAGTTTCGACAAAGGGAAACAGAGTTGAATATTACGTAATTTTATTAAGCATAGAACGAATGGGAGGGTGTGAAAAACTTATTATCAAAATGGTATTGAGTCGCATAATTATTATTATACTAACTCTACTATTGCCTCAGACATCAATGTTCAAGTGGCAACATTGTGAAGTTGTTTACGTTTTTCCAGCAAGAGTGTGGCGCAGGAAACACTTGATAGGTTTATCCTTTGATTAGAGGTCATTGATTTATACTTATATTTGATATATATATATATATATATATATATATATATATATATATTTATTTGATAATTTTTAGTTATTTTTTTGAATTTGATTTAATTTATTACTTTTTATTAATGTAAGCCATTCTCTTTGGTTATAGCTTGCTCAAAGCTAGCACAAGAAAACTCTGGATCCGCGCAAATCCCAAAGGCTGCAATGTCCCAATCTTGCAGCCTCTTCGCCAACATTCCATCAGAACGGCACTACGTTCCTGCCTCAATACGTGCATCAGAATGGTCTTCACCACCAGAAACCCACAGCAAGAAAGCACACCGTTCAGAATTCCATCATATTAGCTAGAAGGTAATACCACTGGTAGTACTTATTTCAATAGGCATATCTAATGGCATCAATATAACACTCAGTCGTTGGAAAAAATATCTCGAAAGTTTCAAAAAAAATTATTAGAACATAGAGTTCAATGGATAAAATTCTTTTTCAGTGAGGCGTTCGGATTTATATTTCAATATAGACGTTTGCATACAGTCAAATCGGACAGTGAGGCAATGATTTAAATATTAATCGAAACGCGTCACTGAAACAAATAGAGTTTTTATTTGTAAAACTTTGTGTTCTGACAGACAACTTATTTATCTGAACGATACAAGAGTTTTACCCGATTCAGAATTATTCGATATATGAAAAACTCCAGTAGGCACGCTATAAAATTCCACCGATTGAACTATCGTTACCTCAAGAGTAGGCTCCACTATGCGTATTTTTAACATACCTTAAAATATTCTATAAATCAAGCATATTTTAAATTCAGGTACTCAAGAACGCGTTGCTATTCCCCTTCGCCTGTCGAAGAGAATCACCGAGAAGGGTACCTCCAAGAACACTACACGCCCAGAACCAAAAGGAAGTTTTTTTCTCGTACCAAATCCGTCGATGTTAGTCTAGGAGTTGCAACAAGTAACGGGTTATGCAATAGTAGATCCTCTGAAAACGTAGCCAAAGATAAACCGAAACCAAAATTACTAAACTCACTAATCAAGGTGTTCGACAAACCAAACAAATCAACACCAGCCAAAGCATCCAGTAAGACTGAGCAGTACTGCGAGATCGCGGACCTACCAATACAAACTGATAACAGTTATCAAGGATTAGATAAATCGGTGCAAAGCAACCTATTGACTTTAAGGAAGCAACGCGATGTGAGTGAGAGAAGTGTCGTCTTAGTGCCGGTAGTCAAAGCGGTGACACAACAGAGCAGGTACGAAAAAGTGAAGTATTCCCCACCACCTGATCCAGTGAAGTTCCACACCGGCCAACTGATAAGTTCGTCAGAAAACGCACTGACTAGCGTCAAGGCCGTCAGTGCAACGTGAGTAGATTTGTTGTTTTGTTTAAAACATTTTGTATGTAGATATGTCTAATCCATTTTCAGTTAATTTATTTACACATTCATCTGTACTTTGTTGCACTGTTAATACATAGAAAATTCAGCTAACCTTTCTTGCTGTACAATGTTCATTTAATCATTCCATCGCCTGGAACGGTCACTCTATTCAAACTTTGGCCAGAGTATTCATCAAAATTTTTCGTGCTTCAAATTCTTCCAAGATGCTTTATCGCTATAGCATTAAAATCAACATACCAGTATAAAATGAAAATAACATCGTATGGAATTATTTAATGAGCATGCCGGTGTAACAATTAAAAGCATATACCATCATAATATACATATATAGTGCAATAAATGAAGATATAATGTTAAATTTTTATCCCTATTGTTTGTAACAATCAATGTAACAAAATCTTGATGACAACAATAGAGACAACACATAATTGACAGCATCGGGAAAGTTTGAGTGTTTTTATATTTTAATTTTTTGATAATAACTCTGCCGCCACTGAACCGATTTTCAAAAACTATAAAGCTTTTTCACCCTTGTCACACTAGTAACCTAGTATCAAAGTTTTCATCTTTACCAAAAAGCTCTGTCCGAGTTATAGAGGGGCTAAGATAGAATACAGGCGAACAGGCAGATACACTGACAAAAATGATTGACATGGATTTTCGAAAAACCCTGAAATTACAGTAAATCATGTTTACTTAACTTTGTATTTATTACAAAAATAAACGAATTTTATTGTGAAATTTCTTTTCCATGCCAATGGACGTTTGCTGGATGGGATTTGTCATCCCAAATATATCACAGGCTTTGCAGATTTTGAAAATCGGTAGAGTTCCGGCGAAGTAATCTTCACAAACTAAGAAAAAAACACTGCAACCTCGTGACTGGATGTTTTTTACCCTCTTGATCATATTTCAAAAATTTATTCGTGGAATGAAACTGGGAGATGGGTGTTGGGGTAACTAAAATTTTGTTAGCGCTGGTGAAAAATGTTCAGCTAAAGTCTTTAGATCCTGGGATTCTAGCGTAAATAAGTTTATTTTAAATAGATGTGAACAGCACTTTACTATGAATAATCAATTTATAAGTATAATAAACTTTCAATACATTCTGAATATTCGAAACAAATTGAAACTGTTCCATTTCCACAAGTTCTAAACACATATTTTTAGTCGTAAATAAAATATTATTAATTTCGCTGATAAAAGGCAACGAGCATACCGCCGGCATCGGTTTGGGCTGTGCCAGTCAGCAGTCATGCCAGGTCACGTTTATGGAAGTAATAGTAATGGGATGTGAATTTTGCCTTACTTCCCAAGATTCCTCCAGCATTTCAACTGAATAGGGATCTCAAATATTGAGATGTGCTATTTATTTTCTTAACTAATGGTGTCGAGTAAGTTGAATATGTATTTCACGTACAGTTGTATCACTTTACTGAAGATTTAAATCGGATCCTAGAGCTGTTGATCCACTTGAACTATATTCTAGAAATATCGGAAATATGAAATTTTCAATAACCTAAGAATTTCAAAGATTCCTTTGCAAAAATAACATTTACCCCCAAAATTCATTTCAAATTGTTATTTTTAAATTGGTACCATTGTGTGGAAAATACAGCGTCAGCTATTTTGTTTTGAATTCTCACGCTTAAGCTTGAGCTTAATATCACGAAAACTTTTAAATTTGAGACATTAAACTTTTAACGATTACAAGGTGTATGGCAGTTTATGGCGTAGTTATTTTTTCTTGAAAGGCGCCCATTTTGAGAGTGATATGATATGAGTACATGGCGGATAATTTTATTTCAGTTTTTGGAATCAGCATTTGTGATGGAGTAGAAACAATTATTTTTGATATACCTAGATAAACTCTCGTAGAGGCTGAAAGCCTATTGCGCTCCAGAAGCACTGCGAGAGGAAACATCACCTTGAAATGCTGTGAATTGTTATCATCGGGAATCAAACTCCCCGGTGTGGCTGCTCATTCTCCAACGTTCAATCTGGTGACGATGCGTTTATTGGGGCCTTCCAGTATTCGCTGTACTGGCAACTCTTGGTTATCCGCAGAGACACCTCGGTAGAACATTTGCCATGATAGTACATGTAGAATAGAAGATTACCAGAATTCCTCCATAGTTTGTATAACGTGGTTTTGAGTTTTAAGTCATTTTCGAGCCATATTTAGCGCATTTCACCAAGTAAGAGCATCTGCAAGATATACCATTTTCTCATTTTACAGCGTCCACTGTAACAGCGTAAGTCTCAGCAGCTGCTCGAGCAGCAAGATGCTCTTCCGCGGCAGCTTGAAGTTGAAAGAGCGGCTTGTGCTGGGCATCAGCATTGTGGCGGTGCTCTTCACTTTGTTGCTTGTGGTGGATATACAAATGGATCTTGGCATCTCCGGTAAGCACCTGGTAGCGTCTCACGGCCGTGTCAAGTACGTGGTACCACAAGGTGGCGCTGCTGTGTACGATAGCTTCAAGAATAGGCTGCTGCAAAAAACGCATGGGTGAGAATAATGTAACTTTTTGATTTTATAATGTGCTTACCTCTGATTCATCTTATATACTCGTATTTGATGACCACTAATTGAAACCATATGCGATTAACTAAACAGCTTTACTAACGTTTTGGCTGCCTCGCTATTTAGTCAATTATATGTGGTTTTAATTAGCGATCAGTGAAAACATATGAAAGAATATCTTGTATGAATTTATTATAAATATTTATTAAACATAGTTATTCATCCCCATTGACTTATTATTCCGAGAGGGTGTATGTTGTTTTCCATGTGCATTATATGTCATCTTGAATGAGATGGCTTGCAAGAAGTGAAAATCGAAATAATAAGCAAGCACAACTAATTGTTAATGATAGTTATAGATTATCAATAAGGCTTAATAATTTTACTGGCAATTGACAAAATTCGCTGGTAATGCATGTTCTCCAATATACATACGAGGGTCATGCTGAAAGTCTTTAGATATTCCTAATTCATACAAGTTTAAACAAAGTTAGGGACGCAGATATTTTGTCTAAAGTTGTGAGTGCTTACACGCAAAGGCAGCATTTGAATCGTTCAATAGTTGCCTTGCCACGGTCTCGAATGCATCTAAGTGTTGGCCGAATTATAACGTGCAAATAGAACCGGGTAGTCGCGATTTTCGAGCCCTGACTTTGTATGACTATAAAAAGGGACTAAAACAAGCGGAATATCACGAAAGTTTAGTGAGTTGCTTTGTGGACTCCCCTTCTAGGCCTACAGTTTCTGATTGGTTTGCTGAGTTTAAAAGGGGCCGGGTCTCACTCGATGATGAACCTCGTACAGGTCGACCTCCCACTGCTGTTACTCCTCAAACTGTAGAAGCTGTGCAAAATATGGTAAAAAAAGATCGACATATAACCTACACCGAGATTGAGGCTTCTCTGGGGATTGGATCGGCAGCGGTCCGAACAATCATTCATGATCACCTTCGGCTAAGGAAGCGGTGATCAAGATGGGTGCCACATTTGTTGACCAGTGAGCAAAGCAACAAGGGCACAGTAGAAACACTTACTACCGTAACCGGAGAGACGAAACATGGTTATATCATTATGATCCCGAAACTAAACAGCAGTCATTAGTTTGGTGCTTTGAAAGTGTGCAATGAAAGTACGTCCTTCTAAGAGTGTTGGAAAGAAAATGATCGCATCTTTTTTTCTAGAAGTGAATACATCACAACGGTAGCCTTGGAAAATCAAAGAACAGTTACTTCTGAATGGTATATAACCAAATGTGTTCCTTTAGTCTTCCAAGAACTATGCAAGAGCCATCCAAAGACTGGTCTGCGGGGCATTTAATGGCACCACGACAACGCACCCGCCCACAGCGCCGCTAGAATACTCGATTTTTTGCTGAACAGGGTGTGAAACTGTCGCCTTAACCACCTAAAAGTTACGAGGTCGCCATTTTTCCACCGATGGAGAGCAATCGCTGCATTTGAGGAGGAAATTAGCAACATTTCAAAAGAACGTTGGTCACAAGAATTTGACAAGTGGTTTTACCGAATGCGTAAATATATTGAGGTAGTATTTCTGTATCTGAACACTTTCAGCGTGACCCTCGTATTATCTGTTAAGTGCATGCATGCCTTGATTTTAGCCTAGCCTTATCCGTGTAGCCTTGCAGTTTGTTTTTAGAGTGCATTTTGGTTTTCCATCCAGGTAAAAGTGTGATAGTAGCATTTATCTCTAAGTGGCGATGTTCATTCGCATCTTTACGAAACCAAGGTCTTTACAGCTTGTTGTTTGCCTACTACCGATGATAGATGAGCCCTACGACATCGATCAACAAAAGTAAACTGTGTTACAGCGACATTCGTTGCTCGACGTAATAACTTTTTACGAATGAAGCAGAGATACATCGTAAGCGTAAGCGGTGGAAATTTAAAATTCTGCTATGCAGGCCTGCACTGTTGGAAAATGACCAATAAAAATTCTATTGCATATTTTGGTTTTATGCTCGTGTACTAAATCTACTTCAGTATGGCGTAACAAGGGTAGGAATGAATATGTGTACATAGTGTAAAATGTATGATAGGTACATAAAATACATTAAAGGTTTTGGAAGAGCCTGTGATATCAAAATCTGGGTGTTCAATTGCTGGATGATCGGATCAAGGGGAATAACTCAAACTTTTAATTTACAGCAATTCTAAACTAAGCTCAAAGTGAGATTTTACAATATAGAAAATTCTTTACATTTTCGAATACCTTAGTATTTTAAAATTTTCGAAATTTTAAAACATTTTGTAGGTTTGAAGTTGAGTTAAATTTGTTCCGAATCTTTGTTTATAAATGGAACCTTATCATAGGAACATATAGCGTCAACCTACTTCATGCCACTTTTTGGTTATCAAGTTATAAATAATGATACTCAATATTTCAATATTAGCCATAAACATAAGACGCAGGTTGATAGAAAATTTGGAGAAAAACTCAAAAGCACTACGTTTCCTAAAATCTCACAAGGCGCGAGTAATTTTTGGCTGAAGCGATTGCATTTTTTGTTTTAGAACGCACACTCCTTTAATTTATAATAACTTGTTATCAATCCTTGATAAAACATAAAATTATACGAAACATAAATATTTTTAATAAACCGTAGGTGATATCGGCATTGTGTAATGATGAAAACAATTCTGATTACAAGAGTTATAAAATCCGTTTTCATTGTCACACTCTTGGCATTTTTATCCACGTCGCGTCAATTGTTTATTATTCTCTCTACTCACCTTATATTGAGGTTACGATAAGCTGTGATTTGCATAAAAAGTCATTGTAACGTTGATACACTGCTGAGGACACTGTTGGTTAACTATGGGTATCCACTTGACTTAGTTTTGGCCTCGACAGTACTGGAGAAGCGATGTTTTCCTTGCAGCTGAGCAACTCGTTTGAAATTATAAATGACTATTATTGGAAAATACACTCCAGAAAATTAAACAGAAACTCCATTCATCAATAAGTATAGGAGCATAAATCAAACGAAAAAAAACTCCTGCGGTGGTACTGACTAGTGGTGCACGGATCCCAATTTTTGATAGATCGGGGATCCTTAATGAATAGATCCAGTTCCAAGATTCGGATTTCGGATCCGGATCAAAGATTCGGATCCTGGATCTAGATCCGAAATTTGAATCCATTATGCGCATCGTGAATCAAGATGTGATGTTTGGACATACAAAAGAAGCAGTATAATATACAATACATACTAAATATTAATTTCCTATCAAGCAATATAAAACAAATATATTTTAAGTAGATGCAGAAAAAGCATCCTTAATTCCATATAAAACTATTAATGTGTCCATCTTTCCGAAGAAGGGCAGATTCTCTTTGCAGGAGTAATATATAAACTTACAGTTCATATTGAATATAATTTCACAATGACAGGTAGAAGCACAAGTACTAAAAGTAGTTCCCCTATCCGAACAAAAAACACGATCGTCTTTTCACCTTTCAAGTCTAGCTCATGAAACAAAAAAACTTAATTAACAAGAGAACAAATAAATAAATAACGTCCTACCGCCAAAGAGGATTTGTAGGGAGTACTTATGTTTTAAAAATAAGTTAAATAGGCATAGGCAACAATGAATACAAGGATCCCATGTCCGTATTTCGATTATTGGATCCGGATCTCAGATACGAACATTACATCTGGATCGATCCCGATCCAGATTGCGCACGTTTAAGAATTAAATCCGGATCTGATCCGGATTGAAAAAGCATCCGGATTTGATGTGCACCACTAGTACTGACATTCGCTGCTGCGTGTAGAACATTGTCTCCCGATAGGGTGTATAGGCCAGGCCACCCTAGCCTTTTTTTAGGCCCCTTCAGTTGGTTCAAATAGTTTTTATTAAGTAATAGAAATTATGGATTACTGGCAATAGCGATACTAGTTCATGCAATTTGCCGACGCATGGGTGAGCAGGAGAAGTGTCATGTTCTGTTGGTGAATAATTAGCCATTAGTAAAGTGGTGCAAATAGCTATTTTACGTGTTGATCGAGGTTCATAATAAATCACCATTATCTTTTCACAAGGTCAGATAAGTATTATTATTGGACAAATTTTTGAACTCATTTCACTGCTAGTTTATTATTTGTAACATGTAACCTAACCATTGTTTTAGTTTCAACACATTTGTGAAGCGATATCAAAGAAAAAATCACACCATTTCCCACATTCCATGTTTTTTTAAGATTACTGATGTTTTGGCATCGTTAACAAGAATTTCTAAAGTTGGCTAGTTGGATTTTATGTGTGGCTTCCCGTATTTTCCTTCCATCACTGTATATTTAGGTTACACCCGTATCGAAGTGTATTTTGGGCTCACTTTAGTTAGTGAATATTCATGCACATTCATGATGAAGCAGCCAATTAACATGTGTCGCTCGGGTTACATATGTATATTCTGATTCTCTACCATTTGCCTTATTGCGGATAAGCCTAACATTTGGCTTTACTCATGATTCTCGTTCCACACGAGAGGTAGCTAACATATAGTTGATCTCTGTGGCGACGCAGATGTCAAGTATTGCTCCGCAAGCACTGGGTATTCAGAGTGAAGCAACAAATGTATAGGTTGGCCTTTGTTGGTGGCTTCTGGTATCAAGTGTCTGCTCTCCACTATGCATTATACCTGCTATAAACATGTATGTTTCGTCTTTAGCCTAGACTGGTCAGGTTGCATGCCTATACAAGTTTATGTATCCTTACGCCTATTGTGCCATGCATATTTATATGTCTGATCAAGCCAATTATTAGAAATACGCGTCATACTTATTTATTTTCTGCTTATCTCCATATTTTTCGTATGCGCAATATTTTCCTTTACCATTCACTTTTCCACATGGCCCCATCTTTTTTTAATTACTGTTTATATGAATATACAAAATAGAAATAGATACAAAAAGCCTTAATAAATCAAGTTTAGGAGTTGGGGTTGCTGTCTTGGCGCCTTGTTCTGATGCCTATCACAGGATTTGAAATCTATCTGTTCTAAATTGACCAATGGAAGTTGAATAGAGACGTTCATTTATCTCAAACTTATTAATATGACATGTCCAAAATGCCAAAACTTTCGAGCTTCACTCCATGAAAAATGGAGAACAGACACGCGAAAAACAGACTCATTTTAAACTGGGTTGGTTACCCTCTGGATGGACCATTTTTCTTTTTTACAGCCTGGGCGCAGCTTTATGTGAGATCCAGTCTGAGATTGGATGCGCCGAATTGTGCAATTTCATGAGAGAGTATTGGCTGTACTTTATAGACATTCGACATATTTATTACATGCAATGTATAGCTTTATGTATTCACCAGTAAGTCAGTTATAGCAACTATATCTGCAATGCTACTTTTCAAAATATCAGTAAAATGTTAACTTGGTATTTTATGGAGGTGAAAATGATATTTTCATAATAGTTACACATTTTATTCTACTAACTTCACAGAAATAATCTATAATTGTGCTCGCTATTTAAGATACGTTTATGATTTCAACCACAGTACAAGAAATAAAGTGATCAAGATGATATCCACATTTAGATTTTATAATGAAGTAGGCTCTGACAGTTCCACTAGGCAACGGCATGACAGTTTTATATTGTTGTATTCATTGTGTATCAAAATGAGAGATCTTAGTGAGATAGAAGTAGCTCGTAGTGTAACTTTAATTGAAAATGGTGTTAAAATCCGACAAGTCGCAAGAAACTTCAATCGCAGGCCTTCAGTAATCAAGTGTGTGTAAGATCGCTATAGGGTGACTGGAGAATATAAAAGACTGGCCGGACAAGGTCGGAAGCGGAAAACCACACGACGTCAAGATCGGTATTTAGTAGTTTCTTTTTTGCGTAAACGAACATCTACAGCCAACTCCAAAATGCTCTTAGGGCGGCTCATCAAGTAATGATTTCTGACCAGACAGTTAGAAACAGATGACGGGAGGCTGATTTGAGACCAAGACGACCAGTACGAAAACCTGATTTCACACGAGCTCATAAAACTCGATTGAACTTTGCTCGTGATCTTTTGCAATGGCAGCTTAGACATTGGAATTCTGTACTCTTTACAGACGAATCAAGATTCCGTCTAACTTGTTGTGACGATTGGGTACGTGTGTACAGACGTCCTAATGAACGTTACTCGGCTACTACTGTACAAGAAGTATCCAGATTTGGAGATGCTTCGGTAATGGTCTGGGGTGGAATAAGTTTGGAAGAAAAAACGGACCTTGTAGTGATACCGTAAACCCTTACAGCTACAATATATGTAGATATGATTATTTCCTGCAGCATATGGTATTGGTCGTGGATTTCTTTTCATGCAACATAATGCTAGGCCGCATACTGCTGCCATAACCATGGATTTTCTTCGTGAGCATGAGATTCGTACAAAGAATTGGGCAGCGTTGAGCCCCAGCCTCAATCCGATTGAACATCTATGGGATATATTGGACAGGCGTATTCGTCGCCGCCTAAATCCACCTCAAACTCTTCAACAACTAACAGAAGCACTTATCGAAGAATGGGAGAGCATACCACAGGAAGACATTCGACGGCTTGTACGAAGTATGCCAAGGAGATTCCAAAAAGTAATTCGAGCTGCATGAGGACACACGCGATACTAAACCCCATAACTATAGAAAACTATCCGATTTTCACTTTGTCTTTTGTAATTTTTTCAATTTCTAAGTTTTTTTAGAAACAAATGAATAATTAAATGTTATATTCTTCAATTTATTCTGACAAAGTGTGTTTTTTTTGAATATGTATGCTCCATCTGAATGTAACTAACACTCTGAAAGTTACAAATGCACAAAGAGGTGTTCCGTTAATTTTTTTGAGCAGTGTAATAATCCGTGTGTAATGAGCAGTGGTTAATTTAATATTTAGTAATACATACATATTATTGAATTCCGTTGATCGACCTTCATTCTTTCGCCATGTTTATTACTGAATAATTTCGAGAGCTTCGTTGGTTTTCACGAAATTTGAGGATGGATATGAATTTCCGTACATTGGGAGCAGAATAATGATTGCAAGAATTTCAGAACATCTTTGGACCTTATTTTAAATTCTTCTGTTACTTATTAGCCCTCCATTATTACTGGTCTAGTTCTTTAGACAGATTCAACAGTTTGAAAAATAAAAATTCCTTTACTTCTGATGTTATTTATACTTATAATGACTACAAACATCTTGTAGGGATTACATAGAAAATGTTCGTTTAATTTTTAGGTTGTCTGCCCATTTTCTTGGTAATAATAAAAAAATCTATGCACACGTCATTATGTACTGGTTTTGATTCACTCGTGAATACAGTAACAATAAGATTGTCTGTACCTTTAAAATATATACGAGTTATTATTAAATACATCATTCTAGGAGTTGAACAGTCCAAACAACAAAAAATGCACATATATTGCTAAACTTGTTAGCAATTTAGAATATTAAACTAACGATTCTGTTTTCATTTTGTTGTTATTTTTACTAAATGATACAAATAGGGCGATTATGATGAACCAATGCTAGATGGGAGCTGGTTTATACTAGATCCATTAAGCATTTGAAGATTAAATTTACTTTATTTATTCCAGGGGCGGTGCTCACAGTTTCTGAGTTTAACAATAAAAATGTTATATCACATTAATTAGCAATCTGCTCAACAAAAATGCACCTGAGGTAAAATTATTGAATAGAATAATCCAAATGTATAATGTATGTAGATAAATTTTAGTTGAACCAACGAGACTAACAAACGGAAGTGAATCCTTGATTGATATTATTGCAGTCACTGATACTCAAAATATTAATAAACAAGGTACAGTGCTCCTTCCATTCGTAAGTGATCATTTATTGACCTTCTGTTGTATCGAAATTCGAATAAAGCAACAAAAACGTGAAGTAGTACTTTTTAGAGATTTGAAAAATATTTATCCTAGTCTACTAGACGATGTTGGTACATCAATAAACTGGTAGATTTACGTCTTTTTGATAATATAGTTACCAAAGTGCAATGACTAAATAATGTTTTGAATTATATATTAGATCTATGCGCTCCTTATAAGACAAGGGTTGTTAGAAGAAAATCACTACTGTGGATCACAGATAATATTCGATATATGATATAAAATTAAGGAACAGAGGTTACTCTAGATATCATTCTGTCAAGAAAGATTGATGTTGATCCAGTCTTAGTTAATAACAAATGGATATACTATAAACAATTACGAAACCTTGTAACATTTTCGATACGATGGGAAAAGCAAGCCTACATAGACTACACACTAAAAGATAATAAAAGTAAGTAAGTAGAAATTTTTAGAAAACTTCAAGAGATCTTCATATAATTGCTAATGAAGCCTGGTCTCTTCCTGTAACTCTGAATGAACCATCTGAGTTTAATAAGTGTTTTGTTGAGTTTGTTCCTTAAAGTATTGCTCTGCCTCAAATTCTTGACAAGTATAGAATTTCCTCCCCCGATAAAGTGCATACCCAACTGAATTTGAGCACCATCACTAATCACAACATCATCGAAGCGATATCACAAATATTCTACTGAAATTGATGGATTTTCTTAAATGCTGTGAAAATTTTCTTGCCCTATTACTCAGATGCCGTGAAACATGTGTATAACTTCTCCATATGTAATAGCGTTGTGCCATATCTATGGAAGGTTGCTATGGTCTTACCATTGCCCATAACAACAAGAAATTTCGTCACACAGAGAATGTCGCCATATTGCATGACTTATTGTTACGAAAATTATTGTACTTTGAGCTCAACAAATGAAATTATTAAATTTAGAAGCTGTACATAAAATTTTCAGTACGTTACCGTTGCGCTCTGGAGTGCCGCAAGGTTTTAATCTAGGACCAATTTTATTTGCTTTGTATATTTCTGATCTAGTTTCTGTCATGCGGCATTGTAAATGCCATTATTATGCCGATGATGGTCAAATTTACTATACCTCTACTCCCATTCATACTGCAAAGCTCTTGTATAAAAAGTGATTTAGATAACATTGTCACACATTCTACCGAACACTATTTGCAGTTGAATTTCAATAAACCTTAAGTGATGCACTTTTACTCAAAATTATCTTCACCGAATTTCATAAAATTTGATGTATTTCTGAATGTCTGAAATCTCGAATCTGTAGAAGAAATCGAAATCTAGGGATTGTCTTTGATAGTAGGCTAACATTCCACCATCATGTGATTAGTATAATGCAAATCTGCTATAGTAAACTTAAATGTTCATATAAATATGTACTTCCAACTGCTACCAAAATCAAGTTAACTGAATCTTTAATTATGTCTTCAGTGCAATATGGTGATGTTATATATAGTCCTTGCTTCAAAAAATTCAAAAGATTAAAAATTCTTGCATTAGGTTTTCTATCATCACCCTCAGATATCGTCATGTCACTCCCTTATATCAGATTTTTTGTTGTTGTTGATTTATAGATAAATTTGTTTTTTGTATTCTTCAACGGGTGGGGATTAATACCTGCTCAGCAGACACACCGCCAGTTTAAATGAAGTTTTTTATTATTATTCTTATGTTTAAAAATAGATGCGCATTTTTTGTTGTTTTATGTATAATATTGCTGCGTATTATATATATTTTATATTGTTTCCACTACAACTGTCAGAAGTATGGTATTGAAAGTATCTTTACCACATGCCCAATTGTTTGACTGTTGCAAGCCTTAAATAATACACCTAGTTTGAATCCAAAGTTTACGAAATGAATTTAGGGATTCAAAAAATTAACCTCTTCAACAATAAATTCTTTTACTGCATACTAGATTGTTCAAAACCCCGCAGAATGTTTGAAAATCAAGGTCGGACACCTCCAAACTTGATGTCACCAAAAAGTATTTATAATAGCACCGAAAATTATGGAAAATTCAGAAAAAAATAATAAATAAATTGTGGAGGTTTTTACCACTTTTTTGCTTTCTGCAAATTATTCTGTCGACTAAGTTCAGAAAAGTTACAGTGATTACGTGGTGATAAGAACGCCGATGGACGACAGATTGATAGAACGACAGATAGTCGGGCATAAAGACAGACATCCATCCATGGGTGTGCATATATTAAACACAACATATGTATGGCGAGTGACTGAATTGTGAAATATATGTTATGTACCTCTATTATTAAATGTACTGAATACGATGCAAATATATAGGTGCATCGATTTTCAGGTTGATCTATTTTACACAATTGTTTCTGATTATCTAACACAGCATGAATGCTGGTACTCCATTATTTTTTTCTATGCGGGTCTAAATTACCTGGCACTCGTTTTTTATTACAAGTGGTTGGAATGAATTAGTGAAATTGTGGGAATAGTTTTGCGATTGTATGCAGATAACTCGTCTGCTGATGAAAACGAAAAAAGTAACAATACAGGCATATGAATGAAGACAGATAAAACTGAATTACTCAAAAGATTTTCTCATCGAAACAGTAATTAATGTGTAACCAAGTTACTTTTGTTATAATCGTCCTCGTATAACTAGCATCAGTGAAAGTGAGACGTAACTTAACAGATGGTAGAGGAGTTGTCGACTGCATCACTAACAGAATTGTGTATGTTTTGATGCGTATCCCGGAAATTTTTCATTATTTATGTCTTATGCATGTGTAATCTAAAAGTTTAGGTTTAGTTATGAGGACAAGTAAGACAAGGACAAGGAGAAGGGCGGGGTTTAGGGGAGGCGTGCGTTCGTAGGGGGCCCTGAAATCATAGTCTCGATCAAATATTTCAACTTTTTAGACAGGTGTTTTTTGTATAAGTTTTGGTTCTTTCACTTTTCATGAAGACCTAGATTCCACATATACTCGCAGGCCCGGATTTTCTGTTGACGGATCTGTATGAAAAAAAATATTGCGTACAGAATTTTGCTGCATATCTCTCTCAAACTTTCACAGCTGACATTGAGTGTATTGATGGAAATTAACCACGCATTATCCCATGACAAAATGATGGAAATTAATTCTGATCAAGAGATACTAGGAAGTGATTTCGAGAAAATTTTCAAATTTGATATAATAGGTTTTTTCAAGTTTTATTATGTCTATAGCACAAAAATCCGATTCATTCTTTTCCTTCAGTCTGGCTGTTGGCGTTTCTTTCACCGCGCAATTTGAGTAAACGTGGCACCAGTTTTGATGAAATTTGAGTTGGTTTGGTGCCAGAATGAATAATAGGTTCAGCTACATTTTTTTTAAATCGTTGCATGGACCCCGAAGTAAAGTCAAAAACAAGGTTTTTTATGTTTCTCGAGTTTATAACAGTTAAAAGGTTGAAAGATCTTGAAATGTTTATTAACTTCATCTTTACATGGTTTCCAAGTTTATGATTATTTTAGGGTATAGTAGGCATTTTCCTGCTTGTACATTTGTTACCAAAATTAACTTTTTGTGAATGTCGTATACTATTTATCCTAATAACTTTAGGCATGATTCCACCAAATTACTTCGTGGAATGATCAAAACTATTGTTCAAAAACTTCATATTTAAATAGACTATAGACTATTTTAAGAAGAACACTAATATAATACCCTATGATGTTTTGATCCTCAGTTATTTTTTCTTTAACTCGGTAAGATTTGAGGACAGGCCTGTCAAGAGGCTGGGGCTGCTGGTGAAGCTGCCCGGGCCCTGGAGGAGGGGCCCATGTCACTGGAGGGGAAATTATGGATATAGAATAGATCATAATTTCCAAGTTTATTCACCAGTTGTTTTAGACTTTCAGCAGCGTGTGTACCTCTTTTGCTGTTCAAGGTTTCAAGAGTGTCTCGAATTTCAGATTTACACCATTATATCTATAATTCATGCCTCCCGGTGTAAGGAAAGATGTTTGGTACAAAGCTACCTCAAAATATGATCACATTAGAAAAAAATTAAAAGTGTAATTTAGTCTTGTATACCTTAAACGGTAAACTATTGATGACACTGTTATCATTTGTATTAAAAGCAGCCTACGATATTCATACCTACACTACAGTTAAAGTATGAAGTTAACTGAATTTCTCTGGCACGAAATCCTGTTTTTATAGGAAATTCTGCCAGTATTACGCAAACTAAAATATGTAATCAAAACTTCTGATATGGACGATTAACTCTTCATCGTCGTAGGTATAGTAAATTGTGAATTATATATCGACTGTGCGTACGTGCACTGTCTGACGTCTGTTGTTACAAATTAGGAGTGTTGGTGATTATCTTAATAGCACTAACCAGTTTCGCTGATAATGTTGGCAAAATATTAGTCAAGATCTATATAGAAGCAATATTAGTAGTCTATTGCTTGGTGAACGAAATCAGTTGGATTCTCTATTTTTTTTATTATGTACTGAAGTGATGATTAACTTTGGTGAGAAATAAAACTATATAGTGTATGTAATAATGCTGTTTTAAGAGAGAAAGCGCAAGATGCAGCACTAAATAATCTCAAAGTAACGACACAAAATATCACTCATCTGGGACTCAAGTGTCAAATTATGATCCTGCATGATTGGAGAAGAACATTGATTAGAAGTTTCCTTAAACTATATTCAACCAGACTGGGTGAGGACGTTGACAATCTAATGAAAAGGTTTTATTTCGCTAGGCCTAAAAATTATAAACATACAAAAACGATATTTAATTTTGTAATAAAAATAGAGGAACAGTAAATATTATGTGATTTACAAAATGCATTGATATTTATGTATATATATATATATATATATATATTTTATATATATCATTATTATCCATCTGTTCATAACTCCAATGCCAAAGATGTTATTAAATCAAATAAAAAAAAGAGAAAAAGGATGGCATATTGGACATCATCAGGACAGCACAATCTAAGTCAAGGAAGTGAGAACTTAAGAAGGGATGTGTGAAATAAACTACCAGGGAACCAATGACAATTGTAGGGTAGATTTCGATGTACCTTTGACCATCATAATAATATTTCGTCGACATCTGGTAAATATGTGACTCATGATTATTCGTCATGCCAACAAAGGACTTTCAACATTTCTCGTATTTGATGGACATATAACAGCAGACACTAAATGATTAAGGTTTTTAAAACAGTACTGCAATCAACTAAAAGCTGAAGTAAGCCGGAAACATAAAACAAAAATAATCACCTAGAGTAGTTATATCCATTTGAAGTACGATAACGTGCCAAATATCTAGTTGGTCAATCAAGTAATGTATCATCGTGCTGTCCCCAAGGTATAAATGACATCAATCTAGACAAGGAGTGCTTAAACATTTTTAAATATTGTTATTGTAGTTCTCGTACAGAAAGAGTTATGAGAACTTTTTATTTAAGGATAACTTGGAGTTAAATAGAATTGGCGCCTATACCGTGTCATGACACAATTATCAGTTAATCTAAAAGAATCCCATCGGATCATTGATAAAGAAACTATTTACGGGTATCTTATACTTACCTGGAGAACTGCATCATGGATTCTTCAAGTATTTACAAGATCATGGAAAATCAAATGTAGTTTCATATCTTTGTTTTCAATCAAGTACATCATGGAATTATTTTTCGAACTAATTTTATTTACATAAGACTATTATTCTATCTGTCGTTTTGTTTGTTTGTCAGTCAGCTATAATCTTTTAGTCATCTATTGTTTTGAGTTTAGCATTTCAATGGTAAATAGAACACACCATTATTTATGTTGAATGGAATTTTTACAGATCTTATAAAAGTTCAGGGTTGTTTTGGTATTGTATAAAATTTTTCCAAATAAGTTGCTGACGTATGCACTACGCTTTATCTCGTCAGCTTGGTAGTTATTTCTTGTCAGTTTTAATTTATTGTCATTCCGATGCTGTAGTCGGATATATGAAATAACTCATTGTTTTGAATTATTTTTCACTTAGATCTTTGAGGCATTTATTTTTATAGCCTAAAATTGCATTCGCAGCCTACCTCGAAGTAGAAATACAAAAGTGTAATATCGCGTCATGAAATTCCTCATTGGGATGCAAAAACAAATCATAAGGAAATCTAGTGAAAACATACGGTTCATCTAAAGATTTGCAGTAGGTATATTTATAAGGTTCTTTCTTGAAACTCATACTGAAATAGGCTGGGTCACAGTCGACAAGAATTGGAAGATAACAGGATCGTGTAATTAACACACATATTCACAAATGAAACTCGTTTTCTTTAAGTGACGCGTTTCGATTTATATTCAAATCATCGTCAGACTGTCTAATTTGACTGTTTACAAAGGCAACCCAGATTACTTGCGTTTTAGCTAACTAGATCCTATCATGGATACAAAACTAGGGGTACTCAAACCTAGCATACTATTTATCCTATCTAGCTATTTTTATATTAAATTATTAATTTCTTTCTGTCTCAGGGAAAATCTTTTTAGGCGACTGCATTTGGACTAGTGTTGAGGGAAACCCTTACAAGACCTTTACCATCGTCGTCAAAATGTCCTTAAGATATTTCATGCGATAAACTATTTTATTTGTTAATGTATTTCACATTTGAAGATATTTTGTTCTTTAAGCTATTTCGCTCGTCTCAATATATTCTATGACATGAAATATTTCAAGGGTTACTTAACATACAATACAAATAGATGGAGACTTATAGAAGTGTATCGATTTTAAAAAATCAGTCTGTTGAGTAGAATGAAATAGCTTAAGAAATAAAATATCGTAAAACGTGAAATATCTAGCGGAAATTTTGACGGCGAGTGTTACGGTTTTGTAGGGATTTCCCTTAACACTAGTTCAAATGCAGTCGCCAAAAAATATTTCCTCTAAGGTGGAGAACAAAAAAGAAAAAATAAATTAATAGAAAAATAGCTAGACAGGATGAATAGTATGCTAGAATTGAGACGTCTAGTTTTGTATCCATGAAGGGATCTGGTTAGCTAGTTGACAAGTAATCTGGGTAGCATTTGTTAACAGTGAAATTAGACAGTCCGACGATGATTTAAATATAAATCGAAACACGTCACTTAGGGAAAAAGAGCTTTATTTGAGCGTGTACAGTCTACAAGAATTGGATGAAAAATCATAATTAATTTTTATATAGGCAGATTTCTTGGCCTGCCTTCCATAAACTGTCCGTATACAGATCAACTATGATTACATTTACAATTCTTGAGGTTGGTTATACTCCAAACTAGAATTCAATGTTCTCTAAAACAACAGTGGACCATGAGTTTTTCTCTTAGTTTTCTTAATGTTAGTTCTTCTCAAAGTGGAATAAATATTTTATATAATGTAAGATTAATCAAAAAGGTAGATGTTTCACTTTGTAATTTAAAATTCCATGATAGTGGCGAATCTGAAAACAGTTGTTCCAGTGAAGTGACCATACCACTGGTTGAACGGCCGTAGTTATGCATACACTTTCCCGATTGTCGAATGCCCTACTCTGGGCAATTTTGACCCTATAATACACATGCCTAACAAAAGCCGGACCTCAAAATACATAATAAGATGTTTTAAAGCGATTAGAGGTTATTTAGAACTTTTTATTGCTTTCTGTCAACTTACGTGGACTATTGCATTTTCCTGTTTCAATTAAAAATGATATTCTTTTGCTCAGTACCAATATGTCGAAAGAAAGCCTACCGAACACCGACGCTTCAGGCGGTAAAGAACAGTCCCAACAGCAGTCTCGGATGCAGCAAGACAAAGGAGACAAACAGGAGGAAATGGCAGTACCAGGAGGGTCTGGCGAAAAGGACGATTTCAGCGACATTGTCGACTACATAATGCTGACCAGTGGCGAAAGAGCAAAGTACAGAGAGGGAATTGGCCGAGTCCACCCTGTAGTGAGGAACAAAGTTAATAGCGGCAAGAGCCCAACGCTGGGCAAACTGAAATCACTCAAACTTAGGTAAGTTTCCAGTTCTTATGAATCTGCAAGGAATTTGAAGCTGCAAATAAATTAGAATTTGATATGGCAC
Source organism: Bruchidius siliquastri (assembly GCA_949316355.1). NCBI lineage: Eukaryota > Metazoa > Arthropoda > Insecta > Coleoptera > Chrysomelidae > Bruchidius > Bruchidius siliquastri. Next base: position 13,635,101 of record OX438531.1, on the reverse strand, counting down.
GTTTTATTGATCTTTTGGAGGTGCCTATATGTAATCTGAGCAATGATGACTCTACTCGAAAGTCTTTTGACGAAAAGCTATAAAATTAATTAAACACATTTCTATATATATTCTAAGATATGTGGTTCCATTAGGAGCATGTTTTAATTTTTTTATTTATACAGGGTACTATGAAAGTTGTTTAAACTTGCTGTTGTTTGAAACTTGTAGACAAGGTGGATTTATCAAAAGTTTGATTTCGGACTTCCATTGTCTATAAAATTTTGAGTATCACGACGTTTCGATTGATGTGCTATCTTCAATCGTCTTCAGGTGAACTGGCGAACACGTTACTTTCATGCCTATTTATACCCCGTCCAGTGACGTGTCGTTGTGCGCGGTCTGATTGGTTCCCGATGCGCGGTATTCCGGTCTGCTGACGTGGCTGTTTGTCGGTCATTGTTTGTTGTCTGGTCCAGTCGTAGTCTTCTTTATGAGTGGCTGCCAGATTGGTTTAATGTCTACGCTGGGTTTGCTGTACACTTTGCTGTTGTTGGTGATGAATGCCGCCTCCTTGAATTTCCTTCGATACTAATGCGGTTCCTTGGCAATAACCTTAGCGTCGTCCCAAGCTATTTTATGGTGCTCCGTCCATGCGTGGTCAGCTATTCCAGATTTTCCTGTCTATGCTCGCTTGCTGTTGAGACGATGTTTTTTGATTCTTACTTCCAGTGGCCTTTTTGTTTCTCCAACATAGATTTTCCCACATTGACATGGTATCTGGTAGATGCAGTCCTTTGTCTCTTGAGATTCATTCCTGGACTTAGTTTTTGTTAGGATACTTCTGAGGGTGGCAGTCCTAGAAAATCTCGTTTGGATCTTGTATCGTTGACCTATTCTTTTGATTCCATCTGATATTCCTTTGACGTAAGGCAGAATGAGTAAGTGCTGAGATTCTTCGTGTTTAATTCTTCTACTGTTGGTATTTTCCTGTATTGTTACTTCCACTAGCTTCTTTGGGTTTCCGTTGTTTAATAGATCTTGTTTAATGGTATTGAGCTCTCTTTGTAGTCCCTCTTGTGTGTTACAAATATTCCTAGCTCGGTCGACTAAAGTCCGGATGACGCCTTTCTTCGTGGCTGTTGGGTGGTTTGAAGTGTAATGTAAGTATTGACCTGTGTGAGTTGGTTTTCTGTGTACTGTTGTTTCTATTTTGGTGTTCCTTTCTCGTTACTAAGACATCTAAAAATGGAAGGCAGTTGTTGCTCTCTTCTTCTTTCGTGAATTTTATTGAAGGTTGCATGTTGTTTAGATGACTGAAGAATGTTTCTAGTTGGCTCTCTCGATGGTTCCAGATGATGAATGTGTCATCTACATAGCGAAGCCATAACTTCGGTTTAATACTTGAACTTTCGATGGCAGTTGACTCAAACCATTCCATGTACAAGTTGGCTACAACCGGAGACAACGGTGATCCCATAGGCAGGCCTTCTTTTTGTTTGTAGAAGTCTTCCTTCTCTTGGAAATAGTTGTTCTTCAGACGGAATGTGAGCAACTCCATTATTCCATCCAGTGGAAGATCTGTCCTTTTCTTCAGTTGTTCGTCTTTCTGTAACTTCTTCTGAATTACCTGCAATGCTTCTTCAACTGGAAATTTTATAGACAATGGAAGTCCGAAATCAAACTTTTGTTTAAACTTATTTTGCTTGGGACGGAACACCCTATATCTTATTGTGTATATGGGAAGGATTGAATAAATGTGAGTTACCATTACAATACCTATAAGAGGGGTACCTGATCTACATATTGCAGTTGGGTATTCTAAATTGTATCTAAACTTTAGCATAAACACTTTTTATTCCTAAAGAAATACATTTCAAAAAATTTACACGGTGTATGGAACATACTTTTCATTTTCACTATTTTTAAAGCCCATAAAAAACTTTGAAAACTCTGTACGGGTGTTAAAACGCCTCCCTGTAGCGAACGTCATTTAGCGTAGCAGTGGAAACTTTAGACCTCTAGGTTAGGGTAGTTCGAATCTATTCTGCTAGAAATGGGTTAACTTCATGTCTCCTCCAAGTCATGGGTAATGATATCGGCCAGGGTGCAATTGAAAGCTTCCTTAATGTATGTACAGCAATGCCACAGACAACTATTTGGTGATCTGACTAATTGATGAAGCACTAGGATAACTGACTTTGTGGCTAGCATAAATGATATACCCTTCTAGGGACCCATCCCTGAAACTATTAATCTCAAATTATTCACCTTTCCAGTGTTTTGTGCAAAAACGACGAAAGGGTAATGGCATGAAGGCATGCAGCGACCCATGCGGTTTTTATTCTTGAAATAATTACAAAGTTTGTAAGTTTTTCGAATCCAGTTTTTAGTGTCATTGGAACTATTATGAAAATGTTCTTAGATTAATTTTATTTTTTTGTTGAGGAATGGAATGAAAAAATGTGCTAGATGATTTTGTTTATCGTTTTTGTATTCTTCTTCAATCCTTGCTTATGTTTGGCATACAATTTGGTGAGGTAAATATATACAAATGCTTACTTTGAACATTCATTTGTGTCAACGAATATACTTCTTTCTTATTCAGGTTTTTTAGTTATGTAGAAGTTTGATTTTAATGCGATATAAATAATATTGATATTCTGTACACCTAATTGAGTTGTAATTTGACTATCTTGGGCAAAATTATGCTATTATACTGATATTATCTAGCGTGCCAGTTTCAAAGAGAATTTTCAGAAGCCACATAAAATTTTAAAGATACATTATTGAGCTATCAATTTTCTCTTCGAATTCTTTTTGCTGCTATTGGCTAACTACGGTAACATATTAATTTAACTATTCTATTCTTCCGACTAATGTAAAATTTTGAAAATTATTCTGTTATCTTGCTGATTCTGTTTCACTTGTCCTGGACTTCAATTGAACCCACACATGATAAATAAAATAAGTTTACTAACGTTTCGGCTATGTGATAAGTTTGGAAGTGGCAGTTGACAAGATTAGTATGACTGTAGCAGACTCCTGTACGGAAAACCGGTAATGGGGGTGATTAATCCACAATGGACAAGAATAAAACAATGAAAAATAAAATTTCTGAAATATGGCGGCAATGCGCTTTCGAGTTACATGGTCATTACTCTGCTCTATGAACAAATATAAAACTTTCGTTTTTTGCTTTTCAGGTTTTTCAGGGGAGGGGCGAATAATGTCCAAATGGGTGCAAATTATGAAATTTGCCCTTTTGGCTTGGATGCCATAGTACGTAGCTATTCATATATTTCTTCAACCCCCCATAATTCACTGCTGAATGCGCCCTTGGTACGAAGTTGAACAGAAGACGAACCAAAATTAGGAACAATATAGGAGAAAGCTAACATAAAACATTACATAGTTTTACGACTCGCCAAACGCCTATAAAAAACCGCTCCGCGTTTCGCCAACTGCGTCGGCACCTGCGAGGGAAGATTATACCTAGTTATTGTGTTTATATACTCGTTGTGTACTACCAACTATAACATCTATCAATATTTGTTACCTGTTAGAAGGACACGTCACGTAGACGACTTAAATAGTTGTAGGGGTTCATAATTTTTGAAATTCACCAAGCTTCATGCAGTTAAATTCTCTCCTTGTCTTGGTAGTTAGTATATATATATATATATATATATATATATATATATATATATATATATATATAGAGATGCAGTTAAATTCTCTCCTTGTCTTCGTAGTTAGTATATATATATATATATATCGCGTGATGAAAATGAAATTACTTCTCTTTCATACGAATGTAAGTCGATTAGTCTACCCTGTTAAGTATCATAGGGAAATGTTACGTGAAAAACTTTCAAATTACCGGGAATTTGGTTATACTGGAGAACTGCATTTGAGCAAATCCCCTCTTTCTATAAAAGTGAGAGATACCTGACTCTTATTTTTTCGTATTATTATCTTGGAACCTCTTAGCGTTTGTCATTAAATAATGCTCGTATATTTCACACGAGCGTTCCGTCAAACATTTTTTCTGCTCAATATAAGGGTCATAAACCGAAAAACATCTATCAATTTAACGGTAGGGGGTAGCTTTCCGGCCGCTCCTTCATGGTATCGACATTTTGGACAACTTCCTGCATAAAAAATATCAGCGGGAAACCATTACTGCTTGTTTACAGGGATGTTTACTGTTAGAACTGGGTTAATAGTACTATTATTTAATATCCTAATAATCTAATACGTGCCGCACTTCGTATATTTTGGAGTCCCATTTCAATCACAGTGCGCATTTTGCTGATGAAAACGCCATTAAAAAGATAAATTCATAAAAAGTTGTGGAGTGTAAAAGGGAATGATGGCATTAAAGTTGCCCTAAACCGACCCTTGATCTTTAAGGTGATTTGTAACTTCCATTAAATATAATTGGAGTGCCAAATCACCTTAAAGCAGGTGTTTCCATATGGAAACACCTGCTTGAGAATTGAAAAGATCGAGATTCTACATGAGGAAGGCAGGGAAGTCGTCAACCAGGAACGATATGTGAGGGTTTTGTGGGGGGGGGGGAGGTCCAATTTTGTTTGACGGCTGTAAATGACTTTCTATCATGGATAAACTTTTGATCAAGGTAATCCTCCGTAGTTGTTAGATGATTGCTCACACGTGGTCTACAAAAACGTAAATGGTAGAATGTTTATCAACAGCTATGATACATCCGACTTATGCGGGTAGTAGTTTTCGAAAACTGATTATGTGTTGAATCTCAGTTTCGGAAGGATTTGGGATTATTGATACTTTGGAAAAGGCGATTCTTTTTTAGATTTATGAAAGAATCAGAATCCTACAGGAGCGGAAATCAAGACCTACTTTGAAAAATACTTCTGCATATTTCTCATTTGTTAAAAACGTTCCATAAATCTGCAAGGCCACCCAGGGACCCCCAGGCAGACGTCGCCCACGCCTTACTCCGCATCTGGAGATGAACATTTATGTTAAACATATTTTGCGTTTAGTATAGAGGGTTTTCCGAAATATTTGGCTTATTACAGAATGAATGAATGAATATTATTAATGAATGAATGATTTCCTTCTAGAAAAAAGTCTGAGCGGCTGGAATCTAGTCACGATAAAAAGCAAAGTTTAGATTTTTATTCCGTTCCAGTTCTCATTTAGTACTAGTTTAACTACAGAGAAGTATTTGAATGTATTTTCAAAGTGAACTGAACTGGAATTATTTAGAGGTTGAACTGCCTACTAGATACACATAATATACATAAGTGATGAATATTTGATTATTTAATTACATCAACATTTCTATCTTTACATTCAACATAAACTCTACACTAAAGTATAACCTATATAATCTATTACCTAGGATTTTTGTACATTTTTAGTATTGTGACAAAAGTTCACATAGGTTTTTGTGAAAAATATTGTCTGTCAGAACTGTCATTAGCCTTGAATTGTGTCATAATCAGAAAACATTCGAAATTCACATCTTGTTTTTTATTTTTTCCTCATTATTCGAAGATTAAAATAAATTAAAGATTATACTATAATCTGCAAGCAAGTTAGGCTGCCGGTAAATAGAGAATAAGATGGTTCGATTAATAAGCCTTACAAGCGCAATGAACCATATACGTTCACGACTATAATAAATCGAGCAACTTTCCGGATCAAAAAATAAAGTAAGCAGAGCAATCGTAAAGTTTTATGTCTGTCCTGGAGGCACAGTATATGTTTGCTTATCACGGCATTCTTTCTCCAGCAGTCTCGCAAGGAAATGGAAAATTTAAATGGGGTGACTTTTCATTGTCGGCGTCTGCTTTATATTTTATAATATTTGTATAGTGAGGTGACAATGAAACGATGAATCTTCGGTTCCGTAGATTTATGCGATCAATCATGCCTTGGCATTTTACTTGCTTACCAGTGGGGTATATTGCTCTATTGGGAAAAACGTGAAATTACATAACATAAATCTCTGTCATCTGACAGTTTGTGCTGAAACTAATGTTTCAATTGTGATAAAATTTTGAAAATGTATCATTATGTAGCCAAGGTGAATACTCCTAATCAATGATAATTTTGCGGAATTTACTCATCTTTCGCCGGCCGGCATGAGTCACCGCTGTCGGCTGCGCTGCCGATAGCGGTGAAAGTATAAAAGCAGCATCGGAACAAACGTCGATCATTTCATCTGAAGACGACTGAAGATATCACATCAATCGAAGCGTATTTATAAGTAGTAATAGTATTTCAAATTCCATCTGATAGGAAGGCAAAAGCATAGACTTGTCCAAACCTATATTTATGTACAGTCGAAGTAAAAAAATAGTGTTGCTTATTTAGCTATAGTAGTTCTATGGTTCTACATAGCCTCACCTTCATTAGATCGAGTCACAAAAACCAAATAGCTTTGGTCACCTTGAATTCATACTAGCATCGGAATCTGCAAACATTTTGGAAAATGGTTTGTATTCTCAGGTGTGGAATGTACTAGAAAACTCCACTCTAAGAAATAAGATTACCGAATCACTACAGAAACGTATTTCAAATAATTTTCCGCCTTTTAGTTCAAAGGGTAAACTAAAACCGAAACGAAAATTCTCATCTTTTAGCAAAAAAGGCAGCATGCGTTTCAACGAAACAATGCATGAACATCTATGTACTGAACTTCCCTAACATGAAGTCTTTGATCTCATGAAATGAGATATACATAGGCAACCATTTCACGAGTAGCCGAATAACTCAAAGCTACCGGACTCTGAGCTACATGCGCAAATCCGGCATTCATTTTTAGCCTGGGCATGCAGTTTGATGCAATTTCTATACATCGCATTGGGCTAATTAAGAGAGTTGCTCACAATTTGAGACAGATTTGTCATGAATACCCGTCTCAACAACAAAAACCTTGAGCCAACTATTTACGCCCCAAAATTCCGAGAAACTGCTGGTCCTTTGTTTACCGCGAGCACGTATTTTCGCTGGCGGCAGTTTATAAACTCTCAACCTCCCAACTCTCCGGGATTTGCTTAATATGTCATCGCTACTGCTATTTGATACGTTTATGATTTCGGAAGCTTTAGTTTTCAGTAAATTAGAGTTACGGCTAATTTTCTCGAGTTATAGGCGATGGAGTGTTAACGATACGGCACCTAACAAGTAATATTGCATCCAGGAGCTACAACTTAAATTGGGACTTCTGACGAGTATTTACTACGTCCCTATCCACCTAAAAAAGTTGCTCAATTTAGTTACAAATCCTATATTTATCTTATATTTGCACTGACTGCTAATTAAAACCACAAAGTTTCGGCTATATCAGCAGCCTTTATCAAAATACAAAAAGTCCTCTCCCTCTCTCATTATACTCTCAATATCTAACTTTTATTTTGTTTAACCTGATAAAAATCAGCAGCCGGAATGTTATTAGTCATAACCATAGCACGAATGAAAAATACGAGGTACAGGATCCAAGATTTTGCTTTCAGTAGATTTTTTTGTCAACCGGTCGGTTGTGTTGTTGTAAATTGTTACACTGTTGCTTGCAGACGTATTTACAAATACCTGATGAAGTTTTATCTTATGTCTTATTTAATTTGCAGCACTTGAGGGTCAGCAATGCTTGGATTATGTTATGTAATGTTTGCAACTTATCCTATGGGCAGCTCTCGGATTGATCTTATACCTGTAATGACCGCTGATTGAAACCACATGTGGTTGAACAAATAACTTCATAAACATTTTGGCAGCTTAGGAAGTCCTCGTCAGAGTACAAAATAAGATTTTTTTTCATTAATTCAATACCTGTTTGTTATTGTATAGATTCTGACATTTTCACCCACAATATTTCTGATAACAATCTGCCAGATAGCTCGAGGTGAGATATACGGAAGCTTCTGAAATATACTTCACAGCGTGCTGACTAAGTTTCATTTTATCCATATGTAGATCTTAATCTGAATTGAAGAGTAAAATTTGGAGGAATACTATCAGTGTCAGCCTGCGGTGACAGACATATTTAACATTGGACGTTTGGCTAACCCAGAAACTCTATTAGCTCAATGTAACTTGTTGTCTACCTGCTTCATCTAACCCTTACTGGTCGCTAACTAAAACCACATATGACTGATGGATAGAACTTCATTATTTTGTTGCCTTAGCCAGTATTTGCAAGTATTTTTATAAAGGTTCGAAGGTTCAAAGGTTTTGGAAACTCTATGTTTATGTGTTTTTGATGAATATACGATTAGATAAAACTATATTTATTGGGAGAGGGTCAATTTTACAGACTAATGATTTTTTTGTAATAGTAGCATCCATGCAGGTGACATACATTCGGTCCCTGTTCATTCGTGAACCATTTCAAATAAATTTAAGGGGTTTCGTATCATTGATACCCAGTAATTTGAATCATATATGCATCAATACCAAAAATCAATGATTTTGTTAACAGTCATGATGAATATTACAATGATTGGCCTAACTCGAGGTATCCGTATAAAAAAATATTAATAAAAAGTATATCACCCTATCACAGACTAGCAAAATAGTACATAAAAGCGTATACATTTACGAATACCCACGAGGGGACCTTGAATATTTTTATTTCATTGCGTTGGAGAATATTTCCATGCGGAAAATGGTATAATTGGAGTGTGGGAAGTTTTAAATCAATCCAAAATACACAATTTTTTTCAACACACACACATTATTCTATCACCCAAATATCAAGATTGAGTTTTATTATTAATATTTATATTTGAAATGAGGTTTTTCTCTTTTGAGTTCATACTATGGAAAATTATAGATAGTTTATATACATTGTGAGAGATATAGATATAGCTAGAAGTGTATAGCAGGTCATATGATGGTTTCCACCACTTCTCATTACTGAAGTTCAATTCCAGCTGGACTTCATCTTACCCCGGCCTTAAGAGAGGTTAAGTCGAAGATTCTTTGTAATTTATGTGGAGCTTAACTCAGTGGGCGAATTTTAGATAAACCCTGAAAACGGCTCGTTGCCAAGTCGTTTACGAGAGTTCAAAATTAATGAAGTTATCTGATAAACGTCTAGATTTATAGCTGTTGAATATGGGATATTTTGGTATAAAACATGGTGATGAAGATCTGGTTTAAATTAATCTATTACGGTTTAGAATAGCCAGAATAATATAACAAAGAACGGATTATTAATCGCTTAACAACATGAATTTTGAATTTCTTAGCTGTACTGAAAAATTTTCTAGTTATCCCTTAATTGTTTCTTACAACTGTTAAATTCATGCAATGATCCTTTGGTTCTGGCAATATTGTCGGAAGATTTTGAAACGACTGCATTTTTTCCATATTCAGTCTTTTTCTTCCAATTCAATAACTGTCAAGTGACTATTGCCAACCATAACTGTCATTGCAGGTAGTTCTTGCAGGAAAAAGTTAGTAGCCAGAGTGAAGCTTTTCTTAGCTAACCTTGTAAAAAGAGGCATTTGTGCAAATGAAATTATTCTTAAGTGTAACCTTAACGTTAAGCTTCCTTGAACTTTGAGCGAATCAGGACAACAAATACTAGAGTTGACCAACGGTCGCACATTCACCAGGTCGAGTTTCCAACACCTCGGATAAACCTATTGCAAATTTAATTTAATTTGAAAACTGAACATTGTGGAATGGGTTCCCAACGAGTCTGTTAGACGATAGTTGCAGTTCATTGCTTTTATGGACCATGTGAATAGACATTTATCTCCAGCAAGATAGGCTTTCTGCCTTTTTTAAAGGTTTTCTATAAAAAATATCGTCAATCCAATTAATATGAGTTGTTTCATTTGCAGGAAAAATGCGACAGCGTTGGAGCAGTTTCATTATCAAATATCACAAAACGAACTATATCCTGCTGGTAGCCCGCTTGTTGACGCCATTCTCCACGAGATGATATTTGAACCCATAACCCACGTAGGTGAGTAAAGTTTCCTTTTGTATCCCGAGCATAAATGGAGAAAATATTGCGATGCGAAAAAATCAGATGATACAAATTCAATGTACACATATTTCCGTCTGTTAGTTTGTCTTGTATGGTCACAAAGTATACACTGTCTATAAGGGTTTAGTTCTTACTTTGTTAATTCCTACTGTGGAATGATAATCTACTGGTCCTTTGACTACATCAGAAAGTGTGCAGTCAACGTCCAAACCATTCACTTTCTTTTGTAATAATAATATTTTCATAACTGTTTGCATATACTTACATACTTATTGGACCGATATTCTTATGCCTGTATATTTTAGGAATAAGAGTACTATACCTCACCTGTACTTATTTCCTATAAAACACGTTCAGGCAGTTGTTGCATCAAAAACATTACACAGGTTTACTACTTGCCAAGTTTTTTCAATAGCTGATACGTGTTTTACTGACTGCGTAACCATCTTCAGGGGAGAATAAAAGATTAATCTTCCTCTGAAGATGCTAACGTATTTAGCGAAACACGTGTCGGGTATCAAAAAGTGGTTGTGCAAGTAGCGAAACTGTGTATTGTTTGTGCTTACTCAGCGAAAGGGTCCAGAATTGCACATCTAATTGATGTATGATTATTGTCAGCAAGTTACAACCGTGACAACTAGAAAAAAATTTCATAATTATAAATTGTATGTGATGAACAGTTTTGCGTAAAAATATAATTAAGTATTATTTTTATTGTTACAATCTGTCTATAAAAAACTTCAATCGGCTCTGCAATTTATCATTCTAGAATATTGTAAGAATAATTATAAAGATAAACTGAATTTGGCATTTCAGTTAAACTAATCATGGAATTTTCCGAACCCCTTACCAACATTTGAAATGCTTTTATCATAATTATTATTACAGCAGGCATAGAGTTTTGGCGATTAGTCAGAAATAACCATTAACCCTTTTGAAAGCGTGTAGTGGATCTCCGACCGACAAACAAGACAATCAAATTCTCCAATCGCTGCCAACATTCCAGATATTACCCAAATGCCTTTTGTGTTCGGGTTTCGGGCACTCCGCAAACCCGTCATGATTAATCGCTTTGGGCAACTGCCGCCCTTGCGACACGACGGACGCCCGAGAAATTGATAAACCGTTTAGCAGACAAAGACGTACAAGTGTCAGGTGACCGAGCATTGATTGCGATTAGAACACCTTTTACTGACATTAAGATTCTACTAATGATTCTCCTTATTTTACCTATAAGAGAAATTGATGGACATGAAATTTAATAAAAATAAATACTTGTCTGGTATTTAAAAAATGATTCATCGACTGGTAAAACTACGTAGTGTTTGTGCTTTATCTTATAAAGTTATTGTAGCGATTATTAGTCATAATTTATAGTTTTATGACGAAATTGATGATAAAACACTGTTCGCCAAAAGTTCTGGGTCACCTAAATAATGTATTATTCCTTCCTACTTTTGTATTTATTTATTATTACCCCGCTATGTTCTCGTTTTACTTCTCATGCATATGACATTTCGGATGGCAAGTAAAGTCACTCCACCGCCAGGTGGCAGACTAAGGAGGGGTAAAAAATTAAATAAAACATGAATTCGGGTGAGGGCTTTTCCGATACAGCTTGCTCAGATCCGAACAATGCAGTGTCGCCGAGTTTTCTACGGCTTTCCTTTTTGGTAGTTACGATCATTCGCACATTCCTATCAAGATTTTGAACTGGATAATATAAACGGCCAATGAAAACGGTCATGAGATCAAGTTCCATGATTCGTCAATTTTTTTTAGAACACATCAGACTTGTTAACAGAGTAACTTTTTACTACACTTCGAGTGTTTCGAACCAGTTTATGCCAATTTTATTCCTTCAAAGGTGGCTAATTTCTTCTACTTCTCTTCAAGCAACTACTACTTCAAATGAATGCATTTTAACTGAATAAACATCATACATAATAACGAAAGTACTCTTCAGCGTCAAGTAGATTAGCTCTATATTTTACTGAAATTTCTCTAATATTTTGAGCAGATTTCAGAAATGTTGGTTCAGTTAAAGTAAGTATTGGTATATTGGTATACAGGTAGTTATGGAAACGTTAAAGTTATAAAACAGAAAAGATCAACAGTTCCGAAATCCGATGCCAATTTTTTATTTATTAACAGATACTGTAGAAAGTGCATCGTCAACCTACTTGACTTGATATTTTAATATCATCATAATTCTTATCAGTTCTTGCTTGATTCCGTTCCATGAAATATTATTTTTCATGCTTCAGGTAGATCGCCAGTTCTTGTTCCAACTTAAAATTCAAGGAATTCGGGTTCCTCGGATCATTATTCTACTTATAATCGTTCCTCTTCTATTACTTATATTTTTGGACGAATCAGCTTATTTTGCATCTGCTGTCACATTATATATTTTTTGGTATTGTTTGGAGTATCATCATGATCAGACTTCTCACTTTCTGTTCATTCTTCTTCGGGATCTTAGATGCAGCTCTCCAATTTTTTTGCGGGGTGTCTTAGAAATCTTGACAGTTGAGATTTTTATCTATTTAGTTTTTTGAAAACACATTTTTGTTCGTGTCCGCTGTTATCGAACAGAACGCAGATGATATGCCGGATATACGCAAGATATAGCTGGATCACTGGAAGAGGGATCTAGCAATTACAATCCCTAGTTACCCTTCAACATAAAATGAGCGTCATTATCTGAGAAGAACTGGCTTAAAAAAATGTCCCGTACATTATCTTCTATGACGCTATCATACACAGTAGAGCTATCATCGCGCGTTACCCTCAGCAACCGTAGGAGCAAAACAAACGCCTAACGGCCATGTAATTACCGCATAACCTTAATTGCCATTCGGGCGATTTGTAGCAGGTGTGGTAGTTAAGCTAACGCTGCATGAGGTCGCTGGGTTGACGGTTGTGAGGAAGATATATGGAATGTGCCAGGAAGGATTTCTAAATACAATTGAAACAAGAGATACATTGTACTTTTGCTTATTGTACATCATTTTTCTCATTCATCCCTCTCAGCTGGCCAATAATTGGAACAATATATCCTTGGAGGAAAACCTTACGTATTGTTGGCTGGCTCTGTAGCTTTTGCAAAGTATCCAATATCGTGAAATTATATTTTGAACTCAATTGACTAACCGGCAGTGGACTGTTATGAAATGATTAAGTACAGTGTGATGTTCATATTTGGAATGTGCATAAATTCTGAATGAGATCGATAAATGTATGTGAGCGAACTATGCCAGAATTAACAGTGTAATACTATTGTGATGACATCAAGCATGTCCAATTCGGGTCCACCAGCTTAATCCAGAATAAATATTACAACTTATATAATATCTGTTGCCCTGGAGAACATTGGTTAGATGCTTTCCTTGAAGTATACCCCTCAAAGTGCATCGTTGGTACAAATTACCTTAAAGTGCATTGTGGGTGTTTAACACCCTCACGTGTTTAAACTTTTTATTGAATATTATGGTACAAAAAAATTTCCTGATGTAGTTTGACATATTTTTCAAAAAACAGAATCGTAGTTGTAAGCATTTATTTGTTTTAAATATGTTAAAAAAATAATCGAAAAAAAGTCTCTTAAGTATCTTTTATAAGAGCTTGAAAAATTTGCAGGGTGTCGAACACCCATAGTGCACTTTGAGGGATACCTAACTAGACTGAATCGCAATTTACCTATTATTTGACCCCCTATCTTTGTTATCCTTATTCTGTTGTTTAGAAAGTTGTTCCCGTTTTATAGATCATGCAAGACGTTGTATGATTCGTAAATTTGACAGTTTCGTCTACAAGAAAATAGAACGTCCATTTGTTTTTCATTGTTGTCATGAAAAAATGACAGTCAAATTTATGAAACACTTGTGTTCAATAAAAAATTCAAATGTTTCCTGTATGATTATTTTGTTATTTTTTATTTTGTGAGAAGAAATGCATTTCTGATAAGCCACGTAATTATTGGAAAATATATAAAAAGAATAAATATTGTATTTTTAATGGAATCAAGTTCCAATCAATTTCAAAATTTGGTGAATAAAAGGTATTTGTTTTTGCTCCTAGATTGAGATTCCGCAATAAAAAAATTATATTGCCATCAAAAAACATGGTTGACCTTGAAAAAACCATGAAAATTCTGTCAATGTCAAAAATAAAAGTCATCGTTAACTTTCCCCCATTAAACCCAAGAACTTTCATCCGAAAATTTTCATCTAAAAACTCTCGCTATGGACCACCCTATATATAATATATATATAAACGATAGTTGTCTGCTTTTGTTAGACAATGTCATTAAGCTTAACTAATTTCCAGTTTCCGCTGTCAGATTAATGACTAAAATATAATATGATCATACTAGTAATCTAATTAATTAATCTATTATATATCACGTTTTCTATTATATTTTTTACTATGTTATATATTGTTCAGTATGCAAACCTTTCTCACAATCTATTTTTTTCTCATTTTGTTACATATTTATAATTATCAAATTTAATAATCTCACTACTTAGCTACCATTACATCCATGACGCATAAACAATTCGTATATAAGTTCTCTATGTTTATAAGTTCCGTTTAACCTGGGTCCTTCGAATCATTTCTAATATAATCAACAATTTTAACCAAATATCACTTCTAGTCGTTACAACGCAACCTTCAGCATTCAATAATTAGATACATTCGAGTGCTTACTGTTGCGATATGATTATGGAAGTTGCCCGTAGATGCTTCTGGCTTTGTTCACCCAGTGGAAACTTGTTGTTTTTTGTTGTCGAAATAATCAACGTAACAATACTGTGTGCGATATATGATCGAACTGGCATAACAATCAATATAACTGTGGTTCATATTATCACAGCCCTCTTCATAATAACAAGAATGTTCCATGGAGAGTAGCTTTTGTACTTTAGGAAGGAATTTGTTGTGATTGAAATTAGAATCCAGACATGTGATACCATGCTGCTAACTTAAATAATATCAGGAATGTGCAAATATATTTACATGAGAGCAAATTGTGTTTTTTGGTACTGTTTATTTCGAAACTGGGGCTACCTTCAATCCAATTCCAGGAGGATATCGATTAAAACTTTGTTCAGAAAAGCAATGGAGTGGAAGTAATCATCAACATTTGTTATTTGAAAACGTACCAGTCAGGTCTAAATGATTATTTTTTACTTTCTTGCACCATATCAATAAGAATGTTCTGCAGAAATCGCTCCAACACTATTTCTGCTCCATATGAAGACATTATTCTTAGTTCATTAATCCAGTACAAAGTTTCGCAGATAAATTGGAAAAAAGATCTGCAGCGACTGCATCTCCGTCTAGAAATATAAATATTACCACTTTCTGGGAACATAAATATATGGTGCAGTTCAGTACTTCTGATCAAACACGACGTATTTAACCGAGCATCCAGTTCTCATGAATGACCACTATATCAAGTTGCTGTATCATTAACGGGTCGCCGGTGTCCTGACACAATTGTAAAGATACCTTAACCTGATCCTTCTGACCAATAGATGGACTCGTCAGATTACAGCTTTTCATTTCAACTAGAAATATACATTCTTTCTGAATTGAGAACTAGCCGATATCACAGCTTTGTTGTTCACCGGTTGTCAAGGATCAATTCAAAACTTGTACCAACAAACTCTCTGTAACCCATTTCTACCTGTCTTAGTAGATCAGTATTTAGGATTCGCTTTTATGGATGCTCAGGTATAAACGACTTTTCGTTGAGAAAAAGATATTTAAAATGAATTCTCATGGAACATGCATTTTCAGCCTAAGGAGAACGTACTTTGAATGTGTAATATGAATTAATCTAGATAAGGAATAAAATCAATTAGACGGAGAAACCTAAAACATTCGTATCGTGCATGAAGCGCTGCGTGTCATGCAATTTGTGTATCGTTGTTCATCACTTTCCAGCTAGAATGCGATTGTTTACGATTATGTTGTGTTCTGACCACGGAAACTGTACTTTTATAGCGTCTCACTTTCCTTGTTTTCTTTTTCTGTAAGTCTCATTCACGTTACAGTTGTTACGAAACCCATGTTTCCCAGCATGTAAGATGTAGATGATATTAATTGGTAAAACTCTTCGATCAACTGTGCATTCACACACAAGGTTTCAAAAATAAAAGTCGTTTTTTGTGTCGTGATTCGCTTTACTACCTAAAGCATCGTCAGACCGTCAAAATAGATTGTTTTTAAGGGCTGCCCAGGTTACTAGATATCTTTTGTTATTGTAATTTAAGCTATAATTTTTTGGATTATGGGAAATATTTTTCTGGCGACTGCCTAGAGTAAGGAGAAACCCTTCTTCTTCCCATCGCCGTCAAAATGATATTTCAAGTCCCGCAGTATTCTATTTATTCGTCTTATAGACCATCTATGGTAGAATTTATAGAGAAAGTTCCGCCTAAGCCACTTTTCTCGGATGTTCTACAATATGGGGTTCTTTTGTAAGGGCAGGCGCGTCTTCTAGACGAATTGCTTCTATCTGGTTTGAGCCCAGATGCTTCAGGAAGTGCTTTGGAGCGCATCCTCACGTGAGAAAGCAGTTCTTTTATTGGAAATTATTTTTTCTGATTTATTAACAATTTCATATAAGAACATGTGGTCTGACCTGTCTCGCAAGACGATAAATATATAAGTATTTTTCATGCTGTACATGTAACTTATAGAACCAGTGGTTCATATCTGCTGCTCCCTCTTTGCCCACCACTGAGTCTCCTTGTATTTATTAAAGCGAAACACCTCACCATACACCTGGGATGACAGGCAATTTTTCTTCGCAGAAATTTGTGGGACATTTTACATTATATATACGACCCTTCCGTAATTCCGCTGTGACTGGCATAAAATAACGATGCTACGGAAAAAGCCAACGATATCGCATTACATTCATGTATAATATCTCATACTCGGAGACTGATGACACATTCCAATAAGGAAAGATAAAGTTAAGTTACCTAGATATGAGTGGAAAAATCACAATTATCTAAATAACTACATACTCATAATTGTGTTATCTTAAATCAGCAAAATGATGGAGAAGTGCAATTAACCGAAATGTTTTGAAAATCATCGTATAATCTGGATGCCGCCTGCGGATATCGACTGCAGATGTCTCAGTTCTCATGACACATTTGTAGAGAAAGCTCATTATGTCCTTTGGAGAGCCTCACGTCGTTGCTTTTGATATTATCAATGTTCTGATATATAACTGATAAATATGCCATTCGTGATAGTACACTGACATAACCTCTCACTTTTATTAACTTTAAAAATCATCTGTACGCATTATTTGTCAGTGTTAGCAATGAGTGTCATTCATACTTCTTGTGAAATTACATTTTTCACTAAAATGTTCCAGTTTCGGTGCATATGAGAATTTTCATCTAAAAATGTTATTTTCTTAGCATTAGTACAACAATTGCTTCTGGCCGACCTGACAACCCTCTTTTGCTCTTATCGATCGTTATTATTCATTGACACACAGGATGAGGATGTACCCCGGAATGTACTGAGATACATATTGTGCGCTGTTAAACTAATATTCAGCTTTAGTAGTCCAAGCTGCCGCTGGATCAAATTTTAAAGAATTTGAAGCTATTTTGTCCTTGATATAGTGGTAACCTACTGCCAAAATTTCATCAACATCCCAATGTCACCTTCAGAGTTATAGAGTGGTAAAATATTACTGGATTGACGACAGATACACAGATAGAGCGATGGAAATGAATGACATCGTTTTTCGTCATTCACGTCATTAGACAATGACACGTTTCACTCGATTACAATACATTACCTACCTATTAGCGTGAAATGAAATTTCTGCTAAACTGTATATAAAGTTGGTTATATTAAATTTGTACACACCGTTGCTGTTTCATGAATATTATTAAACACGTTCAGCTAGAACTTTTCCCGCATATTTTGGCATTATTATTTTCTGAAGGTCTATTAAAAATTAAAAATAAGTATATGTATACCTTGGTAGTACGAGTAGATATTCAAACTGAAAAGACGTTACCCATAACCGTCTAATGATCTTATTATTTGTGTGAATACCGAGAAAACGCTATACCATACTACATGATCTTGTGAACAGAAGCTCCGTATTCAACACATTTCGTTGCACAAACTTATCGTTATATTTCACGGCAAGCTTAAAACTCAATCGTTTGATTAGTGTTTCTACATAGTCCAGATTCACTGGTACATACTTTTTAACTCTCACCAAACTGACATATGCGATTTATGAGTTAATTTTTCTTTCGTCATTTATAAAAAATATCCTTATTTTCACATCAAGTACATATTTATTTTATTTATTTGAGCTCATAACAGATAAATATGAAGCTATTTTTGTAGAAAGTTAAATATGTTCTCTTTGAAGTGAGGATTAGGTGAGCTTGGGGAAAGGAACATTTTTTATGCATATATTATTACAGGTTGACGTACTGTTATGATTATTTGGTTATTTATGGTGCCATTTCTTTTACTGCTGCACCATATTTGTATGGAATATTCACTTCTTTTCATGTTAACTCACACAAACCAACACAAAAAGCAAACATTAGATATGTACTTCAGTCTTCTTAAATAACGAATAGTTCGATAATCGTCAAGCGTTCAGATAGGTATATCTTGATGCCCACATAATAGAGATGTAAATATTTATACCTAATATTTCTAACTCTAGTTTATTGAATATCAGCAACCAAAACCTTTTTTCAAGCATTTGGTGAATGTGCATTCAATAGGTTTCCACTATTCTTTCATATAGGAAAAGTATCACATTCACCATATCTGGTATACTCAAGAATAAGGATGTGTATGCGTATTTTATGAATATTTGTAGCTGGTGGAGCGAATGTGAATATTGTGATTTATCGTTTTTATTGAAGAAAATCGTTAAATCTATCACAGTAATTGAACAAAAGCTCCGCAAGCAGCTACTTTTTTTAACAAAGAATTATATCGTATTGTTATAAAATTACTTTTGATTCTATCCGGACCGAAAAGTATAATAATCAAATCTTATTAAAGGTGATTTTTAGTTTTTAAATATTGGTACATGTGCACAGTTATACAATCACCGTTCATCAAACACCATAAAATATAACATGGTGTATAGTGAGGTTAGATATATCATGTAGTAGCGATACTTACTTGTTTTTTATGTCCTTTTATCTTGTAATTTGTAGGGTCATGTTTTGACATTGATTGGGCATCAGCATTATCAAATGATTCCCAAAAATTTGCTGGATATCGATAGGAATAGCAAGACCGCTTACAGAGAGAAGTAAAGATTACGTCAAAGTAATAAATTGAAGAGTAAATTGTAAAAAGTGCAAACTCCATGGAAGTCCCCAGAACAGGCTGTCGATACAATCTCAGTCTCAGCAGGAAATTGAAGATCATTTTATGGCGATTATTCAATATCAAACCTTTTACACTTTCATTGATTCCAGGCCTGCAAATTATCGCTCGAAGATTTACTCATATGTTCCATTGTTCATTGCGGTCGACGATGTTTAACAATTTTCCCAAACAATTGAGTACAACCTGATCCTGTATGTTACTTGTACTTGTACTGGTCGCTAATTGAAACAGGATGAGGTCCACCAAATACCATCATTAACGTATCGCGACTTCGTTTATCAAAGTACAAAAAATTAAATTATGAAATTATAGTTACATTGAAGCGAATGTCTTCTAGTAAAGCTATTTTATCGACCACATATGAATTTCATCAGCTGTCAGTCCAGGTATATGATGAATTAGAGATATAAAAACAGGGTGGTAAGAAATGTAGTCATAGTGGTTCATTCCTAATAATTCTGCTGACCGGTTTGCTTTGGGGTGGTTGTAACTATAGTTGATCGTTTCAAAATAACATTTCAATGTGTTGATTTAACTGGAATCACAGTAGATACATTAACTTTTTTCTGTAAATTGTTGTCACTCATTACTGGAAAATTCAAATGACTAGATAATAATAAAAATAATCAGCCGACATGCCCAAATATTGGTGTTTTTTTTCGATGACCGTTGTAGTCATTTGAATTAACTCAAATCACCAGAACACTACCATTGGCTACGCGCCTGCCTGCCGGTAATTGTGATCTTGTTTTTAATCACATTTCCATCAATCCCGATTATATAATTGTTGTTCAGTGTCGGCATTATAGTCTTCAGTGCATACCTCGTCTGTTATTACCATACAGAAATTCCATTCTGATTATTCTTAATCAAAATTTTCTAATGTATATGCATTAAAATAGCTCATGCTTCACAATAGTTCAATCGAAGATCTAGACAATCGTTTTATATTGAATTTCGTTATTTAACTTTCTGATAGCGCCACTAGTTACTAGACCGGCAGCTATTTGGCTTTGAATTAAATAGACTCGGGGCTGGACGTGATCAATAATTTGAATTTCAAAATTCCTTTTGACGATACATGTATTGCACACCTTCGTCTACATAGTTTATAACTAGTTGCATACAGTATAAATTAGTATTTTTTTCTTTACAGCACAAAAAACTGGTGGTACGCAACTGAAGCTCATCATAGATTACGAGAATGGGATGCAAGCTCTCTTCAAACCCATGAGGTGAGTCATCACTACACAAAAAGCCTCTTAAGATTCGTATGTGTGTTTTTCATATTCTATTCAAATAACAGTCTGTGTATGTAGATCGATCATGAAAACCTAATTTACATGAAATTTGGTGCAAAATAATTAGTCTGCTGGGTATCTAACTATAAAGAGCAAATTTGAGATTTGAATGAAAAATCAAACCCTATAAGACTCAAATCCAGGTTAGCTTTAGTTCTTCCAGAAAAAACATTTATTCCTACTTTTTTACCACTATACGGTCGACCTATATTTTCATATTTAGACAATTAACTTATAGTTAAAAAAACTAAATAAACGCTACTATATTTAATCGAAATAATAAACGAAACATAATTTTTTATGTAAGAATAAAATGATTATCAAGAAAATCAATATCATTGTGATAAAAGCGTGAGTTATTGAGCCTGAAGGAATATTCTCTATTTATCGAAAAATAAATATTACCAGAGTTAATAAAAAATTATTCTTTACTTCACAATTTTCACTCAAATTTTCGAATAATTAACAACGGGAACGGAAGAATAAAGATGGTAGGAAAAAGCTACTATTTTTTCATAAGTCAGGAAACAATAAATTAGTTAATTTTATGTAGTTACTATCTCTGTCATCGCAAAGATTTGTTGCGTTTTAATAGACAGTTTTTATGCTTTCTATAAGAAACCTGGTTGGAGAGCTGAAACCGTAAATCTTACCGTTTTAATGGCGATGTAATGATGCTCTCCAACACCGTTAGAACGTTTAAAAGCACTCCAGGGTGCATTTTAGGTGAAACCAACAAAATGTAAATGAAAATCGATCGTCGCATGCCTCATCACCGACTGGCGTTTCATCTTGCTTCTGTTCTGTCCATTACCAGAACAATGCTATGTTCAATACACTTCTACTTCTCTCTAAAAACAAATTTCTTAATGCCCTAAATAGGAAGAAAATGTGAATATATCGGATAACTGATAAAAATTGTCTACTTCTCGAAAGATATGACGATTTTACTTCCTACACATATGTTGGTCCCTACACTATAAATGAATTCATGTTTATCTTCAGTCTTGAGGACTCGTCAATCATTTCTGTTAATATGTTTATTAGTGGTTATACGTGTCTCTACTCAAGCTGAGAAGTACTACCTAGATCTTGCTGATATTGATAATCAATAACATGATTGGGAATTGATATACTGAAGGTGGAGTAGTCAATGAAAAAAGAGAGAAGTGGAGGTATATTCAGTAACCTTAGTGAATTTTGAAAGGCTGCTGCATTGTAACATGTCTCTCAGTTTCATTATTACTTTGAATTTTCTGATACTGATGTATATCTTCGGATGATTTTGATTTGATTTCGGTTATAAGATTAAAAACGTTTTTGAAAAATTGAGTCAAGTAGATTAACTCACTATCCCATAGACATAGAGTTTTCTGTTTGAAAATAGCATTTTCTGGTATAATCTCCTTAATGTTGGGTGTGAAGGGTATACTAACATTTGCTAGAATTTTATGAGATCCTATCATAAATAGTAAGAATAAAAGTACAGACTCACTCTTCATTATTATTTAAGTTCAGCCAGGCTATATTTGGGCGGCATTAAAGTAAAAAGTAAACAGAAATGAGTATACTTTTAATTCACATAATTTTCAACTGGAGTACTGAATATTATTTTGAATCTGTCCAGCCAGAGTAATGTCCATCAGGGCTGCTATGCGATGTGAAGAAAAATAGTTCAAAAATGGATATGGGTGGATTGAAAAGTATCACATTTTTTTACTGCGCGTTGAATTAGCCGGCAACTCGTTTAGTGTTCAAAAACTAGTTCATCATTTTCCTTTATAATTAAAAACTCATTTTGGTCTCACTACATGTTTCTGTTGCCTCAGCATGAATTATGAAAGCTCCAAAGTACTTTGATATTTTCAATATTTTTTAAGTTTAATTAATAAAAGTGGAGCGTCAACATACTTAATGCAATTTTTTTTGCTTATTATGATACATGAATTCGCAGCACTACCTACGGCAAACCCACAGCATCTCGAACCAGGCATCAAAATCGATACAACTACTGATGTCACATGACAAGAAGAATGGTGATAGAAAGACAGGTTGCCTGACCGACAGACAAAGAGACAAAAAAGCCTGTTTACTTGTAATTTGCAATAACAATGTCTTCTTCCTCCATACATAGGAGGGTAACAATTGTGGTTTGCTCCTCCAAAAATTGAACGCATCTGCACATTTGAATTCCGTGTTGATTCAATGGCGGATAAGTCTCAGTTGCAGTGTTTGCTAATCTTCTATGCGTCTCTCAGGTGTGTACTGTACGCAGGTGCAAATTCTAATTATATCAGTGTTTAGGAATGTAGGTTATTCTGTGCTCATACGCATTGTGATTCAATTTCCTCGTGGCTCATGTTTGACGACGCATCTATCTTCTCGTACCTGCATGTTTACCTTAATTACAAACCTACAGGTAAATAGATTCTATTCCCGCTGATATACAATCTAATTCAATGACGACAAACAAAGCTGTATTCATCAGAGAATGTGACTCCGACTGTTTGCTAGTTGTTCTCTTCTCCTAACTGGGTGCCTTTTGACAAAATTCTGTTGGCGAGAAATTTCCATTAATAGGCTGGTTGAAGTAGACATTTATGTATCGCATTAGTTTTCCGAACAATTTTTGTACAACTTTGTCTGCTCTAGTCTCTTGATCCAAAATAATTTCATAACGAAAATGCGATTGTTGGTATCTAGAAAACAAGCATTACAATTCGATCTAATCAATATAGCCAAAATTTAAGTCCAGTAAATTGGTTGCTCTGCGAGAGGATAAATGTTTATTCACATTGACGTGAAAACGGTATCTATCCAGGAACAAACTCCAGGGCATCAACAGCCCACAGCGCGGAGCTTCTCCAAAAGAATTACTTCTGGAAGAGGCTATTTCGAGATTTTAGAAGTTAGACCTGGATCTGGTCAATTGGGCCTTCTTAGTATTTGTTGTACTGATGATTCTTGGTTCTATGTAGTATGGTGGAGTCTATAGAATAGTGACAGATCAGCCACCACATTTTCTTGATGTTTCAGTCCGGGAAGGCCCTAAGCTCAACCACCTCCCCTAGACGTTTTACTTACCTTTTTAAATTGATTAAGATTCAAAGAGTGCTTCGAAGCGCATCTCCATACATCCGAGCAGTATTCCTGAGATGCTGTGATATGAGCTTGGTAGAGTAGTAGTATTAGAAGTAGTTGTTCTGGTCGATACAACATTCTGGAACGGAAGTGAATCTCCAGCTTTTGCGACGCCAACCTAACAAGACCGGCAACATGATTCCCAGACCCATGATTGAAGATATCTCGAGTATTGAGAATCCTTGGCAGGCCAGCATGTGATTTTCTTGTCAGCATGGTCTGTGCTTTGAACTGAATTTCATCTTTAGATCCCGCTATTTTCACCAGCCCGGTATGCTATGTCTAAATACTTTAGGCAGGAGGCAAAGCGTATGGCTCTGCTGACATCCCAATCGAACTACTGAAACTCATCGATGATGATTCTATTGATATTATAGTAGAACTTTTCAACACCGTATACAAAACAGAAATAATACCCAAACAATGGCTACAATCAACTTTTGTTACATTGCCATAAAAGCAAAACGCCAAAGATTGTTCCGAGTACCGCACAATCGCCCTAACGAGTCATATACTCTACTGAGAATCACACATAACAGAATTTTTGAAAAATTATACATGGAAATCAGTGACAATTAAGTTGATTTCAGACGAGGTTTGGGCACGAGGGAGGCTTTGTTTGATATAAATGTCCTCATGCAAAGGTGCCTGGACATAAATCAGGACATATGTATGTGTTATTGACTTTGAAAAGGCGTTTGACAGAGTGTAACATCATAAACTCATAGATATTTTAAAACGAAAAACCTAGATAGTTGTGACATCAGACTAATCGCTAATCTCTATTGGTGTCAAACAGCGAAAATCAGAATGGAGGAGCAATTATCCGACGAGGTTGAAATTATGAGGGGCGTTGGTTAGGGCTGTATATTGTCCCCGCTGTTGTATAATGTTTACAGTGAAACAATTTTCCAGGAGGCTCCGACAGAGGATGAGGTCTATTCAATGCGCAATCTATCAGTCAATAGAATCTCACTTGTTAAAAAGCTAGTGGAGTTTCTAGACAACAATAGAATCCATGACTATTTAATTAAATTATAGTTAACATATTTGTTGACTGAACCATATCTCTCGCTCTCTTTCTCTTGTAATGAGACCCTCTCGTGCGCTGAAACGTCCTCAAAGTACCCGCTGGCTGTTCGTCGTTTTGATTCCGACACTCCAGCACAATATCCTCGGTGGATGTCTTTTGAAGGAGAACATATTGATTAATCCCCCCATTTGTCAGAGGATTTACCATAGTATGCAATATAAAGCATGCACCTAGCGTAAGCATTTGAAGTGGAAAAGAACGATCGGTAAGGCGTACAATAGGTTGTTGGAATATGTAGCTGCCTATGATATGAACATTTATACGCATTATTTAAAATATATTTGTTGAATAAAAATGCACTTGTAAGGCATTTCTAGTGTTTTGAAAATGCTTAATACCTAGAAGACCCTTTCTTCTCTGACGTTTTTATTCCTGAGGACCTTTTTTCACGGAGTTTTTTTTCGGCGTAGCGTTTTCCCCGCAGCCCTGCTTCGCAGTCCTTCTTCGCGGGCGTAAACACAGTTACTGAGGCTAACCATCTTTGCCATGGGAACATGGGGAAGCCAGAATATACCCAGACCAAGATCCAAGTTCCTTTATAATGTTCATCTAGGGCTGGTACAGAGACATTATGCTGTTTTCCTCTTTTTTTAAATAAATGGTTCACATTTAAACATTGTATGTGTTTATCTTTTCCGTTCTTTCCACCTCATGCCTAGAGACTCACTCTCTGATCAGTCTCATCTCTCTGTGAGCTACCGGTTGCTAGTTAACACTCTTCACCCAGTTTTCTTAGGAAAATTGTGGAAGTAGGATTATAATTCGTCTGTGTGACGATCAATTGGTGGTATTATCATCGCGTAAATATGGGAAGGGCTATGCGGACGTGGTATGAAACTGCTTCATCCAAAGCTTTGATCATCAAAAGACATCGGAACTTCTCCAACATGTTTCTTTTCCTTTGCGGGTATTTAATCATTTTCAGGCGGAGAAAATATTTTAGTAATCTATAGCTCTGCACAGCAGCCTCCACAAATAAATCTCTCGGATAAGAGCATGCAAAAATGTAGAAAAAACAGGGGAACATTATTAGTTTTGGAAACTCTGAGGAAATTTTAAGAGTTTTTTATTATACAAAAATGATACTTCCGCGCCTAAAAACGGTACCATTACAACGTGTAGTACTAAATCCAGCTACTAGCTTGTATTTTTTACAATATAATCATACATATATCAATTAATAAGATATTTTCAATAAGCATGACGTTCAGGATAGATTAGCATTAAATTAAACTCTTGCGATTTGCATGCCTTTGTACACGGAGGTTATTAATCAAAATATTATATCACTTGAGGGCGGCAAATTAAGTTCTTTATTATCTAACCTCATGAGCGAGGGTTATATAGTTTATTTAATAATCACTCAGTATGATAATATATGTACTATAATGAACTGCCTGTTTCAGGAAAATTGAACAACCACCATTCTAAACAAACTTATAAAGTTGTTAATTGTTAAATAGTTGATATCAATGTAATTTTAACTAAAATATACTTTTCGTCGTATTGTATCTTGAAAGGATATTGTAGAAACGTTCATTCTGTTGTCATATATATGGTTTTTATTATCGGTAACGAGTCAAAGAGCAAATCGTGAGTTTTACAAGTTAGACTTGTCTTTGCCTCTAGTAGTTTCTTGATTCCTCCACCACATTTTACCGCATTCACATAATAGCAGATCAGTGCTTTATTATCTGTTTTCTGCTCTCCTCTTCTAATGGATGTATTTTCCTGATCCCGATTATGTATCGTGATACTCCGCTAATTCCTTTCTTTGTGGCTGCTGTACGTTGTGTGTTTGGAGCTTCCCTGGATATACTGATTGCTAATTAAAAAATTGGTACAGATCTCCCAGGCTGTCAGACCACTCTGCCCTAAAATAGTAGAAAAATATATATGAAAGCCTACCGAAATGCGTAGACCAAACGATCTAAGGCATCTTATAAGATACGTTCTTGCTCACGCCAACACTCTCTTATCTTTGGTGATCTGACCTTTTATGGAAACATTTGGTTCATCACAGAGTCCACCCAATACCTTGGTAGGTACCTGTTTATCCACTTTTGAATAGATTTTATCATTAGTGCACAAAAACGCCGCATTGTTGCATGTCATGGTGAAAAGCAACTGTCGTTTCACCCTCAATCGCCGTCACTCCAACCAGGCTGCTCAGGCTTGTGACTTTGCGGTCGTTGAAGCGACTAAGTACCTTTTCTGTCCGCTGTGACGTGATGTCGCCACTTGGGAGGCAATAGGGTAGACTGGTCGGATGAGTAAGCATCTGTAGCTGTGTAAACTCAGGAAAGGAATATTGAAGACACAGAAAGGTGTGTCTATTGGATGACAAAAAGTTCACAGCTCATTACTTTAAAGTAGTTAACGTATCCAAGTTAAAAGGAAGTGCAGGCGAATCGTCGGGTTCAAAACATCTTTGGTAGGCAAATAACAAAATATGAACATTGCAAATATCCTAGACCTCTGGTTATCCAAAACATAAATCCATTCAATTCTCGTGATTTTCTCATTTTTCACCATTTCCATGTCTGAAAGATATCATATGGAAAGTAAAT
Source organism: Bruchidius siliquastri (assembly GCA_949316355.1). Taxonomy (NCBI): domain Eukaryota; kingdom Metazoa; phylum Arthropoda; class Insecta; order Coleoptera; family Chrysomelidae; genus Bruchidius; species Bruchidius siliquastri. The sequence continues at coordinate 13,607,603 of OX438531.1, read as the reverse complement.
CTACTTGATGTAGAAAATATCTGCTGCACTTTATCGGAGTTTCAATTAAGGTCACAGAAAATGGCACAGGCTCGCCAGAGCCAAGGAACCCTCACTTTATCTTTCCAGACCACTAAGACCGATTAGCATAAAGTCGCGCCTTCACGCTTAGTTTGGATCATTTGTTTTAATCCGAAGAAATTGAATGAGAGACAGTATGTATATTGTAAATGGAGTATAATGTGCTGGTGTTGGATATTTCAAAGAAAGCTATTATTGAAATATAGGGAATAAGATTTAGTTTATTTGTCTCCGTATATGAACTTGGAACATAAGTGAGTGATTGAGGATTTGGGTCTGGCCACGGTACACATATACCCTTATAGCGATGCGCATCTTGTGACTGCTCGTGACGTCACTCCGGGGATCAACAGCGATAAATAAATTATGTATATGCCTTTGACCAGGGGCGGCATAAGGACCAAAAACAACAAATTCCAGATAATATAAAACATTTTTTGTGGCAAACGGTTTATCCAATGTCAACCACCTAACCACAACAAGATAATACATTTCATCGTGGCTACTCATTCCATTTGAAATGTTCACCTTTATCCATTGATTTCTTGAATTTTCACACGTAGACACAGCACAGTTCGGCATTTCAAAGGATCTGAAGTGTTCAAAGTGTGTGTGAGTAAAATAAATGTTAATATTGAAAATATATTTTATCAGAAAGGAAAGAAATCGGCCGTTTCATTGAAGCCGCTCGATAAGCTACAAGTTCAAACAGGGAATGAGGGAGTCATCTGACTATATGGACTACACGCTCAACGAGTCCTGCCCTGCCTAGCTCAAATACCGACGTTACGTAGATGCGCGGCCAGAACGAATTTGTGAACCTAAATCCGCATATCGGTGTATGTGTATCGTGGGTCCGGCACAGTTTAGCTTCCAATTGATAAGCCTTCCCACGCCTACTTAAATTCACATGTCTTATTCGTGTTGGGTAACTTTTGAAACTTTTAGATAAATTTCATAAAACCAGAAAAACAACCGCATGTGATTTTTCTGGATTTTTAGCCTTATACAGTTAGACAACCATTTTTTGTGGATTGTATCATTCAAATATCTTATATTACTGAAAATCAATATACGAAGTAATTTTGAATGAGGCACTCATGACAAGCATTTATTGTAGAAAACTTTATGTACAATGTGACGTTAGTAATTATACGTTCGGATAGGCATGTCTATATATAACCTCGTAGGCGAATTTTTGACATATATCTTAAGATAGAGGCCTAAAAAAACTTTGCAAGACTTTTTTGTTTTCCTTTATATTTGTCAATGATGTTGAGTGATGAAGCAGTTTTCGGATCATTTTGTATTTGGAGACAATTAAAAATCATTTTCAAGCCATTGCTTCAGTTATGCACTCACATTAATACTGATAAGTTTTTGATGTACTGTGACATCAATATTACAGCAAGTTAACCTGATAATATTTCAACAAGGTTTTTATGAAAACATGTCTCAGCTGCACCATAATGTAACTCAATGGAATTTTAAAATTAATTCGCTAAATTCGATGGACAGCAACATTACTGCAAAGAATTCAGGTCCTGTGGGGATGGAAAGTATTGATTACAAAAAAGTAGATACTTATCTTATTTTAGGGTATTGGGTGCGATACACAGATTCAACGTATTTTTAAAAAATTGGCAAAATGGCTTGAACTTGAAGTTTTGTCCTTATCTTTGGAGTGGGAAATAATGTTTCTGGATATCTATCATTTCAAGATTGTATCTATAATATGTTGTCAAATTATTTTCAAAAGATGAACTACGTTATATGCAACCAAGGCATTTTTTTAAAAAAAAGGTGTTGAATTTATTGCATAGAATAGTAAAAATTTCGAATACACATCACTATTAAATTAACCTCATTAACATGGCCTACAAATGAGTCTTTGCTAGTCATATTTGATGCCGTATTGGAATATATATACGAGTATATATATATATATATATATATATATATATATCTATATATATAGGAAATAAAGCATTACGGAAATTCTCTATAACAAGAAATAAAAACCTCTATATAATTTCTATTATAAATATGTTGGACTAGACACATACTATCAACAAAATAAGCATATAAATTACTCCTGCATGTGACATACTTGAGATAATCTGTAATAATGATTTTTTTTGTACTTTTCTAGTAGGGCAACTGCCTTCATCCTTTGTCCTCTCTGGCGTCTTCCATGGATGAGATCTATCTGATTCGTCGTGCTTACCGTGTCGCTCATCTGTTTTATTATCTGTTTGTTTGCAGGTTCCCCAGAGAGCAACAGACCCTTCCCAATCACTTCTATTTCACGGACTACGAGCGTCACAACGCTGAGATCGCCGCCTTCCATTTGGACAGGTACGTGATCCAATAACGGTGTTTCCATTCTTTTTTTACGTATCATATTTTTCATCTGTCGCCTCACCATCATGTGTTTTTGTGCCTGAGAAAGCATTGAATTTAACAAAAATTTATTATTTATCGGGATTTCTTTGCTCAATATTCAATACCGTATTCCATTGGAGGAAAAACTTTAATAACATTTTTAGATGCTTCGGCAGTCTTTGTCAAAGCACTAATTACTACTTAACGTATATCCACTATTCATTTCCAGAATAATATTTTGGGCTCTAATTTTTCAAATAAAGTTAACAAATGAATACGGAATATAGAGATTTTCATGAAATCAGCCCTTAAATGGTTTTTGATTACGACCTGAATTAATCAGAACCGTAAAGCATTGTTATTGTCCCACCACATATCACGCATGCGGTGGAGTGATTACTGATATTACGCGATGATTGAAAATTGGTGATAGACAGCCTGACAGACAGACAGAGCGTCCTTAAAAATATCAACCTACAAAATATTTTCGAATACGTATTCAGTGACGTACTACCTAGAAAATATTTGATAATAATCACTTGGATTTTCAAACCTTTAAGCCCCTAAATATCTTTCTTAGAGGCGTTATCAGAAACTTCAGTTACAAACAAATACAAATTTCATAATTTTTGATACATGTCTACCCTTACAAAGCATGTTTTTTGATTCTGCTGATGGTCGAAAACTGAGGAAATACTCCAAAAAATGACGACGGAAATGAGGAATGTTTTTGTGAGGTATGTCATACAACATTAAAAAACATGCTATTTCAAATACCCTCACAATAATGTTCCTTGTATGCGTAAGTGATATAATTATACAAAGAAGAATAAATGTGACAGTTAAAACTGGTTATTTATACTTCTAATGTTGGTTCGATTAAGTTTAGCGTGATCCATCGAACATCACGATATTGAGATTTGGATATATATATATATATATATATATATATATATATATATATATATAATGTAATGTTATTTATGTAATAAAAAAAGGTACGAATAAACGTTAATCAAGACGTGGCAGGTGTGTCTGACTGAGGATGAGGAGATGCGGCTCGTTGTTTGGGGAAGTTCTGTCGTAGCGTTAGTTTGAATAGAGAAGAGCCTCTTTTTGCATTTCTCATATGTCACCTTCTCCTGAATTAGCTCCCGACGGACGAATCTTAACAGTGCTTTTTGATATTTTTATTGTCGTTGGGCTGTTTGAGGAGGCTCTACTGCTCCCATAGCCTTTCCCATAGATTCGCCACTGGGTAACCATACGGCTCGAGAAATCGGCTTGCGTTCATTTTATTGACTATTGGCGAAAAAGTTCTCCAACCACAGGCATAGAACTTTTTGAATTAATTAATCGAAAAAGTTAGGTATTTTTTCAGGAAAAAGACCCAACATTAACTCGCAACTCAAATTAACTATAAAATCTTATATACATATTTGTATTCTTTTTATATATCTTCTCTAAACAAATATGCAATATTTTAACTATTAGGAAAAAGGCTAGCATCATGTGTTTTGCAACATGTATTGACCTAAATGGTTTATAAATGTACATGAATCATATATCGCTCTTGTTATTATAATTTACATGAAAATACTTTTGCATTTCATTGTACATCGTATATTGCCACACAGCTATTCATCCTTCATGCGATATTTCCACAAACAAAATACAAAAATTTGCCAAGCTGGCTAAAATAGCGGCTGTATGCAGGCGCAGGCAAACAAAGTATATGAGGAAATTTTGTAATAACTTCATTAGTGTAACAGAAAGCTTTCTGCTGTACCGACGGTCGTTGGTTCTGCCAGAATCTACACTGCCGTATTGGCCTCAGAGTATGCACGTTCGCCATAATTTTGAATAAGCGCGCTCCCACCGTAAACATTAATGGATATACGTATAATCTAGTAGAGTAGAGAAAACAAGACTTTCGGAATGCATACAGGAAACATTCTCAGAATTCGCCTGCACTAGTTTCCGGGCAAATAAGTTCAGTGAATCGCAGAATAAATAACTAAATTGAGCAAAACATTTCAAAAACTGTATTTTTAGTATAACTAAAAAACTACCACACAGAAGAAATTCAACAAAAGCGGAATATGGAGCAGAAGTATGAGCGCAAAATGAGGGGTCACAAAATTTGTTTTGCCGCCAAATAAACTATATTTTTTATACATTGGGGCCTTAGGCTTCTCATAATATAGTTAAAGGTATATCTATAGTTGGATATTGTTATTTTTTCAAGCTTCTTAATATATGGTGTAAAAATTTTCTTTGTACTAGATAAATTATGAGAGTTTCATGCCTCGTTATTTGTTCCCGATTTTCCTTTTGATTATGAAGTGTATTAGAAAACTTTAAAGTGGCGTGAAATCCAAATTATTGATGTAGTCAAAAAAGTGTACGAGTTGAACATGAATGAAAGTAATCTTTATTTTGTTGTTTCTCAAGTTTTGTGAAACTTCGCAATTTTGGGTTTACTGCCATCGGTGCTATTAAACAAGTAACAAAAAGGCATGAACAGGATTGTTCTCATACCAACTAACAATTTGAACTCAGTAAGTTTCGTAGAATTTCAGGAATATTTTCGCCACGGCAAAACCTGTTTATAAGTGTCGAAGCAGATAAAGTAGAAAGTTGGTGAGACTCGTTAAAAGCTGTCGCCTTTAGTTGTCCCTTTGAGAAATATTATTATCCACGAACGGTTCCAGACTTTTCTAAGACAGGGGTAAGTTCGTTTTAGTGGAATTGTTTTGAAAGAGGCCTGTAGTGATCTTTATAGAAATGTTTTGAAGGTACGGTGGGCCATTGGCCTATGCTGAGTATAAATCTACTAATACTCAGTGCGAGTAAATCCAAGGAATCAGGACAACATATTCAAATAAGCTACTTTTATTGCGTATCTTTCCATTATATTTCAATGATGGAGGTACTCTGCATAAAAAATTGAATGGACCGACAGATGACTCATAAAATCAAGATAATATGAAATGAGGAAAATTTTGTGGTATGGGCATCTCCAAATGCTGCTACCGAAAAGTATGCGAGGGTTGAGTGATGTAGCGTTTATTTTTCGTTTGAATTTTTAATTTGGTGTCAAGGATATTGCTACTGAAAGTATGGAGAAGGTTTTCATCAAATAAATAAAATGTAGGTATACGTTACTATACGTACAAACAGTTTGAAGCCCACAGAATACAGATTTCATTCAAATGATCATCGTGACATATTGCATATTGAAATTATATATTGAAAATTTGGCTCAGAAATCCTGAGAATGTGTCTTTTGCACAGCATGAGCCATTACTGTCATATTGTAGTAAGCGATATCAAATACTCAATAATACCGAAATTCATCGACTGATGAATATTTAAAAAAAATGGCGCATCCACTTGGCTGTCCTCTCTCAAAAAATTCAACAAATATTTGTTATGTTTTTCAATTATCAATTATGTTACATAATGGTTTTTAGTGATAATAGGTGAAAGTATTTGACAATTTGATAATGATGTTACGAGTGTCATCACTGAGTGGCTTGGTCATTGTTAAGTTGCCATGTCTACTCTAACACTCTAGTTTGTCCTGCTTCTGTTTTAACAACTGCTGATACTGGATTGTTTTCCATTCCTTTCTATATTCAAATTAGTTCTGGCGAAGCCAAAAATTAATTATTGTACAGTTCAACATTATTGGAAAGTGTCCGAATCTCGTTTTCGCGTTTAACATTTCTGATTATTTTAGTACGTTGTTAATTTGTTTGTGTTTCTCTAATTAATTGCTCATTTTGTTGCATAGCCACTGTTTAGTCTGCTTCTTGAAGGTTATATACATTTTATTTTGTTTCTATTTTTGGAGGAATTACCAAAGGGAAGGGAATATCTATTACACGAAATAACCTTTCTGGCCATACAATTATTGGTATGTTGAGTGGCGATTAGTAAGCCAGCATCATATTGGGTATTATAAATCATAGGGGAACAGCATAATAACTTGAAAAATATCTTTATCGGTTTTCAAAGGCAGATTTTTCTCCATGGGAAGTTTGTACAGTAGGGAGAATATTTGAATACGATGGTTCTCCTGTCCAAATTGGTATACCTGCCTCCTTGGGTTAATTCCGACCAACAAGAGATCTTTGCAATGCTAGAATAGTTGTTGCCACACCTTGATACGTCTATGCTAGTACCGTGGCTAGTAACTCCTACAAAAGTTCCTACCTCGGAAATATCTACTATAAAAATTCTCATTACGATCAAATTTATCTGGCTTGTTAAAAAGCTGTATTCTTTCAGAAGTTGCAACTTCCCTAACTTCTCACTAACCATACAGCTCTATGAAATATTCTGACGTAAACTTATTAAGAAGTAAGATAAATTTGTATGAATATTCTGCTTTCGCAAAGAACTTTTATTTGTAGAAAGATATATTTGACTTCATGTTCTATCTTGAGGTTTTGTCCAGGATAAAGAAAAGTATTTGTCGAGCAATCCTAGCTATAGATTTATTTATGACAGAATAAAAAAAATGCAGATCGTAGACGCTCTATTTTGTGTATTCATTGTATTATTTGTAGTGGAATTTTATGACTGGAATGTCGAGTTTTATGCTTTAAAAATAGGAAGGCTTGATAATGATCACGTTATAAAATAGTATTTTTCTACAATCACAATTTCTATCTGTTGCTACACAATAATTCAGCATAAATATCCAAAACTGATCATTAATCCATCAGTAGCAAAAATATATATTTTTTTTCTCAGTTATAATCATACTGAAATTTATTTCATTTCCTATGCATAACATGCATAACATATTGTCATCGTAAGCATTTTTGAATGCGAGAAAATAGGGATTTCAGATGTCCTGTGATGTCTACAATATACAACTCCCAGTCTGTCAGTCTGTAAGTCGGTCTGTCTGTCTGGATCTACGAGGGATGTTGTAACATCATACTATCAGTATACCGGGGATGTACTTTTGAATCTATTTTCATTGATAGAAGCTGCTGAGACAGCTGAAACGTTAGTAAAGTTCCTCCATCAGTCATATGTGGTTTCAACTATTGGCCAGTAAAACATGAGCAATTACTGACTTATTTTACAATTTCATTAATTTTCTAACAAGAAGATACATTGTTCATATATTAGATTTATCTAACTAAATCGAATAGCCCTACCAGATAGAGATTTATGGGAGTTAAACGTATAAGGAGTTCAGTGTGCGGAATTTCGTTGCGAATTTTTGCACAGACAAAATGCGATGGTTGTTTATTGAACATTATATCTGAGGGTATAAAAAATATTCTAAATTATACTTTTGAAAACGGTTCCCTCCAGCTAACGGTATAAAAAGCGAGATTTTCTCATTTTCAGAGATGCAACGCCGTTTATATAAGTATCTACATTATATATTGTATAATTCTTCATTCCATAAGCTTCCTCTGAATTTCGTGATTATTTATTGAAATAATGTAAAGGTTATCAATAATCAAACATTATAATATAAAGCAGCTCAGGAATATAAAATGCCGAAAAAATCTGAACAGGCCAAAATTTGAATATACTCGTATAATCATTCCAAATTAAACTATCTGGCCCTAATACTCTAAAAAGCGAACGAGATCGATAACTTGAATTATCGTTTGACTCGCCTTTTTCGGAGGTTTCTCATTCTAATATATATGCTGATTATATACAAAATGTAGACTGCCTTCGAACGCGGATTTTTCAATCAGTGAAAGGAAAATCATTTCATCGAATCAGACTTGAGAACTTGCTTCTTTTAATGATAACCGTCCGCAATATTAGTATGTTTATGTGCAACAGATCAATGGATTTAATTGGTTATCTTTTCATCGTAGTTCGGTAATAGTGGAATCGATTACATCTTTCTCTTATCTCTGCTCTCTACTATATGCAAGAGGTTCGTTAAAGAAAAGGTTTAGAATTGCTCACTTAACATTTCATACCGTATTATAAATACGTCCTCAACTATGGGTCATTAATTTAGTTATTAGAGTTGGTCTCATGGTATACATATCATGCTTATTTAATTCCCCCATGTTATTAAATGTAGCCCTATTTGTAATTAGTACTTAGTATGTACCGCTACATAAAAATTTGTAATGGAATACAATATGATTCTGAGAAGTGACTTCAAGTTTTCTTTTGTTCCAGATTACTTGGCTTCAGAAGAGCGATGCCTGTAACTGGACGGATTCTCAACATGACCACTGAGCTGTATCAGAAAGCAGAAGGGGATCTCCTATACACGTTTTTCATCTCTCCTAGTGATAATATGTGCTTTCACGGAAAATGTTCTTACTATTGCGATACTTCGCATGCTATTTGCGGTCATCCTGATACGCTTGAAGGCAGCTTTGCTGCATTCTTACCGCCTAGTAAGATTGCACCGACAAAGGTAGGTTGCAGTCACACAATCCATTTGATAGTAAATCTGCAGAGCATGTATGTGCGGCTTGGCTGAGAAGCACTGTATCTCAAGCTTCATCATCAGCAGAATCATGCTGTTGATACTTAATTCATAACATACTACATAGTTGTAAAAAAAAATTGGTAACCAGCTTTTTAAACATTTAATTTGTAAAATCGCCGCATTCTGTAGTGTCATCACTATAGAAATGAACTAAACAATTGCTGTGGTGAGGGACGTCATGAATAGAAGGCAAATATTAGAGCGATCCAAGGGTGAAAGCCTGCGGAACACCAGTCATACTGCTTCCAGTTGTAGAAAAGATCTTTTCAATTTTGATTGTGAATTGCCTGCCATCTAGGAAATACGTTTTTTATAATATTTCATAAATCAGTTCATAGAGGAGGTTTGCGTGCCATTGATTGTCAAAAGCTTTTGAGACATCCATAAAATAAGTCTCCAGTGCTCTTGTCATCGGTAAATTAACTGGTGATAATTATATTCCACTAGTACTGTGCTCGGAACTAGAGTCGAATAGGGCGTCAGACGTCGGGACTCATCGATTATCCGCCGCACAATTTGCTAGACGATGGTGAATTCGCATTTCACCAAATTTATACGAGGCTGAAGTAGTTCATTCTTTGAGATCATGATTGTATAAGTGATATTCGATGTGTCATTTTAGTATTGAATCCTGAGCAATTGATTATAGTTAGCTAGTATGACACAACCTTGGACGACACTAGCTTCAGGACCTTGTTGGTATGTGTTAGATTTGAGCACGCTTTGAGAGTTTAGGACCGAATGTATAGTCAAAGGGACAGAGGCTGCTATTTCTACATAAGATTCATTAGGCCTTTTAGGTGATACTTGCAGATTCCTTTTTCCAGTGATCCTGCACATTGAGCTGTTGCTGGATGCTTCTTTCTGCAGTTAGTGGACCAGCGCATATCTTGTGGTTAACGAAATAAATGTCTCATGTGTCTTTATGCACATTTCACACATATGGGTGATGCTGCCTAGTAGAAGCGAGCATACCCATACTTTTGTCTGCGTTGAAGTTGGACACCATTGCGGCTCCCTCAGCACGATCGGAATTATACCCCGGTCGGAAAGTGGTTGAGTAGAAATCCTATTGATTATTAAAATCGTGTGTGAAAAGTTTGTTCTTGCAGTTCTGGATGGAGTGATTTTTTCCTTTATCTGACTGGGGTAACCTGTGTCGCCTCGCATACTGGCTCCTTCAGAATGCTAACGTTCAGTTAGCATTGATAGGATTCTGATTGTCGACGTTCATGTGTTTGGCTGTCGGTACGTGGGTTTGCACTTGTTTGTGGCTATAACTGTTACCTCGGCCTTCAAGCTCTCAAAGCTTCCCGATTGTCATAGAATGGGATAAAATTCCGCTCGTCATGCTTCTAAATCTGCTGTGTGTGCTTCAAGATAATTGCTGTCAAACGTTGATTAATAATGGTGTCCATTCCGTCAGCTCTCATAGCAAGGGTTTCCATATTGTCGTGTCCATTACTACACCAATTCTGTGGGTTTCTTCTACGGTGATGGTGGACCATCCATTTCCTAACAGTTTCGACCCTTCGACCAGTATGCCACTCCATTTTCAAGTTTGTTGTCTGAGTTTTCTGCGCATTAAAATGGACTCCATTTGTAGATCCCCATTTCATAATTCAATCTCAATATCTTTATTAATCTGAACAGTACACCGCTATCTAGGAATGGTAGTGGTTAACCGGGTTCTATGCAGGAAATAAGGACGCTGTCATCTGCGAAATTATAGATGGGATTTGACGTTACTTCCAGCAGTTCATTGACGTGCAGCAAGAAGAGCAGCGGAGAAAGAACTGATCCCTGAAGAACACCTGCATTGATGTCAAACACATACGATGCATATCCATCCAAAAATCTAAATAAGGAGATATTCCTAAAAAAACCATCCAACCATTCCAGCAAGAAGAGCAGTGGAGAAAGAACAGATCCCTGAGGAACACCCGCATTGATGGCAAACGCATATCCATCCACCAATATAAATAAGCAGAGATTCCTAAGAAAACTGTCCGACCATTGGCACAGACCCAGTGTCCATATCGTACATAGCATTTTACCTGTTTACCAACTGGTTGTTAGGTTTTTTTAGTTTCCACTATATATCCTTAACTATCACAATAGCGGGTGAAGATTATCCTGACCTCTACCTCTTCATATCTCAAAAACTACTACCAGGTGTTGAAACTTTTGATCTGGGTATTCTAATGGACAACATGTTTAGCTAATTTGACTGTACCCCCTTTTCCATTTCTTATTTGCGGCACCGTTCGACTTCATCACTATTAAGGATGGTACACCCTGTAACCATAGCTCGAAGCGCTTCGTAAGAAGATGAAATAACGAAGTCATGAAGCCAAGAACTATTGTAAGTTTTTTTATTTTCTTAGCAAGCGTATCCTTCAGAGTCAAATTATTTATGCATTCCAATTCTTAGAATATGGAAATGGAATAGTGAATCGCTCACTGAACGGAATTGATTACTTGTCTCTGAACTACCCGCTTAGGTTCATGCAAAAGCAGGCGGATTTCATCTCGTTTTATTCGTCTACAGCATACGAATTTATTCCTGTGTAAGATGTTATCTCCTCGACTTGGCTTTGATTTTGGAATAAAGTAACGGAAAACCAGATTTGCGGATTATTCCAGGTAACCGAGGACAATCATTCATTTTTGCGTTCTGGGAATTGCGACCGAGATGGAAAGTACATACGGTTTAGGAAAGGAATCGTGGATATTTGAGCAGGATAATTGTAATGACTGTACTTGAAGATAATTGGAACGATAAGATTTACTAGACACCTTCATACAGGGCTATCCGGCAGTTAAAAAAGAAATTAAGATGATCACTTTCAGCTTTCGTTAGAAATACGTTATGGAGCCCTTTAAAATAAAACCAAGACCATGAAAATCGATTTAGAGGAATAGAAATTACATAACTTTGTCCAAACCACATCCTCCCTAAACTCCAGCTTTAACTGGTTTTGAATTTCAGAGACCATTAAAGACTTCATTAAGACCTTTCTTATATTTCGTATCAGAATGTATTCATATATTTTACAGTCTTACTCTAGCAATCTGAAAGGTAGTTAAGCTGCGAATTTTTTCCTTAAAATATTCTTGTTATACCCATCAACCCTAGCCAATTGTTTTATGGTTTCTTCTTCTTTTTAATAATAATAACCGGCTTTATTGACATAAGAAATTTTCACAAGAAAAATAAATATAAATTGCTTTGTCTAGCTCGACACTATTCTACTCAACCATACTTTTCCTGACTCAAAGTGAAATTGACTAGTCGATGTATCTGAAAATTAAAACTAGTTTTTTTCTGATGGTGACAGTGGTTAGAATCTGCGATTATGAAATTAATTGTATGCTTGTCTTTCCTATACATTTAACATTCAAAACAGTTTTTACTATTTCTTATAACAAGAACGTTCAGATACGGCAACTGTCTATAGTTTGAATTTCTAAAGTTAGTCGATTCAAATTTACTATTAAGTTTGCCAAAAACTTGGAAATGAGTCGAAGACTCTATACATATTGGTATCATTTCCTCTTCTTGGTTAATCAATCTTAAAAAGCAGTACATTTTTGATACTGTAAGTTTTAAATTTGAACTCTTCTTTAGAGAGGGAATGTAACTATGTTTTACAGCTGTGTAATGTTGTTTTTACATGGCTATCCAACGAATTGTTGAATAGCCATGTGAAAAGCTAAGTGAATTTGAACACTCGTTGGCAGTAGTTCTCTTTAATTATTATCACATCCTTGTTGCCCTTATCCGCTTTTAATTGGAAGCAATCCTTCTCTTACAAACTTTTGATAATTTTTCTGTTCATGAAGACTGTTAATACTCTTACTCTTCCATCAATCGAATGAAAAATTGTATGTTCAAAACAGAAGTTTCACAATTTGAATAAATTTCATATTATTTGACATACGAAGTTTTTTGTTATTCTTACTAATTTGATTCCTAACTGCTTTGCAAGCAAATACTTTGGAAGATTCCGAGTCAACTGAACACTCACCACAGCATCCTCTAGATCAGTTCTTAGGGCAGGCAGAGCATCAAAGTTTGAACCGCTGTTTAGGTTTAACTCGTCATGAGAGGGAAGAAAGCTTCTCGACAATGTTAATTGACTGCTGAGGGGATCATTTTGTTTTCCCGGCACAAATTCTCTCTAATTGATTGTTGAAAGAGAAAAATTATTTCACGTGTTTTGTTTCTGACCTTCCTTTGACATTCACACCATTGTTCGAATACCACTCTATTTATAACCTACCTCGTTTACCTTAGATATATTTGATTTCTGAATCTAACCACTTTTGATCTGCAGAGGTTTATATAGATCTGCTGAAATCAGAGGTATTGGACATAGTTATTTTAATGTATTCTGGAAAAAAATGACCCCTTTCACATGCTCTCAGAAACCATATATCTGACCAACCTATTTAGATTCGTTTACCGTGAAGCCAATTGGATATGTGCCATTGGACACTATGGCACAGCAACCAGAAATACTGCACAGTTTTACCACTCGCTAAACTACTTTTTTAAACCCTACACGTTTTTAATCAACTATGTTGGCAACTTCAGGGAATTTTTGAAGCTGCATTTGAGGAGACGATTAGATTAGATTAGACTTCGCTCTTTTATGGGTGTGGTAAAGTAAAAATATAATCTTTAAGGGGGTCAAAAGCGTCTAGATCTTGTACGAAACGTCTTATTCCACAAATCGTATAAAAAAATAAAACAGTTTACTTCTCGGAGTGCCTTCATCTTCAACTAAGTAAACATTTTATTCCCGTTCCTAAAATAGCTGAGCTGAATCTTACGCTTCGAGAAATACGCCTTTTTATGCTTTTTATTTTCGTTGCTCTAAAATCAAACTGCGACCGGAAAGATAACGGTCTCTTGCCGTTGGATAAATCCCTGTTTAGGGACGCTGCGCTGCAAATAGACGATTGGATCTTTGCCTTTATTACTCCGCATAGACTATCACAGAACGGAAGCTTTTGGGAAACTTACAAGTCGAGTTTGATTTAATGTGGGTTCAAAGGAAACTGGATCGCTCTTGGGCTTAGAGGTATAGTGGAATAAAAAATACTGCAGGGTGGAAATGTCCCATTGAAGGGAAAATCATTGCAATTAACTAAATTGCTTAGAAATGCTTGAAATATATGAGAGAACAAAACGTACAGCAATCATACAAATTCAAAATCGCCCCATTTGGGAACCAATAACAAACCATAACAAAACCTGGAGTCTGCCTGTGACACACAAAGCTGAAAATTGAAAATGTTGATTAAAAAATTAAATATATAGAATAGACTGTGCGGCTAAGGCCTATTTATTATATTGGCGAGTTTGTCACAGATGTATCAAATGTCGGAACAATGACTACAATAAAATTATATAACTACGGGGGAAAAGCTAAAATCAGCGCTCAGCGAACAGGTTTGGGAGACAGGACACAAAGTAAAATGAGAGCAAATTTATGTACTACACAAGATCACAATTTTAAGATGTCACAATATCTGCTTATATAAAGTTGAATAAAGATTGCCTTTTGAATTCTTCAGTGAACCAGTTTGAATGAGTTTGCTGCAGAAAAGAATCTAATCGATGTTCTCCAAATCTACAAAGGTTTTTTCATTGAATCATATCGAACATTTCAAAGTTACGTTATGGCCAATCCTGTATCAATTGGGAGTGGTTTGAAATTATTCCCTCAAAGTTAAATTTTATATTACAGGCCTGGAGGCATCCTTGGCGTAGATCCTACCACAAGAGACGAAAAGCGCAGTGGGAGACAGATCCAGACTACTGCCAGTTGGTGAGAGAGATTCCTCCCTACGATAAGGGACGAAGACTGTTAGACTTAATGGATATGTCCGTGTTCGACTTTCTCACCGGTAACATGGATCGACATCATTATGAAACCTTCAAGTAAGGACATATTAAATATTCAACTACATTAGTTTGTATCATAAAATACAATTTTATTGTCAACTGACGCGCTTTTATTTAGTTAAATGCATTGTAAAATTGACAAATTGACAATGACCACCTAAGTAACCTAACTGACTAAGTCCTAGCATAAATATAAAAATAAATATGTTGACTTAGGTAGTATTTAGTATTGCATTTACCACTTTTGAAAAATATGTAATAGTTGTATACAACACATTTGAGATTATTTCTTTTTTATAGTAGGGAAATATTTTTATTTGTATCTAATTTTACAGTAGGGTTGATAGCAACCAGTAGAAAATCCCAAACATTATCAAACTGTCCTTGATATTTTGAGAGTGAACTATTATAGTTTTTTTTTTATTTAGAAAGGAGAACTACTTTGCCGTTATAATTATCGAGCTCTACATTTTTAAATTCATTAGTCAAATTAGGAATATTTTGTCGTGCTGTGAGTTCGATGGAGATACGAGTATATATGTTTTCATCTCCACTACGCCCACATTGCTTAAAAAATCAACAATATATTCGTATGTATGGAGTTTTTTTGAGTCGGCATAAAGGGGGAACCAGTGGTCCCGGATACCGCCACCAAAGAGATTTTTTCTACCTGTTATAGGATTAGAGGGATAAAAACAGGAGGTCTAAGGATTTCAGGATAAAGTGGATTGTTGGTATTCATTGCAAAATCCCTCCTCCCATCTTTTGGCCCCAGACCCACAGTAATACAAATACAGCACTCCAAAAATCTACATCACGCTAGATTTGTATTTGAGCTATTTTATTTTGCAGAATATTTGGCAACAATACATTTACTCTCCATCTGGATCAGGGTAGAGCTTTTGGAAAACCATTCCACGATGAATTCTCTATTCTAGCTCCAGTACTGCACTGTTGTCTACTGAGACAATCTACTTTAGAGACATTACTCAAGTAAGTACTGATAATTAATAAACATATTGCGGTGTTTCCTTGACACCGTGCTTTAAAACCTCATCGACCTTTTCTTTTTAAATTCACGTTATGTTGCATCTAAGCAAGCATGTATTCGAAAAACACAGCATAGCAATAACTTGAATTTGCATTGCATTCAAAGAATTGATGCGAACACAATAATATAAATAGGAACACTTTTTAATGTGCTTTACATAATGAAGACTAATGATTATTAATAAATGATAGAACCTTATAGTTACTTCCCTAAACTCATTTTTTATGTTTGTACTAATTTATATGACACATTCAATTTGATGTATGATACATTCAATTCAATTCGATATGATTTGGAACAGATTATTTCTCTGTATTAAACATAACTGAGTTGCAGATGTTGTGAATTTAAGACTCCACTCATGTTCTACACCCAACAGTTTTATCCTTGCAACTGAGTTCTGAAGTTTTTCTAAACTGCTCAGATGTTAATGCAACCACATATTTTTCCAAAAATTAAGCCAGATGCAAAAATACATATAAGGAGAAATAATATAAATAGCGAAATCGAACTTAGCGAGCATGCCACGAATATGCTAATCCATATTGGAAGGATATACTACAGAAAGCCAAATAATCTGCCTCAGTAGACTGTGACCCAGTCTAACCAAACTGTATATGCTCCAAAGATAAAACTAATCATTGTTCTTCAAACCAAAATTATGAACAATGAGCTGCTTCTCATGGTTTGTGCTTTCCAAAGCGACATTGATTTGAAGTCCCAGGTCACACTGCGAAAAGAGGAATGTTAGTTATGGAGTTGTGAATTACCGGTGAATACTGAAAAAGACAATAAAGATAGATTGATAGAAATAGAAGAGTGGTATTGAAGACACAAATTGAAGATAATTTGCACCATAATCGCTCGATCTTAGTCCAGCGAACTACTGAGTGTAAGGTTATTAAAATAATTTGTTACTTAGAACACGACGCTGTGCTGATAGAATTAAAAGACTTTACGAGAAAACAAATTGCTGCAGTTCAAACAGAAACTGATGCTTTGTACAATTTGGAGAAACGGTTAATGATTGTACAGCAGCAAAATTGACCTCATACCTATCATTTGCTTGCTTTGATAACCACTCATGGATATTACATTATTTAAGTACGTCTACTAATTTCATTCACATCCTATTGTTAACATCATTGGTTGGAAATACATAATAAGCTGATACATGGCACATAATTAATCGTAACCTTATAGTTTTGGTCGTTTGCTTTTTAAGAAGTTATCTTACGCCCTCCGACTTCATCCAAAAACATCGTTAAATACCCACGATTAAGTCGTTTGCAACTGCTGCTTACGTAACTTACCTAAACTACATTCTTAATATGAACCTACTGGTAATTATAATGTTGAAGTTAACATTGTTACATAGTCACAAACATACTGCAATACTAGCTCATCCTTCGTGAATTAACATTATCTAAATAAAACACGAATACCGAAAAATAATGCTACCATAACTTCCTTAATATAGAGATACCAAGTTGCTCCAGGCAACTATATATACTCTCTGGGAATATATTCAAAGCCTTAATAGAGAGCGAGTTATTAAAGCTCACTCGCAACACTCTCTTAATCCGAGTGTATTTATTAGATTAAAACAGCCGAAAGCGGGATAAGCTCAAGATATAAAGTGCTTACATTGTCTACATGTTAAGTGATTGTACCAGGTATTATGTTTCCGTCGACATTTCATTGATAGCATCTGACGTTTCAAGACAGTCAGTGTGATCACAGGTTTTATCATTATTATTAGAAGAGATTTTTCACTGATCCTCAATGGCCCTGGCTAGTTTCGATTAGATCACGATGTATTTAATTTTTTTTTGTAAATTGTATGTATTACACTAGTAGTAAGC
Source organism: Bruchidius siliquastri (assembly GCA_949316355.1). NCBI lineage: Eukaryota > Metazoa > Arthropoda > Insecta > Coleoptera > Chrysomelidae > Bruchidius > Bruchidius siliquastri. Next base: position 13,589,826 of record OX438531.1, on the reverse strand, counting down.
TTTTTGAGCCTATTGAGTCAACAGATGAGATATATTATGGCAAAAAATCGATTTTGTTGTCAAGGGCGCGCCCAGTATTGGTTGTTTTAATTTTTAAGACAATGTGGGTATTTTAGTCATATTGTTTTGGACTTCCATTGTCTTGAGATGTTTTGTGTTTCACAATGTTTCGATTGATGTGGTATCCTTAATCAAAACGTTGTGAAACGTAAAAAATCCAAGACAATGGAAGTCCGAAACAGTATTGCTTGTTGGGAGGAGGACACCTTTTTGTATAATTTTGTAATACAAAAAAGATTTCCTCATATCAGTTTTGACCACTTTCATTTCCTGACGACCAAAATAAAAGTCTATCGCTCTGTCTTTATGCTGGCGTTTTCGCCATTGCGTAATCTCAGAACCGCCGCATCCATTTGCACACATGTGGATGCAGTTCTTTTGATACCTTATTTGAAATTGGTGCATCAGCAGCGCGGTGAAGTAATTTTCAAATAAAAAATCTCAGAACATCTCCAAACTGGCTTTTTGTTTATCCAATTATTTTCGAATGAATCAAAACACTTTTGAAGTGTATAAACCACATTTTCACATGTTTCACAAGTTGCTGAATATTTTAGGGCGTAGTTAAATTTTTCTTAGGGGTTAATTATCTTTTAAATATACCAGTCGCTTTTTGAATGCTCTGTACGAGTAGTAGGTTACTTCATGTATCCTCGAAAATATTTCTATTATTGAATTTCTTTCCACAGCTTTTCTCATCATCGGTTTGCAGTTGTAGTTTTTATCATCGCGTGATCCCAGAGACCGTTTCATATAATTATCTTGATGATATTGTAGCACGCTCCAAATTACCTAGATTAAAACCGTACTGCAAAGAGATATACAAAACGTCAATGACAAATAACACAAACATGTCCACCTTTTCACTCGCTCTTTCAGGTAAAGAGGAAATCGATAACATTTTTGTCAGCAGAGTATGGTATTCCTACTTAACATAAAGAAATCATTCTACTTGACTAAACTTTTTAGCTACCCTTGGATTGGAAGAAAATGTCTCAGGAACTATTAATTTTTTTACAATGTCTCGATTAAGTATCAAAAATTGTCACTGAATCCATATAAAGCATAATCTGGGCTGCCTTTCATACGCCATGGTATCACAGCATAGTTTTCACCCTTCGGAGCATGTTAAATGACCCTTCTAGACTATTCTACGGTCATCGTAGTACAACAGAAAATGCTCAGAAGACAATGAACCGATTTCATACAAACTCTCACACAGGATGTAATGTTGCGGGCTACCTCAACAATCTGCCATTCTTCGTTCATTCACCAAAATAATTGGTAAAATAAGATCTTCCAATGCTGCAACCTAAGGTAGGAGGTATTTTTTATGCAAAGCAAACAAGGTTTCCATATCTTTCCGTTGACCCCATTAGTCATTTGGCCTTTATGGGAGGAGGGGTTGATCAGCATACCTCCCTATCCCTGGCTGGTCTGATGTATTTTGCTAAATTGCCTATTTTATGAACTGCACAACAAAATAACCTGCTATACTCTTTTTCAACTGTTCACTTGAATCGCTACAACTATGAAAGTACTAAATTGTTCGTAATTACATGATGTGGTCTGGCACTGGCAGAGGTCGAAAAGCCATAAAACTAGTGCAAATAGATACAAGTGTAGTTTGTCAAGTCTTTGGTCCATTATTTATTGCTCAGCGCAGGTTACAACAACAATTTAAATCTCAGAACCAATAAAAAAATAATACTACTACTCCTTTTTTGATGCATGAAATATGACAACTCAGGAATTACTCCGTAGAATTAGAGAATATAATAGCTCGACTTTACCAAAAGCTATGCGAGTGTTTAAGATATTCTTTCCACATTCTAAATTATCTAAGTAGGGCATTTATTCTCCATTAGCTCTTTCTCTTTCTATGCCATTATACTTTAGAGAGCTAATGAAATTTCAATGAGGACACTACCGTAAGCGTTTAATTTCCTCTTCAGAGGTCAAGAATAATGGGCGTGCATTGTCTTTTTAAACCAATCGAATTGAATGAACGATGAACTTTTATAGATGCACAAAAAATAACGGGAACATGTAAAATTCTATCCTCAACTCTAACTTTTATCTTTTTTCCATTTTTATTTATTTCTGCTTTTACGAGAGGTTATATAATTAAAAAATTCATTCCATCAAAATGATAACACTAAAATAATTAATTCTTCTGGAAGCAAAAATAAGAGGAATATAGACATGATTAATTTTTTTTCAATCTAGTAAAGGTGAAAAACTCTCGATTAAATATAGCTCTTACATTTAATTTCCTAAGATATGAAGCCTGCTTCCACAGGAAATTAAAAAATGATGCTCCACTCTACAAAATTCAACTCATTGCCCACATTTAACTTTATGGAACTTCATAACACTATCCTACTGATATTCTTTCTATTATTTATAACCTTTCCTGACATTTTCGAGTATCCATATACAATTTTTTTCCGAAAATTATTTACACTGCTCTATAAAAAAATTAAAAATTCTCAATATTTACGAAGAACCAATCTTTAAAACATTATCCTTTGTCTAGTAATTAGCAATATTATTACAAAGTGATTATATATATCTATATATATGCGTAACAAATATACGTTGATTATGTTTTAACATCTTCACATTTTTTCGGTAAGTTCTAGTTTCAGCGAAATTCATAAAAAAACATGGTTGACTGTTAAATTTCTCTTTGGTCGTTGTCACACTGTCATTGATTGTTTTCAGTTTTCGGTACAATATAATAACCCAAATTTACTTATTGCAATGCAAAATTCTGGTTGTTTATTTTTCCGGTTACATAATCCAGTGAAAAATATTGTATCAATTATGCTATAATTAATTCATTTTTTGTTTCATTGAACATTAGCTGTATCCAATTACGTTTTAGGAATAATGCATATCATCCTTCATTTTTAGCTTAAATCGTTTGATAAATGGTTGCTCGGGACTCAGTGGAAGGAAAATCGATACGTTATTAATATTAAAAGCTGTAGAAGGCGCATCATGTTTTTTTGATATTTTGTTAATTTATTTTGGGTTGGAAGGTGGTGTTCTCAAAGAAACTATAGAAAAGACAGTGCTTCAAGTCATCAGATTTGTTCTTTGCCAAATATGATATAAAACTAGATATGGCACAATCGTAAATTTCTTAAACAGGTAGTGGATTAGTACGGGTTTGACGACAGCATTCCACGTGCAGAAATCCTTCACAGAAATATGGTAAATATTTATTTATTTTTATTTATTTTATTTATTCAATTAAAGTCTTACAAAACACCTAACAAGAGGTAATTAAATTATAAGACTAAAGCTAGAAGGTACTAGGTACACTAACACTACAGATACATAGTCTATTTTTTAAGATAGTGTAAAATGAAATAAAATACAGTCTAATAACATGACATGAGACATTACAAAACAAATTAAAATAAAATAAAATGGCAAACCTGTAACATCAAGTTATTAATTTCTTCAATTGTCTAAAGTTAATATTGAAGAAGTCGACATCTTTATTTGTTAACTTATTATTGCAATGTTCTAGCATTTGATTCAGGGGACAATCTATGGATGTCCTAATACTAAATATTTTATAATTTTGACATCTGAGATTAACTTTAGGTACATGAAATCTTATATCATTAATTATTGCACAATTATTGTACTTGATATTATTTAATAAGAAATAAATGAAAGTCACAGAGTGATGTATTCTTCTGTCACAGAGTTTTTGATATTTATATGTATCTAACATACTTTGATAAGAAATAAGGTATGGATAGCTACTATTGTCTTTTAGGTACAAAAAGCGAAGAAATTTTTTCTGAATGCGCTCAATTCGTTCATTATGCCATTGGGCCCTAGGTGACCATATTGCTGACGAATATTCTAGGTGGGGTCTAACTAGTGTATTATAAAGCTTTATGACTGTACTCAGTTGTTTAAAATTTTTGGAGTTACGAATAATAAAACCTAATTTTTTATAGGCTTTATTTACTATAAAATCATAATGTGAGACAAACTTTAAATTGCTTTGCATGTGTACACCCAGATCCTTTACTTCTTGCTTTTTTTGGAGAACTGAATTATTTATATTATACTCAAAGACAATTGGATTATGCTTTCTATGGTATGTTACCGTGACACATTTATCTGTGTTGAGGCGCATTTTATTCTCCAAAAACCACTCTACAACTGAATTTAGATCCTCCTGGAGCAAAAGGGCATCGGAATATGATTCAATCACCTTAAATATTTTGAAGTCATCTGCGAAAATCAAACAAGATGAGTGCTTTACACAGTCAACTAGGGTGTTAATAAATACAATAAATAACAACGGGCCCACATTACTGCCCTGCGGGACTCCTGAGGTAGCTACATACGGTTCCGAGTATGAATTGCCTATTTTTACTCTCTGTAATCTGTTAGAGAGATATAACATAAAGAATAAACAAGTTTGTTTGGAAAATCCAAGTTCTGCAAGGCGTTTGATCAGGATACTATGGTCAACTAAATCAAACGCCTTCGCGCAGTCTGTATATATCGTATCAAGCTGGGCCTGAGTGCTTATAGCTTCAAATGCTTGAGTAGTAAATTTTAATAAATTAGATACAGTTGACTTTCCAGCAACAAAGCCATGCTGCTCATCTACAATTTTTGTTTTTATAGTTTTCAAAAGATCGTCATAGAGTATAGATTCAAATATCTTAGCTAGTGAGTTTAATATACTTATTGGTCTGTAATTCCTAATTTCACCCTCACAGCTGCCCTTAAAGACTGGGACAATAACTGCTGCCTTCAGCTTTTTTGGAAAAACTTGACTTTGTATTGATAAATTGAAAATATAAGAAATCGGTTTCACTATGAAATCAATACAACCTTTATGACCAGAGCTGTGCCGAGCACGACTAAAACTATTCATGAACACTGAGCGCTAAGCCATAAATAAATGTTTGTGTAGTAAGCACTTTTCAAAAGTGCTTAAGATATTACTACCAATAAGCTTTTTTAGAATTCTAGAATACGTTTGGCTAGCCATAACTTCAACTTCAAGGAATTGATTGTACATCGCATGTGGTAGGGAAAATACAATGATTCTAATATTTCAGTACTCGGAATTGTGAAATCTGTTATATTATATAGTTATTGCGCAGCCTAAATTAATATGAATCTCTCAGTAAACAACTTTTAATTTTTCAATCACAATTCCACTAAGTACGTGCAGCACTGTGCTTCAAGTCAGCTCTGAATTGTGCTGGCAAACGCGTGTCACATCGGAAGAATCATGTTGTAAAAAACATTTCCTGCTTTGGGCTGTCGTCTGTGTCCCATAATATTTATATTGATTTCTACCAAGACATTGAGTACAGCATACAGACAACGAAACGGACCAGATTTCCTAGTACCTGAGACTGGACTTAATAGCAGTTTATTAGGGCCAATACTACTCGTATTGCTTGAGTAGCCCAGAATTCAAATGCGATAAAACCTGATGATTTAAATATACATACATCAAAATGCGCCACTGAAAAAAAATTTTATTTCTGAAACTTTGTGTATAAATCACACAATTTTATCAGAATGATAGAAAAAAGTTTCACCAAATAAAGCATATACAATCTTTGTACATGATGTATTTTCACGAATGCTGTATCAGTTACTTAGCGTTTATCTGTACAGAAAAAAATTGAATCAAATAGATTGGCTCGGTACTTTTCATGTTGCAGTTCTTTTTTTCCGGCATCATGAACTCAGGCCTTCTCGTAGATCCTCATACGAAATGTGATTTTTGTGTGGTTATATGGTCAAACTGAATAGCCTTCTATTGAAATTTAGTAGTACTAATGTCTCAACAGCTAGTTAACCTCTGTAATTGTAAATAAAATCCCGGGAAACGCATGCATATTTATGTATGCTTGGTTTAAATTTAGTATACAATCGATTCAAAAGCCTCAAATATATTTTTATTATAACGACAAATGAAAAGAAATTCGAGATCCATGAAAAATGGGGTGTAAGTACACCCGTACGATTAAATTAGTACTAAAATCCCAAAGAAGAGATTGGTGGTAGCGAGCCTTAATTTGTGTCAGTAAATTGGATATAGCGCTAATTGAAATTGAATCATAGCTCCTAAAAAAGTGTTCGACTACGCCGTAGATTGATCATCAACTTGTGGCAAAGAAGAAAAGTCTGAGGCTCTCTAATATTTTATTTTCTGCTCATCACTCTGCCGCCAATAATGCACTGACTTTTGAAAAAGATTGCAGCATTATTTAGTCCGTGCTCGTATCATATTCCTCTTAGAACTTCATCACATTCGGTGCAGCGGTGACTGAGACTGCGTGATTACAAAATCATCAATAGACCGAAACATGAGAAATGATTTATCGATATTTGTGATGATAAAACATCCCAATAACATATTCTCTCAAAATGTTCGCTATCCTAATACCTCCTTCTCTTATGGGTGTGATGTAAAAAGAACACTTAAAATCTATATATTTATTTAGTTATTTTATGTAAAAATATCTAACTCTGACGAGCACAAATTCCTCTATTGTAGAAGATAGGATGCTTGATAAACAAAATTTTATTCAGCGTATGCATCAGACCTGCTATAGACATGCATGTTTCGTATTTAGCCTAGACTCGTCAGTATAGCCTGGCGGTCTTACTGCAGAGAGCAATGGGGTGGTATATAGTAACCCAGTCAAGGGAATGATAGCAACATCAACCTTCATCCCTAAGTGTCGCGCACTATGGCGCTACCCATTGGCAATTTACGTTGTTGTTAGGACTTTTCACTTTGTCAATGGGCAGCGTCATAATGTGCGACGCTTGAAGATGGTGTTGATAAAATTTTATTCTCTTGATGACTCAAATTTTGAATCCACCATTTTATACAAGGGTATTATATAACAGTACATTCGAACGGTTATCAAATATTTATCCATGAAGTCTTATATTAGTTCAATTTAAATATCTATGATAGGAATTTCCCATGTCTGACAGCAGAAAAATTGCAACTTTACTAAGAATATAGTAAATAGTAAAAAATTAGGGAACGTCTTTTTATATTCCAGATATGCTGAATAAAAGGTGAAAGGTAGTTTTGCGTCATCGGATCTCGCTCTTTTTTGCATTTTCCTCATCTGCGTTGATTACGCTCGCTGGTATCTATTTTTTAAAACAATATTACACTGCTGGAGACCTCGTTCACTTGTGTATTCTTTCGCGAGTGTTTACTGCATGTTCTAGCCCTAATATCAGAGATGGAATGAGCACACGTTGCTTCTTTCATTTTTCACACTATAGTGGACAAACCTTTTAATACAGCGGAAACTTGAATATTTGACAATTTTTGCATGTCATACAGTCCCGTCGGATTGGCTGTCGCTCGGTCTGTCTGTATATTGGTCGGTCTGTCTGTCTGTCGGTCTAACTGTTTGCCTGCCTGTTTGTCTATCCGCCCATCTATCTGTCTGTCTGTCTACTTGCATGTCTGCCTGCCTGCCTGTCTGTCTACTTGTCTGCCTGTCTGACTGTCTGCCTGTCTGCCTGTCTGCCTGTCTGCCTGTCTGCCTGTCTGCCTGTCTGCCTGTATGCCTGTCTGCCTATCTATTCATCTGTCTGTCGGTCTGTCCGTCTGTCTGTCTGTCCGTCTGCCTGCCTGCCTGCCTGGTTGCCTGCTTGCTCCGTCCGTCCGTCCGTCCGTCAGTCCTTCCGGTCTGGCTGTCGGTCTCCTGTCGATCTGCCTGTCGGTCTGTTTATCGGTCTGTCTGTCTGTCTGTTGATCTGCCTGTAGGTCTGTCTGTCGGTTGACCTGTCTGTCGACCTGTCTGTCGGTTTGTATATGGGTCTGTCTACCGGTCTATCTGTTTGTCGTTCTGTCTAACTGTCAGTACGGCTGTTTGTCTATCAGCCGGTGAGTGTGCGGTATCAGGATACGTGCTGAATGAAGTTGGTACTCCTTCTAGTAGAATACGTTTCACGGGAAAAGAAAATTCCAGCCAAAAGTTTTAACGTTTTCTTAAGATGTTTTCATCATTCAAGAATATTACCAGGAAACAAGAGAAGCGCATTGTATTTGGAACACACGAGCGAAAGTCAACGAGGAATTCTCAGTTTTGTAAATAAAAACTCCCATTTACATCAAAGCTGAGGTACCTGAAGGATTTTAAAAATAGAGCATGCATATCTGTATACCTTCTTGCAAACAAAACAGCAAGCCGCTCTACAACATGAAAAGTCACGTTTTTACAGTTTCCGTAATTATTTCTGCTGGGAAGGAAACAGGGTTGTAATGAGCTCATGAAACAAAAGGATTTTTTTTGTATTTATCGCACCTATCCTGGTCAGAAATCAAAACCACATATGACTATTGAATTTAGGAAGAGCGGGCGTCTCCTCAAGTTCATTCACGATACTAGTTATTAAGTCCAACGAGTTGTCTCTCACCTATACTCGACCGAAGCAGAGCAGTCTCACCACAGAAGGGCTATTTTACACCCGGAGTTTGCTTGATATCCGTAGGAGTCCATCAGGTTTCCGGATTTTTTTGGACGTTTGTTCCTAGAGATTCGCCGTATTCAGAAAAAACAATGTCAGCTCTGCATGTGGCTTTAATCACACAATGAGGTAAAAGACTGTATTGTGCTATACACCTGACTGGGATCTCACCTTTGGCCATACAAACAAGATTGTACTTAACAGGAGATTGATATACTTCTGGAATCGCCTACAGAACCCTCAGAATCATTGACAATATCCCTTGGCCCCCCGGAAGGGGCGAAAACTCCATTGAGAGATCTGCCCACGTAGCTCACTTGCTAGAATCGCTGTCCGGCAACCAGAAATTGCTTAGGTCGAAACGCGCCACAGGGAATTTTTTACAATTTATAAATGAGAAAATGTGGATTGTCTCCATCTTGCGGATTAGCAAGGAAATAGCTATCAGGTAATAATGATTTGTTAAATTTTTACAGGTTCCATAATGGGCCCGTGAAACTGAGCGAAGCGATGAGACGCAGCATGTCTGTGGACCCCGTGCACCCCATCCTGTGGGAACCTCACTTGGTGGCCTTGGACCGACGTGTCGAGATCATCCTCAAAGCCATCCGGGATTGCATCACCAAGGGCGAAAATCCAGCAGTCTTGGACGAGAGTACCACATAGTGAGGCTTTATCATCATCATTAGGGACATTTCGGACAATATTTGACTTTGTAAGGGAATCAAAAAAGTGTGTAGGAGTTACGCACTGGTCAGTATATGAACTTCCTCAGTCCCTAGTTCTTGGTTAGCTACAGAATGTTTGAAATGAAGAATTTCTAAGTAAAGTACGGAAAAATAGATTTTAATAATTACATTCAACTACAATGAAAATTTTATTCTAAGGAAAACACTTTTATTATTTATTTGTTATATATTATAGAACGATTTTGTTGTTTATATAGGTATAATGAGTGGGATTTTTTAGATATAGCATGAAATATGATGAAGGAGCTAGCAAAAGCAACTTGTGATATGTAAATATAGTTTGTAGTAAAGCTTATCCTTAGTGTTGTGTAGCGACTAATGATTGTAATTACTGATATAAATATTTGTGATAAAAGATATCGATTCGACGTACACCAAAAATTCCTGGTATGACTTTAGGACAAACGTCAGAATATAACTATCATGTATTTTGTATGAATAGTTTATACTTGTACTGAAATTGAAACCACATATGATTGAAAGAATAACTTCCGTCAACCATTATTAAAGCTAAAAAACATAAATAATTGACATAAATTAATTTATGAATCTAATTTATCATCAGCCGTTAGTAAAGTTATCTACTCAATTGAAATGTGTGGTTTACATTAGCTTCGAATACCAGTACATGATAAGACTTAGTCGATGTTAATTATACCATATAAGTGGATTTTTCCTATTTATAGACTGTGACATTTCAAAACTGATGACAGTTTTGATAGTTGTTGCTTCTCGTTATTAGTTGAGTTACGTAAGCGTGTATAGTATGAGTTTTTGGAATATTTCAGAATGAACAACTGATACATTTATATTTATGACACAATGTGTGGAATTTGTTATGTTACAGTGACAAGCCTTCAGAATTTCTAGACAATGTTGATGTTGCAGTAATACTGTTTCGGACTTCCATTGTCTTGAGATGGAAGACGATTAAGGATACCACATCAATCGAAACGATGTGAAACGCAAAAAACTCAAGACAATGGAATTCCCAAACAGTATTACTAAAAGTCTTCAGAATGCTGTATCACATTGGATTGCAGTGCCAGAGTTACAAATTTGCCGCCAGTAGGTTATTCAATTTTTGCCGCCCCAATCGTCCTCTGATATTCGATATCACAATCATAATCATTATTACATTTATTCTGTCAATGAAATTGCAACTGCCTCCTCATTACATTAGCTTTATTCTGTTACTAGTATGATTGTGAACTACGGGATCTTCAGGTCACTTTCTAGATTATTTTTACAACTCACGATTTACTGAATATTACATTAGAAATAGTTTTTGGGTATACTTTTAAGCTAAAAAAAGCTCAATCACGTACTAATTTTAAAGTGGGGTAAGGTAAGCCTTCAACGGTTTAGAGACTTGTTTTCTCTGGGCATATAATAAATGTTGTTTTTTATTTCTGTAAGAAGAAAAACAGCCAAATTTGCCGCTCCCTGAAACCTGCCGCCCTAGGCTCCAGCCTACTCAGCCTGCTGGTAAAACCGCCACTGTTGGAATGTTGAGCAGCTATCATCTAGAAGATATTGTGTGTTTTGCCAATAAAACTCGTTATTTGTGACGCATTTCGATTTCAACTTTCAAACATCGTGAAACCTTGTGTTTGCATTATTCAGTTTCACCTTATTTTACCAAGTATCTACAATTTACATGACTGAGTTCTTCCCTGAACCAATATGATGTTAGAGTAAAAATTGGAAAATTAATGTACGAAACACGTTATGACACTTCATTCAATTTTCATACTGATTGAGCGAAATACGTCATTCCATAACTGGTTTCATAAATAGCAATTTGAAATCTGGTTTTGTTCTTACTTTTGAAGACAAGTATTGCACCATGCCGGTAACCGCATTGATCTTTCTAACGATATATATCTTATCTGCTAATCGAAGTTTAGTGGATAACTATCAGTCGATTATTTTAGTCCCAATCAGTTTTTCATTTTAAAAGGAAAAATAATTCTGAAATATATGTACCTTTCAATTTGAAGTAAGTGTAATCAAATAAATGCATATACCATTGAATTTTAACCCATTTCCACTATGAAACAGCAGCCGACGTTTGACTGAATAACCATCATATTGCAGAAAGTGAAAACTCTCGACATACCTGACAGTTCCTAACAAATTCCCAGATAGTGTCGACTTGTTTTATATTGTCTTTCAAAGATAATACGACTTGGATCATAACATATTGTCTTCCGGCAAGAGGAGGTCTGGTCGTAAATTTTTGGTACGTGACATTATCTATATGAGTCATGCAAGCGAGTAGTAGTGATCGTTAGTGAAGTACCTCTGTGAATTTGTTTATGACCATTCCATTAACAATACACTGTTTTTGATATTCACCAATTTCGCCTTTTTGTTTTTTATTGTAAGTACCGCGTCGAGAGACGGTGGAATAGAGGACGGGATGAGGACAGTCTGCCCTCCATAGTCAAAAAACTTAAAATAATTACGATATCAAATTTCATTGGCAGCCAAAATGTCAATTCCTTTCTCATTTGAAACACTAACGATCCATAGATTTCATTTATATAATGATGATAATTACAATTACATAAATAATAACGTTTGTATAAAACATATTGAATCGATTTTCGTAAAATCGAATAATTAAGTCAAGGCCATGCTTAGTCTGTTCACTGTCAAATACATCTTTAAAAAGTGTATGTGAGCTTTGGAAAATGCTGTCTCCGAGCACTTGCTGCCTTGAGCAGTTGGCCCTATTACGCTTGGGGTAAAAAGGGAAAAGCATATTCAACATCTTCGAATGAATCACTTATTTCTCTTCCAATGTTATAATCAATATACTAAGTATTTCCATATATCTGTTAATGAGTAACATTTTGACGTGATGGTTTTTCGGAAATTTAGTTATAACTATCACCGAAAGTGAAGTAATTTAAGGAAAACGTGGTACCTTACTGAAATAATATTATGCCACCCTATCATTACCGATAAAAATTAATTACTTATTGGATGATTCAAAGTTATAAAGTTTATAAGTGTATAAGCGAACGGCGTGAAAACAAATATCTTAATTATTTGAATTATGATATTCGATCAAACATTTGTTTTTAAATATGTCAATTTATTTATGTAAATAGAGCAGAATATGTATAAAATGTAATATATTTATGTAAAAATGTATCAAACTAGGTAGGCGCACTTGGCTTTACCATACACACATAGGTTATCCATACATTTGTATATTATGCGTGATAGATGATGTTGGATGATATACCAAAGTTGACTGTTAATATGTGATCAATAAAAACAATGATTTAAAATGCCGTTTCATTCGGAATGTGGCCTAACGCATATTTTTATATACCTAGGGCTGAGCTCTACCTGCAACGCTGGTCGCAGTGTTCATCTTCTCAAGAAATCTGTGGTTTGGTTCCAGAAGCGGTATATATAGCCTGATTAAATTGGCATATGTCTATCGCCAAACCTGCGATTCTGATGCAGAAATTTCAGAGATTCAAAACTGCATATTCTACCGGACTTCTTCCGCAGAATTTCAAATCGAAAGTATATAAATCAGATATCAGGATCAAACTAATGCTAGGATGTATAGTAACTGGTGTGCATCTGACTAAATACCTCTAAACATCTCTGCGATTCTGATACAAAACATAATATTCGATCATAACTCATTCCCAGATCGACTAAATGAAATTGGTATAAATTTGCTATCACGATCACAGGAACGCGAGGATACATGCTAAATTGTTGCTAGGTCAATATGAACAAACATTCACAGATATTTGAAATCAAATGAGCAGCATTCACGATCAGGATTACAGAAATTCTAGGAGGTATGGAAAGTACTATACCGCGAGCGTAAATACCTATCATCAAATCTGAAATTCTTATCTGAACAGCACATTCGAAAAGACATAATTTCAACTAGGGTGTGTAAGCATTGAGTAATATATTACAGTCTTTTATCAATAGTATAGGTAAGTTAGCTCACAAAAAACCGAGGAGGTATGCATAGTAGGATGCTATTGATGAAGTTAGAGGGCTGTCCCTATTGAAATCCCAAATTAAATGGGAAATTAAGATCAGAGAAACGCGGGAAGGTGTGAAAAGTAGTTTGCTACTGGTAAAAGGTGAAGTGAATAGTGTGCATCGATGAGTATAAGTTTGCTCTCAAAATCACAAAAACGCGAAGAGATAAGGTAAGTAGTATGCACCATGGGTAGAAATTTGCGTTCAGGATCACAAAAGCTGAAAGAGGTATAGAAAATAGTATGTCCCTGAGAAACATACGAGATAGGACATCGCCATCTTTGCGATACTGATACATTCTTTTTTGTGAATGAAAGGAGCAATTCGATCAAACTTTCTTCACAGAAATTTCAAATCGAATAAATATGTATGAGCACATGGTAAGTAATATCTGCCCGATGCAATTATCAGAATGTGCCTTATTGCGTATACATTTATACATCTCTCGTCATCTCTGCGACCCTGATACAGATTCTTTAGAAAACTGAAAACAGCAAATTCGACTAGACGCCCTCTGTAATAATATATAATGAAATGACCAATAAGAAAAACAAGATGCACAGTAAATTATACATTTAGTAGAAGGAATATATCACTAAACCTAAAAATTGTTCATGATCCTTCATACCATTTTGATTTCTTAGCAGCAGGCGCGCTCAATATTTTATTTTTATATTCATTCACCATCTTCGAAAAGCTATCGTGTTCATTCTTCTTATTAATTTTCTGCCTAGGCTGCTTTGTGAATTCTTTCCGTTTTTCGGTTAGGGTTTTCTTCTGATTCTTTTTTATCCTTTTTGCTTTCTTCACGTTTTCATAGTGCATTTTAGCTTGCGTAACTAATTTATACCTGCTCCTCATTTTTTCTATTTTCCCAGGCTCTGTGGGCACTCCAGAATAACCTGGCAATTCTTCTTCATCCTTCATCTCCTTCTTTTTACTAGACTGATATTGACTCTGAATAAACCTCTTATCTTTTGGTTTGCTTGTATCTCGTGGTGTGAAATTTTTATTTGTGGGGTTGTGTATCCTAGATTTTTCTAAACGTTTTTGTTTTGCTTTTATCATCACCTTATTTTCTATGCTGAATGATATGATGGGTCGTTTCTGGGGAGAGAAAATGTTAGGATTGTTGTTCAGACTTCTAAGTGCTCTGAGAGCATGCTCATGTTTCGTGAACGCGACAAAACCATATTCCTTAGATTTTCCCATGCCATTCGCATCCAAACTCCGCATATCTCTCATTACTCTCGCTTCTGTAACTACAGCTTGTTCACCGGCGTGTTTTTGAAACAACAGTCTTAGTTTCGTGTCATCCCAAGTGGGTGGCAAGTTATACACTACCAAACGTTCTCTCGAAACAAACATGTTCAAATTTCGGAGCACCTGAGTTTTGTACTGCTCTACTTGAAGTCTTTTCGCCATATCTGTCGGTGATACACCATGCGCTGCTTTGCTGCCAGCAAGTATTACTGGAAAATAAAAGAACCAATTGAATATTATGGTGGAACTCAACTACATCAACCACTGAACAGAAACGTCTTAACTTACATTTGAAAAATGTTTAATTCGAGTATAACAAATACAAGGTATATTGACATTTATGCACAGGTGCGTTAAGCTATTCGGATTCCGCTATTTAAGGCTTGCGTTTCAAGAAGGCATAAAGTAAGCGTTTGAATAAAAATACATTTATTGTGTAATTGAAACGACTTTATCTATTTCTGGAGAAACTGCAAAATCTCTTGATAATTCCCGGGGGGTTTAGTGACAATAATGAGTAATATTTGTAGTTATTTTCCCCTAAACACAAACTGTTCCAATTATAAATAAACAACATAATGTAATCATTCAGTAGATCTCAAAATAATATTGTCAATGTGGAAAACCAAGTCCTTGACAAAAAACCTTTGACTACCACCTCTTTTAGGATTAACTGTAGAAAATATTGGAAATTGATAATTTAGACTTCTTTTCTAGATATTCTTTTTACTTCCCACTCCAATAGGTGGTAGATGCCCAATTTAAATTTCCAAAAATGTAATTGAAGGTCAAAAGTTGGGGATAGGGGAGGGACCTCATTTTCAACTTTGACTCGGGTAATATATACTCTGTACTTGTTAGGAATAGATGATTGTTCAGACATATGCCATAAAAACACAGAAATTATATTTATGTTCAACAGGCATAGAATTTCAAGATACATTTGACATGAATATAGATAATTTTAGCTATTTTAATGTTTCAAATTAATTTAAACTATTTAATCATTTTACAATGCAGTATTTTGGAATTTGAGGGTTTATCAACTTTTTTATAAAGGGGCTTATCCGTTCTACTTATTTAAGATACTATTATCACTACGACAACTACAGGTTTCTGCACTATTTAGCCTCTAAAAAAGCATTTAAGTAGGTTGACGTCTTCACTAAATGACCATTTTTCACAATAACCTATATTTTGATAATACATACCTCCCTCCTTGACTAGATATAGATTTCTAGAGTCTTTAGACCCTCTGTTGGCTTCCTTTTTCTCCTTAGCTTTTTTCTGAACATCATCTCTATGCAACGCCTGATAACAATCTAATGTATTTCCTGAGAGTGTCAGTTCTGTACCAGCACTTAAAGCCTTATCTGCATCTTCTTTATTCTGTAAAAAGGACCAAACATTAATATTATTATCTCTGTATATTATAGTAACTTGAGAACATCCTTAAATGGCCTCATTTCTTTTTTACATCATTATTACAGTAGCTTTCATGTGCTGGAATAATTTCTGTTATGTTCTTCTTGGGCATATATATGCCTCAGGTCAACCTGACAAAAATTTGATATGGTTATGTCTGAAGATTGTTGCTGTCTTGGAAATGTGCAATCCCTCCCTAACCAGGAGCTGAGAAAGCATGTCTGGGTATTCTGTTACAAGTCATGACTAATGTGCAAAACAATAATAGTTTACAACAATAATGATAGTTCAACAAAAAAAACTATTGAATTCAACGATAACAAATTGTCTCTTCCAATCTCTATTTAAGAAAAAGCTGTAGCTAGCTAGTTTAGATAACTTTCAAAGTAAAAGAAGAAAAATTTAAATGTTCTTGAAAGAAACAAGACAAATAGAGCATAATAATAGTTGGCATCTTAGTAGATCAGTCATTAGCTAGCTTCTTCAATGTAGTTAAATTAATGTTTTTATGATATTCCTGCAAATGAGGATTAACTTTACTGTAAGAAAGAGTAGAGTAGGATATGGATTTTAGGCTGTAAAATTTTAACATAAGTTCGTTTCTGCTTTAGGTATGTAAATCTGGCAACCAGCAGAGTATTACTATCATTAATATAAAGTATTAGCCAAATACATTTGACTAGACAATCTGTGTAGTGACCTAGTAGGGTTTTGCAACAGTTTGCATAGCTTATAGCCTACAGTTAGCAAAAAGAGTGGAAAAATTAGACCTATCAGCTTTTTGCATAAATAAACAAAAAGTTATTGAAATTCTGTTCCTCAAAAAAAAACACCTACTTAGACATTAATTTACATAAAAGGGTGAGAAAAATACCAGATCATTGGAGCTCAGTGAGTAGATAATGTTCCAACTATTTTCTATCATAGTTTGGTCAATCATCTGCTAAGCCCTTTATATGAACTTATATAATGTATATTTCAACATCAGCTTAGTTGCTTACCAAAAACTTTACAAAAGCTGTTCCTTTTGAATGCTCAGTTAACCTATCAACACATATCAGAGCATAGTAAATAGGGCCATATTGTAGCATGCATTGTTTAAGGTCTTCATTAGAAGCATCAAAAGGGACATTCCTCACAAATATTGTCTTTCCTTCAGTCACATCATTAGACACTCTTTTAGGATTATTATCTTTGTTCTTTTCAATATCACTTTCACTATGGTCGCTGTTATCATCTTGACTTGATTGTTTATCATTATCTTCACTATTACTATCCTCATCACTGTCCTGCATATTTTCGTCAGCTGTATGTTTGTCTTCTATGGATTCCATATACTGATCTGTTCCATCTTCTTTTTTTATCACGATTTCTGGTTCAGTATTTACATTAGCTTCATATTTGTTTTTAGCTTTTGCAAAGTCAACCACTAAATGTCGACCCAAGAATTCTTTGCCATTAGTATGATGCCTAGCTTTTGCAGCTTTTTGAACCATTTCAAACTGTATAAAACCACAACCAACCAATTTTCCACCTGTTTTTTTTAATACTTCAACATTCTCAACTTTTCCAAATTTTTCAAAGTATTCTCTTAATTTCTTGTCATCAACCTTAAACGGTAAGTTTTTGACAATCAGCCTAGCTCTTTTTTTTCTGAGTAATTGCTTGGCTAATTTCTTTTTCTCTCGTAACTTCTCCTTTACAACTTCTTTTGGCAGAGGTACCTTTTTTTCTAAAACCAATAATTAATTGTATTAGCATCGATGTATAAGTGAACTCAATCATATATTCGGAAATACTTACGCTGTTGTGGTGTCATTGTTTTTCAATTATGTCCCCAAAAATTAAACGGAAAAACGTGTTTTTAAATAAAATCTTATTTCCTAACCCCATCAAATGAACTTAAGTGACATGGAACGACAGGGAGAGAGACCACAGAATATAACAAAGAAATTATTAAAGATTTAGAATGACACCTCTGATCATGTCGCACATGTCACTAGCCGAATCGCCGATCATGCGGCGGCGGTGTTTCCACGGATATAGGTATAATGATAATTTGACAATATAATGGTACTCGTTGTTGCTTTTTATCTGTATTACAGCCATACTGTTGTCATGTTTCTCCGATACATATTTATGTAGTCTGGCTGTCTTTTTTGTATTATGTAAATTTCTTGTCAACTGTTAGTTGCCACTGCTTGACACTTGTCAACTGAACATTTTGAATATCTATATCCTACATCTACATGTACATTTTTGTGATGTTCATGACTGCATGTGTCCTGGACTGTTTTCTGTTTTGATCTGATCAATAAATTGAAAAGCTAGAATAATAGTTCTATTTTTCTGAAAAAAGTTTTATTATCTTTTCTTGCTTAGAGTAAGATATATATTTCGGATATGCTTTAAGATTATCATTCATCATATTATGGTCAAAATTGTTTGCACGTGTTTGATGATTTAAAAAGGCTGAACATTATTTGCTCCTTTAGATTTCATTTTAATAAGATGTCTGTTGAGGATGGTGAGTGCATTATGAACAAAATGTATATAGTGATCTAAAACTACTCTCATTTGATGATATTCATTGAGTAATAGCATATCTATCACACAATTTTTTTCCCTAGAGTGCCCACCTATGTTGGAAGGTGCCACTGGAGGTCCAAACATAGATGATGACGATTCAGATGGGTGGGATGAGATGGAAGTAAATGGTGAACAGACCACCTGCCTCTTTTGCTCTCTTCAGTTTCATACAATAGCTGTAGCCTTGGATCACTGTCGAATAGCTCACAACTTTGATCTATTGCAGCTAAAGAATAAGTATAACATGGATTGTTATTCATACATAAGAATGGTCAATTATATCAGGCTGCAAAGACCTGATCCTAAAATTTTGACAGAATCTTCAGTAGCTCTTTGGGATGATGATGTTTATTTGAAACCTGGTGAAATGGAGCCTTGGTTGATGTATGGTAAGAAAATAGAATGGTTTGAGAGATAATCTTATATAATAAGTATAATATTGTCATCATGCAGTTCTTTTCCTGGATATTCTTACCTGTATTAGCTGACTGATGAAAATTGAGTAACTTCATTATTCAATCATGTTATTACTTGATACAAATAACAGTAAAGTTCCTGGCTTATTTTCCAAATAATAACAATGACCAAATAATATTTAATATTCATACAGAGGGTTTTTTATGCATATCCTACATCAGACAAAAAGGTCGAATCAAATTTGCCCCAATATAAATGAGGAAAATTATTTGTAGGAATGCCACTACTTAAATAATTAAAAAAAACTATATCAAGATATGGCTGTGTGCAAAATTTCAAGAAAATATCTAGAACATTATAGAAGTTTTAATAATTTATTTCTTGAAACTTAACATTGTGTAGCTGAAAAGTTGAAAGGTTTTGAAGCTTGTTGAGATGAAATTTTTTCTTTATAAATTTCACAAGAATTCACACCTTCGAGGATTAGCATCCAATTGTTATTACACACCCTGGAAAGAGGAGATAACTGAAATTCTTTTTTTTTAGATCTTCACTCACAGTAAATGATATTTCTTCTGTAATCAGTTAGTTATGTCTAGGAATATGATACATTTAATCAAAAACTGATACATATTAATATTGCAATTGAACTAAGCAACAAATTTTTCTTATGGAAAATATATTTGAAAGTCATATAAGCTTTTCGTAAGTAATATTATTTTCAATAGATTTTGATGATCTGGGTAGTGCTCCATCAACACCACACTATGCAATAGAGGGAAAGACACCAATAAGTCATTTAAATTTCTCGGATCTTCAAAAGCAAATTCAAGATTTGACAATGCAGGTATGTTAATTGTGAGTATGTGGAATGGGCATTATATTAATTAGTAGAGGATTAAACCATAAATATTTTGTAAGAAATATTATTTTGGATATAACTTTTGAATTATTTATCCTTATATGAAAAAACTAAAAAAAATGCTGTTTTGTTTATAAGCATTGTTTGATGTTACTACTAAGTCAGATTTCAGAACACCAGCCTTGTGTCATCTCTATACAGCATTTTTTCTCATGTAAAGAATACATCTTGGATGGCATTATAATTAACCAAGCTGTTTTTGTATAATTTAACAACTATGAAACTTAGTTGCATCACAATCAAAAATACTCTGAGTATATCGGTTCAGATTTTTTGGGTATCTCGAAAAATGACATTCCTATTAAGAAGACTACCTACTCTCTTTACACATTGCATGCAAGATCATTCATATTCTGTATTTAAATCAAAATTTCAGCAGGGATCACTTTATATACTTATACTACAATCTACCACTAGGCTGCATATTTCGAAAATGACGTTTCTGTAATGCAATATGAAAAACCTGTTCCGATTTTCATTCTATTTTAAATGTACTCTGTGAAAAATAAGTTCACCAGAGGAACCATGAGGAAAAAGTATTTTTCATGTAGAGTATGACATTTTCAACACATTAAAAACCTGGTGGTCAATAGAAGCTAAAATCTGATTCAAGCAAATTTTTAAATGGATCTGACGTTAATTTTAGAGACAATTGTCAATCAGCTGTTTCATACCATGCCTTCACTAAATTGTTTAAAAAGGTATTTTACAGGTGAAATACAAAGATATGCTATTAGAAAATTACCAGAAAGATATGGAAAAGATGAAAGAGGTAACGAGAACAATAGTGGAATCAGGTGATAATTACAATAAAAAATTAGCTCATAATGTGGTATCCTCTGGCTGTGAAAGTAATGACTATTTCAATTCATATTCCCATTTTGGAATTCACCATGATATGTTAAATGTAAGTACTGTTATATATATATATATATATATATATATATATATATATATATATATATAAAAAACTGGTAAAATGCGTGTATAAAAAAAAACTGGTAAAATGCTATGTTCCATATCGAACTCAACTGCATTTACATAGTAAAACTAATTATCTGCTTCAAATTTGTATTTAAAAAAATGACTATATAAACAGCTATTATACTGTTTGTTTTGGGTTACCTTAATTAAATTGTTTAGCAATTGTCAATCAGGATCATAGCATCTTGGATTATATAGTAGATTTAATAATTTTGTTCAAACCTCAGGATACAGTGAGAACAGAAAGTTATAGGGATGCAATCTTGAAAAATAAAAATTTATTTACTGGCAAAATAGTGCTAGATGTTGGTTGTGGTACTGGGATTTTATCTATGTTCGCTGCACAAGCAGGTGCAGAGAAGGTTTATGGCATTGACCAATCTGAGGTCGTCTATAAAGCTATGGATATAGTAAGGTAAGCATGTTATTTTACAGTGTATGGTATTATATACAAACAATATAAATATGTCTTTATTTCATTTTTCACCTACTTCATAACAAACACAGAGATAAACTCGTCTAGTGTCGCCCTCTATGGGGACGCCCATTGACAAATCACAAAGCTTCATGCAACACTTATTTGAGTTGATGTTGCTATCATACCCTCGACTGGGTTATGTATATACCACTCAATTGCTCTCTACAGTTAGACCGCCAGGCTATACTGATGAGTCTAGACTAAAGACGAAACATGTATATCTATAGCAGATCTGATGCACAGTAGAGAGTATACACTTAAACACAGGGATGTATCTTGAAATATAAGAAGCAGAATTGAAGGCACCTGAAGAGTACAAATACAGAAAATGAACTGATTTCATAAGAACAGTACCGTTTATTAGGGTCAAAAAACAGAATTTCATTGATAAAATTACAAAAACTGATAATTTAATTATGCAGGTTAGTCTATAGTGAGTTTTATGTATCTTTTGCAGATTTTATATAAAATAACTACTGCTAATAAAAATTATAGTGAGAAGTGTTGATAAAAAAGATCTTCCAAACTAACATTGAAACCCAGCACTATTGAAAATTCATTCATTCGTTCTTTCTTTTAACTTTTAAGCTACCTGTCTATAAAAGTGTTATTGTTCAATCCCCATCAACCCAATTTTCGCGAATATACGCAACTAGGAGGCAGGTAAATTAGCATAGTAACAGCCATACTCAAAAGAACTGATATTAATTATATCTAAGCCTCATTGCGACACAAATTACAGCAAAAAAAAATTGTTAAGCTTCTCACAAGGTTTGGATGCTAGATTAAAGTTTTTGCATAATATGTATTTTTATTTCCGCTGAAAACATACGTATGCTTTCAGAGAAAACAAATTGCAAGACAGGGTACACTTGATTAAAGGTCAAGTTGAGACCACAAATTTACCTGTTGAAAATGTTGACATAATAGTGTCAGAATGGATGGGATATTTTCTGCTATTTGAAGGGATGCTAGATAGTTTTATTCATGCAAGAAATATATTCTTGCGACCTGGCGGATCTGTACTGCCAAATAGGTGTAATATTAGCATTATTGGTGTTAGTGACTTAGGTAAGTTTTATGGTTTATATTTCAGGAATGTCACAAGTATGCATTTGATTTTTCATTTTTATCATAATTGATATAACAGTGAGTTGCTCAGATACTTATTTTCTGGCACTACTTCATTTACCATTGCTACAAAGCTAATGATTATAGGCTCTTGGTATGAAATTACCTTCAGCTGCTGACAACTTTTGCCTGAAACTGTGTCCAAAATATGTAAATTATGTGATACCTTTAAATAGATAGGATTTTGCCTCACCATTATTGTTTGTTTGTGTTAAAATTTATTTCACATATCATGTAGACTGTAGATGCTCTGTACGAGACTCTTCCATCATTCAGATAATTTTTGTTTGTTAAAACGCAATAATGTATCTTCTAAAACTTATTCTGTGGCTGTCCCTTTGATTCATTATATTTTTCGCTGGCCGCTGGCGTTGATTGAAACCACATACGTAGGAGTTACCCTCTACTGCCGTTCCAGCTGCCTCCGCACCCTTCATAGAAGTACAAAACAGAATCGAAAACTTTGTTTTTGAAAATATAATGACATTAATGTTTATGAGGGTTTCCAGGGTAACAGATCTGTTTTGTATTAGACCTTAGTATGAACTATTATGCAAGGCTACTATGCAGATGTCTACATAATTATCTATACCAACTTCATATCCTTCAGATAATCATTGCCTTGTTAAAATCGTTGAGTAGATGTTTTCATTGGCATATCGATCGAGTATATATATAGCTTGTCATTAGAATATATTGACTACTGCTTCCAAAAGCAGTTGCATATAACGATCTGTGATGAATAAATAAGCCAAAAGAGCATCCCTAGTGTTACCGCATTGTATTGTAGAAGATAATGTAGATTTTGTTTAAATAACACGTGTTTCATATAAATTACGTAACTATTTGGTAAATAAATATCTCATTAGAATATTTGTTCAGCAAATTGCTTCAACATGGTTTCACCAATAGCAAGACTGGAACTTCTACATAGATTGATTGACTATCCAAAAAATTTTAATAAGGAAGTATGATGATATTTTTTGGTGACTGCAATTCCAAGAAAATTGCAGGTTAAAATACGGAATCCGTTTTCCTATTGATCAGTATTTATTTTCGTCCGGGAAAACTACACGGAACACATAGACATATTTTCAATACGTGTCGATCTATATTATTGTTTCATTATACCCCTCCATCATTAATTTATTAAACAGCTAAATATTATGTTAATTAATATTGTTCCGATGATATTGACGTTTTAAAGGTACCTTACAGTAGACAAGATGTCCATACCTATGGCAGATGTTTTCACATTGTGATCGACAACTCATATACATAGTTATACATTTTTATTTGAGATATACAGAGCTTGTAATTTGGCGTACATCATATTTCATTACAATAAAAACTTAGGTACTATTATCAGAACCTTCTTTATTATCAATATCATTTGCATTGACAATCTTATTGTGGAGGGTCCTTAAGTGCCTCACCAAGTTGCTCTTCACGTTGAAGCTCTTGTTGCATCTTCCGCACCCGTACGGCTTTTCCCCAGTGTGACTACGTTTGTGAACTAACATGGAGGCTTGGGATGGGAATACTTTTTTGCAATCTGTACATTGTTTACTGCCTCTGTCATCCTGGCCATTGATTTTCTTGGCGAGAACAGGTACAATTTTCTTGTAATGAGTGTCCTTAGTATTGCTCATGTGAAGTTCAAATTCAGTGTGCTCGTTTTGAATGTGCTTCACCCATTCTGCTGGTGTTGGGAAGCCTTTCTGACACAAGTCGCACATTAGCTCTGGAAAAGTATCATTTTCATACGATTCACCCGAACTGTCATGGCGTCTCCGCTTAGCTGGGAGCATGTCAGTGTGCGTTTGAACGTGTCGTACCCATTCTGAAGGAACAGTGAAAGTTTCTGTGCAAAGTTCGCACGTTAAAGGAGAGAATAATTGATCTTCGTTTTGGACGGTTTCTTGTTCGTCGTCGGTGGGTTCTGATTTTATGTCATCAAACACCTCTTTGGACTCGATGATTTCCATGTCTGCTTCGCTCCAATCGATTGGTTCATCCTTTATCACCAAGAACTGTAGATTGTTGGTCTCTTTTGGTTCAGATTTTATATTTGCGTTATTTTTATCGGTATTCTCGTTTGACTTAGAGTCACTTACAGAATGGTCTTGGACATTCTTGAATGACTGATGTTCAATCTTCTTGAACGTTTGTTCAAAAGAAAAATTTAGCACTTTTGGAATCGACGTTGGTTTGATGGTCACAGTCTTCAATGGTTGCTTACCTTTCTCTGCATTCACTGGCATCACAATCATTGTTTTAGCACCTGGCTTTGAAGTAACTGTTTTGGTGTGGATAGTACTTGGCCCTGGTTGGGATTGCGCAGCAGTTGTTGATTTCGAGGTAGCTGATACTTTTGACAAACCACTTGTTGATGGTTGCGAATTAGAAACAATAGGAGAAGCAACAGTTTGACTCTGTTGTTGCGTGATGCGTGTAACTCGGTCCGAATCACCCTTCTCTCTATACAATCCTTTAATTTGGAGAATATCACCCCCTCTCAGGACACTCTTCAGAATGTCTTTAGATACCTTCGCCTCGCCACTGTACATGTATCGTACCAATACTTTCAAACACTTATGGTCGATCTCTTGAGGCAGAACGATCATGAGCGGCAATGCTGTAGTCACTTTTCTCTGGAGCTTCAATATTTGGGCTAAGTAGACACTGCTGTACGACAAGACGAATCGATGGGCCATGATCTGATGACCATCAGTTGTAACCAGCGCGACATCCGTGAACGAATCATTGTACAGAGCAGTTGAGATACAGGAATGGATGTATGAAGGATACAAACTCCACTTTAGTTGATACGATTCGCAAATTTCGGCTTCGCCCTCCATTATCTTCGGTCGAAACACAACACGTGCGGTAGCAAACGGACACTTAGAGACGCGGAATGCTTCTAGTATATAAATCGATAGTATCGCCCGCGTCCGCATCTACCGCCATTGATTTTCCGCAGCCAATCCGCTCGCGCGTTTATTCTATCGATCTGACATCGCTCGCGTATCGCTCTAACCGCGCAGATATTGATTTTCTGCTTGAATGCAGCCTGCTCATAGTACAGGGCAAGCGGACACGAAGCAAAGCGAGAGTAGGAGATGATATAACATATTTATTCCTATGTATAGCAATCAGATATTGAGCAAGGACGCTTTATACATTGTACATACAGTCTGGGCGTAAAAGATGGAATATACACAATAAAATTTAATTCAATTAATGAGAGAAAACGGCTCGCACAAGTGATACACTATCAGGCTTTTTTGACATTCATTTTGCGCTGATCATGGTCACGTCATTCATTGTTTCAGAGATGACATAAAAGATTTTTTGCATACATAATGGTAAAATTTATATGATAATACTAATTAAAAATATAAATATTAATTAAATCTGACAAATTCAATCTCAAAAAAGTACCGCACAGGTATTATTATTACATATTTTTCTGACTTCACTGGTGGATATATTTATATATATTTTCAAATATGAGATAGGATAAGTCATCATAACTTTTTGAAACAGCAACTGATATTTTTGATTACACTACATGAAAAACTCCGTCATTATTACGTACGCAACGGTAAAATTTATTTTTAATTATGAGTTGAATAATAAAAATAATTATTAAAAATGAAAATAAATAGTCCAAGCAAATATTATTTTTTGCCATAATGTTCTCAATGCCATTAAAGTTTAGAAAATTCAGGTTATTTAAATTTGGTTACTGAATTCAAGCCCCTAACATAATTTTTATTTTAATTCAATTTATTAATGATGTTTTACCGCTATGTGTTTATATAAAATGATTTTTCATGTAGTGTAAAAAAGGGAGGTTGCCGACTAGTGATGATGTCATCAGTGGACGTGATATATCAAAAATACACATTAAAAAGTGTGTTTGACCTGTACAGGTGTTTTCTTTTCATATTGAGTTATAACTAATTATTATTATTATATATCTTCCGACTATTATTCCTTTTATTATCCAATTTATTCATAATTAATTTTACGTAACGTATGAATAATTACATATGCAATAAACAATACGTATTGCTTTTTAAGAAATTATTATGTATGTTATCAGTGCAAGCTTTGTTAAAAGGAGCGCATTACAAAAATTGTTTTTGGCGTGGGACTGTTTTCTTACACAGATTTCATATGCCTGATTATTGTCACACAAATATCTTTGAAAGCTAAATACGAGCAAGAAAAACTTGAATAAGAGAACTCATGAATATTCCGCCTATCTCGGAAGTCTTTATTAAATCAAGCACTTATAGGTTTTCAGCGAGGCGTAATTGTGGACAGGATGAAATTTTGTATCGGTTATTCACATTGTGCAGAACCAAGGAAGTAATTTCAAATTTTAATTTTCTACTTTGATAAATGCCGAGGCAGCCGAAACGTCAGTATAGGTATTATGAGCTTCCAATTAAGTGCCAGGTTAATTAAAATAAATATACGTCTTAAAACATTTATTTATAACAACACTTATGCACATTGCGGTAAGCTCATCTGCATCTGTATTCATTTGTCTGTTTGTAAAAATCATCTAAAGGAAATGTTCAATTTATTTGATTCATTCGATGATGATGTCCTTCGGAAGAATTGGTACATGTTTAAAATTCAGTCCAAATTCGGTACGGCCATTACGAATATGTTGGAGTAACTCAAATGGAGTCGCAAAACCACTGTGACATAATACGGAGGAAGATCCGTTGTTGGTTGTCAAAAATTGCTCACGTCTTATTTTTAGTGGTGGTCCCACGGCATGAGATTGAACATGTTGCAACCATTCATTGGGTATAGTTTAGCTTTGGTATTGGGAATTTGATACTGTTGTAGACTGCTTTCCTACTAGGTGTGTCACTCATTCATTGAAAAGCTTTTGGTACACTTTTCACATGTTGAAAGAGCAAACAGTTGTATCAGATAGTGTTCCCTTTGCGGTTGTATTTTGTTGTAAAGGATCCATTTTATCAAGACACTCGTTGGCTACGATATGCACTTCACGTTCACTCTATTGGTCCGGTTCTTCCTTCATTTGTACTTCGCAATGATTTTCCGGCTTGACAATAAAATCGATGCTTTTGACACTCAATGGATCAGCTTTTCATTCCGATGAAAGTTCCTCGAGGATCGAGTCTTATGCCTTGGAGGGGTTGTTAGAAGTTTAATACCTTCGCAACTAAATTGTATTGGCTCCGTTTCTTGTAGTTGACTTATTCCAAGCTTCATATTTTGGATTCTGTGGACTATCTTAATATTCTCATTTTTTGGCTCGTATTAAGATGAAGCGACATCATCGGGTTTCAATAACTTTTTATTGATTGGGTCAGTAACTGGAATTTTCAGGGAGTCTTGGGTACAACCGTTTTCATGCCTTCCCTTGCTTTGTATAATTCCTGAATTTGCAAAAGTTCCCCCGCTCTTAATACTATCGAGATAATCATTAAGAGTCCTTGCTTCTCCACCGTACATATCCACAAGCACATTCAAAGTTTTGTAGTTTATTTCTTCCGGTAAAACTATAAAAACTGATAAGGATGTGGTAATTTTTATCTGTAATTTCAATATTTGGGTCAAAGAAATGCTACTATAAGCCAAAATCACCGGTATGCTGTGCCCAGGTTAAGCGGTTCATCAATTGTTACCAGCGCTACGTCTGTGAAATATCTGTCATAGAATTTTGATGGTATGCTCGATTAGAGATAAGATGCTTAGGAATTGCATTGTAATTGGAACATTTGATCATCAATGATTATTGAGGCACTACACGCAAATTTTCGATTATGATCCACTTTGAGCACGTGTATATATGCAAACCAAGAAATACAAAAAGGAGTTCGATAACTAGTCGTCGTTGGGGAAAAGGATAGCAATAATGTCATCTTCAGTCTTATCGACTTGTTACAACCAATACATAAAAGCGGTTGTTGTTTCGATCGTACGCGGCAACCTGTGTCATCTAATTTTCTTTTTAGGCCATTGAATATCGTTCAAAATATTTCAACAGAATCTAATTCTCTGTAGCTTTGTACCTATTGTTCACAATGTCACGTTCCTTAAAATGTAGCTTCCTTTTTTAATTTGTTCCTCAGTTTTAGTACCTATCTGGCGTACTAGCAGGCCACTAGCTACCATCATAAAGAAACTGTCTCCAAATTTGATTTACGTCGCGTCAAAACGAATACCGGTGGTCAGGACACTGCGGGCCGCCAAATCATTGCGTTACTATATTGGCCTATTGGCGCGAGCTCAGTAAATTGTCGTGTGCTGGCCAATAGGAGCGTCTGCATTTGTTTTTAACGCAGCATAAATTACATCTGTACACACTGAGGTACCCTCGTAAAATATTTTTGGAAAAAGCTCATGTAATCAATATTCTTCAGATTGGCCATGGGTATTTAACTAGTAACACGTAACCTTTTAGTTGTCATTACCTTCGAATTTTACACGTGTATGTCCCAAATGGTAAACCTCACCACAGCAAGCAATAATATCCGGGTCAATAATGATATTGGTTCTATATACCCGATCCCCCAATTCGTCAGTTGTTCAATCGATCGGACACATCAACAACCACGGTGCTCTGATTTATTATAGTCCTGGAAATGTAGCTTACACTTTCGGCGGGGGAAAGTATTGCAATCGTGGAAAAAAATAGCGTCTAGTAGTTTTGAATAGCATTCTGGAACTGTTGATCTTCTTGAATTGAATTTAACAAATTATGGCCATAGTTAATTGATACCTTCAGATACCTTTTATAATTTTACGAGTTTAATTCCCATGATTTCCAGTATTTCTATCACTGACAAAGAGTGGATACGTGAATTACAAAGTTAACTAGATGTAATTCTTTGAGTGGCTAAAATAGGACGTTCGTAAACGTTTATTGTCCTTATTGAATAAAAATGAAGTGATCTGTATGAAAATCAATTAGCTGTACCTTAGAATGCTGTAAAAATATGAATAGTTTAATTTGTTTGAAACATTCTAAATGCATCGGAAATTTACTATGTTCATAAGCCGATAGTATTATGAATTCGAGATCCACAGTTGTTCAAAATAAATCCATTTCTGTATTTCGAAGCCAAATGTTTGAAAAGTCGTATATGTCTCACAAGTATTGGAGTTAAATGCTAGACGATGGAACATCTTTTACCAATTTCAATTATAGTTCAGATTTATAATCGCGGAGGCAAGCGGTCATTATTCGTTATTTTATGCGATTTTCTGTTCCCATGCCTTTGTTGTCCGCATGATAACGAGAATATTGAATTTTCTCGTATTAAAAACCATGCTGTATGTGTTAAGCAAAGCACTCCTCAAATTCGGTGCTTAGTGTTTCGACCACTTTGCAAAAATGCTTTTAATGATCGGCAGCACTTTGGTTTCATTTGTATAATAGTTGTAAATTCAAGCTTTGTGATATAATTCAAAGATCATCGCCACAGTTTTCTCTGATAAATCAGAAATGCACCAAAATTTTAATTTTTGAATGAAACACCAAGAACCCTGCATACCTTAGATAAATTGTGATTTAACGGATTTTTTTGTTTAGTTGGAACTAAAAAGCTCAAAAGTCTTTTAATTCAAATGCTCTTCAAAATTGTACAGGTCATCCAAAGGGATTGCATTTAAATAAAAATGAGTTCAGAATGAAATTTTGCTGTTTTAATATATAACTTATTTATTAATAATCATTTCCTAATAAATTTAAAATTTTTCTATTGCTTTTAAATTTCGTGAATCAGTATAATTTCTAGCTACACAGATTGAAAATATGCTTAATTTCAAGGGGATCACGTGATTGAAATTAAGTTTGTTACAGGCGAAATTGAATTATTTATAGATTCATAGTAATTTATATTGAGTACTAAGTGTTTTAATAATGAAAGGCTTGTTGAAGTTGATTTGGGTTTTTGAAAACTGCCTAGTGGTTGCGAGGGATTTTTGTCAGTGCTCAATACACCTGTGGTATATAGTATAACAGTTGAGGTATTCAGTATCATTTCATTCAACTGTGCCTGATATATTTCCAGATCGTTACAATAAATTAGTGAATTTCTGGGACGACGTGTACGGCTTTTCGATGAGGTGCATGAAGAGTGAGGTGCTAAGGGAGGCGTTCGTGGAGGTTGTACCTGTGGACAGTCTTTTGACCGACGCTGCTGTCGTGGCAGAAATAGATCTAAGGACATGTAACATCGACGCTTGCATATTTACTTCCAAATTCAAATTGAAGGTGATCAAGGACGGAACACTCACTGCCATTGCCGGATATTTCGATACATTCTTTGATCTGGAAACAAAGGTAGAATTTTCAACTGGACCTCATGCGCCTAAGACGCACTGGCAGCAGACTGTTTTCTTTTTGGAGGAAACAGTAGATCTGAAAAAAGGTAATTTTTTTTATCTGTTATACCTTTTTAATGGCTTTGTCAGGTAGATAAGCTTGATGAATATATCAGTCTCATATCTTCCCCCAAAATACTAGGAAGACCTTCGGCAAACTCGCTAAACTCCCTCGACGTTCATTTTGTTCATCACTTTGGTAGTGCTGGATGCAGTTCGTCCTAGCGTATAAACGTTGCATTTTTTGGCAAGTTTTTTCCATCAAAGTAGCTGTAAGTAGTATAAGTTTATGCACTTATAATATACATACTTTTTAGTTTGTCTAACGACAAAAAAAAATGATATGAACATATGAACGGATCATTGTAGCGAAGAACAATTCTGTTGTAATTATATTTCCACCGTCTCTAATCCTAAAACAATACGCTATGAGTGCTACATTTTAAATCTATCAAAAATACTCGATAAATAATCAAAATGAACGGTTACTTACCAGATGACACTTTGTCCCTACCTGGAAAATCATAATTGACATACAATCGCGCAAGAAAGACTACAAAATCATAATGTAATATAATTGAAATGCAAATGTAAATGCAGTGAGAATGTGCTGTGTGAAAAACACCATAAAAAGGAACTGAACTTATGATAATATTAAATCTCCAACTAGTTGCCAGATATGAATCGCATATAAAACTGCTGGATGCTTTTTGACTGTCGTCGCTTTGTCATATTGTTTTTGAGATATTTTATTGGAAAGTTATCGTTATGATACTGTTAAAATATCTAGCGATTGAAGTGATCTATTATAAACCATTAATGGAAAATTAAACGGCATATAAAAAGGAGGATCCAGGGCTAATCCTGATGTTGGAAGAAATATGAAAATACTGAGAATTTGTTCCTGTAAAAGAACTACAAGAATGTATTTGGCATTTTATAGGATGTCGACAAAATTGGTGAACATGGCCGAAAAATGACGTTTCTGCTTTTTGTCAGCTGACATTGTGAATGTCTAATTAAATAGATAATAGATCAAATTTTAAAATCGGCAACAACACGTCTTTTTTTATTCTTAGTGGAACGTCACTTATGATGCAAACAACACATAATATATGAATAGAGAGAAATATTTCTTGTAATTTCCAGAAACGGCTTGTTTGATTACCCGTCTTAAATTTGGACGTAACTGGTGGTTCATAGATCTGGATGGAAATATTTGCTTATATGGAGCGATTTTTTAATGTTTCGACAGCCCCAGCAGAGTATCTGTCAAAGAGAGAGATAGAAACGTGAATAATAGAGTTTTGATAGCTATCTTTTGAAGATGTGGTTGTCTGACTCACGGATGGGTCACTTACTGATTTGTAAGTACCCTGGTATTGGTGTCCGTGGGCCCTCTTCATCTATACACTGAAGGATTGTAGGCGATGAATGAGTTTCACAGGCTTAAATGGCAAATCATTGACTCTGACTATTAGGCACATATCGACCAATTACTGCATTCGATCTAGGCCTAGTTAGATATTACAAATATTGTTATACTTGGCATTATGGGAAAATTTATTGTTTCATTGCGACGGAACACTTCTTCATGCTATTTATCTGATACGGTGACCTCATTTGTATTGAATTTTGGTGAACATTTGTATATATTTATAGTATTATAGTAATATTCAAAATGTATGCAAACTGTGGAACACTTTGTTGCTACATGACATATCCATTATATTGTTTTTTTATTGTTCATAATATGTCATATATTTGAGATTTAATAGCTATACATTTTTGACTACTCTTTATAAATGTTGACACTGTTTATTGATCACAGCGAAATAATATATGATGTAGCGATAATATAGAATCATAGTGAGCAATGTACAAATGTTGTTGAAAACTTGTTCGAACTATACATCGTGGCGTTTGAGAATCTGGCCTCATATTATTATCCAGTAAATGTCATACCTATAGTTTCCCAAAACATACCTACCCAAAAACATACTGGTTATTGATTAATGGTTATTCTATGACGAATTCTATTCAGTGATGATTCTGAAGGCATGATATTCAGAAAAGTAAGCACCCCAAATTGAATAGATAGCTTCATTTGGTATACAAAAATGTACAATGCATTCTTTAGAGATACCATTGATTATATATTTTTTTGCAGGTGACACCGTAGAAGGATCTTTATGTTGTACAAGGCTGACCAAAAATGTACGAGGACTATCAGTAACAATAACAATTTCAGATAAAAAGTACCAGTTCATCTTAGATTAACAATTTTATTTTTTGTAAGTTTTTCTTCTAATTAAACTATACATTACAAATGTACTTAAATTACTAAAAATAATTTACTTAAAGCAACTTCCTCCGATTGTCGTATTCCGAACTGACCTATCTTTCTGGTTTAATGATTTTGTATTTTATCCAGATTTTTGACAATCGATTTTAACATGTACAGAGAAGGTTTGATAGAGTGGTCTAGTGGATATAAGAACATGTTTTGGCACTTTCACACATATATACAGCTCAAAAAATATTTTGTTCAAAATTTTAGTTCTTACTGAAATTTACAACATCCCTAAACATTCCAACGTTACACTGTTCAGTTAATCTTGCTATGTATATAGCAGCACAAAGTAGCAAATAAAAACTAAAACATAAAAAACAGTATATCCACTGGATTGAGAAGTACTAACGCCAATTGACTTGAACACCCATCTCTAGACTTGCTCATTACTTAGTGCTAAACCCGTTATTATTTCGTATCCTGAACACTTGATGGGATGGATTGAATACAGTTCTTTGTGTGGTGTAGTATGGTACTCTCCTTGGGAAGTCTGGTTGCACATCTGCTCTCAATATGACGACACCTACAAAAAAAAGCTATGAGAGCAAATTATGAAAATATATAAATAAGCGAAGTAAACAAAAAAAGTAAACCTTGGTACTTCTAGAAATGCGGTGGCAAACTGAAATGTTCCAGCCTTTACTTTCACATTTGTACGAGATTATATTTTTTCATTAAATATCTCTGATCTCCATCTATTGACCAAGTTGCATAGTGCGTACGACGTGACATCGACGCCGATGTCCGCAGGGGTCTGTCCAATAATCTTCTTGCTGTATATCAACGAACTATTGGGAATGACATCTAATTCAATAGCTTCGCAGATGAAAGCACCTTTGTTTCCTACATAGAACCAGGTGAATCAGTACCATCCCGAGAAATCTTACATCGGAACAACATGTTTTTCAGATTAATGACATGACATCCAGAGGATTATTGGATGGGGATCTACAAATCGAGTCCATATGCTGGTCTGTTAGTCGTAGAGATGGAGGACACCCAGTACTTGAGTTAATTTCCATCAGGCTTCTGGGGAATTAACATCAACAATGACATTTCCTGGTACGATCATGTTGCCGGTCCTGTTAGGTCCCAGAAGTTGGGGGTTCTCTTCTGTTCAAAAAAATTGTATCATCGGATGAACTATTGCTATTCTAAAAAGCTCAGATCAGACCGTCGCTGGAGTACTGCTTGCATGTATAGGGATGTGCGCAGAATAACTTCCTAAAGATTTTGGACAGAATCCAAAAACAAGTAAAACGTCTAGTGGACGCGCCTAACTACAAAGGACCTCCATAATGTGGAATATCGAAGAAGGGTGGCTGATCTGTCACGGTATATGTTCGAACGAGCTGTCTCGCATGATATTACCAAGCGTTGTCAGTACAGCAAATACTAGAGGGGTCAAACGGGCGCATCCCCACCAGGTGGAACTTCCAACGCCTCGAACAAGCGTCTTCCAAAAGTCGTTCTTTTAAAGAACTTAGGCGTTGTGGAATGAGCTACCGGGGAGTTTTTCCCTCGACGGTTACAATTGTATTTATCCTCACGCAGCGCTTCTGGAGCGCGATAGACTTTCTGCCCTTGCGAGAGGTTATCTACATAAAAAATATAAATCATTTCCATATTCATATCAAAACTTTTCTGATTTTCAGAATTCTTGGTGGATATAATATATGTTATGATCATTTACAAAAAACGTCGTGAGGGATTTTTAACTTTCTCAAAAGATGGAGATTTAAGATAACTAGACTGAACACAAAAACAGGACATTGAAATACCATTGGACAAATTTTTAAATCATAAAAATATAGATTATAAAATAATTAAAATGATATAAATATTCGAAATGCAAAGGCAAAAAATGGAGATAATTACTTATTCAATAAATTATGGTTCTGACATTGTGCACCTCAAATGATCTTATACTTCATCACTAATATATGAATAATACCAATGGGAATTATAGAACAACTAGATAATATATATTTAGTTGCTTGTTCGCAAGCTTTAATCATCTTCGATCATCCGCATCTTGAATTAAACAGAGCGAATCAAAAACAAACTGCGATAATTCACTAAAGCGTTAGATTTATCTGATACAGAATTTTATGATATTTCGATATCATTGAAATTATTATGTGAGTAATTACCTGATGGATTAACCTTGACTTTGATTTTGGTTTGTGGTGAAAGTACTCCATAGTCTACATCTTCATACAAGTCCTAAAAAAAATAAAAATAATCAGGGGAGTGCCGAGCAATCCATAGTTCTCCACTTCAATAATTTTTTGAAAATTAGGGAGAGAAGTGCAAAGTGAGCAGTCATGTTTAACTGAAACTAGTTTGGGCTACAATGAATAAATTGCTCTTATGGATTCCGATGTCTAACTTAAATCTTTTGCAAGGAGTGTTGCCTGTATTTCATAACATTTTCTTTTGGTAAAATCGGGCAGAACTGGTTTGGTATCTCAGATTTTTGTTCTTTTGGATTCGTACTCGGTGCAACGTTTCTTGTTTGACCTCTCATGTCTAGTGCATGATTGAGTGCAAAAATGTAGTTGTTATCTACTTACGTTTCAATGTTTTAGATTAGATACGCACTGATCCAATTTTATGCTTAATTTAGTCAGCTAATATTTGGTGATCAATTCTAACGGTTGTAAATAATAGTGGGTTTATGCAGGCTCATCGTGTAACCATACGATTAAGACGTAAGATTTTTGGTTGTATATTCTTATGGCATCATTCAGGAAATGTTTTGAAGTGGCAAGTTATGGACAAGATTACAATAATTACATAAAAACTATGATTTCGCAGGCACAGGAAGTGCTTAGTAATAAATAAGCGCTGCTATGGGGTTTTTCCAAACCTTTCATGTTATATATATTTTCTTTTTGGCTAGAGTCCGTAACTAAAACAACTGTATTCGGATTGATTTCCCAGTTTTTGTCTAAATAGCCTCCCTGCCGCATTTCAGGTTATTTTACAGAACATATATTTTGAAAGCTGAATGACAAAGTTAAAGGGAACTTCGACTGCATGCTATTTCAAACGTATTAAAATCTATCAAATAAGCATGAATATCAAAGTATGTGGCAGCTCTAAAATTTAAAAGCCTAAAGTGAAATTTATTTCTACTCACTTCAACTCTGTATCCTGTAGGGGATGTGAGTCCAAGTTCCTTGAGGGTGACAGCTACATCTGAAGGTGTCCCGTCAGTTCTCCTGTTAACAAACGCTATGGCATACGAGAAGTAGTTTTGGAATAGCGGTGTGATGGGTCTGGACCAGATTTCTATTCCTTTGTGCTGGAATATAAAGAATCCATTGATCAATCTATCTCTTAACTTATACTGTGGTTTTCTTTTTTATTCATATATATTGTGCTGACCTTTATCATAAGTAAGTCTTTGATTAGGATGCAATTTTTCTAATAGTCATGTTTTT
Organism: Bruchidius siliquastri; assembly: GCA_949316355.1. Lineage (NCBI taxonomy): Eukaryota > Metazoa > Arthropoda > Insecta > Coleoptera > Chrysomelidae > Bruchidius > Bruchidius siliquastri. Next base: position 13,553,078 of record OX438531.1, on the reverse strand, counting down.
AAATGAAGAAATGTGAAAACCTGCTGCAATTTTAGTTTTATTATATATCAGTTCGAACTCTAATGTTAACACTAGAAAAAATATATTTTTTTGGGAAATTTGTCTATTCTTTGAATTCAGAAGTAAAAGATATATTGGTAAATTGTATGTTTCGGGAATATGAAGTCAAACCCTAATGAAGTGTTATGGAGTTTTCTTGTTTCCTCTTGATGTGAGCTATGTTAAAATAACGAAATATAACACAATGCAGATATTATTAGATTATAATGGGTGATGAAAACCTTGGTGTTGAAGCCGTTCAACTCCCAAACCATTTAGTTTGTAGGAGGTCAATAAAAACTTCTTGTCTTGACTGTTTCTTGCATTAATCCTTCTTCGCCCAACTTCTGCTAATAGACCGTGATCTCAGGGACGGCAACAGGAGGGACTACCGGTATAGGTGTACGTAGCTTCTGACGATAGGGGGCTCCACCCAAGCGACAGTTAAGAGCCGCTACTGCAGGACTGGTCGGAGGGTATGACCTCTAACATACTGCTGGTCTATTGCCTTTGGAAAGAGGGTGTCCTTTCATACAACCAAGTGATATGTTGGTAGAAGCTTACACAATTGCCAGGCGGCAGTCCAGTGCTGAATTCGTTGTTAGTTTGTGATACCCGAGAGTCAGTAAAGCCTGTCTGATGTTTGTGCAGATTATATTATTCTTGTCCATGATTCCATACGGTGATTTCATTTGCAGCTATGGTTATTCTAGCTAGTCGTAGCTGTGTTACGCTGGCATCCTGAGGTTTCCTGAGTATTTACCACATCCAGCTCCATCAGTTTTTTAGATCCATCTGAATAGACAATAACATCCACACCTGACCCTCAGAAGCTGTGAGAATTTCATAAGGAAAAAACTTTGGAGGGATACTGTCTGCGTTAGCCTGTAGAATTGGCAGTTTTGCAATAGCAATGTCTTACATGCGATTTCAAGCTATCCCACACCTTATGTTTGGCTATATACCAACATATTTTAAATGTACCACTCTTGTGAAGGCTATTTCCTCTAGGTAAAGTTCTAGTGCTGGCAAGTTTGGCATGACTTTCATTGCTCTTGGTGTAGTTTGCAGGGCAATTGATATACTATGGCACGCTGCACGCTGTATTTGACGCAGCTGAAGCTTTTTAGTCTCTTGTTGGCACTTGAGACACCCAAGCTACAATTCTATAGGTCACCAATGGTCTGATTATGGCGTTATATATCTACATGGCTATTCAGGGTTTCATGCTCCAGATTTTGCCGATAATTCTACGGTACTTCTCATAGGATACTTGCGCATTTCAATCCTCCGTTCTAAATAAAGATTACAGTTTAGTTTGACATCCAAGATAATTCCAAGATATTTAACCTCAGATACGAAGCTCAAGCTTATATTTGAGAGTGTCGGTGGCCTCAGGTTTGCCGACTTCCTTTTCTTCGTGAAGAGAACCAGCTTTGTTTTATCCGAATTGATCGACAAAGCGTGTTCGCTGCACCATCTTTCAATAATCCGTAAGACTATTTGCGCACGTTCGCAAATAACACAGTCACGTAGAGTCTAGCCAGTTCAAGAGGCTATCAAGAACCAGGTTTTGTAGAAGTGGTGATAGCACCCCGACTTGTGGACAGCCCCCCGTTATTAGGCTTGGAAACTGCTTTCAGTGAAAGCGCTAATCTTATCTTTGGAAGATCGTTTTGTCTAACGTTCCTTCAATATCTATACAAACATCCAGGAAGGACTCCTAATTGGATTTTTCTACCTTAAGATATCGGTCTATCATGTTTTTCCATCGCTTTCGCCAGGAAAGATATGAGACTGATAGGTCTGAAAGACTGTGATATGGTGTAATCCATACTTCCAGTATTAGGTATGAACACTACTTTGAATTGCCTTCAAACCTTCTGATCATAATAGTGAGCTGAGCACATCCTGATTATTCTCATCAGCAGGTGTGGTAGCAGTTATTCCAGGCGGCATTGTAGTAGGGCAGGATGAATGTATTCACTGCCTGGCGATTTGAAGGGGGAGAAGCCAAGTATTGCCCACTTTATCCTATCCGCACTTAAGATTTGATTGCCTATAGTCGAAACCCCCATATTCGACATAGTTTGGGAGTTTGGTAGTCATTGATAGGCCACTCATTCAATTAAAATGGATTTCGGGAAGTGAGTGCTCATTAGTAGTTCACTACTTTCTTGGAGGGTAGCTCTGTTGCTCCCATCTTCCCTCTTAAGTATAACAACTTCATGGTCATCCTTGGCTAATACTTCATAAAGTCTTGCAACCTGAGAGGTATTTTCAATCTCATCTCAGTAGGCTTTCCATGCCTTCCTTTGTTTTTGTCTAATTAGCTTTTTAAACTTATTCAGATGAAGTTTGTACTGACTTCAATCTATGTCTTGTTTGGTAATTTTGGTTCTATTGAAGGATTTTATGGCTCACTCCTTGAGTTCACTCAGATACACCGCTTAGTGGCTTCACCCGGGTCCTTTAACACATAGCGTTTTTGTGGTCTGCCCTAAATGTGGAATTGACCGATTCATACACCAAAAATGGAAACATGATTATCATTTAAGAGGAAATTAATGTTAAGAAAATGTTTAGTTAATCTAGTTTTAGCAACCAACCATTTAATTCATATTTATATTAGAGAAAATAATTTCGAGCAAAATTGATTTCAGCTCAAATGTCAATAAGGCTAATAAGGGTTATTCCGGCCTACTTTAATGGATGTTTTTCTATATTTTGGGCATAATTTTGGGTTGTCGTCAGGGTATCGAATAATTGTGAGCATAACGAAGTACAGATAATCGTATTCTATTGTCCTTGATAACATTTTCGTTAGATATAAACAATTTCATACTTAATGAGTATTACAGAAAATTAAAATTTTCATGAAAATACATGAATTTTCCAGACGACAAAATATTATTACTGTTTGAATATTGATAGGAACTATGGACAATGAATATATGTTTCGACTAAACGGTTGCATCAGGACCTTTGACTTCGTGAGTTGCCAATGGGCGTCCCCATAGAGGGCGACACTTAACATTCTACAAAACAACTAATTAGGTTACCCTGACAGTCATGGAAATATAAAATTTCCCGGATGAAGACATATTTCAGTAATTTTGCTGTTGAATGGAATGTAAAACGTGCACCATTCAAATATCTTCCAATATCGCTTGGAACCTGCGATTTAAATAAATTTTCCGTATTATGTAAAATTACGTGATAAGGATAATCACGATGTTTAAACTTATTTCGAGATAAAGATGTTCAAACTTTTTCAGGGCTTATCAAGTCTCTTGATTATTCTTAAAAATTCGGGAAGGACAATTTATGGAAGGGTGTAAATTATTGATCTAGGTGCACCTTTCTCGTAACTGTTAAGCCAATTTGATGGGGGCCTGTTGCGATTGTAGCTGCAAAGGCTCAAGAATTGTACTGTAGATACCGTTTTAAGCCTCTTGTCCAAGAACAAGAAGACATATTTCAGTAATTTTAATTTTCATATTTTCTGTTTTTTGCCTGTCTCGTCCCATGGCTCACAGGTAAATTATCCAGAGCTCAATATATATGAAATTTCCGATATCGGTCCAGGAGATAGTCATTTGATAAATATTCTAGATTACTAGCTGAATAAGATGGATCTTGCTATATTCAGGGTCCTTTATAATAGTGTCCAATCTGCAAAGAAACCTTTCAAAAAAACTCCATAGTTATTCAATCTTTTCCTAACCGATTAATAAGACCCGTCTAATGGCCATATAAATAAAATCCGAATGCTCGCACCGTTTTCTACAAATGGATATTTTATTTCCTATTTAATATTCATCCGACTAAACCTTGTTATAAAATTTATAGTTCACGGTCTTTTTGAGAGAGTGTGTGTAGCTCGCGATTCTTACTAATATCTTTCTCAGTGAACCGGATATCAACCTTAATAATTTATCAGGTGACTATAAAACAGCAACAAATATGGCATTTCTGTTTAATTGAGATATGTACATGTTTAAAACTGAACCATGTCTATTTAATATAAACTATTATTTATATTATTATTTTGAGGTACATTCGGTGTAATCAAGCAAAACCATTTTCTTACTAATTCGTAGGAGAGGCGAGTATCGTGATTTGCTATATTATTATTCTAAAATACTGTATGATTTTTGGTACATTGGTCTCAAATAACAATGAAAATAATCCTGCGTTTCATGCTTCTTACGATTTCCAATTTATCTATCATTTCTGCACTCAAACCCCCAATTGTAGTCATGTTTGTATGTAGCCAAATTCAATTTTTTGATCTCAATAACCTCAGTCAAGAATCATGTGTGCACTTTACAGTTTTTGATTTCATTCTATGATGTTATCCAAATGCCTTTCTGCAAGTCTAAGATTAAAATAAATTATTACATAGTTTCTGTATGTTTATTTTCAATATCAATAATTTTTGAATTATAAATGGCCGATATTACGATTTCGACAAAATTAAGTGTTGCTTGAAACTTGTAGACAAGGTGGATTTTTCAAAAGTTTGATTTCGGACTTCCATTGTCTATAAAATTTTGAGTATCATGGCGTTTCGATTGATATGCTATCTTCAATCTTGTTCTGGTGAACTGGTGAACACGTTCCTTTCATGCCTATTTATACGCCATCCGGTGACGTGTCGTTGTGTGTGGTCTGTTCTGATTGGGTCGAGATGAGTGGTGTTCCGGTCATTGTTGTCTGGTCTAGTCGTAGTCTATTGATATTCTTCATAAGTGGCTGCCATATTGGTTTATTGTCTACGCGCGGTTTGCTGTACACGTTGCTATTGTTGGTGATGAATGCCGCCTCCTTGAATTTTCTTCGATACCAGTGCAGTTATTTGGCAATAACCTTAGATGATTGAAGATAGCATATCAATCGAAACGTCGTGATACTCAACAAATTTTATAGACAATGGATGTCCGAAATCAAACTTTTGAAAAATTGAGTGTTTCGAAAGGAGGGGCATAGGGTAAAAGAATTCGACCATACTTTGCGTAGGCATTTTCAGTTTTTTAAGAAAAAATATAATCAATATATTAGTTGAGAGGAATGTAGAAACGATTATATAAACTAGTGATCTCTTCCATGTCTCAACTTACTTAACTAGATGGTATTTATTTGACAGAAAATGGAATATATATGTATATGATTAGAGACTATTGCCTCTATTCCCCTCATAAGATACCAGCCTTCATTTGATAAAACTGAAACATACATAAACACCTACCTTTATAATCAATTGTAATAGACAAATCTCATCTTGCCTATTTTTTCATTAAGGCAATTATAGGACATAGCATACTGAGTTACGTTTTGAATCTGTACAGTAACATATATATGAGTTATCATCATAGAGGTCGTTTTGTTTTGCCAGTAGTAGGTTACCTTGTATATCCGCCTGCCTTGTATACCAAGAGGATCCTGGTCGACGGCGATGATTTTTCTGTTCTGCAGAATAGCTTTGTACTCTGGCTTGATCGTCCTCAGATCTACGGACATCAGAAGGGGCGCTGCAAGTATTGCCCATATGGCCATTTGCGTTTTGCATTGCTCGTAGCTAAGGCCAAAGTTGCCGATAATTAACTGAAAGCAAAAATGGGATAATTAAGATATTAATCTAGCATTATCTTTGATAAACGAAGAGATTTTACACCTGAATCGCGGAACTACATTCACTATGTATTAATAGAGAGATGGCACAATAATTATGTAACTCATCCTGTAGTTGTATTTGTAATCTGCTCCGCATTTCCCTTGAATAGATTAAACCACTTTGCTATGGAAAAAGCTTCACTAATGCTCTGGCTGGCTTTGTAGCCTTTGCAAAAGTATAAATAAATAGGAAAAATTTTGATAAATTTTGTACTTGGACAAAGGAGGCAGAGGCAGGTGCAAGGTTAATAACGTTTCTCCAAACATGTGGTTCTAATTATTGTCAGTTCAAGCGCAATAGAGTTAAAGAGTTAACCAGCGTCTAAGGAATAAGTACTACCAAATATGTAAGTATGCAGGTTGTAGATGCCCTCCAATCATTAAGATAAAATTGTGTAATTTTTGATTTTTGTGACGCATTACGATTTAATCTCTTAATTCTCATCAGACTAAAATTGATTTTTACAAAACCTTTGTATTACTACTGTAACAAGGACGAACAAGCTTTGCTGTTTTCGATAATCAGTGGTAGGTGTTGGTAAAATATGATATGATCTATACTCCCGCAGTTGTGTTAATCACATATTATTTGCACTTAAAATGATTACATTATCTGTGAACTTATAATTTTACGTTCAACTTATCAACACAATATATTTCCGATACGTTGTAATGAGTTTTGAAAAATTTTTGATCATACTTGACGCCGTTTTTAAACTTCGTAAAACCATCTGAATACTCGTACGAAATGAAAAATTGACCTATCCGATGTGTGTAAGTCCTTAAATATTCAAATCTTCATCATTAAAGAAATAGAAAGTGCCAATCTAAATTAGAAATCTATGCAGGTACAAACCTTATTGTTTAATATCCGCTATGACTATGATATAGTATCCCAAATACGTATGCAAACTAATAACAATAGATCGGTGCTGTAGCACATGTATGCATGCTTTTATTGTTTCTTCGCCACCTTGAATACTATTAACGTTTTTTTATGTTAGCTATTACGAAAAATGAAAGTGGCAGTATGACAGAATGTTGATGAAGATACATCCTCGGTTATCGACTATTGGGATAATGTTTCTATTAGAGGTGAATGGAAGCATATTAAGTGAGTGTTTGTGGATGGTGATTACGTGAATCGGTGCAGAGCATCATATATCATTGATCCTAAATCTGTATATTTTTGAATCCATATCATGCTGCCAAAGTGATTTGGACGTTTTATAACATCACAATGTTGAATTTTGTCGGTTTTTCTGTCGGTCTGTCTGTTTACTTTTTTGTCACCGCGTAACACGGTATTCTTTTTTAGAATCGGTTCTTTAATATCTCAGCAAAAACATAAAAGAATCACAATCTAGATTTTTGGTTTGCTTAAAGTTTCCGAACTCTTCGAGAGGTCATTGTTTTTCTGGGGAGTTTGAGAGTTTTGGAAAGGGTCGAAATTCCATTTTTACAAATGTTTGCTACCAGCATCCAGACTTGTGCTTCAGACACACTGTTCAGACCAACACATTCACACTGCAAATTATTCCGTGTAGATTTGTCAAACCATCATCTGACTTAAATTGGATAATTTTTGGTAGCAAGTCTACTTGCATTCCATTGATTTTAATTACCGAGTCCTTGTTACTTGTACCTAGTTAGGCACTTGAAGAATTTTGTACAAGTTGCAATTATATGAAACTGAATTTGAACCAATACGGAAATTCAATTATTTTGTAAGAAATATCATGTGACATTAATAAAAAGGCATTAATATCAAGTGTTGACAAAAAGAGACAATGCATTAGTTGAGTTTGCAAATCTAGTTTATACTCGAAGGTGTTACTGTTTTTGCAAGTATTGCTAGTAGCAGAAAGAAAAGTTAAAAGAAAACGAAAGGATATGCTTTTTAATTTATTTCGGTAAACATCCATCAGTGCCCATAACGTTTCACTTTGATAATTGCCGGTTCTGTAGTATGAACCGCGTAATGGTGGCTCAACGTAGCATAATACAGGTCTTTTATGGCTACCGAAAACAAGTAGAGCGGCTAGACTTGTGTTCACAGTGTACACACCCCAAATTACAGTCGTTAGTTCTCGTATACATGGCAATTATGAAACACGTCAGGTTTATCCGCTGTATTCTTGTCAGATGGATCTTTTCGGGTCAGTTAGTATACTATTGTTTGCTCTTACATTTCAAGACAACAGTACACATTGTGAATAATACCAGACGTCCTTGTGAGGTATTTTCAACCTAATCATCAATAAATAAAAAAAAGTGTATGCAGGATTTCACTTTCACAGATAGACACATTAACTGCTTCCTTGAAATTCAGGAAAAACTCAGGGGAACAAAATGTGATCAGGAGTAGAAAGTGAAAAATGTTATGTCATTTTAAAAGACAGGTGTAACGCTGATATTTGAGAAAATAAGTTTTATACTAACAATTAGCCTTTTTATTATAACTCGTCGAAGAATATTTTCTTTTCGGGTCATTTTGTTTCTTACCAATGTTACCATATGGTTTCATCTGGACCACATCTTCTCAAACTCGGTCCACTATGAGAATCAGAAATAAAAATTTTGGCTAATCCTTTATGCTGACCATACATTCTAGGGTTTGCCCACGCAGTTTGTTCTTGCCCATAAGAGACCTTCATGTCATCCACTTTCGATTAGAATTTGTATTGTGTCTCACAAAATGGGGAGCATCAAAAAAAAGACATGGGTGAAATGTAAGTATATGAAACACCGTTTAAAGTATTATTGGAGATGACCCATTTTTTCAGTTGCAATGATTAGACACCCATGAGCTTTCTGTAAAAACGCATAATATTGCTGTCAACTTTTATGAGTTTTGGAAGAGGATTATTTTTTTGCTCTTTAGAGATGAATTTAGTTTTGCTATTTAGGTTTGTTTGATGGGGAAATCGAAATCAAAATATTTAAGTACGGGCCTTTATGTAAACACGTTTAATTTTAGGAGCTTATCGTGTAATTCGTGAATTCTGATGAACTGGGCGCTAAAATGATTTTTTTCCTCGGGGGTCAAAACAAGTCGGTACGGTTCTGCACTGCAGTAATAGCTCAAATACTAAAACTTAATAAAGACTTATTTTTGTCTAGGTACACACAATGCTATTTAATAACACAACACTGTCATGATGTTTGTCAAGTCTAAGGAGAGTTTCTTGCTCCGAGCACGTATATAGATGAAAGACAGCTTCACTGATTGTCTATAGCAGGAATTATGTAAAGTGGAGAGCATGCAATTAAAATCTAGTTATTTGAAACTAAGATACAAAGAGCAAAAAAGTCATGTATTCACTAGTTAACGATCAAAACATGAAACTTCGCATTAATGCTATTTTAATCAAGATGACAAATTAATGAATGTATAATTCGGATCTAGAAGGTACTAGCATTCTGAATATTTTTATTTTCAAAAAATAAACATCCTAAAATGGCCTCAAAAACACATAAAGCAACAAATCTTGTGAAACAGATCGAAACTATTGATTTAGTTCATGTGCATATAATCTATAAAATCATCCACGAATCATCAATTCAACTGGACATGAATTAAACAGATAACTCATAGATAAAGATCATTCTGTCGGTTATGAATCTATCAAAGTCCCATCTAGACTGAAGATGTGAAGAAGAGATAACGAATAGAAAGTGACATGATGCAGTGGAATGCAAGTTTTGCGAGTTACATGAAAAGTGGTGCACGTACTACATTTTATGGCTGGTTACTGGATCTTGCAAACTATATCATTAAAAATATAACATTTTTGACCTATTCGGCAAATAAAGTTTTCTCGATCTTACTATTAGGTCGATTGACTACGTAATATTTTGCTTTTCAAAGTTTCGAAAGTTATTCACCATATTATGCGTATGTCCGGGTACTTTCTCAACGATTTATGTATTAGTTCGATTCCGTGATAAAATAGATTTTATCTATGGCATTCAAGCTGTTCCGTTTTGACCTTTATATATCGGCATTTCTTCGAAATCTATTTCTACTATATTTTATATACCTATAATTCAAATTATTGTTGTTATCCACACCTAGCTATTGGGCAATCATCATAAAATTCAATGTGGGTTTTGTTTTCATTCGCCTGGACACACGTGGTTCTTTGTGAAATAAATACAGGGTTGGATTACAATAATTCTGGAAACATTAATTTTTCAAATGGCTGTACAGATAACTAAATCTGAGAATAGTTTTTATTCTTTCAAATTAAAGTCTCATTTATTATTTATCGCCGTATAATAACACAGTTATGTTACCTTGAAGGTTATGTATATAACGAGTAGATAATAAAGCGGGTAATATTATTTCACTTCCGGACGATTTGGTGTTACGTTGTATTTCTGTTGATGATACCACATGCATTTTTTTGTTGGAGATATTAAGTCGTATAATAATATTACTTAGAGAGGACGAATTTTGAGTTAATATTTTGATAGGGATCATAAATTTTTACCACTAGATAAAGATTTCATCATTGGATAGATGCTAGTAAAGTTTGAAATGACCAAAATTATATGCAAAAATATATTCTCAGAGGGGGAGGGGGGGCTAGATTTCGAGGGAACTCGGGAAAAATGGATTTCATGAAACAAGCGACAAGCTTCTATATCATATAGATTGTGTAATAAAGTTGATAGTGAAAGTTTTAAGGAAAAGTTTATATTATTATTTTAGCGCATTTAAATAATTTTTTTTGCTTCTACTTTTATACTTCAAAATTAGAGTTCACTATAATTTTTGCTTAATGACCTCTACATAATCCGAAAATAGCTCTTATCTACGTCACTATTCCCATGATTTTCATTAAAAACCATGAAAGGTAATTTTCTAAACTAATTCAGAATCGAAAATTATGACCAAACCCTTGAATAAGGCTTTTCAGTCAGTCGCATGTGGTTTTCATGAGGGATCAGTAAGAAATATAATGTACCTGAGAGGCAACCACGGAAAAGGTTACATAAGTTACAGAAATTACACTGGCTTTGTGCAGTCTGTAAAGATTGGGACCCTTCCGTTTCTTATTAAGAATACCTAATACATCACTAACGTGTTACATTATGTAGCTGATTACTTCATTTTAAACTTCACATTAACTTATAGTAAGTATAATTATGATACGGTTATTTTATAATGTTAAGCTAGATTATGAAATCTGACTTAGGGACGAACTTTAAATCATTCTAAGGGAAACAAAAGTGAGCGACGAGACGGTCATTTCGTAGTGTACCGTTATTGACGTATGTACCTATTTGTATTCTGGATATTGAATTGAAGGAATGGCGATGAGATATTCCGTCATACCACTACGCAGTCTCCATTTTGCAGTCCTTTCAATCACTTTTATGTACTTTTTAATGAATTAGAATTGGGGACAGATACTTATGACTTTGATTTAAATTAATAACTAGGTGTTGTTTGAAACTTGTAGACAAGGTAGATTTATCAAAAGTTTGATTGCGGACTTCCATTGTCTATAAAATTTGTTCAGTTCACCTGAAGACGATTGAAGATAGCACATCAATCGAAACGTCGTGATACTCAAAATTTTATAGACAATGGAAGTCCGCAATCAAACTTTTGGTTAATAACTAGGTATCTCAATTTATAGAAGCTCTGAGAACTTGTTCTCAACTATAAGTATAAATAGGAGCGATATCCTTAGAAGTTAAGTTCAAGTGGATGGTATTCAGTTTCAAACTGAAAGAATTGAAAAGTGGAATTTATCCAATCTACAAAAAGCATAGAGCGAGATCCTTAGAAGTTAAGTTCAAGTGCATGGTATTCAGTTTCAAACTGAAAGAATTGAAAAGTGGAATTTATCCAATCTACAAAAAGCATAGAGCGAGATCCCTAGAAGTTAAGTTCAAGTGGATGGTATTCAGTTTCAAACTGAAAGAATTGAAACGTGGAATTTATCCAATCTACAAAAAGCATATATTTGCATATAAGATTAAATATCTGATTACTTACAGAAATAGATGACCTAGATAGACAACGAAAGCATACAACGTCGACGAAGTAGAATGTGAAACCATTTTCTAGAGACGACGTGAGAGCATATGGGTTGTCGGGTTATGATTGCTCCAAGTCCTGCCTCCTAGATCCGGTCCTGTATGGAGTTCCTCAATGCACCACAATGTATTATTATATTCATACATCGTTGGAGCAACACAGTTACTTGCACTTTTGCATTCAATGCTCGTAGCTACTATCACGCATTGTCACGTGTAATGGGATCACCATAGAAACAATTAGTTATCACGCTACTGTCATGTTTATTTTGATTAAACTGACTTCCGTGCGTTCTACTACTACCACTTTCTTTGTTATATAATCTCGCATTTCATTTTACGTTCGCAATTAGCCTCGACCACACAACACATATACTACGTATAAAGCTTCATATCATCTACTTATTTCGGCATAAATATAGGTGAAGCAACATGTAGTAGTTTTAAAAAAAACTTGGAGGTATAAACAATTATACTTTCCAGGCAGAATTGTTCTTGAAAATGAGAGAAGTGATAAAATCTGATTTTCAAATGTTTTACTAATTTCTTAACTTCTATCAATGAGTAATATTATAAGTAACAGTCTCAAATCAATGCTCATATCGAATTTTCTATCGCCTAGTATCAGAGAACGCGATACGTATGTCACAAAAATGGCCCACACTATATATATATATATATATATATATATATATACAAGGTAAAAAATATAACAATGCAGCAAAGACGAGGATATGAAATATTACAGAACGTGGATATGCGCGTGTGAATAAATGCGGATGTAGCTCAATGCCGGTTTTGTTAAAATTCCTGAGAATGTGGAACAAGTGATTCGGATCAAAACGAAAGGATTTACCAACAGCGCGGTGTGGAGGCGAAGTATTGCCGTCGTGTTATGCAGGCATATTTCTAACGGTACTCCTTACACTTTTATCACTTACACTTTTTCTACCGGCTAAACGGTAATGTGATTCTATGATTGTATATATTTCGCTGTTCCACTACACAATCATTATTTATAGCTTATTTATGGAATCTACTACAGTTAGTTACACCTGTGAATGATTGATATATTGTTTATTTTTGGCGTTTTGCATCTAATATATATTGCATATATGGTTCGATAGTTTTTCTTAAAAAAGGACAGGCAGTATTTACGAACTCTATTCTGGACATCCCTTTTTCTTATAATATTTGAATATCTCTACTTTTCGATGGATGTGCGAGCAATTTAACTTTTAAATGTACCCACATTTTCAAAATGCAACGAAATGTACCAATTTTTGGGTATGTTGGAAATAAAGATTTTATCTTCATCATACTGAAACTATTTGTTTTGTGACAGCACTTCTATGAGACAAATCAAGAATGTTGTTCGAATTTGTAAGACATTAGATATTGTTCTAATGGCACACCTCGACTGTCTTGAGAGTTTTTTGTTCCATAACGTTCCGATTAATGAGACATATTCTTATATCTTCTTCTGGTGAAATGACTGACCGAAGCTGTTTTTATAGACCCTCACCTTCTCCAATCTCTGGGTGGTGCCGGTAGCGCTGTCGATTGTCCAGACATGCTAGTCGACGAATGTTTAAAGGCTGTTGAATTATCTCGTTTCAAAGCATCTATAGATGTTCATTATTGGCCGCTATATTGGTTTGAGTTCCACACTGGGTCTACCATACATATTGTCATTGCTAGCAAAGCCGCTTCCTTGAACTTATTGCGATACCAATGTGCCTCTTTATGTAAGACATTATCATGATCTCAAATAATTCTAAGCTGAAGTCATACACAGAGAAAACTCTTGACAATCGAAGTTCCAAGTAGCGTAACTCAAACGACAATGATAAAAAAAAATATTCGTTTTGGAAAATCATTACTACAATTTTATAGTTCATCCCTCTCTTCTTTATTCTCTTAATTTCTTTTGCTTTAGGATTTTTTTGTGGTGGTGCCCATGATTTTAACGTAAATTAATAAGTTTCTTTTTTAAAGCCCATATTTTTTGGAACACATTGTTTTATATTCATAAAATGTTTAACAGTGTGGAAACATGGACCTCACTGGACGAGGTACAGTTTTCATTTATGTCTTATAAATGTGTAATAAATTCTCAAAAAATGCATTAACGCTTCATGATCATTTTACATATGTCGCCACTTCTCGCAGTAGAAACATGAATAGCAGAACGGATGCGTTATCAGATAACTATGATTTCAATGTGACTTACATAAGTTTCCATCGAGATTTAGCTTTTGTTGATGCTGTTGAAGTTAAATACCTGATTACAAGTTCGTACCAACTGTCCTAATTAAAATGTTCAACCTGTATTTGTATCTGTTCGCAGGCGGTTTCTGTATGGTCAATTCGGTATCGAATTTAAAGTAAGAATTGTGTGGACTGATTTGCATATTAAAGCATACATCGAAATAGAACAGTTGTTCGTTAATAGCTCACTGTTTCAGGTTACTGCGTAATTGCCTGTTGTACTTATTTTTAAAGTTGAGTCTAGTTTCGTAGAATCTTGATAATTAATAGATCCTTTCTGTTCTATGATGTCAAGTAATGAAGTATTCAGTTGAAGAATGGAAAATGTTAATTCAATTGAGTGGTGCCTTAGAAAAAAATATTGTCATTATGATGAGTGTTGTGAACAATGTCTTCTTTTACAGAGCTACAAGAATATCTTATGGAGTTTGAGGCGGAAATATATCTCTGTGGAGTCCTGTGGGACAGTCATCTATCAATATATGCAATCATCATAATTACATATCCTGATTTCATTTATCATTAAACGCTAAAAATCATCCAAATAATCCTATTCATAGAACTCATAGAAAACATATACATAGTTAGCAGTTGAGCTGCTGTTTTTATCCCAAATTCAGGATAATTTGTACGATCACGAAACCATACAAAGGTAACTTATGCACACGCTCTCAGTTTTATGACGGTTAAAAATATGATGTCGGAACGAAAGTATCTTAAGGAAATACAGAAATGACCATAAGCTGTTTCAGCACACTTATCTGAACAAGGATTGTAACTATATTCCCGTCAGACAGAAAAGATGAAATCAGAGTCTATAATATGTAGAATATTTTAAATATATGCACTGAAAGTTATTGGGTCTACACTCAAAAGCTTGATACTAGCTTCTCTAGTAGTCTGAATGTCAGTATTGCCAACTATTTAATTTCATTATGTATATATCAAAAAGGTTCAAGATTTACGGATTACTCAAAGTAAAATAAAATTAAATGTCATGTGACAACACACTCGACCTAAGGCGTTGTTCTTAGAATTACTGGTTTCATGGTCGTTGTTTAAGTTGCATTACAGCAGGTAAAGGAGAAAAAAAAAGTGTAAACTGTATTCTACGAGCATTGCAATTCTATATGCTCAATATAGTGGTTAATCATATGACTAATGAAAAAACTAGACAAAGATCTTTTTCAGTCTGACTACAATCATTCGCTCGGAATCATAAAACCATCTAGCAATTATAAACACATTCTATTTTTTTTATGAACAAATTTTTTTCAACTTGGCATTAATTGAGCAACATTATAGTGTATCGACTCCTTATAAATAAATACCGCACGATGCTGTATTGTTATGTTTTTATGTAATGTTAATTAATGTCGAGAAAATTACTCGCTGATGTTGGTGCGTGGGGCAATGATCTGATGCGAGTGATGTAGTTTCCAACAAGTCAAGTAGATTGACTCGGTACATCCCACTTCCTGTGCATACCAATGGAAGTAATTCTTAGAAATTTTTCAATAAACTTGGGAAGAAGCCTCAAAAACATAGGCTTTCATTCGGACATTATTACAGAAGTTTATAAATTTCATTTACAAGCGATAACTGCCTTCGCAGGTTCGACTGAATCATATAAGTATGAAGCAGAGAGGACGGAAACAGGAGATTTCACACCTAATTGCGCTCTATCGGTGTTGAGGAGCGGAGTTCGTTACGTAAATGTTGTAGCGTTCTTCTCTCTTTTCTTAAATGGCCTATCATGCAAACCTATTGTTAATGTGTTTGTTGAACGAGAAGTGTTTCGAATTACCGGGTGCAATAGGAAAATATTTTGAATGACGGATACGTTACTGATGGTCGGCAGCAATTTTCAGCAATATGTTGCTCAATAATTATGCATGAGTATTATCATTTCTGCTATCTTTCCAATTTTATCTGTAATATGTGCTATGGCGACTGATTTTTCACAAATAATATATCAATAAATTAAAAGTAAAAAAACTTTTTTAATAACAACCTTTTATTTAAATGCACTAAAAAGAATAAAATAAACTTTTCCCTCTAAAACTTTTATTATCAACTTATAATGTCATTACACAATTTATATGATATAAAAGCTTGTCGCGAGATTTACCTCTGTAGATAAACAAGTCAATTAAATAACTTGTACTGACTGATTTTAATTTTTAAAATTTGCAAACTAAGTAGATACGAGTACTTAAATTTCGCGACTAGCTTTTATATAATATAAATTGTAAGTCTGGTGTTTATAGGATTTCATGTGCCTTCTGTAGTGCTGTTTATATAGGTCAAACAGCTAGAACATTTACAACAAGGTACAGAGAATATATAAGTGCCTTCAAGAACCAACACCCAGAAAGATCAAATTTTGCCAAACACTTACTAGATATCAATCATAAAGTTTGCAATGACAATAGAATGAGTATACTTCATACTTAATAATAAAATACATGATTTAAGCTTCATGGAAACATTAGAGACTCAAAAATATCTGCGAAAACCGTACTTGAGCGTAGTAAATAAACAGACTGATCTTTAAAATTCAATTTTTATAGATATTCTACTATAAGTTTCCATATATTTGTATTCTAGGTAACTTACGCCTGAAATATCTTAAGTTATAAAATGTATTCAGAAGAATGAAATAGCTCAAGGAAAAAATATCTTAAAACGTGAAATATCTTGGGAAATAAAATAGTTTATCACATATGACTTGAGGACATTTTGAGGGCGATGGTTAAGGTTTTTTAGAGGTGTCCCTTAACAATAGTGTAAATGCAGTCGCAAAAAAAATATTTCTTCTAAGACAGACACGATAGAGGAAAAAATAATTTAATAGAAAAATACCTAGACAGGATAGATAGTATGCTAGATTTGAGAGCTCTTGTTTTGTATCCATGATAGGACTAGTTAGTTAATTAGTTGGCAAGTAATCTGAGTAGCCTTGTTAGCAGTCAAATCTCACAGGCGACAATAATTTAATTATAAATCGAAATGCGTCACTGAGAGTCCAAGAGCCATGAGTTTTATTTGTGAAACTGTGCAGTTACACAACTTTTTATATCCATTATGAACGTTGCATGAACTGCATAGTTTCTGACGAATCTTAAACATCAAAACCGTATGAGACAACACTACTCCATCTTTTTACCGGCAGACCTATATATGTATATATGAATTTCCCTGGTATCCACGAGCCACAATGGTGTGTTAACAGTCTAGTCTAGTTTTATGAAATAGATGGTTGCGTCGTCTGGCTGAGGTCAAGTTGATCAAACGTTGAAGTTAATCTAGTTCTTTATTAAATCTAGTCGGATTTAGTAAAAAGTGAAAGACACGGCCATTTGAATAAATGCGCATAATATTCTGGCAAGGTGGCATATGTTCCATATGTGCATTTAATTAAATCCAGATTGCATGTTATGAAACTAAGAAATTAATTAAGATATTTTTTAGTGGTTATAACTATATAACATCTTTATCATCGTTACGAATTTGGTCTTGGAAACATTATTGCATGCTTATGTAACAGTTAGTATATAGTGTGTGATATATTCATAATATTATGTTTACATTAAACAGTGGGTTTTTATAAAGATAGCTATTATACATATCTTCAATACTGCACAACCCACATCCTGCGTTTATGTTACTAAAATGATATGTGTGAGCGAAATTTTGAGTCCTGCAAATTATCGATCGATTGGCACGTGTAAAACAGCAACGATGCTTTAAAAAAATTGAGTAAATCCCGGCATTATACTTATTCTTTTAAATTCAAAGCGATATCCGTCACTGAAAAACTATTTTTGCTTGTGAAATGTAGAAATTGTAAGTTTAGTTCAACTACTGTTCCATAATATTTTGCTGTTGAAACAACTGCTGGAACCAGATTGAGACTTTTCCAATATTATGATACTTATGAGACTCCCTTACATTTGAAAAATTAATTTTAATATGCTCACTGGCATTCACTTACCATATCCGGATCATTCCAGTGTCCAGGGCCGGCGTTAGGCACGATGAGGTCCTGGTTGTTTCCATAGTAATCAATGATGGTCTCAACGCTGGCCCACGAATCCTGGATGTCATCAAAGTTTCTCCACATGTTGCAATGCTGGGTGATGAGAGAGAAGTTTGGTTGCATACCAGCATAGATTTGATAAACTGGCCAACTGCAGGAGTAGAGCATTGGTCTACCAGTTCTGAAATAAAAAAGGATGCATAGTAGTGAATCATCAAACAATATTCTCTAACAAACATACCAGAATGGTAGACTGTAGATGTTCTTGGTAAAACTCTTCTATTATCAAGATGCCATTGTGCAATTCATATATTTATGTTTTTCAATAGAAGTAGTTTTTAACATACTTTATATTAGCTACACGTGTATGTGTATCTACGTATGTTTGTAACAGAATCTTCGAATGCTATTTTCACCCACTTCAGAACGTCAGATTAATTTTAACTTTTGCACACTTATATCGAGGAGCGATGACGATACAATAGTTTTATAAGTTTGTCCCCTTATCTATATTAGAAAGCAATACGTTTAAAAGTAATGATACGAATGAACGTTATAATTAAATTGTTTACCAGTTCTTGAAGCAATACGTTTAAAAGATGATAATACGAATGACATTTAATATTTATTCTTGACACACTTTTATTAGTTCGACCTGTATCTATAGGGACATAATCTTTGAAATACAGTGATGAATATTACAGAAGCTGTTCTAATCTACTGGTTTCAAAACTAGGCGTATTGATCCTTTATGATTTGAGGAGACCAAGACACCATTTTTCAGTCTAATGTAGCTATGCCAGCTTGAAAATCCAATTGAACATCTAATGGATAACCTTATATTCATGAATTGTAAATTCAAGAATTCTTAAAATACTAAGAACCAGTTTTGGCACAGCCTGCACCTGCAGAACATTCATCGCGAAATGTGAACATTCTTTGTCGATATCAAAATGGTAATATACCATATTTCAGTCCAACCTCAATTTAACAAACTTGGCACTAGCAACCAGCTCTAGGTATTCAAACAGGTATAATATGAAATTTTTTATAAAGTTCGTTTACCCGCTGAAGGTCACCGATGGATACGTAATTATTAAATATAGTCCCGAATATGGTCTTCGTATTGGGTGAATTTAACGATTTATGGTTTCTTCGAACTTTTAGTGGAAATATGAATGTCAAATGTAAAAGTTCAACAGCTTGCTCTTACGTACACGTATACCATGAATTGATCTGGGTAATTAGAATAGCTAAAAGAACTTTCACCCATCAATTTTTAAGTAACATTAATTAATTCCCACGCATAAGCCGGGGAAGTACATATTTCGAATAGTTTGTGATAAAATTGTAGATGTTTTATTATTTCTGCATCTCGAAAATCGTGTCACTCATTATCGCCATTATGTCTGGCGTTTGCTCACCAGTTTATCGGTTGGTGCTTTTGTTAGCCCGCAATCTCAGTATTCAGTAACCGCTGCACTGATTTTAGAAACTCGAGTAATGATATGGTGTGAGTTCACAGTAGGTAATGACGGTAATGCCGCTATATTTTTTAAAATCATAGAATCAAATCAGCTCCTAGCTTCGTTTTTGTATGTTTTTTTTGATTTTCCGGTAATGTTTAGTCGTGGTAACTCTTTAAAAATGTCAAACTTTTTTTTACGCATTTTTGGCGTTATTAATAATTCCAGTAGTATACAGTATGTGGTGAGTCATAAATTCCAAAATTTATTAAATATCATTTTGTCCATACTATACGGCCTCTGTAGATGTCGGCTAAAGAAAAAGTAAGTTTTATATATTGGTTGAAAATCGCATGATATGAAATAATTCTTCACACAATTCTATGTGGAATAAGGACAGACGCAGACGATCTTTGTTTTTTTATCAGAAATAGATGCTACGATGATATTTTAAGTATTTTTTTATAATGATATTTTGCCAGGATGGATTCATTACAGGAATACCTAATAGGTTATAAAAACAATTCGTCGGCAATTGATTGGGAAAGAAGTTCTGATCATTTTTTGTTCTTCGCTTATTACTCCACCGTCAAAGCAGTGATTTCGTAAAAGGAAACATCAAAATCTACTACGTGGGACGTTATATCAATTTCATGAATTCATTGGTGAACCGGTTACTGAGATTACGTGGTGAGAAGAATGCCAACGAACAGACCGATGTAATTAAGTGACAAGGATCTGTTCTCATGTAGACAGTATGAAACGTTCAAGAAACGTAGTACCTTGAAAGTTCACATCTTCCTGGGTTATTCATGGAGAGTAAAAGGAAAATCTAGATTAATAATAATTGATTGTTAAATCGTATTCAATTAATTTCGATAATATGTTTGATCCGATTCTTTTTGAGATAAATGAAACCGATGTTTCTCGTCACGTGTACGTCCACTTCTTAGATTAGCATCGTTCTAGCCATTCCTATAGAATGAAACATTATTGTCTCCTATTGATTTTGACAAAATATGAATGAAACCTAACTTTCAATGTTCATTGTTAATGCAACCTGTGTCTTCTAGTTACATTCAGGGTGAATCATGCTTCTTCACACGATCTAAGAAACCTCATGACGTGAGATGGGATAATGACATTGAATATCGTAGATATATGTGTACATGCAAGGCCCGAAACAGGTATGCTCTATATTAGCGTAGCACATCCGAAAACGTTACCTCTTCATTGAGGATCATCATCCTGTCTCAAGTCAGGTCAGTTGTGATTCGTGAAATAAACAAGGGTGATGAACCGCTCAATCAATGACTCTTACCTATTGAGGTGAAATCCGAATTCTGGATAACCTCTATCCATTTCAGATGGATGAGCGTAGCATCCATCCAGTTTCACGTAGTCTACATCCCAAGAAGCAAATGTTTCTGCATCTCTTTGCAGATAACCTAAAACTCCTGGATAGCCTGCGCATGTGTAGTTTCCATAATCTTCATATATGCCGAATTTTAGTCCGCGCGAATGTACCTGTAATAAAACCAGTTCATGAGGAATCAGAGATCGATAAAAATTGAACATTTATCAGCTTCTGCTTTCTGTCAGGTTTATAAAATCACATATGATTTGGAGGTATATATCAAAACAAGGAAGATGCATAGTAAGTCTGTAAAATCCTGGAAAACATTTAGGCAAGCCTATACTTGAACCCAGAATTGCTGACTTATGTTTGCACCAATAACGCCAAGCGTAAGCGTAAAAGCATGCTACTAATGAACATGAACCGTTCTTGAAGTTTAAGCTATTGTTTGTACATTTGTCTTCACGATTTTTTTATTATGACCTAAAATGATCGCAAACTTAAGCAACATAGAAAAGCGTGTGGGAAAGTGCTGATAAATTTTTGCTATTTATTCAATAGCATGTGATTTTAATTAGCAGTGGGTAAAAAATATAAGATGAACCTCGAAGGCAACCACAGGATATGTTCCAGAATTTACATTATGTAAAACGTTTCATCTACACTAGCCAGGAAAGCAGAAAAAATTATGAGTATTATGGCCTACACACTTTTCATAATATTATGGTGGTTGGGCAATACTGAAGATAAAATTACTGGAAAAGCTACAAATATGGCTTAAAATGACAGTTGCTCTTGTATAGCACTCAGTTAAATTTAATCAAAGTCAGAAAATATCATCATTAATTCATTGTTACTACTACGAGTACTGTGGTTTTGAGCTTTGACCAATCAGTATAGTACTCCTTGAAAATACGAGTTTTAAACTCAAAACTAGGCCACAATATA
The DNA here is from genome assembly GCA_949316355.1 of Bruchidius siliquastri. Lineage (NCBI taxonomy): Eukaryota > Metazoa > Arthropoda > Insecta > Coleoptera > Chrysomelidae > Bruchidius > Bruchidius siliquastri. The sequence goes on along the minus strand of OX438531.1, from coordinate 13,531,225 downwards.
GTGATCATTTCACGATCGTGGTCTAACTTTGTTGATCGAAATTTTAAGCTATGGAGTAATAACTTTCTATAAATACTAGAGTTACGGAAACGAGTATGAAATCTAAAATAGTCACAACCAAAGTAGTTAAACAACGTTGGTTCAAATATTTGCTTCTTCATAAATATCTGTTTTTGCGTTACAGACTGCCTTGCAAATATTTATCCGGCAGTGCATAAAAACACTCCGAAACATAAACAACAGTCAATTTCATTGCCAAATACCAATGTCAATGGCTATTAGCCAATACAGCATTTAATGGGTTGTAATTTTTGGTAATTGCAGTTTTTTACGTGTTACGTATACAGATGTCGTTACGCTTCATTGTAGAAAGTTAAACTTCCAATCGCCGATCCAACTCGATGACTGGAAAATATCAGAGTTATAAATCAGCCTGGTTTTTAAACTTCCACAGACATGGGAATATATGCGTCTAAACAAATATTAGGTATTGCCGTTATTTGAACCATCTCTACCAACCTTAGTCAAAAGTACAGTACCAGACTTGAAATATCCAAAGTTAAAAAATGTTCAGGTAAAGTTTCACTTCACATCTGATCTTACTTTTGGTGAGGATGCGTGAAAAGTTTCAGTCAAAAGCATTCCGTAATGCGTGGTAAAGCTTTTCAGTTATTTTTAGAGCGGTTGGCTCCTTGTAAATATGAACTCTAGGTATTTGTTGAGATGGAGGGACACCTAATACTTGAATCATCTTTCATCAAGTTTCCGGGAATTAATATCAACAAAAACATTTCATGATACGATCATGTCGCTGACCTCGCTAGGTCGGCGTTCCAGATACTGGGGTTCTCTTCCACTCCAGAGAACAGCTACTGCCAATATACAAGGCCCAGATCAGACCATCGCTGGAATACTGTTCGCATGTGTGGAGATGAGCCCTAAAGCACTCCTTAAAGCTTTTGGACACATTGCAAAAGCGAGCAATACTTCTAGTGGACGCGTCTGACCTCATAAACGACCTCCACAGTCTGGAACATCGAAGGAGAGTCTATTCCATAGATATTATCATGGCAGATGTTCGACCGAGCTGTCTCGCGTAATAACTACAAGAGTCGCCAGTACAACAAAGACTAGAGAAACTACGGGCGCATCCTCACCAGGTTCAGCTTAGAACGCCTCACACAAGCTTTTCTAGTTGTTATTTTGGAGAACCTCGGCATTGTTGCATGTGCTACCATGGACTTTATTTCCCCATGGCTAAAATCTACAGCCTATTATTTTACCACAACTGAATATCACCAGATCGACAAATATGAAAATAAATTTAGTTTATATGTTTTCAACATTAAAATATTTATAATAACCACTATGGTATTTGGCACCGTATTTATATTGTTAGGACATAAATCGATAAGATTGAGTGTTGGTATAGTGAGAGCTATAAGTACAGTGGATAATATAAATTTATTAAGGCCTTTCTTTAGACTTTATATTACGTGAAAAACCAAAGCATAGCTTAGAGTTTATGTAGCACTTATATAACTGAGGATTTATAGGAAAATTTTCTTCATTCAATTAATTCTGGTCGAACGAAGCGGACATGAGAAGAATTGAACACACTGCTTCCGACATAGTTAATTATATTAATACAACCAATTTTTTCATTCCTAAAGTTATATGTTAAAACAACTCACAGAAAAGTGCAAAATCAGTCCAAATACAAACAAGACTGCAGTATATATAAGGATTCGGTGAATGAATATGTGTGATGTCAGAAATAATAAAATGTCCCATAATATTGGAATTAAAAAATTGTTTAGTACAGAGTTTTGTCCATACTTTCCCTGCAACAGATAATAATTATCACTGCAGTTAGTAACATATTCCAATCTATATTAGTCAATATGTATTGTGCGCCGTTTGACATAGCAACCACAAATATAACAGTTTTACACTCGCAAAACCAATTCTTTCATCCGACACGTGTTTTGCATACTAGGTTAGGATCTACAGGAGAAGATTTGAAATAGTCGAGTGGTAAAACTGTATATTCTGCAGGGTCTGTTAAAATCATCTGATATAATTGAGGAATATATTCCACTTTTACTTCAATAATCTATCGATTATTGAGCTATTGTTTTATCGGTTTTGAGTGTCTGCTGTCTATGACATTTCTGTAATTATTGCATAGTGAATAGCTTCAATCATACTTCGATATAAAACATCAGGTTCACTTTCTAAAGTAATTATGATAGCCGGGATTTAATATGTTTACCAACTGTTTAGATGCAATGAGATATCGGTATCTTTGATGAGAGTATATAGACATTATCAGCTTTAATGATGTACATCTCATGTCTGAAACAGAAACAGATTTCATATGCGTTGATATTGTATGCATTTTTTATGGCCGTTAATCGAAACTACATGATATGATTACTAAGATAACTTTTCCAGTAAATTTTGCAATTTATATGTATTTATAGCTTCAAGTTATTGTTAATACCACTTTGAGTGTCTAAGAAACACGTGGAAAAATACTGATTTTGGATTACCAAATTAAATTCATAATATTATAAGATTGGTGTGAGATTTTGACTAATGTATAGGCTGCATTGGCAATCCAAAGGACGAAGTGTAATATTTAAAACTTTTAAGTGAGATGAGTCGAGAGACAACCACTAGATAAGTTTTAGACGTTACATTAAACAAACTCGCAGTGATAAGGCTAAAAGTGACGATTTAGACGTTAGATCTAGATTATTATGCAATGTTGGATCTATATATTTGGTATAGTATCATATACTATTGTCATAAAGACTACTAGGTAACTCGACCGGTAATCATCATTTTCCAGAAAACATATTCACTCTAAGAGGATATAATTCCTCAACATATTATTTGTTGGATGATAAGAATTAAAATTTGATCGAATATCTTTCTTGGGAGCAAGGACTAGGCAGGCCCGTCAAGAGAAAATTTGGTCACGGGGGAATCTGGAATCTGGCCCTATTGAAAATCTGGAGAGAAATTAGCAAAGGAAATGGCCCGTAACAGTAGGGAAAATTGAAAAATTTCCTAAGACTTCCATTTTAGACACGCTTCAAATGCACGGAACGCTCTTCATAAGCACGGAACCAGGAGCTTTCCTCTCGATTCTCCAATCTCGTCGGGCCTGGAACTAGTCATTCTGAATAACATTACGATTTTATCTTGATGAGAATACTTAATTTATTAGTTATATGGCATACGTATGTGATACTGACTGATCAACTGATAAATCTGAAGCAGGAATTTTGCATGGTTTGCAGTCTCTTCCTCTGAAAGAGAATGCACATTCGTCTTACGAGGCAAAGGAATAACATTTTTTAAATGTTTAAATATGGAAATCTATCTAACCTCGCTTCACCAATATGAGCCGAATCGCGGTACCCAAAATGACATGTGAATCTGAACGATGTAATGTGAATATATTTCTTTTCTGCCTGTCCATCTTTAAATAGAATAGAAAATTGTATATGAGCTGACTCTCCCAAACACGGTATTTTCAAGTTGATTGATTTCACTTTCATCGTTAAGGAAACACACGAAATGCTCTTTATTTAACGTGGCGCTATTGATTCTACCGGCAGGTTCTATTATTCCAGAGCGGATGGGTGTGTGAAGCTTTAAGAAATTTCGTTGACTCGGTGTAGTCGATTATTTTGTCGTTAACAAATGTGCTCCACAAAATCAATCTCGGCTGGATCATAGATATAATATCTGCAGTTAGGCTAGGATAATTTAAATGGATTTAATTTATCATTACACAAGAAACTTTGACAACTTAACGTTGCACCGAGGCATCTTTATTTTCGTTACACCACATGCCATTAAAGGAAATTAACAGCGCACTAATAACGGCTAATCACATGGAAAATTCACCGTAAGTAAGACTTACATAATTTGCTCACACTTTCCATTCCCGCGGAAATCTCGAAGAGTACGGAAATAATTTACTTACTAATCACTTTAAGACCATCGACAAATTGCGATGTGTAATGGGATCTCTTTGACTTTTCAGGGGATCATTGTTGTCAGACTAATGGAAGGTGTATTATTCAGAATATTTGGAATCAAGACATTTAATTTTGAAAATCACAATAAAATTGAGATTAACTGATATACTGTATCTCGTGTAACATGTATTTTGTTTTCCAATTAAAACTTAGTATAGACTATTTCGGGATACAAGAGTATAGAGTAACGCATTTGGATTGTATATCCGAAATGTGAAACATAATACAACTTCGCTATGAAAGATATAGGTTCATTTCTTCGGAGAAAAGAGTCGTAAAGCTCAACATTTCATTAATAAGGTAACCGCCCCATCCGAGATCCAAGACATGGAGAAAAAGCTTAATGTTCACCTAACCTTATAGGTTTGGAAAGCATTGAACAAATTTTTCTTTTGTTTGAGTACCAGACTGTGATACAGTTAATCAAGAAATTGGAAAACCAATAGTGATTTAACTTAATTAATGTTAGATTCTTTGAACTTCCTCTTAGAATTATTATTTTCTCCTGTAAAGGATGCTGAGGTGGTTGAAACGTTAGTTCTTTTATCAGTCGCATGTTATTTGAATTTAACGGTCAAGGCAAGTAAGATGAGTCAAAAAGGCAACAACATTACATTAGCGAAACATTATTTCCAGTCAACGATACAATTCTAACCTGATTTGTCAATAATTATTGTCTATCGAGTAAGCAGGTTGAGATTTTTAGCGCCATTATTGCATACTACTGCGAATATATTTTCATGTGATATAATAAATTTGTTATATTTAATATACTATTAGAATGATCTAATTTTTAGAAACACACACTTATTTCTCCAAATTTGCTTGTAATTCGATTTTGTAACGAATAACAATAAAAACATGCTTTGTACTTGTATTTCCTTGTGATGTACAAAATTGTTCCTAGCTGTTATCTTACTCATCTTCTGAACATGATCCATTCAAATGGAGAGCAACAACTTACATAATCAGCCAATGACTTCATTCCACGCGGAAATCGCGTTCTATCTGGAACCAGTTCTCCGTAGACACTCCTCTCCTTCTCCAACCAACAATCGTCCACGTTTATGTATTCGTAACCGACGTTCGCGTATCCTTCATTCACCAGGATATCTGCCATCGTCCTGAATAGATTTTCACTGAAAACAATCAGAAAAATTAGTGTTGGCGGAATTATACCTCCTACATCTATAACTAATCGGCAGCGAAATAGAAAAAATAATATACCGATCATATCTAGATGCTAAGAACGGAATCGAAGCCACTCAAACGGAGTGGATCTACAGCATGTAGCTTTGTTCCCGGTAGAAGACCTGCACAGACAAAAAAGCTGCAAACAAAATGTGTTGTCACTTTAGTGACATTCGCAGGTGACAAATCTTGTCCATGAAATGAAAAACTCATGATGTTCATAAAGAACAACGGACCGCCTTTCTGGCAAGAGTTCTTGACTTAAGCATTCCTCATCCTTTCTGTAGAGTAGCGAAATAATTTCGAAATAGCAAGCAGGAACAACTCCCGCACATCATCGGTTTCAGTGGAATTGTCTTCTGTACTGAGGAAATGGTGTAGTTTTTCACCAATATCATGGAACGACAGTTCTCTCTTAATTATGATCTAGATAATGATCTCTATGAGGATCGACAAATTGTAAGATTCGTTGGGAGATATTTCAGAAGATTCTTCTTCAGGAGATTCCTCGACTGAAGCTTAATATAGCACACTAGCGGATCTCTCAGGTCACCTTAAAGATTTCAAAGAGTAGGAAGCACTTGAACATGATTTGATATCTAACAAGGTGCTGAGGCTAATAGCTTCGTGTGACAATTTTGAATGGAATGCTCAGAACTCAGTGCTTTTCTAAGAGGCGATGTGGAAAACCATGGAGTATCAGAATTTCGTAGCAGATGGGTTCGATATTTCCGCAGGATCACCTTTTTTACCAGTCGGGCTGGTGGAGCATATAACTAGAGGATTCGTCCATGACAGAAGTACTGACATCTTACTTTTTGATGTCTCAAAGGCTTTTGACAATATCTGGAATATGGGCCTCCTTTAGAAAGTGATCCTAATTCGCTCTTCTTTTTGACTAATTACGATTACATTTTTATGTCATTGGTATTTCTAACTTGTCTATTTTCGATTGTGGAATCATGTAGAGCTCAAATATTTCAGAAGTTCAGTAAAAACCCCTAATCAACGTGTTCCTATGTCTTGCTTACTCGCAACTCGCAACTATTATTATTTCTCAATATCTTTTACAATGTTCAGGTATATTGAATAGCAGTATTGAACTGCAGTTTCGAAGCCCGAATTATCATTGCTTATATTCTGCTTATCGAATCCCCGACCTATAGGCATGAGGAAAAACACATATCTGGATACTTAATAGTTTTTTATACCTATAAGTCCAGTGTCAAATGAAACTTTCTTCAGTTATTGATTATTATTTTTATTCATATTTACTTCCTTCCACTTGATTTAATTTTCCGGGAAAGAATCCATAATCTTCAAAAATGCATTGACTACACCTGAAGCTATGTATGATTTAATAGGTCTCAAATAAATGAGGAAAAAAATTTCACGGATATCAAAATAAAATTAATCAATACGTTCATAACCATAATAAAATATAATACTGCTTCCATGATGCTGCCTGTCCAACAAAATAATTAGATGAATCGATCAAGGTTATGGTTATTCAGTATTATATGATAATGAGAATGTTATGTTACGTTATGATTCAGAGTTGCTTGTGTGCGGTCGCAATCGTTGATATGGTTTCACTCTTAATCCAATTGTACTGTCACCATAGCATGTAAATGCACAAACGAGAAGTTGGCTAATAGTTCATGGCGTTTACAAGGTGTATGGGTGTGGACTATGAATAATGATACGATTCACAAGGATGCTATGTGGATGATATTCATATGACAGAAATGATTGAGAATAATTGGTCGCATGTGCAAAACACAATGAGATGCATATATCGGTATAAATAGGAAATGACGGAAGATTAGCTCTATCGTAATCTTCTTGACTAACAGGGAGAATTCATTGACAGAGAGGTTTCCCAGCATATGTTTTGTTTATCTCAAAAGCGTTATATGTCATAATACAATAAATATTCTAGTGGCCGCTAATTGAATACAGAAAACAGGATACAATGAACTAGAAAACAACCATCTTTAAATAATGTACATATATTCTAATTCTAAGGTTATTGCCAAGGAACCGCATTGGTATCGAAGGAAATTCAAGGAGGCGGCATTCATCACCAACATCAGCAAAGTGTACAGCAAACCCAGCGTATAAATTAAACCAATCTGGCAGCCACTCATAAAGAAGATCAATAGACTACGACTGGACCAGACAACAAACAATGACCGACAAACAGCCACGTCAGCAGACCGGAATACCGCGCTTCGGGAACCAATGAGAACAGACCCCGCACAACGACACGTCACCGGACGGGGTATAAATAGGCATGAAAGGAACGTGTTCGCCAGTTCACCTGAAGACGATTGAAGATGGCATATCAATCGAAACGTCGTGATACTCAAAAATTTTATAGACAATGGAAGTCCGAAATCAAACTTTTGAAAAATTCGAATGTTTCAATGGTTTTTAGAGGTTTCCCATTGTGAGGGTCAGTAAATTCCAAATATGCAAGAATGAACCAAGCCATAAATGCGTAAATAATATTTTGTATTACCAATTTTTCTTCACAGCGCTTAATGTTTAATGCATCTGTGTGGCTCTTCTGGATTCATTATCTGATCGAGAATGACCCAAGATGCGTAACAGAATTTGTCTATGATATGTCGTAACGCAATCACTACAAAATCAGTACTGAAATGTGATACAGATATTATTTCTTGAAATTATAAGAAGTTTTACCTACCTAATACAATTATCAGGATCATTCTTGCAATCTGTATTACACCTAAATCTCTCCCAAGCTAACCATCCCATTGGGGGCGTCTTGGCCAGTCCGTTATCCAACGGGGATACTCCAGAACCGAACAAGGTCACGGCTATTCCTAGGAGGGTCCATGGTTTGAACATTTCACTTTGGTTGTCTTATAACCTAGAACAAAATTATGACAATTTAAGCTGACAGACATGACATGGTGCTTCCGAGGAAGTTTGCATATTCCCAGATTTTCAACCTATACCTATTTCTGTGTCATCTGGTGTTTAAATTGTTATGTCGCTTTTTATACCTAACCAGCCACGAGTAAAGTGAATACCAACTTATAATGTATTGTCGCTGATATAAAGAAAACCAAGTTCGATGAAATACGAAACGTCTCATGGTAGATGTTCAAATTATCGACATCCTGAGAACAAAGGACCAGTTGGAAAGCCATGTCCTGAGCGACAGCGTTGGGAGGTGAAGAATCAGTGTGGCGAATTCATCTAGTAGGCTCAAAGAGCATCGGAATAGAGACAAGCTTTGATGAAAGAATCGGTAGAAAATGTCCACTGATCGATGGGAGTTTTGAAGTGGAACATTAGGAAAGTCAAACTGCTTATGATTGGCAATGATGAAATTTTGAGTAGCAACAAGATGATTGGATTGGCAACTTCCCTAACATGAGAAGTATTATCTGGGCTTTGTACAGTGTAAATAGATGCGTCAAGTAGGTTGACACTCTCCTCACAAAGCAAAAGTATTTGTTCAGAAATAAGAGTCATTGATATTTTGTAATTAAATTAAAAAAAAAGATGATTGAAAAGTTTTAATCTCCTATAAGTTATAAAATTCTATGATCTCACATTTTACAAAAATTTTACAGTAATTCAATTGGATCAAAATCTTGAATAAACTGATATGACTGCACGTGGAATGCAAAGGCAACTTACTTGACTTTAATTTAAAGACGATTTATGTCACCCTCTTAGTTATTTATGATCCTTGTTCAGTTGCATTGCAATAATATTTGCTAAAAAAAGAGAGTAACCATTTAGACTCCTCTAATAAAATTTTTTTACTGTGATCTAAAATGTCGTACAACCTAAAAATAGTTTAAACGGTTTACATTTTATTGACGATCGAAATGCATTGAAAATGTACACCACAGCTATTGTTATTTCTGTATTTCGAATGCAAATGGGTGATTAATCATGTTTATTCAAAACGTATGAAAAATCACCTGTTTTCAAAAACTTAAAGCTCTTTCATCCTTGCCATACTGCGCCATAGTAGTAATAGGAAAAAATCAATAAAGTAGACGAAAAAGCAATAACTTTATAACTTTTTCACTCTATTGATTGTTATCAGACCTATTAAAAAGGGACAGATAATTTCTATAGAGATTTTGTCCGTAATTGTTTTCTAGTTTTTGCAAATAAAACTTCTGAGTAAAAACATAGGAAAACTTCTTAGTTTATAGCTTTTCCATCTACAAATCTTTTATACATCAGTTATACTGTTCCAATGAGCCTCTCAGGGTGAAGGGGTTTTAGGTATAGTAGTGACAATATATCCCAAATAAAATAATTATACTACTAATAGTCAAATGACCTATGTGCAGTTGTGCACACATGTGCATTGCCAACCAATAGTTCATGAAACGAAGGAAACCACCGTCGATGAGATGCCGCAAGGGGACATTTTTTTCCGCAGTTAGCAATCTGAGAGTTCGAAGTCAATTTTAGCCAATCTTGAAGTGTGCTGCTATGTCACCTTTGCTTGTAATATGTATATATAGATAAGTATATTTTCCCTCTACTGTCAGCCGCTGAGCTCAACTGATGAGTCTAGGTAATCGACAAAACATGAAAGTGTATAACAGGGTAATTCAGTGGAGAGTATATACCTGACACTCATATAAATTACACGTCATTATGAATAGGGAAAAAAATACTGTTACCTTCCTAAAAAAAATCGATAGATATCTTGTCTTCTTGCTAAATTCTACTTTGCTATATGTTTTTCCTACAGTCACCTAGGATTGAGAAATGTTCTTATAATTACCGACTTTTCAAAGTCATTCACAGTTCTGCGTGTGAGGAATGTCGTAATAATTACATCAGTAGACACTATTTACATTATCACGTCAAGAGAAATCACTAATTTTCTACATCCCGGCATGCTGTTAAGACAACACTCACGAAATTGTGCATTTTTTCTTGCCGTTAAGGTTGCATAATAGGCCAGCTTATGAATAGGCGCTGCAGATGAATGAAATATTGAGAGAACAAGCTATAATCTGTACTCAAATAAGGCAGATTAGAGAGCACTTTGAATGTTTAAGATTTATCGGTAATTTAGCTGAATACAAAAGTCAAGATTGCGCGATAAGAAATCAATGCCTGTCCATAACATCATTTGAATCAAATTCAGGTATTTGGTTCTAACATGTATGTAAAAACGAATTGCCAGCCACCCGGACACTAAATTGTTGAGTGTATAAACGGCTCGTATTACATGGGATTCTGACTATTTTACGTTTCCCGGCTATGTTCTTTTTGATTTTACACGAAAAACGTATCGCACTTTTATGTTTCTCCCTGAAATATGTACTAACTGATACTCCGAGTGAAAAAACATTATAGTAGACATGTGCAAAAGAGCCTATTTATTTATTAACGTCATTTAAAAAAAATATAATACAGCTTAATCAATTATTGACTTGGCATATTGAGATTCTAGTTGAAGATTTTTTATGATACCTAGAATATGTGCGCAGGATTTGATTCCGCTAATCGAATAGTCTTGAAGTTGAGAACATTGTAAACAATTTAAAAGGTGCACACTGCTGACAATTCGTGTCTTGTTAAACTCACCGAAAAGCTGCTGATTTCCTCATCATAGATTTTACATCAAAGAAGCAGCACAATACCATATGCGACCTAAGTTATCTTTTTAATTAGTGCAAGCAAATCACCACGTTTAAATTATTTATTCCACTTTGTTTTGCAGTTATTATAATGAAGCAACCATTTTCATTTTCGAAATTTTTGTAATCAACATCAGCACACATGTAGCAGTCGTGTGTATTCAGTGAAAGTAGTAACAGTAACTTTATTACCGTTTTTCTCCAAGTACCATCTGACTGGCGAATCATATGCCTGTTTTATTGACCAATTTGGGTGTACATTAAAAGACTTAGCTTAGATCATCAACATGATAAAATCGCGTATACCCTGTGGTTATGCAATACAATGGTGAAATGCTTATATTTGGAAACATGACAATTTAATCAAACTTGGAAAGCAGTCCGTGGTGCTGTTGTTAGGTATTTCCCCTACCAAGAGGTACAAGAGATTTTTATAGATAATCTTTCAGATAAGCAGAGGGCATTGTCGAGTAGCCGTAGCTGTTCGGGAGTATATAATTTTCAGCAGCGGAAGAAAATATTCAGCTTCTGTGATGCAACATGGTTTTACGAGGATATGTATGATGCTTACTCCTAGAAGCTTGATGGAAGAAGACTCGATTATTGGGCATTCGACCATATCTACAGCTTGCAGATCAGGTTTAAATTTCCTCATCAGCGTAGTTGTTTGAGTATTATGTGAATTAACCTGAAATTTGTTGATACCCATAAAGAATGTTTCGATGTCCTGGTTGCTCTGGATAGTATACCGCTCTCGGAAAGGTTGTGGTTTGTCTGGTTCCATACAGAATTTGAGTGTGTTGTTATCTGTGAAGCTGTATATTGGATTAGATATCATCTAAACAGTTTGTTGTTCTATAGCAAGAACAGCGGCGGTAAATGTATAGGAAGCATATCCATCCACCATTGCGAATAGAGATTGGTCCCAGAGAAAACCATTGGTACAGAGCTGGTAGTCCATAGGCAGCAAGAGTTGATAAGTGTCAAAAAGACATTCAAATGTTAGTGCTGAGTTCAGCACATTAAGTAGGAACTGTGTTAGTTAAATTTGATAGCATGTATCTTATTACTTTGGTTCTTGTGTCGGTATTTATAATCCTTTTATTATAGTACTATTAAATTCGGTTTTTGGATGTTGAAAATTGGATACTGTCGTGTAATTTGGTGTCTTGCCTGTGATATATTGAGATTGAGATTTGAACATTATTGAAATGTTTCAGTGTCGTTTTGCTTTATATTCAAGGTCCAGGGACAATAGGGTCTATACCACAAAAATGGAATTCGCAATGATATATTGCTCAGTAGATTTAGTTTTTGGTGAAATATAACCAAAGGGACTATTACGTTGCTGTTCTGTTGTATAAGATTTCATATGATACATTTGATTGTCAGTTTCTAAACATAAAAAACCTTTTTTTAACCTCGTTTAAAGCGTAATACGCCTTTGGTTTCCTAATCGTCACGCCTGTCTATTTTGCGAATCTTTGTCTACTAGATTTCTTTCTGACATTGCCCTAGTAATACCTTATTGTATCCAGGTTCTAGGTGGTCTACCATGCTTCCTTCTCTCCGGGGGAATCCACTCAAATATTATTTTTGGTAGTCACTCTTCTCCCATTCGTTTTACGTGCCCATACCATATCAGTTGTTTCTTTTCGATGCTTTCAACTAAAGTTCTTTCTACTTTTCTTATTTCTTCGCTTCTTATGAGTTCCATTCTGGATCCCATTGCTGCTCTCCTCCAGAAGTCCATTTCAACTGTGTTCAGGTTGTTCTTATGTTAATTGCCAAACTTCCGATCCATACGTAATCACTGGTCGTAATAATATGTCATCATATACTCTCTTTTTTGTTTCAGGTGTAATGTTCTTCTGCCATAACACTGAGTTCCATGCTCCAATTACTTTTTTACCTTTAGTAATTCTGTCTTTAATTGTTTCGTGATTCCGTCCTGTTGTTGTTAGTTTTACGCCTAGATATATACATTCCTCATGGTTTTTTACTATTTCTTCTTCTAGATCCATGTCCCCAGGTGACCCTTCTCTTCCGATACATATGTATTGCGTTTTTTCGGTGTTAACTTTCAAGCCCCATTTTTTGTATTCCTCTACAAGTCTTATGCCCATGTACTCTAAGTCTTCTTTGTCCTGTGCAATAACTACCTGATCGTCTACATAGTGAAGTGTATACAGAGTATGACTTCATCGATATATATGTTGAACAAGATTGGGGATAAGCAGCAACCTTGTCTCAAACCCTTGGTTGTCCTAAAGCCATCTGTTATGAGAAATCTGATAACCCTATATAAAACGAATAATAATCATGACCTACTGATAGTGAACACAGTCATTGTCCCTCATATGTTCGTCAAGGTCGTCCAAGGTACCAGATTCAAAAATAAACTCAGAAGAACCACTGATATAAATAAGAAGAGCAGGTCAGTGGCGATGTATGAGGCAACCTTGCAAACCGGTATAGTACCGAGGCGCCACTTTTAGTACGCTCCGATTTTGGACGTTGTGAGTATTGCTGACATAATCGTCTTTGTTCTGCTTCACCTGCATTTACTTTCACTCACCCGCTGCCCTATTTTGGCACTAAATATTCTGTGAACCAGTTTGTATGCAAATTGTTGGTAGCCTTCAACCGTAACAGTGGCGTAACTGGTTTAACATGTGGGTAGCTAAATTAACTTGATTAATACTTGTCAAGTTATATCTAGATCAGGGATTGTAGTGTAACTCCGTTTACAGGTTGTATTTTTGCGACGCCTTTCTAAATGAAAATATCTGCGTGTAACAGTAGCAAACATTAAAATAATCATTGAGGAAAAAGCTCCGAAGGATATAGATAAGAAGAATAAGGAAAGGTAGGTATTTCTAGATGTGAATCAGTTGAAAACCCTTATCTAGAATTCTATCTACCCCATATAGTCAACACTCGTACCATATGCAACTAATATAATATTAGCTAGATAAGGCAAATGAAACGATACATTCGATAATTTATACCCAGTTTTATATTTATACTAGGTATCCATTAAATAGTTTGCATGCAGCGTTAAATGTCACTAGTATCTAATAAAGTCAGTGTGATAGTCTCACGATGCTCTTAAATGAAGCGCAACGCGTCTCATTCATTTCTGAAACTTTGTGTAAGTTTACATATTGGTTGTAGTTTTCGTCTAGCAAGAATATAACAAAATAATAGCCAGGAAGATACATAAATAAAGCTAGATTTTTTTTTCAAGCAAGCTTCAGAAGCAATTGTGATGAAAAAGCAAATCTACCACACTGAGGGTGGTACAAAGATGGTTGCAAAAAGATATGATAGGAGTATACTATTAGCTATATAACTTATTATGCCCTTATCGAACCAGTTCCAGTAAGCTGACTGTGGTCGAGTAGGAAAGTGCTGGAGCATATAACATTCAAGAGCGCTGCGGCTTCAGCGCCCATTGGTGACACACTTTTTTTTTCCTCTTTTAGTTTAGTAATAAAATACTTATTTTGTCCAGATTTATACGTATACACTTATTTTGTCTTATGTCCATGGCAATTTATATTCATACCTACTAGTTTTCAGCTATTGCTATTTAGATTTGTTGGAACCTGTGGCTACAATTATTGGTTTGGCGTAATAAGATAAAGGGCTAATAGTGTATTCTAGCACCGTTTTGTCTTAATAGAAGTGTTTATTTTTTGGGTCATTTATGAATAACTCGCAGAATGGTGAACCAGCACCTTCATTATAGGTATGGACATCTAAGATTTCAGATATAGAATCAGACTATAGATATTAATGCAGAAAATCGGTTACCAAATGGCTGGCTGTATATATTCAACTTTGAAGCCTACAGAAACATTTAATGACGCCAGTAAGCTATTAAGAGAGGGACGCTTCCTAGTCAAGGAACATTATTGCGATATGTGCATGCCCATGCACAATTTAAATGCTTTAACGGTACGTGCCTTTTAAGTCTTCTATCGCCTCCATGAATGGCTGAAGCTGTGAGGGCGATTTTTTATCTCAGTTCGTACTGATATGACCACGCAAATTGACTGTCACATTGTCGTGCAACGATTATGCAAGACATGACGGTAATCGGAATGGTATTTGTAAAACAGTTGTAAAACCCTGGAAAGACTATCATAATGAAATTAGACAAGGTTTAGTTTAGGAGCAATCTGTAAAGGTACCAATTAATTGTATGGAATCCTCTCATATATAACTTCATCCATTCACGTGAAAACTGAGTAAACATAAAAAATATGTCTTTGTTGTTTGTCTTTGATGTTTTGTATTAATTCGTGTGGTAGGTCATTAATATTCAATGTAAGATTGTTTGAAAAATAGTCACCCTATTAGAAATATGTAAGTAAAAATACTTGTTGCAAGTCATGAGATGACCTTAATATTTATCATAAATCAAGGAAAGGTTTAGTTTAGGAACAACCTGTTTGCCGACACAAAATTTTTGGAAATTCAAGAAAAACTGGCGCCAAGTGGATCTACTCAGTACTTCCCACACATTCTTGTTCATAGCACGTAGCGATACCATATTGTGCTGGCTAAACTAGCATTCTTTTTTATAACCCTTGCAGTGACTTGTAATTTTATGCGGCTCTTTCATATATCATTTCATATCTCTAGGTCAAAGGCGGTCATGATTTTGCTATTTGTTTTTGATGTCTTGTATTGATTGGTTTACATGAAAGTTTTAATATTCGATGAAAGACTATTTGGAGAATAGTCGAAGCATTAGAAATCTAATTCCAAATAGAGCAATATCCTTGGTGTGGGGTATACACATACCTACATTTCTAAAAACTCAGTAAAGCGACTACTGGGATTGCATGCATGGAAACCGACATATTAACCAATAGACGGCTAGACTTTCGGAAAAATATTAACAATTAAACTGTTTTTTGGTACATTTCAAACTATGGATCTGCCTTAAAACTTTTTGACTACGTCTTAAAATGGCCATCAACCTGTGAAATATGTAAACATAAGGTTGAAAAACTTTCAACATATTTAAGGCCCTTGAGAAGAGTTTTTGAATCACGACCGGAAACCCAAACCGTAAAATACAAAACGAAGAGAGGAGAAGCTCTGATAATTTTTTATTTTTTTTAATATCTTTACCCCGCCTCCAATGCACTGATCCAAAAAATGACCAGCTCATTATAATTCTCCCCAAATTTGATTGAAATCGGTGCAGCAGTTGCTGATATTACACGATTAGAAAAAGCTACAGACAGACAGACCGAGAGGCTATTGTGAACACGGCAGAATCAAGAAGAATCAGGTGGATCCGATAAACAACAGCCGTTATTGTTTTTCAAGAAATTGGTAGACTAAATCAAAACATTATCATCCAATATTTTGTGCCTGTAGAGTATGTGTTTTTGAAACATTAATTTGTCAAGTCAGCTGATGACTTTTTTTTATTCCAATCTGAATTATTTTGTAGTTGTTGTAATAAATTTTGTTAACCATGGTAGCTACAGCAGTTTCAGCAAATTATTTCAAATAAATTATGCAATTTTATCAATTAGAGCGTAATAAAGCAATTAATAGGAGGGACAGACAAATATCTGTTGTCACCGTTTCCAAAAATTCCGTAGTTTACTCATACACGTTCCTACGAAAAAAAGTGGTTCAAGTAAATACATCTCAATTAATTTCACATTACGATTGTGTCTATCCACTGTAACACCAACAATCAACCAAATAACTTCCTTCAAAATTTTATGTAATCGAAAAAACATAGTCTGGTATTAACCTTGAGAAGAAATTAAGGAATAACGTAATCTGATTTGTCAACCGTAAGCTCGTCTTTCTTGTTGAAGGTTTTTGTGTTAATGATTGTGTGTCATGGTCCACCAGGCTAGTTCACGCCTAGAAACTTGATCAGTGTAATGTAAGTCGTTGTATATTTGAAGGAAATATTACGTTTTTGCGGATAGTTTCGTGATTTCTTCGTGAAATTCTTGGCACTCCCGTTCATTGCTTACATTTTATTGTTCCTATGAGTGAAAATCTATAAATAAAGATATTGGTTTCGCAGAAACAGTGAAATAGGTTTAATGTTGTAATGTTGTCAGATCTATGTATATTCCGTAATTTCATTAATTGCACCTTTTTCATTTCAGTGAGGTAGTGTCATAGGTGAAACGTGATGCAATTTCAAAGATACTTCAGGCATTTTGTGCAATGGATCATTCTACTCCCATTCGATGCCATATTTCCTCAGTTCTTATTTCGTCCTTCCTAGTGACATCTTCTCATGAAGTCTAATTCCACTGTTCTTATTTTATTTCGTACTGTTGTTGTCATTGGCCATACCTCTGCTCCGTATAAGGTAATATTTACTACTATGCTTTGGAAGATTTTCTATTTTCCTTAGTGAGGGTGTTGTTCCATATCAATCCATGAAGTGCTTCTGTCCTGTTCTGCTTTCCGCGTGCTATTTTCATTTCTACATCTCGTACACAAGTACCATCTCGATGTATGTAATGTCAGGAAATTTCATGAGTGATAATATATCCTGAGTCCAAAGTCGATTGTTAGTGGGATCATCACACATAACAAAAATTTTTTTTTTTTGAAGTTATGATCAATTTGTAAAAAAATTGTAAAGCATCCGATTCATAAGAAATCTTTTGAAATATCATCGCACTTAGATAGAGTTTTAGTTAGATTATTGTAAAGCACAGGCTGAAATATTTTCATGGTCTAGTTTTTTATGTATGTAAAAGTTTATAGTATACTGTGGGTATAAAAGTTGGTCAATTAGTAATATTGTTGTTAGTTGAAAGTTTTGTATTATCATTATTTTCAGTGTTCTATCATACTGGAATGCCCGCCTGTTTACTTTTAGCAAGTGTGGATACAATAGTCTGGCCTAGTAGCTAAGGTGTCACCTAAAAACGTTTTAAAATGAGCAGTATAGTAAGCATACTTGAAAGAGCGGTGTATCGCGGGTTCACTTCATCTTCATGCAAAAATCGATGTATTTATCGCTTGTGAAGTGATAAAACTGTCAAAGCAAGTATTCTGCCTTTCAAAATATTCCCAGAAAGTATATTTTGCTTTTGCTGTTTCAAAACAAAGGCAGGACATCGACATTTTCCAATTTCCCTTACCCCCATATCAACACACAAACACTCTCACAATAAGACCCTGAATACGCCTTTGATCTTTTTGTGTGCAAAGGTGCCTCATCTTGCTGGACACTTATCATAATATTTAAGAGAGAAAAATGTAGCTCTAGGACAGAACTCCTTTTCACTGGACAGATGTTCACCTTGTATACTACAATCAGATCCAATATTTGACAGGTATGTATACAACGATCCACTCTCTATTGTCGGCCCTGGTAATGGTCTAGGTTAAGACCGTAACCAAATACAACAACATGCTAGTTAGAGGTCATGTCTATGATGAGAGTATACGCTTAGTAACATATTCTTTTGATGTGTTAGTGAATACTTTAATATAATTTAGCGGTGATAATAGAAATGGAAACATTTAAGTAATATCTGGTATGTCATTATTGATTTGAATATATAAATTCATGTATCCTAATTTTAAAACGAATATTGTGCGCCTTGTGACGATACAAACCTTAGTTGATCATAGCTTTGAAGTAAACTAAGATCCGATACGTAATGGAATTAAAAAAAAATAATTCCCATTAATGGAGTGCGACTTATCAAGAAATCCAGCTGGACTCAGAACATTTCTCGGAAGCTAGACGCAAGTATTCAGAAGTAATCAAATTTCCAAATAATATTAACCTTAGACAAAATAAAAAGCTGACTCAATTTTTAATACTGATCTCTCTCGAACACTGAAAAAAGCGAACAAATCGGAGAACGGCAAATTATTGATGTCACCGGGGTGCTTATTTACCTAAATCACATGAATAAATATGAACTATGAACAAGATGTAAGAATGCTTGATTCATTATACTTCTACAATAAAAAGATGTAATACCCTAACCACTCATAAAGGCAGAAAACCTATCGTTATTCAGAAGTGCTGTGCTATGAAAATCGAGTGATGAATTTCCCAGCGGTGTATTCCACAACGTTGAGGCAACGTTGAGGTCCGTTCGGGGTGTTGGAAATTAGAACTGGACTTTTGGTCGCTCAGTCTTTGTTGTACTCATAACTTTTGGTGTTATTATGCGGGACAACATGCTTGAACAGTTACCGTGGTAGAATATATAGAATATGGGCAAATCAACTATTCCTGCAGAAGTGGAATGGAAGGACAAGACTATATATTTCATATAAATATTTAAGTCAAGAAAAATTAATATTTCATAATTTATAATATATACTGTACTTCTAATAAGTAAGAGTTGATTATTTTATCATAATAAATGAATATCAATGGCTTAGTAGAATTATGTTAGTCATATTATCATTTGTAGATTATACTTTATTGGATTATAAAGTGAAATGAAGAACGCTTGAAGTTTATTATCTCAGGTATTAACCTGATCCAAGTTCACTACCTGAATATGGACGAAGTTCTACTGATTTATAGTGACCTCCAGAAATGAATGAAAGTTACTTTAGTATGTAAATATGTTGCTGAATTTGCATTGGATCCAACGTGAGTGGTGTTGGCCGATTTCCATCTGCTTTCCATAGAAATGTTACTGGATTACAATCCCTATTCCCATTCATGGTCAATGCTGTACATAACAGAGTTATACACCTTCACGTGTATTACACAAGCAATGTACTCAAGGAAACGTATGGCCATATATCTTTTTAGTCATACTACACGCGATCCTATGGCATTTCCTTGAACGCGATTCTGGTATAAGTTCGATTTCCTTTTCACTAGAAGACTAATGTGATGAAACAAGTCTATGAAAAGGCGATCTATTATGCAACGCACACATTACCGTACATCTCAGAAATATCCGTTGTACAAAAACACAACTTATTTTAATCGTTTTCCGTAAAAGAACAGTGGCTTCAAATGTCAAATGTTATTCCGTTGAGGCCTGTATATGAATTTGTATCCTTAGCGGAGGCAATAATTTCACTATGTTCACTTTACGCATAAAAGTGAAAAGTCATCTATGCCACGCGCTTCTGTAATCCGCTTAAAGCGGTCTAACATGTTGTGGAAAATGAGGGTGAACATGGATCCCAAAATTGTTGAAACATATTCCTATTTCTGTACAATGACCGAACCGTACAAAGTTAACGCATGCGCAAACGGTTTCGTGACGATTCAACGGACAGTAAAAAGTATTGGTAAAGATGATGGAACGAACATTGATTGATGAGGTACTTCATTCGCAGTGATGTAAACTCATTTCAATGATGAAGCATCTACCTTTAATATACCTTTTAGTTCCCTTGCATAAACCAGCAAAGCATTGTGGTCGAGAAAATGTTCGAGTTTTATTTATAAATGATGCCTATATATCACGAAAATAGGTTACCCTTTAGGAATTTGGGAAAGAAACTAACTAGATAAAATGATATGCCAGCGGAAACATTAAGTAACTCAACTTAACGGAAAATGATACTGGCCACTCCGGTAGCGCAACACGTTATACATAAACATGAATACGTGGTAAGTATTCAGTCGACCCACTTGACAACATATTTTTAATTCATATAATAATAGTGTCACTTTTCCAGAATACCCTCCCGCTCACATATCTTGCAATCAGGGTACAAAAAAGAGGACAGCTTTGTGGCACGTGGCGTTGATTGATGAGATATATGTATATCTGATGAAGAATTGTCAAGTGAACATACTAAAGCAAAATTTCTCAGCCATGAGTACAGATGCTAGATAGCATTTTATGTTTTCGCGTAGTTCAACTGTCGTGACATTTGGTGACCTAGTAGCCTCATTACAACTCTGCACATAATTTCGTAACGTAAATTGTTACGGAAATTGATAACATTAAATTGATTAATGTTCCTAAATAACTATTCATTTATCATCCCTGTTTCAACTTCTGGTTTAGTAATGGTTTGAATTCGATTCAGATTACTAGATGGATTTATGTGGAAACATGTCAGGTAGCTTTAACCCAATATATTACATGTTATTAAATTTAAGAGCTAACTACTTGTATTATGACTTCAAGTATAACTCGTAGATTAATAGAATTAAAATATAATCAAATTTGGGTTTGACAATGACAATAATAGTAAAAAACTGAAATTACGAATGAGGAGGATGGTCAATAGTTTATTATAATATGTGCTCCAAACAGGCAAGAAATATGAAAATTACCGCGTTTCTACCGATTTTGTGAATTGAACTGTATTACCCAGAATGTCCCCACTTGAATTCATAGCACGTATTCTAAATTCTGTATATCTTACATTTCCCTGAAATTTGTAGATATATGCAAAAAATATCACGAACATAGGGCGACAGGCGGGATATGGCATCCGAAACTTGTACTGGCTGCTAATAAAAAAAATACATAGTGCCAGTACCAGAAAGTATAAAATGAATTAAGTTGTATAAGTTTTGTTATTAATTGTAAGAATTTATAATAATAACTTACTTCAACAAAAATATCACTAATCGATATGGTCAAAATGAGAATAACTAGCTACCATTCTCAATCAATTACGGTATGATAATCTGTGATAATAGCTGCTGGAACAAAATAAATTGGCGGGCTTTGGTTTCAGTGTGCTTAAAAATGTTTTTAATCCATGAAAATACATTTTGCTGACGTTAGCGGTACCAAAGAAGTCAACAGCTAAAATCATTGAAAATAAAACATATTCAACAATATGTTATGACTAGCCAACACAAGCACAAAAATGGATTCAAGAAAATTGACCCAGTTCATCCTACACTGTAATGACAAAATCTTTCGCTTGGAAAAATCATCCTCTGGTAACAATTACACCTCTTGCTTATGCGCCAGAAGCAGCGCAAAAAGCAGATCATAGATGAAAATCGTTCATTGGAGATAGCACGTAGTTTTGGGTATATCTGAAATTCTTTACCTTATATTAGAACAATGCATAATGTGATCACCTTGTAGCAACAAATGCGAGTTAGTTGTTGGTTTTACTTTCTGCAAAAAATGCACTGGTTTCTTGCAGCGTGACTGTCACAATTTTGCTTGTTAACATGTGTCATTAAGAACGTATTCCTTTTACTTTTAATTTTATTACATATACATACGTCTTTCAGAGCTATATGTGTATGTATGTTAATCACTCGACATAGTATTTAAATATAATCATATATGGACGGATATTTATTACAAGCAGTATTATGTACAATCACAATCACTGCAAATATCATTAACCGGAAAATCCAAGATGTAGTCCAGGGACGAAGTTTAATGGAATCACTCATTTATCTCCATGATCGCTGAAAAGGAGTTTGGTGGAGTTTGATGACATATCACTCTGAATTTATCCAAATTATAGTTCCGATCAGCCTAATTTACACATATATGTTGTTTAATCATCTAGGAGATGTTTTATGTATTTTAAATTCTCTATATTAAAAGCTTTTATTTAACTTCACTTGTATGTATGTATGTATGTATGAAATTTTGTAATCAATATTCCACCCACTTCCACTGAAGCTATCGGGCTGAAATTTGGTAGACACGTTTGGATTACGTGATTATGCACGATTACTCACCGCCGCCATTTTAAATCCAATATGGCGGACGTCACAAAATGGCAATTTATCATTTTTATTGTAACTCCTGTGATATGGGTGTCCAATAAAAGGGCCTGATGAGAGAAACGCTATTTGCGATTCAAATTAACTTTCGCGCGCTGTCAACGATCAGCTGTTTTCAAGGTAAGGTAGTCAATTGCTTATTTTGCATTTGACTGTGTGCTATTTGGTGGCTATTCAAGATCGAGCAGTGTGTGAGTATTGTTACTCTGCTGTTATTAAGTTATTCTTTTATTTACTTTATTATTGTTAATATTGTTTGGGTTTTATTATTTATTTCTACCGTTATGAGCGTACACTTGAGGTTTTTACAGATTGATGTTTACAGACTTCCGCATAATTCTCAGCTCCCCATGAAGTTGTTGACAAATTCGGAGTGAAAAAAGGAACTACAACAGTGAAACATGTGGTATGGACTTGGAAAGCTGGCTTAGGGGAGAAGTCTTTTTTTCTGGCTTAGTTTTGTTTTGTTCTAGACATAACATTGCACAAATTGGAATATTTTCTTCTATGGATATAAAAAATGTATTATGTCGATGAAGAAGGAATCATCTGTGTCAAACTACAAACCAGAACCTGTGTCAGATTTCAAATGTATTAGGTATGTATAACAAATGGCAGATCGAGGTGTGTGGCTGTGAATGGGAAGAAAAATTACAAGAAGTTGTTTAATTTTAACATATGTCACGCCAAATCTGCAGTTAAAAAACATAAATAACACCGAAATTTGGTTTATTTACATTTGGTGCTCGCATTTTCAGAACATTGTCATTGCTATTGATTTGTCAAGTAGATCTTACCTTCTATAACAAGTCAGACACCTTATGAACTAGAAGTTCTTTTTGATATAACAATGTACATAAACATACATATGATGACAATTGAAAAAGTATTTTCTAAGGTTCATAATAAAGTTTTGTAGAGAGTTTCGCCTTTTTCACTTTACTGGCTTCTTCGATTGGAAGTTAACTAAGCTATAGATTGAATATGTTGTTATAATTCCTTAAATTTGAATTCGATATCTATTTTCCCATGCTTTCTGCAGGTCCACAATTACCCGAAGACTTCATTATCTTCATTTTGCGGATGCCGTGCCTCGGAAACAAATGAACACTCATCGATCGATCTCTTCTTGCCTTCGAATTATATCCGTAAAGACAAAGAAACGAAATGTCTTGTTGTTACAGGGTGCCTTTTCCTCAAATTCCATATTTGTGGCAAGGGCAAGGAGGTTATATAAACTATTCATTGCGCCAGTAAATACACAAAGTGAAAAATACACAGAGAAAAAATCACACCTGAGCCATTCAAGGAAGTTTATATGTTTAGTATAAATACACAAAATTCAATTGAAAAAAGGTGTAATGCTGGCTTGAGTGAAAATCGACAATGAAGTTATTCCTCTCTCTGTTAGTGTTAAGTGTCTAGGGGTGATCATTGCTGAAAATGTGCGGTTCCGCGGGCATTTGAAAAACCTATTGCCAAAAACATATATCCGTTTAAGAACCCTCTACGCAAACAAAAGTTTGCTAAATTTCAAAATGCGGAAAAAATTGTGCGAAACGTTAGTTGTCTGCATTTAGATGTAGTTAGTCGATTACTAGACAGTAATAAATAAATTAAAAGTGATTTTTTTAAAAACAAGCTTTTATTTAAATGCGCTAAAAATAATAAAATAAACTTTTCCTTTAAAACTTTTACTATGAACTTATAACGCCATTGCACAATCTATACGATATAAAACATTGTCGCGAGATTCACCTGTGTGGATAAACAAGTAAATCAAATAACTTGATCCGATTCATATTACTTTTTAAAACTCTTAAACTAAGTAAAAACGGGTACTTAAATCATGCGACAAGCTTTTATATTGTATAATGATGTTATAAGTGGATGGTAAAAGTTTCAAAGGAAAAGTATGTTTTATTCTCTGTGGCGCATTTAAATAAAAGTTCGCTTTAAAAACGTTTTTCACTTTTAATTTATTCATGTGTATATGAATCGTAATTTTGGACAATTAGTCTGTTTATAAAATATAGACATATATTATAATTGCACCGAGACACTATTACACGTGTGAGAATGAATCACGGGGTTACTCACTTTTCCTACAATTCATATATATATATATATATATATATATATATATATATCATATTTAAACTATGTTAAATACAGTGTAGTAGTACATAATATAGTTGAATGGTACACCCACTACCGCATCGTTTGCTTTTGATGTAGACATCATTTAACTCAACCTTCTACGCGTAGGATGCAGCAGGCAAACAAAATGCTTTATGGAAAAAGTTGAATACCTGGTTGGCTAATGACAAATACAAGTCTATTTTCCACCTCCTTTATTGACTGACTGAAAAAACAATTCATTTCCCAGTTATTGTCTTATAAGGTAAAGTATCTAAATAAAAAGTTCACAGCAATCACGAATCCTGCCATTACTATTCTCCTTTGGAGGAAGTTGAGGGAATTCTTCATAATGGCCTAGCTAATTGAACTTGAGAAATACAGAAGATTCTCAGAGAATTGTTATGAAGAAATGAAAGGTACTTTGTAATAAAAAATAATTGTGTTTTCCCAACTTCCAAAATTTGATCCCGACTCAAAGATTCTTTAGAACAGGTAGGAACCTCTAAAGTGCCTGAATGCCAAGTTCGAGCATTTTTCTACTAATTTTTTTCTAAGTACCTAAAATAAGGTCGAAGAACACTGAGGTAATCGAATTAACACAATTAGCTTCGGTATTGCAGATGGTAAACAAAGTGTAATAACTCATTTGCACTTTTAATTGCATAGCAATATCGAAAAAACTGTTGCAAATATATAAATAATTATACCAGATGACAATCAGAAGTAGTAATATTAAACCACCCAATACATCAAGTGTATTGATACTAAAATGAAAAGCTCATTTAAGCAGGATAGGTAGAATATTGGGAAGTTGTAGAGTAAAACAGAAATGTCCAGATATTGAAATAATATGATCAGAATGGAAAGATAAATATGAATTCTGAGAAGAATAAAATGGTAATTTATAATGGATCACGCGTAGAGCGAATTGGACCTTTATTTTATTTATTTTGATTCAGATAGTTTTACAGATAGTGAATTAAAGCTGAACCAAACGTGTTCCAGTATTCCACAAAATATAAACTTCAGTAAGACCACGTTTTTTATCCAAAGGTCGCCTACAGTGCGGCGAGTAAACATTTCCCTACTTATATAAACAAAAAAAATACATATAGAGGAAGTTCTGATAGAGTAGGACCAGCTGCATGTATTTGATTTCACTATGCATTGACGCCATTTCTTGAACAGAGCATGTGAAAATTGTCGACAGGTTGAATGTAGGCTAGCTAAAGATAAAAATGTTAGTACAAGTTTACAAAAAAGGAGTGACAGTATTTCAGTTCACGAAGTATCCCATAATATTACATCCGTAAAACGTATAGTACAGTAAAACTAATGTATATGTTCCACGTGGTATTTCAAAAAATATGCATTAAATGTTATCTCTAAGACAACCTTATGATTGTGTTCAAAGTATAAAGTGCATCTGAAAAGAGTTATAGTAAAAAAAACGGAGATAATTGCTTGAAAAAGAAAACATGCTACAGTTTTTTAGGCTATTTGTTATTCGAAATAGTATTTCTAACGTGATTTTTGAATACATAACAATTACTCATTACGTTTTATTTGGGTTTCATAATTATTTTAGAGATTAGAGGTGATAAGAGTATTACTATTACTATACTATTACTTCCCACGCTAATACGCGGGAAAAGTATTGAAATCACAAAATGACAAATTATCCGTGGTCGAAAGAAATGATAATATTATCAAGGGTATAAGATTTGGTCTTATACAAAAACAAATCAACAAAAAACATTTGGTGGAGTTGAGGCACAAGAAGACGCACGCAAACCGCTATTTCTTCTTGAAAAAGAGGATGAAGAAGAAGAAAGAATGAAAATATCATTACGTTGGGATACATCGAAATTAAAACATCGATGTAAAAATATTGGAAATCGCAAAAAAACATCGATACATTTTACACATCGAACGTATCGTGGAGATCCCTACTCATACGATAGATAGCTTTATTCAGCTCTGTTGATCTAGAATTAGTTCGGAACAAGTTCGGAGTATGGGCAAATCGAAACTGTCTATCCAACGAAACTTGAAGTGGTTGCAGATTAATTCAAAAACCGATCCTACAGAAGAATAATTACTTCGAAAGGTATTTTGTGTATAGTCCATTATAGTTGAATTGAGTGATTTTGAGTTGGAGGATGATGATGACAATTTAGCATCGGCTTCTAGTGAAGGGGATATAGAATAATGAAGATTATTTATGTAACCATCAATTTGTATGTACAGGAAAATGAATTTGCATGGGCCATACTTGATATTAGTTTTATCACTCATACTGAAATGATATATGCGATTGATTTGTGGCATTGAAATCATCATGCTTTTATGGAGGCATACATAATATACAATATCGGCGCGCATGCAGTTTTTGCAATACTTATTGTTCTTAGGGCACAGAAAATGCAAAACCTCCCATATCTTCTAGGATATACTAACGTGTAAATATCGTATTGTAGAAATAGTACGAGTATAATTCACTGTTCCATCAGAGAATTTAGAATCAATCCTTTCGTGATACATCCGACTAAAATAATTCATAACCGGTTCACGAATGATGATAGAATTAGCTGTTGGAGCAAAGCTATGACTTTGAGCACAACTATTTATTTAGGGTATAGATAGTATCATCAAGTATGTCCTTCAAGCCGAATATATGCATTAATTTTTTTTTTTGGGAAACTAAATAGTCTGGTCTCGAGTCTGGTTGGTAGCTTTCTATCATTTGTGATAACAAATCGTTTTTCAGGTATACTTGGGTGCTTGCATAACGTTTTCTACCGGTGTTTACAGATACTGGTTTATGATAATATATTCTGAAATCACAATTTCACCTTTCTACCTGGTTTTTAGATAACAAATAAAAGTCAATTGTTAGTCATGCGTTTTGATGTAATGAAAGCTTTGAAAACTAAAGCAACACTCGTCACTCAAAACCAATTTTTATTCATAGGACTTTGCACAACTTTGTCTTGATGAGACATTTTTTTATTCTCAGTTTCCTTGATATCTGTGAATAAACATTACAAGAACATTAGGTGCTATAATTATGTATTTTAAGTCTCACTTTAATTCATAATACACATTTGATGATTGACATTTGAAATTGTATCCGTAACCATTTAACGTATTTTTCTTAGATTATTAGGGAGCATAAAGACCAGCATTATATTCTAATGGGTAACCGATTGTAGTTGAATTTTATACTTTTCCAAGACTGGATATTTCTTGAACTGGTGGTCCCTCCTATTTCAATTACCAAAGCGCGCCTTCGAAGCCGGAACCTGTGGCATTTCCCATCCTTTCCCCCTCGCGATGAACTTGCTTATTGTTTATCTTGGAATTTCGGATCCCAAATGAGAGATGCCATTTTATCTTAGAATTATTTTGTTTTGTGTTGCGATTTTCTCTTATACAGCTAGCAATTCGTTTCTACTATGACTATACATCATTTTCCTCATTTTGGATTTATCATCAAACGAAATCTTCAGTGGAACAAATAAAAAATAGCAGTCTCCGGACCTGGGCATATTAATGTTGGACTTATAATAGCAGGCCTTTTAATTCTCACATAATTCCCAACAATTATCTTTAATAAGTGAGTCCAGGGTGCTGAACCACCTTCAGAATTGTAAAATGTCGTAATTTTATCTATATTTGAAATAGGAGAGAGGAAAGACTGTGGCTGGAATATACATGGGCGAGCACTAAAACTAAGAAGAAAGAGACAAGCAGTTTGACGAATTAGAGGAGTAGAATATGTTTAGAGCTGGCAAATTTTGCACACATAGAATATTCACCCTCAAAAACTTGATCTACAAAATAGTCGAACGAGGACGAGAAGCAAATTTAGTATTTGTTGATCTGCAAAAGGCATATGATACTGTGCTACGGCCAGCAATGGAAGAAAATCGTATCGACAATGCCTACATAAATGCATTTAGAAATCTTTACTTCTACATCGAAGTGGTAGGAAACACCCCTGAAGAATTAAGTGTTACCAATGGACTGAGGCAAGGATGTCTCTCAGTTCCAATACTCTCCAAAACTGAATACATGTTGGAGTAACTATTTCCTTAAATGGCAAAAATTACGATGATATATGCAATGAAATTGGACAGGTAAAAAAATAATAAGGTGAATATTGAGGGAACTGAATTCTCTCTTTGAAGTTATAGAATATGAAGGAAGGAAATACACAAGTTGTTCAACACGATTGTCAAAGACGTGAGAGATATCAAAAATAGAAGATCTCGCCTAGAGCATGTGAGAAATGCCCATATAAGAGAGAGAGCAAGCAACCATTCTCATAATAAGTTCTGATTTGAAAACAAAACGCTGTCATCCTGGAGATAGCTAATCGAATAACATCAATGTTACTGCAGTTTTCAAAACTCACTTTTCCACTGCTTAGAAAAGAGAAAAAAGTTCGCCGATGTAGCTCAAACGTTAGTAAAGCTCTTTAAGTAGTCAGATCTGTTTTCCTGCGCTACATTCTTACCATGCTTTGTGTTCTGTGAGTCGTGCGTGCAATCGTGCCAGTCACAAGGATAATCTTTCTGATGTCCAGGCAGTCGTCAATCTGTAAAAGTTCTTAGGATCCAATCCGCCTGCGGTCGCTATTCAAGCAACATGGGTAATTTTTAGCTAGATATAGACATGCATACATCGATATTGTTTATTCACTTAAAATGCTAAAGTACAGTTATCACAGCATGCGCACAGGTAGTCACGAATTCCATGTGTCTCTTGTCCCAGAATCCAAAGAATCTGTCGAGTGTGTACAGATTTCGCGTTGGTACTGTCGCTCATAAGCTGCATGAACAATTTATTTTGTTCCTTTTAGTTGTTATCTATTTTCTCATGACGCAAACCATGCTTCAGGGTGCATTTTTTGAAAGTTAATCTATATCGACGAGATAGGATAAATGCTATGCTATTTTTTCGACTTTCAATGAAACGGAAAATATCATTTATTTCCATGATGCCACAAGGTCATTCAATTCACACACACTTTGATCCCAGTTCAGATGATGTGACCAACTATCCCAATGACACGTACAGTTTGAAATTCGGCGAAATGCACCTAAAAATCATCGGCGTTCTAGAACGAGTGATTGGAGTGCCTGCTTAGCTCAGTTGGCTAGAGCGTCTGACCGGCAATTAAAAGCCTAGTGATTTGGCTTTCGCGGTTGGCTAGAGGTTATTCGAGAGTTGTTAAATTTGATTTTGAATTTCAAATTCATATCTTGGTATCGCAAAGAATTTTCTGGACTTTCTTCGCATGCATACATAAATGCTGCATCGACGGAGTGAGCAGCAGAATTGAGTTGGACTTCCCACGCGGTTGTGATACCGTTTTCTGTTAGTTATCATTTTTCAATACCTATTATGGAACTTGATTTTTTTGAGGCTTGTTCGTGAATAACGAAGTTAGATGTATGCGCATTTCTGCGAATTTACTCAGAATTTGTGTTAGAGCAATATTCGTATTATAAGTATGAAGTATTACAAATACCTTGCGTTTGGTCATTCGGTGTAATGTACATGTTATGTGAAAAAAATCGTTAAAATCGTAAAGTATGCGTATTGACACAGAGTTGGTTTAAATTTTGGAGAAGTTTAGTCCTAGTAAGCCCAAATTAAAGCGCTTGCATGGATTTAAATGTAATCATTACATATTATACAAAAAATTTGCTCAACTAAACTAATTTAGTTAAAAGGTTTTGAGAAATGTAAAAATTAAGTTTGTTCCGTACATTTTTTATAAATCTCTAAAATTATCGGAAAAACGAGAAACTGAAAGGATAAAATGTTAACTTGGTGTTTTATGGAGGTGAAAATGATATTTTCATAATAGTCAATTTTATTCTACTAACTTCACAGAAATAATCCAAATTTGTGCTCGCTATTTAATTTATATGATTTCAAATACAGTACAAGATATAAAGTGATCAAGACAATATCCATATTTAGATTTTATATTGAAGTAAACCCTGACAGCTCCACTAGGCAACGGCATGACAGTTTTATATTGTTGATTTCATTGTGTGTTAAAATGAGAGATCTTAGTGAGATAGTAATAGATCGTAGTGTAGCTTTAATTGAAATTGGTGTTAAAATACTACAAGTCGCAAGAAATTTGTGTATGATCGCTATAGGGTGACAGGAGAATATAAAAGACTAGCCGGACAAGGTCGGAAGTGGAAAACCACACGACGTCAAGATCGATATTTAGTAGTTTCTTCTCTGCGTAAACGAACATCTACAGCCAAAGACCTCTAAAATGCTCTAAGGGCGGCTCATCAAGTAATGATTTCTGACTAGACAGTTAGAAACAGATTACGGGAAGCTGATTTAAGACCAAGACGACCAGTACGAAAACCTGTTTTAACTCGAGCTCATAAAACTTGTCGATTGAACTTCGCTTGTGATCATTTGCAATGGCAGCTTAGACATTGGGATCCTGTACTCTTCACACGCGAATCAAGATTCCGTCTAACCCGTTGTGACGGTTGGGTACGTATGTACAGACGTCCTAATGAACGTTACTCCGCTACCACTGTACAAGAAGTATCCAGATTTGGAGATGGTTCGGTAATGGTCTGGGGTGGAATAAGTTTGGAAGAAAAACGGACGTTGTAGTGATACCGGAAACCCTTACAGCTGCAAGATATGTGGATATAATTCTTTCAGATCATGTTATTTCTTTTCATGCAAGATAATCCTAGGCCGCATACTGCTGCCATAACCATGGATTTTCATCATGAGCGTGAAATTCGTACAATGAATTGGCCAGCGTTGGGCCCCGACCTCATCCGATTGAACATTCATGGGATATATTGGACAGAATCCACCTAAAACTCTTCAACAATCAACAGAAGCAATTACCTAAGAATGGGACAGTATACCACAGGAAGACATTCGGCGGCATGTACGAAGTATGCCAAGGAGATGCCAAGAAGTAATTCGAGCTGCAGGAGGACACACGCGATACTAAACCGCATAACAATCAAATAACCAGACACTACCTATAGAAAACTAGCCGATTTTCCCTTTGTCTTTTGTAATTTTTTCAATTTGTAAGTTTTTTCTTGGAAGCAAATGAATAATTAAATGTTATATTCTTCAATTTATTCTGAGAAAATGTGTTTCTTTTCGAATATGTATATTTCATCTTAATCTACTGTGTCTTAATGTAACTTTGAAAGTTCAAGTGCACAAAGAGGAGTTCCGTTAATTTTTTTTAGCAGTGTACTTACAATCAACTGATATTTAAAAGCATGTTAACAGACATCGCGACAAACAGTCTGCTCGACAGACCCTGAATACGTAGTATGCGGTTGTATATATATTTAAATAGTACCACTACAAAGTACTTAAACAGTGAATTATGGTATCAGCTCCTTCAGAGGTACCTGATATCATGAGAGTGCCTGTTTAAAGCAACACCTATTTAATAAGGATTTCCTAATCAATGAGTGGAGCGTGCTAATCTAGGGGCTGTTTAATGCGATGTGATTTTCAAGGGAGATCATTGACATTTTTCGACCAAGGTTACTTAATATAGCACATTTTGTTTGATGTATTCGTTCAGAAATTTCACTTATCTGGCACCCAGAAATTTATTGATCTGCTCTTAATTACATTTTCACAGTGGGTCCCTTTTGACACATGAATGAAAAAACCATAATATGAATATAATATTTTCTGGAAAACGGATCACTGGTAACGTGGTAATTGTCAAAAAAGAAAAAACTCAAACTGTTTGTTCTGTAATTTCGAAAATTCCTGCTCATTTTTGCAGTTTTGAAGGAGGGGAGCTAGAGAAAAAATATCAAATTCATTGTATTCATAAAAGATGAAAATCTCGCAACTCTAAGGACATTTTAGTTTGCTGACATGTTATATTTAATCCTAGTTGAATACGTGTCCCCACTTGTGTTCAAAGAGAGTATTTGACAGTTTAAAAATTCTAACAAAACTATCAAATTCATTTATTAACAATGAAAGGTAGGTACTGTGTTAGGAAAAAGATTTCGTTACTTTTGATAATCGATTCAGTGGCGGTGCAGTAATATTAAAAAGTGAAAAATAATAAAAATTTGCTTTGTGATCTCTGATCATACTTTGGGAGAAGATCTTGGAGGCTGGGGAAGTACCAGAATTATCCCCAATCATCGTATTTCTGAACCTATGTTTCTCGTTTTCTTACTCTTCAAGGTGCAAAAATCTGGAGATTAATAAATTTGATTTTTGAATATTTCCTAAATCATAAATCACTCAATTCACAGATAAATGTTATGAAATATTTAAAAAATTACGAGCTTTTTAATGCTTTAAGTAATGATGCAAATTTTTCCAACGTGTTATGATTTTTTTTGGCATACTCAATTTGAAAATCCCTCGATATCTAATAAATGAGGCGGGATAAAAATATTACTCTTAAATAATATAGGCAATACCCAAATAAGGCTTGTAATTCATTAGGTAAATCGTTTCAAATATATTTATCATGCATTATTAATTGTCCCTCATGCAGATGGGAATTCATTGATCTGAATTTCATAAAAAAATCATTTTCTTACGTTATAGAAACACTCAGGTGCGCAGATATCGAAGCATGTGCCACTTAGATCTTGTCAGTACCCAGAAACCAAGCAATCCTTCGAGTGTATCCAGATTTGGGTGCGTGGGCACTACCTCACTTTACCTTGACCACTCGCAAGAACTACTCTCGTTTTTTGCTCGATTCACTGCAAGTCGCGGCCGACGTTCTAATCGATCGTACTAGTTCGGTGGAAATCGTGATGCAACCAGTGATCCATCCGCGACCGCGGTCTAACAGCGAATGAAGGAATAGAGTGCGCGACTGAAGATATCGCTGTCGGAAACGCGCTGTGGCAAATGGGCAAAGCGCACCTTGGAGGTGTGGAACTCGCTGTTTTACAGTGCGATCGGAATTTGATATATTTTTCAAGGTTTTTCAAGTTGTACAACCTGTGACAAAGTTGGACTATCACAGAAATCGAAGTGTAGGAAAGTTTTTTCTCAAGGTATCCTTCCCCAGTCCATGATAATGAAATTGGAATTCAAGGAAGCCTTGTTGTAGATCTTCAAATTGAACCTACTTGGTTTTTGCAATTTTTGTGACTCTATAGTCGAACAAAATACATTTTTATGAATTATTTGGTAGTCATGAAAGCATGATATAAAGTTTCTCATTATATGGCTCAAAATCTTGGGACGTATCTAACGTTTACAATAATTAGAAATTTATTGCAACAGAAATGGATTTTCTCAGGAAAAGTTGTGGATATTCTAGACTGGGCACAGTCATCGACGGTATGTTCGGAGAATGACAAATAACAAATGGCCAAAGAAAATATTAGGATGGACATCGTCGAAAAGGAGGGAGAGGGGGCGACCACAGAAAAGTTGGAGAGATGATGTAAAATAAGTCATGACTTCAAGAAAGTTATTAGAAAATACGTGTTTCGAAAAAAAAACTGGTGTAGGATTTACTGAGTGCTACGAACAGATCGATTGACCGACAGACCGACCGATCGACAGACGGACAGACTGTCAGACCGACAGACCGACAGACCGACAGACCGACAGACCGACAGACCGACAGACCGACAGACCGACAGACCGACAGACCGACAGACCGACAGACCGACAGACCGACAGACCGACAGACCGACAGACCGACAGACCGACAGACCGACAGACCGACAGACCGACAGACCGACAGACCGGCAGACCGACAGACCGACAGACCGACAGACCGACAGACCGACAGACCGACAGACCGACAGACCGACAGACCGACAGACCGACAGACCGACAGACCGACAGACCGACAGACCGACAGACAGACAGACCGACGGATCGATAGACCGACATACCGACCGACCGACAGACAGACAGATTGGTTGACTAAATGTTCTGAAGAATCCAGCGATGAGCTAGATGAACTAGAACGGAGTAAAGAAGCTTATCAAAAGTTTGATTTCGGTGAACAGACGATTGAAGATAGCACATCAATCGAAACGTCGTGATACTCAAAATTTTTATAGACAATGGAAGTCCGAAACCAAACTTTTGATAAATCCACCTTGTCTACAAGTTTCAAACAACAGTTAAAGAAGCTTACATGTGTAAATCTCGAGATGTGGAGTTTTTAATAAAAGTTTGACAATGTGCAGACCTTCTGTGGAATATAGCAGTATTTCGAACAATTTTGAAATATGGTGGAGTCCTGTACGATGAATTCGGCATACGTTCAAAAAAGGTAAAACCCATCCGATGACACGGAAGTGTATGTTGGCAAGTTCATATAAATATAGACTTTTGGATCTTCGGACACCATATATGTACATTGGCGTCCGAAGATCCAAGAAAGAGATTACATCAAATAATAAAACGCAATATGTCAATCAGTTGTTTCTATATGGAACAATTCGCTTTGGAATGCAATAATTATAATGCTTCACTATGTATTATGTATCCGATTTGATAACCGAGTGAATCTTCAGAGAAAATCTATCAGGATGATGTTTCACATGGGAGTAAGATAACGGTTTCAGCAGACCAAATCAACAAATTGCAATTTACGTAAAACTTTATCTTATTTAAATACATGATTTAACATTTTACGCTTTATTGCATAATTCCGAATGATATATATATACCCGATACGCCAAATAAAATGAGATATTTGTAAATGAAACTAACGTCAACAGTAAGTACACTATAGTAAAAAGGTACAGTTTGTAGTTCAGATGCACTCACCTTTCACTGCAGTCGAACATATACTCTAAAATTAGTATGCAGTATTCACCTACTTATACAAGGACCTTCACAGTTGCTATCTTATCAACAGCACGAGGTTGAGGACGAAACTACTTTTCTTAGCTACATTGTATAGTTCCATTTGTCATGGAACTACTTATTATTTTTTTAATGATTTTATCTCCCACTGAAAGGTAGTTACACAGTGTTTAAGAAAAGTAGAGATTATATCATTCAGAATAGGCTGTAAAATCTTTCATAAATCTTCTTCTTTCATTTTCTAGTGTCTATCCTTTTTTTTACTACACACGCATAATCAAGTATTGATTATTTCCGAATTTGAGGTTTTACGTTTTTTTGGATGTTTCATGATGTCTACATTACGAGTTCTGTCATCCATCTCTGTCGGTCTGCTTGTCTGTCTGAAATTCTGATTTTATTGTACATCGGGAAAGGATTTAACCCAAAGAATTACAGTGTCGGAAGTACTGAGCCAATCTACTTGACTGCATCTTATTATGAATATCATGATTCCAAAAAATACTTGCTTTGTAGCTAAAGCGAACGATGGCTTTATTCAGAACTATTGCACATGAAATCGCATTAAATATAAAACCACAAAAATATTAAAGATCAGTTCAAATGTAAATGTTACTAGTTCACTCTCACTTCTTGATCAACCACTCCTTCAGCTGAGAGCTCCACATTCAGAGGATTAAAGAGAACGTTCGAATCACGAACGTGTTATAAATGTTGCAATTTTTATTACAACTGGGTAAATGTATGCATGGGCAGACTATTAGCAACGATGCACTTCCAACGTAAATATACACAGAGAAAAATAGTACCTCTCTAGGTTTATGGCCTCGTTTGCGTGGTACTGGGATTGTAAAAAATGACGTGAAGTATGTTGACGCTGTACTTCCCACGTAATGGAATCACTTTATAAATAAATACAATAAAGAAATATTGGAACTACTGAAACACTTTCAATCTTTCAGGAATGCTATAATTTCAAAATTAAAAAAAATCCATGATTATAAAACTTATTTTTTTATCGATTAACAGTTCTAAACTACAATAAGGATATATGGTAAACTGATATCACTGCATGTGAAATATGAATCAATCTACTTGATATTGTTTCCCAAAGGCTAAATTTGACTGTTGTATTTATTTATTATCCTGATTCACCTGAAGTGTAGTTATATAGTGTTAGCAGTTCAACAACTTTTTTAACAAACAGTCCATCACAAACTAGACTGCTAAAGTAAACGTATCAATGTTAGTTGGATATTCTTGTTCCTTCATTGACAATCCGTTCCAAGTCACAGCTGATAACGAAGCCTTCAGTTTCGTATCTCACGTCGTTCGTTTTATTGGAATTTTGTATGCAGTTCTTATTGTTATGTTGAAGAAAAATGCTATTTTCGAGTTAGGATCATCAATTTTTGTGATGCATCATCTAGATTTTGGTGAAATTCAGGTACTCATGTAATAATTACGGAATGTAGTCAAAATGTATATAAGGGATTTATTAACTAATATTCCATGTATTCCTCCACCCAGCATTCTCGAACGCATAATCAAAACTGAGAGGCTGAAGACTTAAGTTAAGTAATACTTAACCTGAAATTCATATAATGCTTTGTGCCAGCTTCATATGTGATCGCGATGTCAAAATTTTTTTAAAATATCAGATCGTCTACGTCTTTTTCAAGTTTCTGCTTATTATTTTAGGACGCAGCTAATTATACCTTTCTATGGAAGAAGTGACAACTTTACAGCAATACCAGCAAAGTTCGTTTATTCAATCATTTTAGATTATTTCGACAAACCTATTTTTAGTGGTTCTGTTGGATCTGAACCATATTTGGACATACCTAGTTAATTTTATTGTTATTCAGAAATTTCGAAATTGATTATTTCTTATATGATGCCATATGATAATTAGCAGTATTATGGGTGCCAAAACATAGAATCATTGAAATCATGCCAACAAGAGTTACAAGAAGTGAAATAAATCACTAGTATTCAGAAAAGCCATTATCCTTTTTATTGCTATCACGCTTTAGGAACATTAACCTCGATTACATCGATATATTATTATTATGATTAATTATGTATCATTAGTGATCGTTTCTCACAGGTAAAATTTGTTTTTCATACCCAATTGTTTCGACTTCACTGCAAGGTTGTGTAAAACAAATTTGTACATGTATTTCAATGTTTGAAGTGACCTGGAGAAATTGACATGTTGTAATTCAGTGATTCTGCTATCAAATAAAGGGTGGTGCTTGAAATTGAACTGAGGTACTCCTGATGCATACAGTTTGAATGACGTATTATCAATCCATTTAAACGACCAATTCAAAAGTGCTAACTCTGATAAGCTAGATATGAGAATACTGCGACTATAGAACGTATGTATGATGGTCCTTCGCAAAGTTGTGTTTTTAATGAAGTTGTTTTATACCGATTATATTTTCATAAAAAATCTAATGTTTCGCTAAAAGATTCCATATTGTAACATTGGAATGTTCAATGCTGATTTTTATTTTGCATCCCGAATTTGCCTTCATGAGTGTGGATACAGGAAATGTTACTAGTTGTCACTCATTCACAGATTTTGTGAGATATTACAAACTATTTAGTATTAAATACGAGAAGATGCTTTTCAGCTCGTAGCGAAAGAATTTGCATGATTTGTTTACCCCTACACTTTAGTGGGACAGGATTGCAAAAAAAAAAAACAGAATGAATAGTTATTTGCCAACAGCTGACAACAAGTCACTTTTTTGAGTATGGCTATCAAAGGACTGGGTGTGGTAAACAAAGAACACATATCCTAGAAACGTCCTCCAAATGATTAGATGTATTGAAAAAATTCTGCTTCCATGAAGACGAGGCATTCGAAATATATATCCCAAATCTGCGTACATTAAATAACCAAATAATGGGTTTAAAAATGACAGCACAGGCACAAAGGTTTTTTCCGCAATTGGATGACGTTTCGGCATTTATTTCAAGCATATTTCAAGGATAGAGAGATGTGAATAGGAATGTTATAAATATTGGAAACAGATGAACTTTTCATTATAAGTTTCTCTCTTCTTAATCGTATATTTGTACTGGTTGCATACTCGCTTGGAGAAATAATTTTACTAACATTTCGGCTATCCCGGGAGCCTTTATTGGAGTACAAATATCGATTACTCAACTTCCGTATTCCTCAAAAACTTAAATTTCTGTACCCTCAAGAATGCTGCCTAGACAGTCAAAACGTGGTGATTTTAATTGGCGGCCAATGCCGATATAATACGAACTTGAAGAACATGTCACCAACTAAACTTTGCATCGTTAGTTTGTGGCTAGAATTTGGCGGTGGCACTCGTATCGGATTGCAATAAAAATAT
Source organism: Bruchidius siliquastri (assembly GCA_949316355.1). Lineage (NCBI taxonomy): Eukaryota > Metazoa > Arthropoda > Insecta > Coleoptera > Chrysomelidae > Bruchidius > Bruchidius siliquastri. The sequence goes on along the minus strand of OX438531.1, from coordinate 13,492,224 downwards.
GGCTAAATTTGAGAAAATGATCGGACTACGCCTATGTTAGCATATGTGTTATGATCGTTTCATAGTCAGTGCCTTTTCCAGTAAACTTTTTGAATTATTTGAGGTTATACTGAACTTCAGAATCAGAATTGCACTAAATCAAAAAAAATTGGCATCAGCAATCCAGACTAAAGCTAAGGCCTGACCTCCGAGCTAAAATTCGTAAAATCCTGACACACCCTGACCATGATGCAGATTTTGAAGTAAAAATTATCAAAATTGTTATGTTAGTGAAAAAACCTTTCACTTTTATAAAATGACTCTCTCTTCTGTCTTCTTTTAAACATTGTTGCTAATTTTGCATAGAAATTTGTGTTTTGTCTTAGGATTAACTTTTTACACGTTTGTGTAAAAAATGTGGAAATGAATTGTATGTTTTTGCAATAGAACTATGGTAAAGAGGATATGTTACGTACTATTTCAGGTCCCACTCAATTCTGTGAGAATGTTCCCAACATGCAGAGTATTTATATTTCATTGATATTAAGGTGGGGTCATTAGGACCGCATTACTTTACTGTGGTTAAGTGGTAAGTAGTTCCAGTTTTTCACATGTGGTAATATAGAGATGAACTGTTTTTTCAACGATTTGCTTGTATTTAATATCCAAAACTTTTATTAAAATCACTCTCTGTTGCATACCAGACCTCCATTGATCTTTGAATACTATGTAGTCAACAATGGCGGTTCAAAATTTTCCTTGAAAATAACAATCGTAAACGATTGTAGTAGATAGGATAGATAGGATTGTGCATTTTAGTTGTCATTTATGCAATTATATATTGACTAACAAGCCAATGGGGCAGCCACATTGACCATCAAGGGAAGATTCCTCTTTTCACAACAACGTACTCTACAAAGGTACAGGGATAAACAGAAAAAGTCGTGTGACATACTATACATTTTATACTTTACTGAATTTGGCACAGGAAAGAACAATGAGCCTATTTTCTAACATAACATTTCAGTTTGTCATTTTGTTGGGATATAAGTGATTTAAATAGTAAATTTTACATTGATTTACATACACTCATCACTAGCCGTCTAATGCGTTATGGAATATTTCTATTAGTACATTATTATTGTAATATCAACGACGTTTCTACAAAAGCAACCTGCATCTATCTATATAGTTACCATATCGAATCAAGTGTTAAGCTAAGAAAGAAGTATCGCTCCAGAAAATATTCATTAATGAATTGATTCACAAAGATTATGATTTTTTGAAATAATCAGTACGATAATAGCCATTTATGCAACCAGTTATAAAAATATGAATTTTGTTCAAAAAGTGTGATCTTTCTGGAACGAGTTGATGGAAATATCTTAAATAAATTTAATATCCTTTGTATTATAAGGGCAAAAATATATGTTCCAAAGAAAATCAATAGGCGGTAGCGATCTGAAAGCTTATCACAGCGACCTAACAAGTTGCAAATGTTCCCTAAATATTATGTGTATCTGTGATTGAATTCATGATGCTTCGAAGAACTTATTTGATCAGAAATATTCTGAAAAAATACTCCACACTGATACGGTTACTAATAATATGGCAATTGTTTCTTGCACGCTTATTTATTCGTAACTTGTGAAGAATTTTTCATGATGAACTTTATTATGAAAAGTAATAGCTTTCAGAACTATTATCGGTTTTGAAATGTGTCACTTTACATGTAGCTCAAAAAAGCAAATAGTACAAAATAATACATATCAGCCCAAGTGAAACGGACTAGCGATTGTATATTGTAATGTGAATATCTGGCAGAGAATATCGATCTTGACGAAATACTAAAAAGCGAATAAATTCTTTTGTTATAAGTAGCTATCGTTATTGCTGCTTCTGAAACTTATCTTGCGCTTGTACCACCTGTTCTGATCGATAATGTAAACATCATATGATTATTAAACGAACACGTTTTCAGGTGATATCACTTAATGTCACCACAATTATGAACTGATTCAAATAATGAAGTGGCATCTACCAAGTTCAATACGAACATTATATGGTGATTGTATAACATGTCTGAATTTTGTCGTACTTCGTCATATGTGCAGTGGAGATATCAGGTACCAAATTATTTTGAATAATAACAAACTGAAGAAAAATTTTCCACAACTATTTCAGGTCAACTGGTATATGTCACAATACATGTTGGATAAAATTTGTGAGATCATATGGAGAACGATACAAATTTCTATGTTTTGAGGAACTTTTCCATTGATAATAATCATCCTATATGGCTCTTAGTTAAAGCTTTTGTACAAACATCTTGTAGCTCTTAATCGTACTGATAATTACTTTTAAGAACAAATATCGTAACAGTAGTACAAAATTTTGTTACAGCTATTAACCACCTTTACAAAAACTTCTATATGCCACTAATATGTTAAGTACTTGTTGAGTATGCACAAAAAGGTTGCTTACACATTTTTGTAATGGACATATGAAAATAGTCGATCATTATCTAAAAAAGGTGAAGGTGAACGTTGAAAGAATAGCAAAGCACAGGAGTATGTGCATTTCAATAAAAGTATGTTCTTCCAAACATTAAAACAGTGTGAATTTTAGATAGCGAAAACATCTGATAATAACAGTGCTTTATAATCTAGACAGGAGATGCCTTTAGTATTCCATCATTAATATGTATCTATGCATTTGATGCACAAGGTTGTATAAATAAAAGTCAATAGTTAGTGACACAAATCGCTTCAATTTTCAAAGAAACGTCAGACTGTTCAGACTCACTATTTGAAATGGATATCCAGGTTACCTATCAAAATCAAAATCTTTGAATCTAGCATTCTATTTCTACTGTCTGGCTAGTTGGCTAATTTTCTACTAAATAATTATATATTGTCTGCGTCTTAGGAAATTTTTTTGGAGACTACATTTGTACTAAATGTTCACCGATACACTACTTTGAAATATATCAAAATAATGTAATATCTTAAGGAATAAAATTTCTCAAAAATATAATATCTTAAACGCAGAAAATATAAAAGGATTCAATAGAACAATAGATAAACAGGATAAATAGAATGCTAGATTTGTGAACCTCGGTTTTATATTCATTGTAGGACTTAAAAAAGTAACCGGGGTAGCCATTTCAAATTGTCAGGTTCTATAGTCTGATGATGCTTTGAATATTCAAGCTAAATGCCTAACTAACGATGATGATTTTTTTCATGTTATAGCTTATTCACGGAAATAAATAAACTACTCACGCAAATGACATCAAAATATGTTCATATGTCACAACAAACATTGTGTGGTATAAACTGCTCGTTATAATTCAAAACCTTACAGTTTAAGTACGTAGAAGATATCACATTTTCTATTTTGTTCTCTTAGTACGGCTATAAGTACATTACAAACAGAAGAAAAATTGTGTACAGTGACCCAAAAAGACGTACGCACTGTAAGATTTATTTAAAACTAATATTTTACACTCTCAGAATGTTTCTCATTTCGAAACTTTTGCCATGAAGAGTATCATTTTGATAACAGTAGGATCAGCAAGGATTTTTGTTTTGATATATTTTGGAAAGAGATAATGGATCTCCGACCTATCGAAAATTTATTCATATTGCTGTACGTTTCTTAAGTCACTGTACTCAGTTATTAAAATTATTAGTGTTTCAAGACCAGGGTTTGAAGATTTATTTCACATAGAATATGTTCATTTTATACAAAAGAATCATTCCTGGTTCAGGAGTTAGACAAAATCAGGAGACAGTTGTGACAGCTCCATGATTTCAAATAATGGCACAGGCATTAAGGTTTATGAATTGTTGAATAAACAAGGACGTACGAGAAAAACGTTTACAGTTTCGGAATCACTTTAATAAAGTTTGACATGAAGGCCTAAAAATATATGTTATATTTTACAAGGAAAAGCTCGGCAAATTGTTGTCACCTGCTTTTAAATATTTTCTCCAAATCAAGAAATCGTCTCAAAGTCTCCTGATTCAAAACAATAGAGTTGTTTTGTAAAGTTTTGGTTTATATATTCCAATACTTAATCACTACGGCTTGGATAACGAAAACAAAAAAGAGAAAGAAAATAGATATTCGAGAGATTATATGTTTTTATGTCTAAGCCTGTAATTACATATCTAACATTGTACGTTTTTTCTAGTATACGAGTATATGGAAAAGTTCTTAGAGAAGTTTCGTTTCTGTACTTCGGGCTAGTGACGGGAAAGTGCTTACAAAAACCTAAGAACTTCACCTACACCTTCAATGCTTGTATACCAGACACCATGCGTTCATGAGCTAAAAAAAGTGTTATCAAAACATCTAGCAACTAACTAGGTTGAGATGACTTGTTGGATGAGCAACTGAATTCTACAGGATAGTTCTTTAGGTTCAGGATATGGCAGTAAAAAAATATATCTTATTAATTCATAACAGGAATGTAACATTGATATTGTCCTATTTATATATAATCAATAAATTCAAGGTATCCAGCGATTATAAAGCTGCATTATTTTTTCTTAAGGATCTGGAGTTTGCTGTATGTTATGATGAATAAAGAGATGATTGAAATTTAGGAAAAACGATACGTGCTCTTCACCATAATTATTAGTTCTCTGTGTAGCAAAACCCTCATCAAAACCATCACTCAACCTGCAATGTCTACAGTACCTGGTATCTGGTATGTTCAACGTACAGCTGCAAATTTTTCGAGATTGTACAGAAATAAATAATATTACTTAAAGTACTGGCTCTTATATTAAAATATAGAAACTTTAACAGCTTGGAAACAAAATTCACATTGCACTTTTGATAAACGAAATTTTGATGGTTCCTCCGGCCTTGCTGCCATTAAAGCATACTTTGTACCATAACGAGGTTTCAAATTAAGTTAAAGCACCACGTTACACAATATAGGGAAACTATTTGCTGTTTTGTTTTTTGATGTATTGCTGTCATGTGTATATAAAGATATTATGCTAATCCCGCAACCTCAATGTCACACCCGCCTAACCCAAAACTCTTTCTGATAGCAAGTTGTGGATTTTATACGTAACCTAGGAAGCCATAAAAAGTGCTGTTTTAGACGTTGTTTTTGCAATGAAAAACTTCATTCACAATTTCGTTATGTTTTATTTTAGAGTAAATTAAATTCTTCAAGCTACAATGTCCACATCTGAATAAAACACTATCTTTACTTAATAGTTAATTTTGTAAATGTAATATGCATAGAATGAGATACTGTACTGTAAATAGGAAATATTTGTTGCAATACACAATTTTGGTTATGGTTGAGACATCTAGGTAGCGAACATAGATAAACACCGAAATATGTGTCTTTGTTATGTAAGACCTATTTTCCTAGATAAGATAATATAATTTTTTGATTTGCCTTTATTCAAGATCATTGATAAATGTGTGTATAGTCACTACATTGTGTAAGGGACTTACTGATATCCATTCAACTAAAATTCTAAGTTTTATGACAAGCAGCAGACCGAAGAACCTTAATATCGAATACTATATCGGCTGATTCGTAAAGATCTATTTCACCGATTTTTTAATGATTTTAGTAGTACAGAAAGTAAACAACTTGTATCTATTACGATCTACACAATTTATAATAACTATATAGAAACTTTACAAGAAATTTACAAAATAAAAAAAACAAATAAAAAGAAATAACTACGTATAAATAAATAACTTTAAAGATCTTAAGCTTATCTACATAACAGTACAATTATAACACCAATTAGCAAGAATTTCGATCAAAAAGTCTTTTGGCATTTTTCACGTTCCATGGCACTACTTTTGCCCTGTCAGTGTCTTTTTGCAAATATACAAGTTAAGTCAAACAAACCTATGAGGTTTTTCGATAGGACTATGGCAAAGTCAACTTGGGAAAGTAGAAATGTATAAAATTTGTAAAAAATATAAATCATGACATAAAACAGGTTCCAATGTAATTAATGCTGTTTCTTAGACACCTAGTTTGATTTCCGTTTTAGTTTAAGTATGTGATCCCATCGATAATAAATTATCAATAAATATTTTTTTCGGATATTATGGAATGAAAGTAGTAGGCCACATATCTATGGTTTTGGATGGCACGGAAGAAATTGGCACATGTATAACCTGGAACATATTCAAGTTCCTTATTAGTCCAAAATAGACTTTCCTTGAGTATTTTCAAGTAGATATTCTTCTCATACTTTATGTACATAGCGTGATTCACAAGAAATAGCTAGTTCAGTAACCCACTTTTCATATTTGTAACAGTCAGGTGTAAGGACAGGTATCACATAATTAAAAATCTAATGTTTCATACAGTATTCCAAAAAAATTTCAATAGCCATATTTTGATAAAGCTGCAGCTCCGGTTATTGTATCATAATGCATTTGCAAATAAAACTGTCCGTAAAGCATTTGACAGTCGTTATAATATAATATTTGATTTAGTTAATCAAGACTCTACTATAATGTATGTAGAATGCAAACTGTAATTACAAGTTTTCATCATATCACGTCATGTCTCCCAAGTTCGACTTCACCATTATTGGCACAAGCAACATTGTCGCCAGTTGCTGCTTTCGACGATACGGCCATCATACCGACCCGATTTCAGTACCATAGAGGGAAGGCGCGATCGCCCCCGGTTGGCCAGGCTCAGTCATCTTCTTGTCGAGGACTTGCATCGTACGAAAGGTGGTCCTGGCCTACGTAGGACATTCCCTCTGGTGAAGTACTTTCCTGAAAATAAAAGGAGGATAATCACCATCTATTTTTACGTGCAATAAATAAAACCTGCTTTTACTCAGACTCCCTTGAAATTATACCTATAAGTCATATAACATATTGCCCCCAAATGAGTTTAATTCAATATCCAAGGTAATTTAAAGTCAGGTATATGTATCAGCATTTTTGAGCATTTCAAACATTTATTTTTTTTGAGTTTCGGATATAAATTTCTGGATATCTTCTTCACTTTATTCAGCTTCCTTTCATTACATTTATTTGAAAGCAAATGGCGCCATAATTTCCCGAAATAGGAAAAAGACAAGCTAGTGAAATTTGAGAAAAATAAGTTCAATCGGATCGAGTCAGGATTACCTATGCTGTAATTTGCTTGGAAATATCATCGGAATTATACAGTTTCGCTAAGATTTTGGTGGACAATTGCATTTCTCTGCAATTTTGTAGTTGGATGGATTAGACTTTTAACCAATATTTGACTAATCAGCCATTCATAAAACTAGAATTAAATTAAAGAATACAAAATAGACGACCAAAAACATTAATTAAACGGGTTGATCAGTCACTTGCCGTCGAGCATGTAATAATTATGTTTATAAATTTTTCAAAACTCTTGAACAAATTACCTGGGGGTAATAGTATGCCGCTGCAGCTGCTGCCGCCGCAGCCGCATGCGCTGCAGCATTTTGCTCGGAACTAGTACCCGGTGCACCTCCGTTCATTGCCATTGGCGGCGTCATAGCGGGACCCCTTCCTCCTCCGCTAGATCCTGATGATCCTGTGCCCATGTCTCCAGAAGCCGAGGGAAGCCCAAACCCGGAAGCCACGTCAGAGCCATCGCGACACCATAGTTGCCGCATCTCCTGCCGGCGTTGCCTCATCAGCATTTTATATTCTGAGATACGCATTTTTTTGCCTGAAAAGCGGAAGACAATATGTAGTTCAAAAGTTGAAGATAACTTTGTTTTTTCAAGTGTTATATTTTGAAATTCTATTGTCAGA